>CM075977.1:101595292-101721222 GCA_038087875.1 Malacoraja senta
GAGTTTTATAGTTATACTAGACTAAGTCGGACCCGTTGGGTCCCAGCTTCACACGCGAGGGCTGGTCCCCCAATGCAATATTCCACCTCTCCACCAATTCCAATATTGGTGGCCAGTGGAGCGGGGCGGGGGGGACTTTCAGGGGTGCTAGTATGGGTGTTGTGGGCTAAAGGAACTGGTTTCCAGAGGGCTAGTATGGACATTGTGGGCCAAATGGATACTTGGGCTGGCAGCTCAGTCACTCAAGCCTGATGTGCTGGCAGCTCACTCACTCACGGCTGGTGGGCTGGCAGTTGACTCACAGCTATTCCTTGAAATTCCATTTCAAGCAGGGTGCAAGGCCACCAAATTCAAGTGCAGTTTCTTACCACTTCAAGCAGGGTGCAAGGCCACCAAATTCAAGTGCAGTTTCATACCATTTCAAGCAGGGTGCAAGGCCACTAAAGACAGCGAGTCGTGACCTCTCCCTCCTCCAACTTGCAGAGACTGAGCCACACCCACACTTCTGGGTTTTATAGTCCCTCCCCCCCTCCCACCAGAAGGGGCATGGCCTTCATGGCTTGATTGACAGGAGAGAGAATCTCAGCATTTTTAAAACACTAATAACTCTTATTTTTAATCGATGGGAAAATCCTCAGCACCTGATGAGCGGAGTGGGACTGAGTAAGATGGCCAAAAATCACAGCCGTACGTGGTAGCGTTTTTTCTAAAATCAATATGAAGCGCAAACAGGAAGTGGTCAAGATTAGACTTTTAATTATACCGAAGGCAAGGCAACATTAATTGGGCAAGGCAACTTTAATTAGGCAAGGCAACTTTAATTAGGCAACACAGCTTTAGCATTTCCAAACCAAAGGCAACACAGCTTTAGCATTTCCAAACCAAAGGCAACACAGCGTTAGCATTTCCAAACCAAAGGCAACACAGCTTTAGCATTTCCAAACCAAAGGCAACACAGCTTTAGCATTTCCAAACTATATTTTCAAACCACATTAAGGGCACTGACAGGTCAGTAAACCACTCACAGTTTAGTAGACATGTGTTCAGTGTTATTCACAGCTCAGACTGAGAGACGTGACCCTCTCACTCCCCCATCTTGCAGAGACTGACTGAGGCACTCAACACGTCTGGGTTTTACAGTCCCTCTGGAAGGGGCATGGCCTGCAGGAGAGAAAATGTCAACATTTTTAAAACCGTAATAACTCTTTTATTTTTCATCGATGGGAAAAATCCTCTTGTGCTGCGCAGCGGAGGGGGGCTCTGAGTAAGATGGCCAAAAATCACAGCCATTTTTCACAAATATAAAGAACAACAGGAAGTGGTCAAGATCAGACTTTTAGTAATATAGATAAGAATATGATTGAATCAAAATCAAGAATTATAAATTCACATTTCAAAAATGGTTTCACAAGTAGTACTGATTTTTTGTATTATTTTGTTAGAAGCAATTGTACAAAAAAAGATTGACATAGCAGTTATACAATTTTCGTACAGCTTCAGTTTTAACATTTTATAAACTATTAACTAGATAGGGGGAAAAAATGGAAAACAGGAAAGAAAGAAGAAAAGTAAAAAAGCAAAGAAAAAAAACAGAACTAGAAAAAGTGAAAAAGAAGCGGAGATATATCCAACTACCCTTCCGTACACCTGCTCACCCAGCCCTACCATCGGTTTTCAGTTTGTGTTCAACCATTATGTTGTTGAAGAAATTCAATAAAAGATGACCATATTTTGAAAATTGGTCTGGTTTGTCAGTGAAGACCAACCTTATTTTTTCTAGATGTAGTGTCTGTGATCCACATCTTCACTGTGGGGACTGTTATCTTTTTCCAGAATTTAAGTATATGTTTTTTCGTAGTTATTAAATCGTAGTCAAGGAAGCATCTTCGAAATATCGTTAGATTAGCGCAGCCCTCTGACATTCCTAATATTATTCATTTTGGATCTGGCTCCAATGGAGTTTTAAGTGTTTTAGAAATAAGATTGAATATTTCCGTCCAGAAGTTTTGTATTTTTATACAGGATACAAAAGTGTGAGTTAGGGTGGCTTCTTGAAAGTGACATTCATCACAAAGGGGAGAAACAGTTGGGAAGATCTTGTTCTTTGGTCTTTGATCTTTGAATTCTATACTGATATTTGAGAATACATAAGGTTGCATGCAAAATACTGATTTTCAAACATCCAGTTTCTGTGTAGTATGTTCTATTGCATTTATGTGAGAAATACCGATTTCCTCAACAAAATACTGATTTTTAGCCATCAAAATACGGAAATGCTCAGTGAAACATGGCAGCTCTGCAATTATTCACAATCACATTGTGTTTGAGAATTCAAAATGTGATTTGTGATCTTGTTGATGAGTCATCATGGAACTAGAATTTGTTATAATTGTACGACAGTAAAATAGGTTAGTTTGAAAGCGATCAGAGTAATGTAAATGCACCATTTAGTTTGACTTCAATTTTCATGATGGAAATTGAAGTCAAACTAAATGTTGTACTCACATCACTATTCCATGTTGAAATTGATGTGATGTGAAGTTGTTATGTCAGGAGGACCATTAAAGGTGCACTGCACACACTAACACAGTCGAACAGTAACAGGCAATCAAATCAACGCACAAAACATTTTCTTAAAAAAGGTTTTCTTTACTGCAAAACTTACAGTATTTTATTTGCAGTTTTTGCATGCTCCTAATAACATTTTACATAACATTTTACAACAGTACAACTTGATTATTAAAACAAGGTCAACATAAAAAAAATGTATACAACAATGACCCTAATCATCCCATTACACCCACACATTACTCTTGACTCAACCAAAATTATTTCTGAAATATTGGTCATAAATTTGGTGCAAAAATGCTCCAAAATAAGGCTTAGAATGCACCAGACAACATCAAAACCCCCGGCCACGAGAAGCACGGTATGCATTGTTGCGAGTTAATTAATCCTTTATTGAAATTGTGATATTTGTCTGTGATTTGATCAACAAGATTTGTACCTCTGATACACTCCAGCATTTCAGAATTGCAATGCCAGAGACCTCTTTCCAGAGGTGATAGCATGGCCCTACGGTTTGAACGGTGGCACAGCGGTAGAGTTGCTGCCTTACAGTGCTTGCAGCGCTGGAGACCTGGGTTCGATCCCGACTACGGGTGCTGTCTGCATGGAGTTTGTACGTTCTCCCCGTGACCGCGTGTGCTTTCTCCGAAATCCGTTTCCTCCTTCACTCCAAAGACGTACAGGATTGTAGGCTAATTGGTTTGGTGAATGTTAATGTGCGGGGATCGCTGGTCGGTGCAGACCCGGTGGGCCAAAGGGCCTATTTCCACGCTGTATCTCTAAACTTAACTAAACTAAACTAAACACACTGCACGGTCGGAAAGTGGCTGACACGATGTTTGCAAAATAAATATTCTGGTAAGAAATTTCAATTACTTTCATCTCAGCCTCTTTACTCCATCCCATTGCAACTCTCATTTACCAGCAGAATACTTTATATTTCCTGCTCCTTATCATATTTCCTCAGTTCAATTTGCCGAATCCAGGCTTATAGCTGTTGGCTTGGCAAAATTGTAAATTATCCCTGGTGTGTGTAGGAGTGTTAGTGTGCGGGAATCGCTAGTCAGTGTGGTCTTGGTGGGCCGAAGGGCCTGTTTCCGTGCTGTATCTCTAAATTAAACTGAACTAAACTTTCCATACTCTAATCAGGCCCCAAAGAAGCTTTGCAAAAAGGGGGTGGCATGACAGGAACAAAATTTTATGTGAAATAATGTGCACGCAGCACACATCACGAGCGCGAAGCTATAGCTAAGTCTGCCTCATGTTAGCTTGGTCATCAAAAGAGGGCTAATTGTTGGAATAGAACTAATGGGCCTGTCCCACTGTATGAGTTCATTGACATGATTCAAACTCGGAGATTTACGGTAATAGCCGCTCGTAGGTACTCGGGGCTCTCGTGGACATTTTTCAAAATGTTGAAAAATCTTCACGAGTCTTCACGAGCTTACTGCGTTTCCCAAGTACCTGCCGTTAGGGTTACGAGCCGCTAAGAGACGTCCCGAGCTCCGACGTACCCGCTACGTACATTCTACGTACTTACCACGAGTTTGATTTTTTTTAAACTCGGGAGAGCTCTTGGGTGAACTCGTACAGTGGGACAGGGCCATTCGAAAGGTGCAGCACGGGAGCTGGTCCTTCAGTTCACGGTGTCTGTGCCGAACATGATGCCTAATTAAATTAATCTCTTCTGCGCATGATCCATATCCTTCCATTCCCTGCATATTCACGAGCCGATCTAAAAGCCTCTTAAATGCCACTGTCATAACTATTTTCACCACCCGTTGCAGCACACTGTGTAAAAACTGCCCCGCACATCTCCTTTAAACTCCCCTCTCTCATCTTGAAACTGTCCTCTGATCTTTGATATTTCCACCCTGGGAAAAAGATTCTGACAGTCTATGATTCTCATGTTTTTATACATTTCTACCAGGTCTTCCTCAGCCTCCAGAGAAAACAATTGAAGTTTGTCCTGCCTCTCCTTAAAGCTACTGTAAATCTAGGCAGTACGTTGGTAAACTTCTTCTTCACACTATATCAGAAACTGCACCTTAATTCAAGAACTACACACCATCTCATTGAACCAAAAGCAAAGCATCCGGGAAACAGACTATCCGCAACTGTGCACAAACCATCAATGTCAACAGCGGTTGAAAGGAATGCAAGGCCCCCCCCCCCCCTCCCCCACCCATTCATAGTCACGTGTGTGACCAAAAACATGTGAACAACTGTGGAATACATCTCTTCTGAAAGCATTACAGGTATATTGTTTTGTACTGTATGTGTGATTCACTTTTTTCCCCCCGAAGTTTATCAAGTGAAATATTTATGTTATGCTGACAATGTTTTTAAGGGTCAAAGGTCAAATATGATGGGTCACGTGTGTGACCTCACAGGGAAGCATTTTTTTCATAACTCAGTTTTATCTTACAAACTGTGAATTTTAAAAAGCTAGAATGTTCATATCTTTAGCAGGCATGCATTATAGTTCTGCAGGTAGGAAAATAGCAATGAATAAGATCAATCTCTTACAAGAATTTTTTAATGTATTACTTTATGTGATGCCATTTGGTAACGTGTGTGACATTTTGGTTCACTTTCCAAAGAATGGCCCTATGTGGGGGAAAAAGGAGAACTATTATTACTGGTTATTATTGTTGTGAAACATTTTTATCTTCCTTCCTTGCTGACCTAAAAATGTAGCAAAATGTAAATTTCTGGACAATAAAATAAATTACCATTTTATTGATTCACTACTGGGGTCAAGGAAAGAGCGTTCACGTCGCTGCCCTGTTTCCACCAATCTTTCCACCACCACGCACAAGAAGCGCAAGAAGCGACAAGACAGACACCATTGTACGCAGATGCCGAGAAGTGTGTTCAGCTCTGGCTGAACAACTTCTAATCTTGTGTGTGGGACTCGATAAGAAGAAGAATTCACAACTCAAATTACTTAAGGGCCTGTCCCACTTACGTGTCCTTGGCATGCAAATTACGCGACCTTGTCGTCGCGTTGAGGCGCGGGGCCGGTCCCACTAAGAAGCACGGAAGGGTATGTAGTTGTGCGCGACATCGCACGGGGCTCCAAAATTTTTGTAGCGAATGAAATCTTCGCGCGCCAACGGCCTGTCGCGTAACTGACGGCCAAAGTGGGACAGGCCCAAGACCCTGGCGCGACGCAACGTCTCACCTCCAACAGCAGCAGAAGCAGGCAAACGATCACCGAACTCGGCCTGAGGCTCACGGCCATTACAGATCCGGATCCGCCCCCACTTCTACTCCCAGAGCGGGGCCAAGAAAATTGAAGATAGACACAAAATGCTGGAGTAACTCAGCGGGACCAGCAGCATCTCTGGAGAGAAGGAATGGATGATGTTTCGGGTCAAGACCCTTCTTTCAGACTGAAGAAGA
Organism: Malacoraja senta; assembly: GCA_038087875.1. Lineage (NCBI taxonomy): Eukaryota > Metazoa > Chordata > Chondrichthyes > Rajiformes > Rajidae > Malacoraja > Malacoraja senta. The sequence goes on from CM075977.1 coordinate 101,601,269, forward strand.
GTCTCGACACAAAACGTCACCCATTCCTTCTCTCCAGAGATGCTGCCGGTCCCGCTGAGTTACTCCAGCATTTTGTGTCCATCTTCAAATGATGTCATGCACTCCAGATGGCTGTGCGGGCGCATGAAATCGCGCGTGACCTTCGCGGGACCATCGCGCCTCAACGCGACCATGAGGTCACGTAATTAGCGTGCCAAGGACATGTAACTGGGACAGGGGCTTTAAGGTTAGAAAATCCTCCCTTGTTTTACACTGGAATATGGGCTTGCAGATTATGTGGTTGAAAATATCACTTAGCCCGAGTTGCTACAGCTTTTAAGGGGTTGCAGTTTCACAAAAGTCCCGTGAAACCGTAATGCCACTGTGTGCTCTGCGAAACCTGATTACGTGAGGCCAGGTTGACAAACAGTGATGGTGTGGTGCCGTTGATGAAAAGCTAATTAAAGTGCTGCGGTGTCGGGTAGTAAATTTACGTGAAGTTCATCTGATTTTTCTGTCAACAAGTGATCTGCGGAAACTTTGGAAAACTGGTGTGAAAAGTTGTTTGCAAGGTGCTAATGCCATTCCAAGTCACGCGAGCTTATTGTTACGCTGAGGTACAGGCACACAATGGAAATCTTGCTCACAGATGCGTCACAAGCACACAGACTCAGAAAACATAGGAGACTACAAATGATGCATGAATCATACATCAGTTCTACACGATAGTGAAAATAAAACGACTGTGCAAAACACAATAAGAAAATAAGTCTATATTAATGCGTGAGGTAGTCCGTGATGCTCCATTGCCGAGGTAGCATTGGTGTTATGCATTTCACAAGTTATAGGAGTAGAATTAGGCCATTCGGCCCATCGAGTCCACCATTCAATCATGGCTGATCTCCGCCTCCTAATCCTATTTTCCTGCCTTCTCCCCATAATCCTTGACACCCGTTCTAATCAAGAATCTGCCTTAAATAATATCCACTGACTTGGCCTCCACAGCTCTCTTTGGCAACGAGTTCCACAGATTAACTGCCCTCTGACTAAAGAAGTTCCTCCTCACCTTTCTAAAAAAGTGCCCTTTAATTCTGAGGCTATGACCTCTCCTGTCCTAGATTCTCCCACCAGTGGAAACATCTTTTCCACATCCACTCAATCTATGCCTTTCATTATTCTGTAAGTTTCAATGAGGCCCCCCCCTCAACCTTCTAAACTCCAGAGAGTAGAGGCCCAGTCCTGTTAAATGCTCATCATATGCTAACCCACTCATTCCTGGAATCATTCTTGTAAACCTCCTCTGTACCCTCGCCAGAGCCAGAACATCCTTCCTCAGATATGGGGCCCAAATTTGCTCACATTGAAATTGAAATGATGCAGTACTTCTACTGCACTCCCAACATAGGTGTCACAGGGATTGGGAGAATCCCTTTGGAAATTTCCATAGAACATTTTTTTCATGGGAAGGAATCAATAGATTTTTGTTTGCAATTGTACAAATAAGTTTGTTGTAACAATGCCTTGTGAGGCAGAGGTGAAGACAAGCAACCAATTAATAAATAGGATCTTAAGTTGATTTGCTGTCTGTTGATAGAGTAAAATAAAAAGGTATTGAAGAAATTGAAGAGTATTGGTAAAAATTAAGTCCTTTCCAAGTAAGTATTATGGAAATAATATTGCAATGTTTATATTAATGAGGTGCAAGCTTTATAATCATTTCAGTAATGTTGCTTTGTATTATTGATGGTGAACTGTACCAGATGTTACACACATGATGCATAAAATAACACAAATAAGTATCGGCACAAAATGCTGGAGTAACTCAGCGGGACTGGCAGCATCTCTGGAGAGAAGGAATGGGTGACGTTTCGGGTCGAGACCCTTTTTCAATCTGATTATTATTCCGAAACGTCATCCATTCCTTCTCTCCACAGATGCTGCCTGTCCCGTTGAGTTACTCCAGCATTTTGTGTCTATTTTTGGTGTAAACCAGCATCTGCAGTTCTTCCCGACATAAATAAGTCTACTGTTGGTCATGTAAGCTGATCATCTTTGGAGCTGGTCACAAGTGAAGAACTAAATTGAAAATGGACCAAACTTAAATCAAATTGCCTTGATTCGACAATTTAAAATCCCTTAGTAGTATAATGTCCTGACAATGGATATGTGCTGATTCCAAGTAAATCAATAAACAGAGCCACAGCTTGCTACTAATGGATGTAGGTGTATATTGAACCACAGAGAGGAAGTTATGATTTTCACCCAAATCTTATAAAAAAACAGAGAGGGAACTTGTAAAGTGCCCAGTGTGAGCTGGCAGATGTTGACAGATTCACTTCAGCTTGGCAAGAGGATTATACTTTACTTTCTGCATCTTTTACAGTAAACTTAGAGGAAATAAGAAACTTCATAAGCTGCAATCTTCCATGGTCGACTGCTTTCCTTGAGTTTTAACCATTTGGCAAGGGAATAAGAATTGTCTTTTTGGTCCCAGTGGAAGTGATTGTTTGCTGATCTTTTTCCTTTAGCAATGTTACTTAATGTTCAATCTACTAATGAGTAGATGTCCAGATTTCTGGATGAAGAGTCTTTTAATGTTTCACTGCAATTCTCCCATGGAAAACATTCCACATATCTAAAACTCGAAGACGGTTCACACCTTTCGGTTAGCTTTATGTTGCTTGATGATGATACCAAATGCTAAAATGTTGAAACTACAAAATCAATCATTGGGCAACGGAAATGTAACTAGTGTTAAAACAATCTTGCTGAGTGGAATGAATGTCCCATTGTGCGAAGGATATTCACTATTCAGGTCCAAAAGGATTATTTATGACCTCCGTTTATCAGCACAACAGTAGAAGCTGACGCAAGTTTTGAAGGCTTATTGTGAATTAAGATAAGCTTTTAACCTGTACACTTTGCAAATCATCTTGACATTATCAAGATAAATAATACACTGATCATGACGACCTTAAGATTATGACCCTCCTGATCCATGAACTGATAAAAAAACAATTAAGTCTGCAGTAACTTTATCAAGATTGTGATATTAGTGAAATAAAAAATAGGATCACGTTGACTTTATTAAGTCACGCCATCCACTTGGCTTGGTCAATGTATTTGCAAACCAAAGATAGACGCAAAATGCTGGAAAAACTCAGCGGGACAGGCAGCATCTCTGCATAGAAGGAATATGTGACGTTTTGGGTCGAGACCAGTCTGAAGAAGGGTCTTGACCCAAAACATCATCCATTCCTTCTATCCAGAGATGCTGCCTGTCCCGCTGAGTTTCTCCAGCATTTTCTGTCTATCTTCGGTGTAAACCAGCATCTGCAGTTCCCTCCTACATATTTGCAAACCAGCACATACAGATTATGTCAAGTAGTAGAAAAGCAGTGTAAATGTTCGAAGGCGGTGAGGGTGGTGGGAGTTATAGAGAGAAGACACAGAACCCACCCCACAGCCTCTGTCCTTAATGGATGCCTTGTTCACCTGCAACTCATTGGTCTCTTTCTTTAGTTGTAAATATTGTACTTACGTTTTGGAAATCCTTTGCATATGATAACCTGTATAGAACTTACTCCTCAGAATTAAACATGCTACCTTTAATAAATATAAACTGCTTGGTTAGCTGGAAATATCTTGTATGTTTGGCATTGAGATCACACCAGTCAAAATAGTGAATATTAACAGCTCAACCCATTCGTAGAGGATAATAAGATAAAATCGTCTTTGAAATATAGATTAATTCAGTATGATCTCCTGAAAGGGAGGGTTCTTATATATACTTATAGCAGTCAGAGCTTAACATCTTGACTTAAGCAAAGGGCTTTTGAAGGGGTAAACTCAGGATCATCACAGTTGCCGCTCAATGTGAGGCACAATATAAGGATAAAACTAAATCGTTAATCATCAGTTGTCCAATTCAGAGCACACTTGATAAGTGGCAAGGCACAACATCTAGTAATAGAACTTTCTCACATCTTGGACAAGCAAATGCTGGTAGATATAATGAATGCGTTAACAATGTGGCAGAAATGTCCTAACGGTCCTGATGCTGAGCATGTTGAATAGTTCATTCTCCATCTCAGAGATCGGGATGATAAAGGAGTAAAACCCAATGTATTTTAGATAGACCCAATCCTGCCCAGATATCCGCTGAACTCAAACAAATACAATTCATACCTGATCCCAATAATGTAGCAATATCCGCGCCCAGAAATTGGCCCATTTTTTAGACCGAAAACAAACCCTTGGGTTGGGACCGCATCCCCACATAGTGAAACAAGGAGATTCATTTTTAGATCTCAATGCATGGGAACATTATTCCTGAACCAAATCAATAGCTCCCCATTCAGCAAACCCTGGAAGTATTAATGAGGTCTGGCGAGAAGAGACTTGGAACGATGTTATAGACTTATTAGCAACCATTATTAGAATAGGAAGGAGCAAAATTCAAGGGCATGTTCATGTCCCAGGAGTCAGTGCAGCCTCCCTAATACCAGTTCCCATCAACTGTTTGGACCATTAACTGGGGTCAAGTAAAGAGCGTTTACGTCGCCGTGACGGCCCTGTTTCCACCAATCTTTCCACCACCACGCACAAGAAGCACAAGAGGCGACAAGACAGACACCATTGTATGCAGATGCCGAGAAGTGTGTTCAGCTCTGGCTGAACAACTAATCTTGTGTGTGGACTCGATAAGAAGAAGAAGATCATTAACTGTCCAAAGCTTACAGGCTGTATGTATTCCACTTCCAGTCGATGCTGAAGGTTTTTTAAATGCCTAGAGCAGAACGGCGGATGGTTACAAGCCTTCTGTGAAAACCATACTCCACAGCAATTCTAGCAATTCCTACTGATGCTATTTCTTACAGCCTTGGTACCACCCTCCAAATTAGTGTGGAAGTCCATATCAAATATGTGCCTTGCAGACAAATGACTTAACTGTACTGGAGGAGTATAGTTAGAAGCCAAGGCCTGGTAGCAACCTACAAAATGGGAGAAAGATGACATGAGCAGATTGGGACTTAGTCCATTCCATATTATTACGCCTTTATCCCAATCAGCACCTTCACACATGGTGTGAGGCAACCCTTAACCCAATAGCCGAGACAAAGATGGTTTGAGACTATGGAAGAAGTCCAACAGGGCCTGATGGTGGCAGCATGGTTTGCACATGTACCAACACAAGGGCAACGACACATACCTGACACCTAATGGTGCCCCAGCAGAGCGAGATGTCCGTCGGGGAATGTTGCCGACTGGCCCGCTGCAGACTGCAGGAGTACGTGCCGAGGAACGCACTGACGCTCGGTGCGGCCAACGCCAAGGCTCGGTGGGGGAGGACCACAGTCTAGGGTCCTTCTGCTGCTGGACATTGGGGGGCTGGGTGTGGTGGAGACGCCCCTCAAATAAAGGAAGGGATTTCACCCCAGTGGGCCACATGAGTGGCAAGGTTGGTTTATTGAATGACAGGTGTGAACACTAATGAGTATGACACTATCTAATGCATATACACTGAGACTGCATCAAGAGTTCTTGTGCAGTTTTGTTTTGTATAAATATTTTATTCTGAATATAGTATACTTTAAAAATAAAAAAGGGCAGCAACACAACAATGGAGGATCTCTTTCATCTCCCCATCAAGGGAACATAGAAGCAGATCCAAAAACGCAATCAGAACCAACGTTAATCCTTGACTCGATGGTAACTACAATGTCCCAGTACATCGCCCCTCAGCAGGGATGAGGTCATCAACACCTCAGCATTCCTTGGGAGTTTCTTGACTTAATTACTTAATTAAGTACTTACTAATTAAAATGAATTCCTTGACCTCTCTAATTTCAAGTAACCATTCTCTGTCCTGATTAAATTGTATTTATGTAGCTAACAATGATCTATTCTACATTTTCCTTGACCTTCATCCCCTTTGATCTCTCGGTTTCACTCTTTACCCTCTCCATATCTCCATGTCTCCCTCTCCCCTGACTCTCAGTCTGAAGAAGGGTCTCGATCCAAAATGTCACCCTTTCCTTCTCTCCAGAGATGCTGCCTGTCCCACTGAGTTACTCCATCATTTTGTGTCTATCTTCGAGGTAAACCAGCATCTGCAGTTCCTTCCTACACATTCCTTGGGAGCACTTGCCTTCGGCAGGGATACTTGTCCACAACACAGATGGTTGGACATGAGATCAAGGCCAAGGTTTTTACCTTCAGCTCCATCCTTTGAAGAACAAACCTTTATGATATTTATTATGAGACCAAGGGGTCATTGAGGGACTGTATATATAATGGAAATAAATATCAAATTGAAGGAACACCATGGCGTATACCTCATCATTCACAAGCCCCACAAAAAAATATGAAAAGACAGGCTCACCGCAAAAGACTACTCCCTCCCCTACAACACATTTTAAACTGGAACAAGTAAATACAGGCACTATCCTGCAGAATGTTTATTTAGTTTGGAGATACAGCGCGGAAACAGGCCCTTCGTCCCACCAAGTCCACATCGACCAGCGATCCCCGCACATTAACACTACCCTACACACACTAGGGACTATTTGACATTGACACCAAGCCAATTGACCTACAAACCTGTACGTCTGTGGCATGTGGGAGGAAACCGAAGATCTTGGAGAAAACCCACGCAGGTCACGGGGAGAACGTACAAACTCCGTACAGACAAGCACCCGTAGTCAGGATCGAACTGGGATCTCTGGCGCTGTAAGGCAGTAGCTCCACCACAGTGGGGAGGGAAAAGGTCAATGTTAATATAATTAAAACAGAGCAGGAGTTTTAAAATAATGTCTCTAATCAAAAATACCCTGTCTCAGGTCCGTAGTGAATTCAGATATCATTAACGGTGATGAACTAGGGAGCCCACAAGGAAAATGGCAATCGTAGACATACGAGGAAACAAGGTAGAATGTCCAACTTATAAAATGCCCATACAAGTACACAGGATTAAACAGATGATAGATGTAGTATAAAATCTCTCGACTAACTTCGCCCAGATCATAAGAAACTAGCCATTCTGTTCAGAGCACCTGATGCCTCGTATTGGATTTGTACGATCATTAAACTGGGGAATGATGTGACTGCACCTTATGAACAAGAGATAGACACAAAAAGTTGGGGTAACTCAGTGGGACAGGCAGCACCTCTGGAGAAAAGGAATAGGTGATGTTTCGGGTCGAGAACAAGACATCCATATCCTTCTTCAGAACAAGACATCCATATCCAGCTCTCAGTTAGATTACCATCGGGATAAAATGATCAAGGCAACATTTTTAAAAATAATGTTTTATATGAACCAGGATGACATCCAACAGCATCTAAACCACAGGTACACAAAAATGCTGGAGAAACTCAGCGGGTGCAGCAGCATCTATGGAGCGAAGGAAATAGGCAACGTTTCGGGCCGAAACCCTTCTGTTGCCTATTTCCTTCGCTCCATAGATGCTGCTGCACCCGCTGAGTTTCTCCAGCATTTTTGTGTACCTTCAATTTTCCAGCATCTGCAGTTCCTTCTTAAACAGCATCTAAACCACTGTGTTTAATCCTGCATAGACACAAAAAGCTAGAGGAACTCAGCGGGACAGGCAACATCTCCGGAGAAGGAATGGGTGATGTTTCGGGTCAAGACCCTTCTTCAGCACCATGTTTAATCCAACCACTCTATCTAATTAGGATGCAGACCATTCCCTAGTTGAAACAGTAGTATATTCCTGAAACATAGAGGAACTCAATACCTTCACGAAACTTTATCTGAACATGGAGTCCAGATCAAAGAGCCTTCACGATTTAACCCTTGTTTGGTGTAGGAAAACCTGACTCATGATGGCGATTAGTCAGCGATTTTATCATCTGAAAATAAACACATGGAGCCAAAATCAACCCAACAATAGCCAATACAGCATATGCTGCAGGAATTAACATTTAAAAAAATGAATCTTGCATAGACCTCGCCAATGACTTCTAGTCACATCCAATCCTTGAAAGTGATTGACATTATACGACTTTTATTCTCCTCATGGTTTACAGTATTAGTGGACTAGACTCCCCCGAGGCTTTCAAAATAGTCCACAAATATTTGCTGCAGATATTATCCAGTCTCTGTAGGGAATACCAGGCATAAGATCATGTGTGTAGGAAAGAACTGCAGATGCTGGTTTAAATCGAAGGTAGATACAAAATGCTGGAGTAACTCAGCGGGACAGGCAGCATCTCTGGAGAGAAGAAATGGGTGACGTTCCGGGTCGAGACTCTTTTTCAGACGGGGGTGGGTGGATCAGAGATGGAATGGAGAGAGTAAGATGGGTGGGAGAACTGGGAAGGGGAAGGGGATGGAGAGAGAGGGAAAGCAAGGGCTATTTGAAGTTAGATAATGTTCATACCGCTGGGGTGTAAGCTGCTCAAGCAAAAGAAAAGGTGCTGTTCCTCCAATTTGCCTTCCTCCGACCCCAGAAAACCCAGATTGGGAATGGGAGGGGGAGTTAAAGTGCTGAGCAACCGGGAGATCAAGTAGGTTAAGGTGGACTTAGTGGAGGTGTTCAGCGAAGCAATCGCCGAGCTTGCCCTTGGGGTCTTGCCGATGTACAGAAGTTGACACCCGGAACAGCGGATACAGTAGATGAGATTGGAGGACGTGCAGGTGAACCTCTGCCTCACCTGAAAAGACTGTCTGGGTCCTTGGATGGAGTCAAGGGGGGAGGTAAAGGGACAGGTGTTGCATCTCCTGCAGTTGCAGGGGAAAGTACCTGGGGAGGGGATAGTATGGGTGGGAAGGGATGAGTTGACCAGGGAGTTGCGGAGGGAATGGTCTCTGCGGAAAGCAGAAAGGGGTGGAGATGGGAAGATGTAGCCAGTAGTGGGATCCTGTTAGAGGTGGCGAAAGTATTGGAGGATTATAAGCTATATGCGATGTCTGATGGGGTGGAAGGTGAGGACAAGGGGAACTCTGTCCTTGTTATGAATGGGGGGAGGGGGAGGGGGAGTAAGAGCGGAGCTGCGGGATATAGAGGAGACCCTAGTGAGAGCCTCATCTATAATGGATGAGGGGAACCCCCATTTCCTAAAGAATGAGGACATCTCCGATGCCCTGGTATGGAAAACCTCATCCTGGGAGCAGATGCGGCGTAGACAGATGAATTGGGAATAGGGGATTGAGTCTTTACAGGAAGTAGGGTAGGAAGAAGTGTAGTCTAGATAGCCATGGGAATCAGTAGGTTTATAGTAGATACTAGGAGGCTGCAAGGTGACTTGGATAGGTTGGGTGAGTGGGCAAATGCATGGCGGATGCAGTATAATGTGGATAAATGTGAGGTTATCCACTTTGGTGGCAAAAACAGGAAAGTAGACTATTATCTGAATGGTGGCCGATTAGGAAAAGGGGAGATGCAACAAGACCTGGGTGTCATGGTACACCAGTCATTGAAAGTAGGCATGCAGGTGCAGCAGGCAGTGAAGAAAGCAAATGGTATGATAGCATTCATAGCAAAAGGATTTGAGTATAAGAGCAGGGAGGTTCTACTGCAGTTGTACAGGGTCTTGGTGAGACCACACCTGGAGTATTGCTAACAGTTTTGGTCTCTTAATCTGAGGAAAGACATTCTTGCCATAGAGGGAGTACAGAGAAGGTTCACCAGACTGATTCCTGGGATGGCAGGACTTTCATATGAAGAAATACTTGATAGACTCGGCTTGTACACGCTAGAATTTAGAAGATTGAGGGGGGATCTTATAGAAACTTACAAAATTCTTAGGGGGTTGGACAGGCTAGATGCAGGAAGATTGTTCCCGATGTTGGGGAAGTCCAGAACTAGGGGTCACAGTTTAAGGATAAGGGGGAAGACCTTTAGGACCGAGATGAGGAAATCATTTTTTACACAGAGAGTGGTGAATCTGTGGAATTCTCTGCCACAGAAGGTAGTTGAGGCCAGTTCATTGGCTATATTTAAGAGGAAGTTAGATGTGGCCCTTGTGGCTAAAGGGATCAGGAGGTATGGAGAGAAGGCAGGGATGGGATACTGAGTTGGATGATCAGCCATGATCATATCGAATGGTGGTGCAGGCTCGAAGGGCCGAAGGGCCTACTCCTGCACCTATTTTCTTTGTTTCTATGCTTCTATGTCAGTCAATGTCTGTCGCCTGTGATGGAGACGGTGAGATCCAGAAATGGTAGGGAGATGTCAGAGATGGTCCAAGTGAATTTGTGTGCAGGATGGAAATTAGTGGTGAAGTTGATGAAGTCAGTGAGTTCTGTATGGGTGCAGGAGGTAGCATCAATGCCGTCATCAATGTAGCGGTAGAGTTCGGGGATAGGGCCAGTGAATGTCTGGAACAAGGATTGTTCGATGTACCCTATAAAGAGGCAGGCATAGCTAGGGCCCATGCAAGTGCCCAGAGCTACGACTTGGATTTGGAGGAAGTGGGAGGAGTCAAAGGAGAAGTTGTTGAGGGTAAGGACCAGCTCTGCTAGGCAGAGGAGATGGAAATTGGCTGGTTCTGCGGTCAAGGAAGAAACGGAGGGCTTTAAGCCCTTCTTGGTGGGTGATGGAGGTGTAGAGTGACTGGACATCCATAGTAAAGATGAGGGAGTGGGGGCCTAGAAAACGGAAGTCATTGAAGAGACGAAGAGAGTGTGAGGTGTCTTGGACACAGGTCTGGAGGGATTGGACCAGGGGGGGGATAGGATGGAGTCGAGGTATGTGGAAATTAATTCAGTGGGACATGAACAAGCAGAAACAATGGGACTGCCAGGGCAGTTCTGTTTGTGGATTTTGGGGAGAAGGTAAAAGCGGGCCGTGCGGGGCTGGGGAACTATAACTTTGGAGGCTTTAGAGGGCAGAGAGCCAGAAGTAATGAAATCAGAAATGGTGTGTGAGATTATGTCCTGGTGCTCGTCTGTGGGGTCATGGTCCAAGGATAAGTAGGAGGAGGTGTCTGAGGGTTGTCGCCTGGCCTCAGCCCGGTAGAGGTCAGTGCGCCAGACTACCACGGCACCTCCTTTGTCGGCGGGTTTGATTATCAAGTCGGGGTTGCTGTAGAATGAGCAGAGGGCAGTACGTTTGGTGGGAGAGGTTAGAGTAAGGGGAGTGGAATGATTGAGGCGGTTGATGTCCCGCTGTCAGTTGGAAATGAAAAGTTCTAAAGAAGGTAGAGGGCCATCTGGGGGAGTCCAAGAGGAGGGGACGGGACAGGGGTCATCACTGGGGGGTTGAGGACTCCTTCCCATAGAAAAAGGAATGGAGGCGGAGGCGAAGGAAGAAGAGCTCCACATCGTGGCGGACCCGGACCTCGTTGAGGTGGGGGCGGAGGGGAACAAAGGTGAGGCCTCTGCTGAGGTCAGACCATTCCGTATCAGAAAGGGGGAGGTCAGAGGGGATGGTGAACACACGGCAAGGGTGGGGGTTGGGGTCGGAGGAAGGCAGGATGAGTAGACGGAGGCCGAGGCGATGTCTGGTGGGGGGATGGTGGGTATTCGGAGAGGAGGGGGGCATGATGACTATTGTATTGGTGAGGAGCAGCTGGGGCCACCTGTTTAAAAGGAGAAGGGGAAGACCCAGTGGAACCCCCACTGAGGTTCCCTGTGGGAGGGGGGAGCAGTAGGACCCAGCACAGTCAGGCCCCGTGCTGTGAGAGTCTGCATCGTGGAGGCTGTGGGCCCGGTGCTGAGCCTGGGACTCAGGTGAGGCGACGGCTGTGGCCCGCCGGTGGGTGGTGGAGAGGCGATGGTCGGCAGAGTCGCTGGTGGAGGCCCGCGGTGGGACTGGAGTCCGGGTTAGCGGACGAAGCGTCGGTAGTCCCGGTCAGCGGATGGCCGGGGAGGACGGCGAGGCTCGGCGGTCCCGGGGAGGCGGTGAAGGTCGGTGGCCACGGCTATTGTGGCCCCAAGATGATGTGTGCTGCACACATTACATTATGAGAACATCCAACGCAGATTGTTAATTAACAAACTAACAGATAGAGGTTATGCATTAATATTTTTTGAAATGTTGGCTTTGCCGATCAGAAGTAAATCTTTCGAGGCATGGCAATTCATCCAATGCTTGACGATCCCACATTTGTTGACTGAGATTTGCAAGTTGCAAGGTAGTGCCAGAACAGGCACGTGCCGTGAGTAATTAGGGTAGGCAATCAGTCGGCTTTGAAAATAAATCTTAAACCGCACATGCGCATATTGTTCTCTCCGTAAAAATAAAAAATAAAAATAAGGAAAGTAACAATTCAATTTGCCCAAGGCTTCCAAATCTCCTTCATTCTGAATTACTGAATGGGTGGGGGGTGGAGAGTGACGGCAGGTGGAGAGATGGTGGGAAAAACGGGAGCACACCGGGACAAGTTGAATCAGTTGTGATCTTATTGAATGACAATACTAGTTCAAGGGACCAATTGGGGGGAGAATTCCTTTTGCAGCAGGAGCGTTGAGATGGAGGGGGTCGGGTATCATGCCAGTAACCCACTCACCGCTGCCGCGACGCTCTGGGCGCGGAGCCACTGCATTGTGACCGGGGAGGGAAGTAGCTCGGGTGGCTGCGAGCGGCTGCTCGGACCTCCGTGCCTTCTGCCGGCCCGCTCACCTCTGGCAGTGCTCTCCATCTGAACAGTGAGGGGACCAGCTCAAGAGCAAAGATCATAGAGCGGAGGGGGTCAGCAGGCGATGGATAACAGCACTGGGCAGTGGAGCTTACTCCTGTGTCAGCGCGAACAAGGGACCAATTGAGGTTACTTGCACTGACACATGGAGTAAGTTCCACCACCCGCTGTCCTATTATCCATCGCCCGCTGACCCGCTCTTGAGCTGGTTGCTGGCATGATCCCCGACCCCCTCCTTCTCAACGCTCCTGCCTTCCCGGCAACTTTACCCCTGGCCAGACTCCCCACACGCTGTGAAAGGAACTCTCTCCCCCACCCCCCCCCCCCAGCGGCGCTGTCCTTTTACAGTCGCTTCCCATATTTCATTCCAAAAAGGAAGAAAGATTCTAAGGGGAGTAGGAGGCAACCGTAGCTGACAAGAGAAGTTAGGGATAGAATAAAACTAAAAGAAAAGATGTATAACACAGCAAAGAGTAGCCGGAAGCCAGAGGATTGGGAAACTTTCATAGGATAACAGAAGGAAACAAAACGAGCAATATGGGCTGAAAAGATTAAGTATGAAGGAAAGCTGGCCAGGAATATAAAGAAGGACAGTAAAAGCTTCTTCAGATATGTTAAGGGAAAAAGAATAACTAAGTCAAATGTGGGTCCCTTGAAGGCAGACACGGGTGAAATTATTATGGGGAACAAGGAAATGGCAGAAGAGTTGAACAGGTACTTCGGATCTGTCTTCACTGAGGAAGACACAAACAATCTCCCAGAAGTACTGGAGGACAGAGGATCAAAGGGTGTGGAGGAACTGAAAGAAATTTTCATTAGGCGAGAAATAGTATTGGGTAGGCTAATGGGACTGAAGGATGATAAATCCCCTGGGCCTGATGGTCTGCATCCCACGGTCCTCAGGGAGGTGGCTCTAGAAATAGTGGACACATTGGTGATCATTTTCCAATGCTCAATAGATTCAGGATCAGTCCCTGTGGATTGGAGGATAGCTAATGTTATCCCACTTTTCAAGAAAGGAGCGAGAGAGAAAACGGGGAATTACAGACCAGTTAGCCTGACTTCGTTGGTGGGAAAGATGCTGGAGTCAATCATTAAAGAGGTAATAATGGGGTATTTGGATAGCAGTAAAATGATTAGTCCAAGTCAACATGGATTTATGAAAGGAAAATCATGCTTGACTAATCTTCTGGAATTTTATGAGGATGTGACATAAAATGGATGAAGGGGAGCCATGGATGTAGTGTATCTGGACTTTCAGAAAGCCTTTGATAAGGTCCCGCACGGGAGACTGGTGACTAAAATTAGAACACATGGTATTGGGGGTAGGGTGTTGACGTGGATAGAACATTGGTTGGCAGACAGGAAGCAAAGAGTAGGAGTGAACAGGTCCTTTTCAGAATGGCAGGCAGTGGCGAGTGGAGTGCCGCAAGGCTCGGTGTTGGGGCCACAACTATTTACCATATATATTAATGATTTGGAAGAGGGAATTAGGAGCAACACCAGCAAGTTTGCGGATGACACAAAGCTGGATGGCAGTGTGAACTGTGAAGAGGATTTTAGGAGGTTGCAGGGTGACCTGGACAGGTTGAGTGAGTGGGCAGATGCATGGCAGTTGCAGTATAATATAGATAAATGTGAGGTTATCCACTTTGGCGGCAAAAACAATGGGGCAGATTATTATCTCAATGGGGTTAGGTTAGGTAAGGGGGAGGTACAGCGGGACCTGGGTGTCCTTGTACACCAGTCACTGAAAGTTGGCGTGCAGGTACAGCAGGCAGTGAAGAAAGCTAATGGAATGTTGGCCTTCATAACAAGAGGATTTCAGTATAGGAGTAAAGAGGTTCTTCTGCAGTTGTATAGGGCTCTGGTAAGACCACATCTGGAGTATTGTGTACAGTTTTGGTCTCCGAATTTGAGGGAGGACATCCTTGTGATTGAGGCAGTGCAGCGTAGGTTCACAAGATTGATCCCTGGGATGGCGGGACTGACATATGAGGAAAGATTGAAAAGACTAGACTTGTATTCACTGGAGTTTAGAAGGATGAGGGGGATCTTATAGAAACATATACAATTATAAAAGGGCTGGACAATCTAGATGCAGGAAAAATGTTCCCAATGTTGGGCGAGTCCACAGTCTTAGAATAAAGGGGAGGCCATTTAAGACTGAGGTGAGAAAAAACATTTTCACCCAGACAGTTGTGAATTTGTGGAATTCCCTGCCACAGAGGGCAGTGGAGGCCAAATCACTGGATGGATTTAAGAGAGAGTTAGATAGAGCTCTAGGGGCTAGTGGAGTCAAGGGATATGGGGAGAAGGCAGGCACGGGTTATTGATTGGGGACGATCAGCCATGATCACAATGAATGGCGGTGCTGGCTCGAAGGGCCGAATGGCCTCCTCCTGCACCTATTTTCTATGTTTCTATGTTTCTATGTTTACAGCCGCTTCCCATCAGCTGCCAGCAATGAGGGATAGACTTGGCTATCCCTCAGTGCAGCAACATCGTTCTTGATGTTGCTGTACTGAGGGATAACCAAGTCTTCTTTCTTGGCTAACAACCCTCGGCCTCCAAGATGCAGGTACATTTTCGTGCCTTATTTTTGGGTAAAAAATAGCATCTTCATTGCCGGGAAATACGGTATTTAAAAACATATAGCTCAAAGAAATCTACTTACCACATTATTTGTACACAAACTCCATTCTTCTCTCTTTGTTTCTTAAGATACTCATAAGATAATGGCAAACCATGTTTGGAAAACCCGCCAAGAAACTTGCAATGCGCATGTGCTGTAGGCTGCTGCGCATGCGCAGTACGCATTCCACGCTGCAAAGGCAGAATTTCAGCTGCCTTCAGCTCCCCTTGAAATTGACGGCTTGAAGCAGCATCGACGGCACGTGAGCTGCTCAGACTTTCATGTGCCACACATGAAAGGCACTGAGAATTATGCCTACCTAAGAGATCGATCTTTAAGGTAGGCATAATTCTTTTTTTATTTTTTTTTTAATTAATATTTTTATTAGAAGCAAACATATTATAAAGTATAGTAACATATTATTTATTTTTTATTTTTTTATTTTTTATTTTTTAGAAGTACGGTAGATTACAGTAATGTACAACACGTATATATTAATACATTTTTTGTACCGCTTCACTTTTTTAAACTTTAAGAAAGAAAAAGAAAGAAGTAAGAAAAGTAAAGAAAGTGCACAAAGGTTGTGAAGTGCAAAAGAGTGTTGGGAAAAGAAAGCCCCTTAGAAAAGAAGTTAGAGAAGGAAGTAAAGTTAGAAAATAGACCCTAGAAAAAAAAAGAGAAAGAAAGAAGGAACAATCGCTCTATTATAATTCTTATACCATACTTCATAGAGAAGGAACTACCAACCAAGTCTGTTTTTATTTTACCTCCCATTACCAGGTCCAGATACCTTTTATTTATTTATTTGTTTTTCTAAATTACTATTGCACCTCATGCTTGTAATAGGTCCAAAAACGTAGACCACGTCTTTTGAAATTGATCTACTTTGCCTACTAGGAGGAATCTCATCTCTTCCAGATGTAATGTTTCCAACATATTTGATGTCCACATTTTTATTGTTGGTGTGGGCGCATTTTTCCAGAATTTAAGTATAAGCTTTTTTCCCATTATTAGCCCATAATTGAGTAAATTCTTCTGATACACGTTTAATTCAGGAATACCTTCCGATATTCCAAAAATAATCCATTCTGGTTTTGGTACCAGTTTTATTTTGATTAATTTTGAAAAAATATCAAATATTTCAAACCAGAATTTTTGGATTTTTGTACAAAAAACAAAAGAATGTGCTATGGTAGCTTCTTGACATATACATTTATCACAGATTGGTGAGACGTTAGGAAAGATTTTATTTAGTTTGGTTTTTGAATAATATAATCTATGTAATGTTTTAAATTGGATAAGCGTATGTCGTACGTTGATCGAGCATTTATGCACCTGTAATAAATGATTATCCCAACTCTCTTTTGAAATTTTTATACCTAGATCTTGTTCCCAATCTCTTCTAATTCCATCTGTTGTGGGTATTTCTATATTTAAGATGATATTATATAAGTATGATATTAAATTAACTGATTCCGCCTTTGTCTTCATTGCTTCATCTAGTAAGTCGGAAGGCATATTATAATAATCTTTTGTGTGTGTTTTCAAATAGTCACAGATTTGTAGATATTTAAAATATTGATTATTTTTCAAATTATATTTCAGTTGTAGTTGTTGGAATGATAGTAATTTTTCTAATTCATACAGATCTTCGAGCGTTTTAATTCCCATTCTTTCCCATTGTATAAATGCTTTATCTATGATTGAAGGTTTAAACGATGGGTTATTGACTATTGATATTAAGAGAGATAGGTTTCTTAATTTTAGATTCTGTTTTATTTGCTTCCATGTTCTAATAGTGCTATATATAATTGGATTTTTATTATAATTTTTATTATTCAAATTTATTGGAGAGAGAATAATCGCTCCTATATTATTCGGGGAGCAATCCCCTTTTTCCATTATAATCCAGTCCACCTGCTGGGCAGAATTGTCCAGCAGGTGAATCATATTTTTAATATTTACTGCCCAGTTATAATACATAAAGTTAGGGAGCGCTAGACCCCCCAACTCTTTTCGTTTGTTAAGGTGTGTTCTTTGTATTCTGTGGGATTTGTAATCCCATATAAAATTTGTAATGTCTGAGTCCAGTTTTTTGAAAAACTTTTTTGGGAGATATATAGGTATTGATTGAAATAGGTAAAGGATTTGTGGCAAGAAAATCATTTTTATAGCATTTATCCTACCTATTAAGGACATCGGAAGTGTTTTCCAAAATTTAATCAGATTATTTAATTTCTTAAGTAGGGGATTATAATTAGCTTTAAACATATCATGGTAATTTCTAGTAATCTCAATTCCTAAATATTTGAATTTTTCCATAGCTATTTTAAAAGGGAATTTCCTGAGATGTGTTGAGTCTTTTGGTTTAATCGACATAATTTCACTTTTGTTCCAATTTATTCTATATCCTGAAAAGGATCCAAAGTCCTCAATTAAGTTTAATATATTTGGTATACTAATTTGTGGTTTTGTGATGTACAGTAGTACATCATCAGCATATAGGGATAGTTTGTTGTTTGAATATTTTGTGTTATAACCGTGAATATTCGAGTGTGTTCTTATTTTTTCAGCAAGGGGTTCAATTACCAAAGCAAATAACAGCGGTGATAGTGAACATCCTTGTCTGTTGCCCCTAGATAATTCGAATTTTGAAGATAATATATTATTAGTTAGTATTCTAGCCGTAGGTTTGTTATATAGTAGTTTTATCCATGCAATAAAGTTTTCTCCCAATTGGAATTTTTGCAATACTTTGATCATATAGTCCCATTCTACTTGATCAAACGCTTTTTCTGCGTCCAGTGAGATGATAGCTAACTCTTGGTCATCAGATTTATGTGAATGCATTATGTTAAGCAAACGTCTCAAATTATTAAATGAGTGTCTCTTAGGTATAAATCCTGTTTGATCCTCATGTATTAGTCTACTAACATACTTGCTTAATCTATTGGCTAATGTTTTTGCTATTATTTTCTGATCCGTATTTAACAAAGCAATAGCTCTATATGATCCTGGTTCTTCTATATTTTTATCTTTTTTAAGTATTAATATGATCGTTGATTCCGCTAGTGTTTCAGGTAGGTTTTGCTCTTTATAAGCATATGTATACATTTTTTGTAATCGTGGAGTAACTATATCATAAAAAGATTTATAAAATTCATTACTGAATCCGTCTGGTCCTGGTGTTTTTCCATTTTTTAGTGTTTTTATTGTGTCTTCTATCTCCTTAGAAGTAATTTGTGCTCCCAGTTCCTCTTGTTCCCTGCGTTCTAATTGTGGTAGATTACAATTATCTAAAAATTCTGAGATTTTATTATTGTCTATTGATGTTTTAGATGTGTATAGATTCTGGTAAAATTGAGCAAATCTTTTATTAATATCCTTGGGTAGTGTTAATACTTCCCCTCTATCTGATTTAATCTTTAATATTGCATTCTCTTTTTCCCGTTTTTTAAGTTGTCGTGCTAGAAGTTTGTGGGGTTTGTCCCCGAATTCGAAGTGTTCTTGTTTTGTGATTTGAAATAATGTTATAACTTTCTCTGACAGTAATTTATTTAACTGAAATTTCAGTAGTAGTATTTTATTATGTTTATCCATAGTTGGGTCTTTAGCATTATCTATATCTAACTGTTTTATTTGATCTTCTAAGTGTCTTTGTTCATTCTTATTCTTTTTATTTTGATAAGCTTGAAATGAAATAATGACTCCTCTTATAAATGCTTTGAAGGATTCCCATAATAACGTGGGGGATATCTCTGGTGTATCATTTAACTCAAAAAATAGATCCATCTGTTTTTTTAGATAGATACTCCCTTGAGGGTCTTTTAAAATTTGTGAGTTAAACCTCCAGAACGGTTTATTCATAGACATTCCTTCTAGTTTTAGAACAAAAGTTAACGGAGAATGATCTGAGATCGCATTAATATGATATTTAGGATTCAGAGATTGCGAAATTAATTTTGTATCCACAAGAAAATAGTCTATCCGTGAATATGTTTTATGCACCATTGAATAAAACGAGTAATCCCTTCCCGTCGGGTTTGCAATCCTCCATACATCTGTTATATTTGTGTTTTCCATATATGTGTGTAAGAGTTCACTGGTTTTAGATTTCGTCTGACCTTTTTGTTTTTGCATCGATTTATCTAAATAAGGATCTAAAACACAATTAAAATCTCCTCCGATTATAACATTTTGATAATTAGATTCTGCAATTATATTCAGAATTTTATTAAAAAATTGAGGGTTATCAAAGTTAGGCGCATATATGTTTACCAGCGTAATTGGCATATTATTGATCTCCCCTGCTACTATAAGATATCTCCCTTCCTTATCTAAAATAGTGTTCTTTGATTTAAATGGAATTCCTTTACGAATAATAATTGCAGTACCTCTAGATTTGGAGGTAAATGAAGAGTGAAATGTTTGGCCTATCCAGTTCGCCCTCAGTCTTGTCTGATCTTGCTGTTTAAGATGTGTTTCCTGTAGAAACGCAATGTCCGTGTTGTATGATTTCAACTGAGCTAGTATCTTGCCCCTTTTAATAGGTTCATTAATCCCCCTTATATTCCAACTACATAATGTGATTCCTCCTATTTTCTTTTGATTGTCGTCATGCATTTTTACCAGTTTTAATGACCTTAATTATTGTGGTGCGTTCATACCTCCGGACTCTGGTTATTTTGGGAGTATTTCTATTATAGACTTCCTTGGTAGTTCTCCTGCGCGATTGTCCTTGAAGAAAAAACACACAGATGTGACATATTGTGATTAAAAAAAATATATATAAATCAAATAAATTTACGGTGTCTAAAATTTCAACACCGTAGTGAGTGGCCCACTCGTCTGTGGGGTACGACATCCATAACGCTTCCGGCGTAGTTGGTATAAAGTTAGCCCCGCTGTATTTATTACCCAAAATCTATGGGGTCATTACCGTTTCCAATTCAGTTCTATTTCACCCAGTTACAATTTATATATGTGTCAAATGTATTCGATTCCATATCCTACTCACTCTTTATCTCTTAACTATTTTAAAATGAATTTAGTATTGTTAAAGTGAGCGGTTTACTGAGTGGATTAATCGGAGTCAGGTTCCTGGAATTGTGCCAGGTGCCTGATCTCCTCTCCTCTCCACGAGCTGCGAACATAGGTGATAACTGCTGTCTGCGTTATGACGCAGGCACCACAGTTTTATCAGTTTCAAATATTATTTCTATATTAGTATTGTTAATTATTAATTATGATTAATTCTCAGCATTTTGTAAAACTATATAAGCCGTATATATTTTTCATATCAACCTCGAGTGTATATTATCTCTTAACTATTTTAAATTGATTTTAATATTGTTAAAAATGAGCTGTTCGCTGGAAGGGTTAACGGGAGTCTGGCTCCTGGAGTTATGCCAGGTACCCGGTCTCCCCCTCCCTCCACTCTCGAGCTGCATAGCACTTGCTGTTATCTGCTAAACAGAGCAGACTGCACATTTTTTATCTATTTCAATTGCTATTTCTATATTAGTATTGTTAATTGTTAATTATTATTAGTTCTCAGTTTTTTCAGTTTTTTATAAACAATATAAGCCATGTGATGTTTTTCACTCTCAGCCCAGCAGTTCGTCTCGTGTTATCAGGTTTTCCTCGTTTGAGCACGTAGTGTCCTTGAATTACATAGCACAATGTTCCAGCGAAGATAATAATGTCTAGCCACGTCTCACTAAGAATCTGTTGCTTGAAGTCAAATAAAAAATAAAAAATCAGTGTTCAGTTAATTCACTTTCCTTGTGATACTCTTGTTGGAAGAATAAGCAAGTTCGTTTGTTCCTGTCGTCTTGGTTTTCAATCTCCAGTTGATGCAGCCTTAGTCGCGATTTCTTGAGCGTATTTAAGAGATTCATCCGAATTAGTGAATGTTTTTGACACTCCCTCAAAGGTGATACGCATTCTAGCCGGATAAAACACTCCACACAAAACTCCCTTAACACCATAAAGAACTTCTCTGGTCTGTGAGAACTTTCTTCTCTTTTGCTCAATCTCATAAGGGTAGTCC
Organism: Malacoraja senta; assembly: GCA_038087875.1. Classification (NCBI taxonomy): domain Eukaryota; kingdom Metazoa; phylum Chordata; class Chondrichthyes; order Rajiformes; family Rajidae; genus Malacoraja; species Malacoraja senta. The sequence goes on from CM075977.1 coordinate 101,622,541, forward strand.
CGTAGGAGTTTAATAGTATCACCTCTGTACATCATCTTCTCTCCGTGGTTGATTTTTTTCATCAGCGCTTCCATTGTTGAGATATCCCGAAGTTTAATTATGATCTGTCGTGGGTAGGCACGTTCTCCTTGAGATCTTGATTTAAATCTGGGGAGTCGATGTGCTACTTCAATTACAGGTACTTCTGGTAGCTTCAGTACGTGTTTAATTAGGTTGGCAGCGAACTCACAAACATTGTCCCCCTCAGCTCCCTCTTTTACACCACGTATTCTTATATTTTGGCGTCTTGAGCGAGCTTCTAGGTCAACACATTTATTCGAAACCTTTGTGACTTGGTTCTTGAGACTATCTATTTCTGACTTCATAGTCTGCATCTCTCCAGCCATCACTTCCACAGCAGCTTCCAAATCATTCACTGCAGATGCATTTGCAGCCACAGTTTCGTGCACAGCCTCAAACATCTTTGTGGTCTCTTCTGCCACCTTTTCAATTTTTATCGATAGTCCTTTTTCCACACCTTCAATTCTTTTTTGGAGAGCCTCAATACCCTCAAGTATTTTATCATTACCGGCTATCAATTTACTGTTCCCAGCTTCCATATCATTTTTGATATCTCTTACCGAGTTTCTTAAGTCCTCCATTTCGATTTTCTCTTTTGCAGATCGAGTAGCCATTCCAGAGACCTCTCCAGAGGTCAGTTCTGAAGTTTCTTGCTGTTCCAGAGTCTTCAGCAGATGTTTTGAGATTTTCCTCTGTGGGCTCTGACCTGGAGATGTACTTTTCATTTAAAATGACTTTCCCTCCGTTAAAATCGCGGCGCTTACTGATGACGTCATCAGCACCGCGACATGAAGCTCCGGTAAGTTTTTAAAAACGGTCCCGACCTCCAGACCCGATTTTAACGCGAAAAATCGCGATTTTTTCAGCGGAGCTAAAAAGTTTGCGACTGCTAGCAGAGCATGTCGCAACCGGAAGCGAGTAACATATTATAATAGGAAAAAAAAAAACTTTTCATATACATCAATCATACATTATTAAAATTGTCAATTGTCGATTAATTCTGATTCTAGTGGGTTTTTTAAAATATAGATAGAAAAAGAAAGGTAGAAAGAAAAAAGCATTACAAATATCAACAACAAAAAAAAGAGGTGGAATAAGTTACTTATAATACGTCATTGGAGATAAGTTCGTAGGTTATGAAATATAATTTTACATCTAATCCTGAGTTCAAGCTTCAGTTGGGTTTTCGTGCTGGGCCCATCTATCCCTTCAAATAGTTAATGAATGGAGCCCATATTTTAACAAAAAGTTCTTGTTTGTCCATTAAGACAAGTCTAATTCTTTCTAGATGTAGGGTCTCCGACATTTCCACAATCCACATTTTAATTGTGGGGGTTATAGGACCTTTCCAAAATGTTAATATTAATTTTTTCCCAGTTATTATACTGTTGTCAAGGAAGTTTATTTGGCTTGTTGTGAGTGTTAAACTTTGTTCTGATATCCCAAGTATTATTAATTTTGAGTCTGGATCCAATTTAGTATTAACAACTTCAGAAATTATTTCAAAAATATCAATCCAGAAATTTTTGATTTTTATACAATTTGCAAAAGTATGTGTTAAATTGGCCTCTAGATGTAGGCATTTATCACAGATAGGAGAAATATGTGGGAAGATTCTATTTAGTTTTATTTTGGAGTAATGTAATCTGTGTAAGACTTTAACTTGTATTAAAGCATGTCTGGCATTTAACGAGCATTGATGTATATGTTGGAAACTTTCGTCCCAAATGTCTTTCGTTATAGAATGACCTAACTCATTTTCCCATGTGTGTCTATATAGTTCCATCGGTGGTACCTCATTGTTTAAGAGGGTGTTATAAATATAAGCTATTAATTTTTCAGTGTTAGGATGCTTATTCAAACATTCATCAAGAATTTCTGGTTCCCTAGTCCTATATACTTGTGTATTAGATTTAACATAATCTCTAATTTGTAGATATCTGAAAAAATTATTTGAGTGTAGTCCATGATTCTGTTGTAACTCTTGAAATGACAGAAAGATGCCTTCCCTATAATGATGTCCAATCTTTTTAATTCCATAATTTTTCCATTGTATAAAACCTCTATCCAATATGGATGGCTTGAATAAAGGATTATTTACAATGGGAAGACATAGTGGTATATTATTCAGTTTTAAAGCTTTTTTTAATTGTTTCCAGATTCGTATTCCACTATAGGGTTTTTTAATGCAATTTTGTGGGAGCAAATATAATCGAACCAATTTCAAAAGGTAAACAGTCTTCCTTTTCCATCCTTAACCAATCTGGATATTGATCCATTTCTTCCAGCCAGAAATTCATGTTTTTAATATGGACTGCCCAAAAATAAAATAAGAAATTTGGCAAAGCCAAACCTCCGTTGCTCTTTGACTTACATAAATGTTTTTTACTTATTCTATGATTCTTATAATCCCAAATAAAGCTTGTAACAATGGAGTCGACTTTTTTGAAAAAGTTTTTTGGTATATATATCGGAATTAATTGAAATAGGTACAGTAGTTGCGGTAAGAAGATCATTTTTATAGCATTAATTCTACCAAGCATTAAAATGGGAATTGTTTTCCAGTACTGAATATTCTTGTGTAATTTATTAAGTAAGGATGGAAAATTTAGTTTAAATAAGGAGGTATATGTCTTAGTTAAATAGATTCCTAAATATTTAAGTTTATCTTTAACTATTTTGAAAGGGGATTGTTGTAATGTATGTAAATTGAATTTTGATATTGGCATGATTTCACTTTTATTCCAGTTATTTCTATATCTTGAAAACTGGCCAAATTGAGTTATTAGATTTAATAGATTTGGAATACTAGTTTCTAACTTTGTGATATATATTAGTACATCATCTGCATATAAGGAAATATTATTCCTTGTATCTCTAGTGTTGTACCCGTGTATTCCTGGATGGGTTCTAACGCTTTCTGCTAATGGTTCAATTGCAAGAGCAAATAATAGTGGGGATAGTGAGCATCCTTGTCTGCAACCTCTAGAAAGATTAAATTTAGCTGATAACATTTGGTTTGTTAATATTCTAGCTGTTGGATTGGAGTATAACAGTTTAATCCATGTACAGTACTTCTCTCCTAGTTGAAATTTTTCCATTACCGAAAATAAATATGACCATTCTACCTGGTCAAATGCTTTTTCAGCATCTAATGATATAATTGCTAGATCTGCATTAGGAATTCTATTTGTATATACAATATTGAATAGTCTTCTCAAATTATAAAATGAGTAACGTTTTGGAATAAAACCAGTTTGGTCAGGGTGTATTAATTTGTTAATCACTAAGCTCAATCTATGAGATAGGATTTTGGTTAATATTTTTTGATCAGTATTTAAGAGAGCTATTGCTCTATATGAACCTGGGTCTTCAGGATCCTTATCCGTTTTTGGTATAAGTATAATTGTAGATTCATTTAGAGTTTCTGGGAGTTTCTGTTGAGTGTAAACGTATTTGTATAGTGTCTGTAGGCGTGGAGAAATCAGATCGTAATTTTTTAAATAAAATTCAGAGCTTAGACCATCAGGGCCTGGGGCCTTTCCGTTTTTTAAAGATCGAATTGACTCTTTGATGTCTTTTACCGTAATTTCTGCATCTAGTGATTCTCTCTCTTTCTGATCTAAACCTGTAAGGTTACATTTCTGTAGAAATGTTTCCATTCCTGATGATTGTTCTGTCGTTTTAGATGAGTCCAGTTTTTGATAGTATTGTAAAAATCTAGCATTAATATTTTTAGGCAGTGTTAATATTTCTCCCTTGTCTGATCTAATTTTGTAAATTGTTTTTTCCCCGTCCAGTTTACGAAGTTGACGCGCAAATAGTTTTTGTGGTTTATCACCAAATTCAAAGTTTAATTGTTTTGTATGTTGATATAGTTTTATAACTTGGTCTGAGTGTATCTTGTTTAACTTATATTTCAGTACTGCAATTTTATTGTGTTTTGCCATAGATGGTGCTATTGCATTTTCTATGTCTAATTGCCTTATTTCCATTTCCAAAGTCTGTTGTTTGGCCCTATTATCTTTGTTAAGAAATGATTGCGAAGAGATTAATGCTCCTCGCACAAATGCTTTAAATGTTTCCCAAAGAAGGGAGGCAGAGATTCCAGGGCTATCATTAGCCTCAAAAAGCATATTAATCTGTTTTACGAGATATTCATTACATAGTTTTTCTTTTAAGATTTGGGGGTTAAGTCTCCATTGTGACTGTGTCTCGGTCATTCCATTTAGTTTAATCATAAATGTTAGTGGAGCATGGTCTGATATTATAATATTATGATATTGCGAGTTATAGGTAAATGGGATAAGTTTAGAGTCTACTAAGAAGTAGTCTATCCTTGAGTAAGTTTTATGCACTGGTGAGTAAAATGAGTATTCTCGACCAGATGGATTTTCAATTCTCCAAACATCCTTAATGTTGGTAGTATTAATATATGAATTTAGAAATTCACTTGACTGAGATTTTAATTTTCTTTGAGTTGATGATCTATCCAAGTAAGCATCCAGTGTACAATTTAAGTCTCCACCGATAATTAAGTTATGTTGTGCACATTCCGGGATAGTGTTAAGTATTCTCTTAGAAAACAGGGGGCTATCAAAATTTGGTCCATACACATTAAGGAGAGTCACATTTTTTGAATATAAACTCCCCTACTAATACAATATATCTGCCTTCAATATCTTCTATCGTTGATATATGTTTAAAGGGTATACCTTTACGAATTAATATTGCAACCCCTCTAGATTTATGTGAGAATGAAGAGTGATACACTTTAGCAATCCATTTTGTTTTCAATCTATGTTGTGCTTCCTTTTTAAGATATGTTTCCTGGAGAAATATTATATCTGCTTTAAGTGATTTTAAATGAGCTAATACTTTACCTCTCTTGATTGGTTCATTAATTCCCTTAACATTCCAACTACAGAATTTAATTCCTTCACCCCCAATTTTCCTATTAACGTCTTGCATCTTGTGATTAAAGTGGTCTATGTTAGAGCAGATGGCTCAGCACACTAAACCCTACCTTATACCCAAACATCAGGTAGATGAATTTTAAGTCCCGTCGGTTTTCCATCCGGACATATCTTCCTAAATAAAATATATAATTCCATTCCAAATACAAAATATAATATAACATAAGATAGAAAAGATAAAAAAAAGTTGCATTAATAACGTGTAAAGAGTAGAAAAAGAAGAAAACTACAACTATGGTTAGTGCAGTTAGTGATAGCCACCCTAGTGTGGCTAAGCATCTAAGGACTTCCGTAGCTTTTGGTAAATAAAAAAAATATTACTAGCTCCGTACTTTCGTTAAAAGGAAAGTTTCAATTACAATGAAAACAATTTATGGGGGGGAGGGAAACAATAGTTATATTCCATAATTGAAATAATTATTAGTCTCCAATTGAAATGTTAGTTGCAAATTTAAAAAAAAAAAAACATTGTTAAAGAGTAAAGTCAAAAATATCAAAGTAAAAACTTCCTAAATTTTTATTAATAAATTACCTGAATCACACTATACTTATATTTCATACTTCTAATTAATTCAGAGTTGATCCAGTTAACAATTATTAGTATTGATTAGTATTCATAATTAGTAATAGTTGTTAGAAATTAGTACTAAAATGTAAATATTATATATCAGTAGCAATCTAATTGCCCAATTCTTATTGCAGATTTTGGACAGTTCTTAAGTATAATAGTTTAAAGTTCCATTTCTTCTCTGCAGGGTAACAATGTCCGATATCTTCAGGTGAATGTTGGGTGTAGGGTATTATTCAATCGGTCTTATTCATGATGCTCTGGGCGAATTCAAGTGCTTCTGTGTGCTTGATGAAGAAATGTTCCTTCCGCTCATAGGTTACTCTTAATGTTGCGGGATATAACAGTCCATATCTCAAATTGTTTATATTCTTAAGTATTCTTCTTGTTTCTGTAAACAGCGCTCTCTTCTTGGCGATTTCCACAGGATAATCTCTAAATATACTGATCTTGTCTCCTTCAAATACGAGGTTTCTGCTTTGAACAATTATCTTCATCATATTATCCAAAACATGGTCATATTGCACCTTCACTATCAGTTGTCTTGGGGGGGGCGCCCTCCCTTGGGTGACGTCTCGATACTCTGTGCGCTCGGGCAAGTAGTGGTGCTTGATCCAGATTCAAGACTTTTTTCAGTAGATCTGCAGCAAGTTCACGGGGGTCACGATTCCCCTCTCTGCCTTCCTGGACGCCCACGATTCTTAAATTCTGGCGTCTCTGTCGTCCCTCCAAGTCAATACATTTTTCGGTTATTTGTTGTAATAACTTTGATAGGCGTTTATTCTCGGCAATACATTTTTTTGTAGTTTCGGTGCTCGTCTCAGCAATTTCCTCTAATTCCGTTACAACCAGTTGGTGTTGATTTAATGTCTGGAGGATAGGCTCCAACTTAGAATCAAATCTAGATTCCATCGAATTCAGTTTATCATTTACTTCTTCAATATTTTGTTTCAAATTTTCTTCCATGTCTAACTTCCAATCTTCCAGAACTTCATGTATAGAAGCTGTAACTTCTTCTTTAATTTGTTCTTTAATTTCCTCTTTAAAAGACATCAGATCCTGTTTAAGATTTTTAAATTCTTTCATTATATTAGAGATTTCCTGTGTAAGGAAGATTTTTAATTCTTCCACATCTGTCTTTTTCTTCTTTGAGATATCTTCTTGGGATGCTGTTAAAACTGAGGCCGAGGCTTCAGTTGGGCCTACCTCTTTTCTCTTGCCGGTTTTTCTCGCCTTGGGGGGCGTATGTTGAGTCGACATGCTGCCGGTGTTGCGCGCCTGATGACGTCACGGACTTACTGCAAACAATCGGTGCCGTTTACTGCAGGTAGGTCCCGTTTTTTTCCCCCGTTTTCAGTGTTTTTTTCACGGAGCTAGTCGGCGCGAGTCTCTCCTACTCCATAGTGCCACCGGAAGTCTAGCGCCACCGGAAGTCAAGTTAGGCATAATTCTACCGTGCCTTTACTATTTATATTTAAAGCCCTGTCTCACTGTGCGAGTTGACCCACGAGGTACCCCGAGTGAAAGACTCATGGTTGCGTACGATACTACAAGTTTATGATCCAGAGTTTAACCGAGTTCCCACGGGTATGTCTAAGTTTCCCGTTTACTTCTCATTTCTGCGATGTTCCAAGTTTGTCTCCCGAGTTTACCAAGTTCCTCTCCCGTTAATCTTGAGGCAACAATGTATATCGAAGTGTTGAAAAATCATCACATGTTAAAAAAAATGATGTCATGCCAGCCAAAGAACGTAGAGACTATTGTGTTTGCTGCATGTGTTCTGCATAACCTGATCCATATCAGAGGTGCAGCTTCAGGATCAGCAACAGCCATGCAGGACGGTGACTTAGTGGACAGTCAAAGAGGGAGAATAACACTAGGTGCGTGGAGGAGTGGTACAAACGACGAGACTTTGGTGCCACTGCAGTGTTTTCGAGGTAACACGGGGACCAACAGTGCAAAAGAGCAGAGAGACCATCTCTGCTCCTACTATAATTCAGAATTGGGCAGTGTGCCGTGGCAGGACAGCTTATTTTGAGCGGCTGCCGACCACAGGTACATCACTGCATGAGGAGAGCCCACATGCAGAAAAATCCAGTTAATTTCATGTTTAGTTTAAATCCTGCTGACTTTTCATTGTTTAACTTTAAGTGTGGATTTTATTTTTTATTGTGGTGTAAAGGTAATTTCATTGCATCTGTCTTTCCTTTAAAACGTGGTTATCATGCATCTGCTTATCTGATTGTAGATCTCAAAACTTGTCATTTAGCGCATTGCATTGTATCTTTTATTGCCTGAATTTAGACTTGTGCATTTCTCAGCTGAATTAGTATATAGTGGAAATACTTTTATTTGTGCTTCATTTGTTGATTTTCATGTATGAGAAGCCCTTTTTCAGACCACTGTGTTGTTTGCTGTGGTGCTCCTTTTCTCAATATGTGCAAAAAAGCGTTTCTTATATTGAACAAGATGAATAAAGACTTTGTTTCACATTCACCGTGCTGTTTGTCTTATTTTCTGATCTACTGAGAGGGGACAATTTTAAACATTTAAAAAGCACAGCATATGAGGCATAATGAGGCAAATGATTGTGAGAATCCAGATGTGAATATATTTTGCCTTCCTCTATTTTGTGTTTTATGATGAAAGGAATATTACATTCAAGTCATGAGACTTTGTAGTGATATTAAAATGAAGACTTCCAGACATCAATTTGATCTTGATAGCAAAGAACTCTCTTTTATTGTGCAATGAAGTAAACAAACAGTGAGAATCAAACGGATCAGCAAAAAGCTTTTCAACACAACACAACACAACACAAATTTATATATAAACTTCAAGCAATTTTTTCTTTTCAACCCACTCTGTCACCTTATCAATAACTTGCTTAACTTTGTTAAGCAGAATTTGTCTTTAAAAAGTCTAAGTAACTGATATTTCTGTCCCTGATTATTGTTTCTAAAAAGAGTTCCCACGGTAGAATCACGAGTCACAAAGTTAAACGCACGGGCCACTACGTTCTTACAACGAGTTTAAATGTTTCAAATTTTAACCTCAAGAGTACATTTTACTCGTGGAAAAGTTCAAACATGTTTGAACTTTTTCAAGAGTTAACAAGTGTCACGGGTACCTGCCGTTAGCGCCACGAGTCGCTAAGTTGCGTCCACGAGTTCCGACGTTCCCGCTATGTTAATTTACATGATTACCACGATTTAAATTTGTTTTAAACTCGGGGTACCTCGTGGGTCAGCTCGCACAGTGAGACAGGGGTTTTTAATAAAGATCATTTTATGATTTTAGCCTGTGCCAGAATGTGGCGACTCTTAGCATGCTGATCCAGAAAAGGATCCATTGTGCTAATATACGGTGTGATTTGAGTGAGTAGCATGCTGAACAAGCATCTCACGGTATTTCCGTAAGCATGAAAATAAGGGGAACCGTTGAACAATGATGGGTGTGGTTTAACGTCAGTGTTGGCCCCATAGTAGAAGTGCTCACGTCGCGGGGCTGGAAACTGGAAGTATCATGAGCTAATTCTGCTACCACCATCATCTATTGCGACAAGTGATGGCTTCCACTGATTGTCGCCGGAAGCTTGTGTCCTTTTAAGGGCGGACGATGACAGCGAGGTCAACATTTATAACAAGATGGACACAAAAAGAAGAAGCCCTTAGTGTTGAGACAGAAGCTTGCTCATGTAGGATATCTAAAGACCCCAAAAGCTTTACAATCAACTTTAGGCCTCATATATTATGCTAGAATATGCCCAACTAGCCAAACCATTGCATGCCAGACGCTCTTCAGGAAATGAAAAACCCTTTGTCTTTACTCCAGGTGAATCTGTAGCACTGGAAAACTGACGAATAGAGTACAACAAGCAATAAGATACGAGGCCTTTGAACCATTGAACAGTTGAAGCAATCCTGATCTGTAATGACACTATTTATGTTAGGACTGCAGTGGACTGGGATCTCTATATCTGCTCAACTACCAGGTAGAAAACATGTAAGGAAAATCACTTCCATACGTGTCCACATGGGAAGCTATTTACGAATTATTATTGAATCGACCATTAGTGCAGGTGTAACACATCCCATGACATACTGCAAGCCACTTCCACCGCGTGGTAATAAATTAGCCAATGGACAGGTGAAACGAACTATAAGGGTGGACGTTTCTATAGTAAGGGAAGTCAGGATTATGGCAGTAATTATGCAGCAGATAAAAAAAATAATAAGGATGATGTTTTAAGGATACTCCTAGATACTACTAAATCCAAATCCAACGATTTCCAACACAGTACAAGACGAAGCTAAGAGTGAAGATAATGCCGCCATAAAAAAGATAAGAAGCCAAATCTCCTGCTAATAAACAAGAAGAATGGATTGGAGAGGCTCACCAAGCATGTAAACACCATCATGGTGGTGGACAAGCCACTCAAATGAATTTAGCTATTTAATACTGGTGACCCCTATTGGAAATTGAATAAGTACATTCTTAATATAATTGTTCTTTGTACAGGATATATGTGGTTAGACCCATCACGTCTTGTAGTGATAACGTTACCATCAATGGTTACTTTATTGTCAAGTGTACCAGGGTACAGTGAAATACATTGTTTGCATAAGGCTCAGCAAACTATCCCAGTACATAAGCACAACTGCCCCGGTTAGTACAACATACACAGACCAGCCCACGGAGTCCATATGCAGGAAGTGCCATATTGGAGCCATTTTAGAGTCCCAGCTGCAGCTTGGCCATGTAGCCCATTGCAGCTGCGCCTCCATTCTGGTCATCCCAAGATCCGGTCCCTCTCCACGCATGGCCCTCTTCAGCCCTCATTTCCCCCGGGGGTGCCTCCCACAGCCGACCTCGAGGGCGTGTAAGGTAAACCCCCTGGTTATTCCCACTGGGCCCTCTGTCCAGCATCTGCCGCCATCTCTCTCCACCTTCTCTCCGATTCCTGATCCACGAGGTGAGCAGGGGCTGGGCTCGCCGGCCTTCCTTCTCAGGTGAGCTGGGCCTGCTGTTGCGATACAGCCATGGCTCACCGGGCCACTGGGCCAAGCCCCAGGCAGCCACAGGGCCTCCAGCGGCCCTCTCCACTATCTTCTGCAGCTTGGACACCCTGTGCGTAGGGGAGAGGGTAGGTCTGAATATGTCCTGGTTGGGTTGCTCCTAGACCTGGCCAAGCTGGCTATCCATGAGTCATGGTGCCAGGCGGAAGAGGGCTCTGCCCAAACCAGCTGCCTGCCCCTTTTCCGGGGTTACGTCCGTTCTTTTAGAGAGGGACTACGCGCTGTCCACGGGACCGCTGGACTCCGCGGGGGGTGTAATGTATCCTTAATAAGGATTGTAATATATTTGTTTAATATTCAGTATATTTGATATTTAAGAATATTTGTTTTACTTTGTGCTATGGTGGTGGGTTTGTTGGCATTGTTTTGTATTGTACATATTATTGTTGTAAAGAATTGATTACAATTATTTTTGGTAAAAGAAAAGATTCAAGATTCAAGAGAGTTTATTGTCATGTGTCCCTGATAGGACAATGAAATTCTTGCTTTGCTTCAGCACAACAGAACACAGTAGGCATGACTACAGAACAGATCAGTGTGTCCATATACCATTATATAAATATATACACACATGAATAAATAAACTGATAAAGTGCAAATAAACAGATAATGGGCTATTAATGTTCAGAGTTTTGTCCGAGCCAAGTTTATTAGCCTGATGGCTGTGGGGAAGTAGCTATTCCTGAACCTGGTCATTGCAGTCTTCAGGCTCCTGTACCTTCTGCCTGAAGGTAGCAGGGAGATGAGTGTGTGGCCAGGATGGTGTGGGTCCCTGATGATACTGCCAGCCTTTTTGAGGCAAACTATTGAGAAAAACTTTTGATAAAAGAAAAACTATCCCTCCTCTCTGGTCCACGGAATGTGCAGAGGCCGGGATCGGCAGCAACCTCTCTGGGCCGGTTTTTGTTGCCACGGTAACGAGCCAGGCCTGTTGTCAGGCAAGGCCTCAGCCGCGACCCCTCGAGAAGAATGTTTGAGCGTATTTTTTATTTATTGGTATTGGTTTGTTATTATCACGTGTACCGAGATACGGTGACAAACTTTCTTTTGCATAATATACTACCCAGGCAAATCAAACTACACACAAGTACGTGAGGTAGTGCAAAAAGAGAAAATAGACAGAGTGCAGAATATAATATTTGAGGATGTGATCCGCAACAAACTTTCAGCTTCCATCTGTAATTTGCACTTAAATCAGATAACCTTTACAGAAGGATTCATCTTACCAACTGAAGGGCACACACGATATTTCCGCAAGCTGGCATTCCCACCTCTTTACATGCAGACTGAGGATCCTGAGGTTTCAAGCCCTGTGTGAACAAGCAGGAATCCAAGTAGAGTCCAGCACTCCATTCCAAATGCAATCAAGTGGGGCGGTGGAGAAGAAGGAATCGAGAGATTCTGACAACACTGGTCTACTCAAGCAGGCAAAAGTGGCTACCATGTCCCTGAAGTGCAACTGTCCATAAAGGACATGCCGAGAGGAAAAATAGGGAGTAAATAAAAATGTTACCCTTTATCTCGCAATGTATAACGTCCATTTACATACACCGTTAATTGCTAAATCAGACGAACATTGCCTGCACCTGATACACACTACTCAAGGAGTTCAGAGAGTTGATAGGAATTCACAAGATGACAAAAGAATCTGACAAGAAAGTTTGGATACGAAAAGTAGGTGACTGGGTTCAGGAAAAGAAATTCTATGAAATAATTCTGAATTAGGTTTCCATCCTATATGGAACAATCTTTGTCTTGTTACCCAGTTATCAACAATAGGACTGTGATAATCGAGACCAGGAGAGGAAACAGAATTAGACATTTTTGACTCTCTCCACCTCCGTTCCGTCGATGAAGACAGGTTTGTGCATTTTTGTCCTTCCTCTTCCAAAGTCAACAATCAGTTCCTTGGTTTTACTGATGTTGAGAGCAAGGTTGTTATTCTGGCACCATTTGGTCAGTCGATCGATCGCCCTACTATACCCTGACACATCGTCATCTGTAATTTGTCTCACAACAACGGTAGTGTCGTCAGTGAATTTGAAGATGGTGTTGGAACTGTGACTGGCTACCCAGCCATGGGTTTAGAGTGAGTAGAGCAGGGGACTGAACGCACAGCCTTGCGGTGCGCCTGTGCTGATAGTTATCACGAAGGAAGTGCCGTTGCCAATTCGTGCCTATTGTGGTCTGTTGGTGAGGAAGTCGAGGATCCAGTTGCAAAGGGATGCGCAGAGACCCAGTTCCTTGAGCTGAGGCTCCTCCACCGGTTTAGAGTGAAAGTCCCTGTTAGTCTCCATGACGGCCGTAACGAGATCATACCTGGACCTATTATATGAATCTGCATCGCCAGACTTGAATGCCCAAGACCAGGGAGAAAGTTGCAGACCTCCTGGTTCATCTGATTGGGGAACAACCGGATGGTTTTCCTGGGAATACACTCCTCCACACATTTCCATATGAAGTCGGCACCAACAATTGCTAATTCATTCGGGTCCATTGCTGAGTCCTTGAACATTGACCAGTCTACCAACACCAAGCAGAAGTGTGAGTGATTGGATGACATATTTAACTAAGTCCTCCATCTGAGCCCTATGGCCACATGGAATTATCTTGCAGAACATATTCTCCCTGGAACTAGAAACTGGTGAACTTATGTTGTTGCATGCAAAGTGAACATGCTGTTTTGTATAAATGAATTACAATTCAAAGTGGGCTGGAAATTATACTTCAAGAAGATGCATAAGCTGTTGGAGCTGCTGCCTCATAGTGCCAGAACCCTGCGTTTGATTCTGACGTTGGGTGCTTCTGTGCGAAGTTTGCATGCTCTTCTTGTGACCATGTGGGCTTCCTCTGGGTGCTTCGGTTTCCTCCCAGATTCCAAAGATGTGCGGGTTTGTAGGGTAATTGACCTTTGTACATTGCCTCTAATGAATGAGGAGTTGATGAGAAAATTGGATAACACGGAACTAGTGTTAGTATGGACTCAGTGGGCCAAATACATGCATGCTGTTTCTCTAAAGCTAAGGAAGTGGAACACCTAGTGCTTACACCCAGCTTGGAAATTAAAGCCCCTGTCCCACGATGCGAGTTTACCCAAGAGCTCTCCCGAGTTTAAAAAAAAATCAAACTCATGGTAAGTACGTTAGATGAACGTAGCGGGTACGTCGGAGCTCGTGGATGTCTCGTAGTGGCTCGTAATGCTAACGGCAGGTACTCGGGAAACGCGGAAACTCGTGAAGTTTTTTCAACACTGTGAAAAATGTCCAAGAGTAAAAAAATACTCGTGATGAAGTACCACGGGTTTGATTATTTTTTAAAAAACTCGGGAGAGCTCTTGGGGCAGGGGCTTAAGAGTCAAAATGGGGTTTCACTCGATAAATATTCAATATTTGCAGGTGGAAAATGTGTACAGCTGCAAAAACATAACTAATCTCCATGAGGAATTCTGTAGTTGAACAAGATGCAGTCCAGATTCAAGCTTGACAAATAAAGAGACTGCAGATGCTGTTATCAGGAATAAGAAAGCAAACAGCTGGAGGAACTCAGCAGCTCAGGCAGCATCTGTGGAGGCAGAGGGATGGTTGATATTTTCAGACACTGATACAGTGTCTCGACAAAATATTGAACTTGCTTCTGTGGGTGCTACATGAACCCACTGATTTCCTCCAGCTGTCTGTTTTTTGGGGGGGAAAAATGAGGAAATGAGCTGGATGTGGGTGCACATGTAACCGAGCTACAATAAGTCAGAGCCTTCAGAAAGGACAGGCGGAAAGAAAATGTATTTAAATATCTTTCAGAAAAACAAAATGTCCCCTCAACTCTGCAAGAATTTACTGTTAACCGTCTTGAGAAATCACAAATATATGGCCTGTTTCAACCTTACCATAGTAACACAATCACAGTGAAAAGTCAACCAAGTTACAATAACTGCAAAAAGACACAATGTGCTGGAGAATATATGAAGTTTCAGGTTGGGATCCTTCCCTCCAGAGATTCTGCCTGACCTGCTGAGTTACTCCAGCACTACGACTTTTTTTTGGGAAACCAGCATCTGCAGTTCCTTGCTTTTACAATAACTGCAATAAAGGTACTTCAGGCAAGATCTCACTTACAATTATACAACTTAATCATAGAGTCATAGTTATAGGGTGATACAGCGTGGAAACAGGCCCCTCGGCCCAACTTGCCCAGACCGGCCAACATATCCCCACTACACTGGTCCCACCTGCCCCGCGTTTGGTCCATTTCCATCCAAACCGAAAAGAAAGATAGTGTTTAATGATTGTTAAATAAAGCAGGTCAAATAATTATCACACATCCCTTGGTAACTGGAGAGGCAGTTCATGAGATTATTATTTAAGAATCCAAGAACAAGCTTTACTGCACCATCCACGATACACAAGTGAAGTTCTTAAATCCTGCCAATATATCATGCAGTATTATCAAAAGAAATCTCCATTCAGCTTCCGCCCTGAAGTGAGTTGCTGCCATTAACTAACTTTTCACCATGAGATTACCATAACCACAGCTTCCCCTTCTGATAGGAGTTATATTGGTTGCCATTCTTTCCTTGTCTTTTGACTGTAACTTGCACATTGAGGTGAAGGAGGAGCAAGATAAAATACAGGCAACTATAAATGATTCGGGCACAGCGGATTGCACTGCAAAATGGAAAAGAACAACATGTATTGAAGATCCAGATTTGAAACGTTAATTTAACTCTAACCTCTTGCTGCACTCATTATAGGTCACCAGGGAAGAACATTTACCATTTTTATCGTAGCCTAGATGCAAAATTGAAGGTGCACAAAATAGCCTGTTTACTGAGCCACAGTAAGAAAGATAAACACGGCAAAGATGTACAGGTTTGTAGGCTAATTGGCTTGGTAAAATTGTAAAATTGACCCCAGTGTGTGTAGGATAGTGTTGGTGTGCAAGGATCAATGGTCGGCTCGGATTCGGTGGGCTGAAGGGCCAGTTTTCGCGCTGTATCGGTAAACTATTGTGATGGTACTTTTGTATTATACCAATGCTAAAATGTTATTGTCTTCTTCATAATCCAGGCCGTTATCTGGTCTAGAGTGAAGATGAATGTCATTTCATAATTTAGGGAATTTCATCCATAACTTCTCTTTCCTTGTGTATTCTCTCTTAATGAAAGTTAAAGGAGATAAATCCTGAATCCATTTAAGAAAGTGGAGCCCCTACCACAAGTCTTCAGTGTCCTGATTCAAGTGAATCAAGTTGAAATGGATCTTGATATACACTTTTAGCTATCTCGTACTTAGTCATAGTGCCATAGAGCCATACAGTGATACAGCGTGGAAACAGACCCTTCAGCCCAACTTGCCCACACCGGCCAACATGTCCCAGCTACACTAGTCCCACCTGCCTGCGCTTGGTCCATATCCCTCCAAACCTGTCCTATCCATGTACCTGTCTGACTGTTTCTTAAACATTGGGATAGTCACAGCAGGATTGGGATAGTCCTAGTTGGGATTACCTCCGCTGGCAGCTTGTTCCATGCACCCACCACCCTTTGTGTGAAAATGTTACCCCTCAGATTCCTATTAAATCTTTTCCCCTTCACCTTGAACCAATGTCCTCTGGTTCTCGATTCCCCTACCCTGGGCAAGAGATTCTGTGCATCTGAATCCTGTGCATTTAATTGACCATTCATTTAAAGGTGTAGATTAAAACAGGCCAGTATATTTCACACAAAGGATGGTGGGTGTATGGATAGACGGATAGACGGATAGACGGATAGACGGATAGACGGATAGACGGATAGACGGATAGACGGATAGACGGATAGACGGATAGACGGATAGACAGATAGACAGATAGTTCCTATAAAGCTGATCAGTATATATTTTGTCTCAATTTGATCTTATAGAGGTGTATAAAATCATGAGGGGAATAGATTGGGTAGTTGCACAGTCTCTTGCACAGTAAGGGAATCGGGGACCAGAGGACATATGTTCAAGGTGAAGGGGAAGGGATTTAACAGGAACCGGAGTGGTGACTTTTTCACACAAAGGATGGTGGGTGAATGGAACAAGCTGCCAGAGGAGAGGGTTGAGACAGGGACTATTGCAATGTTTTAGAAACAATTAGACAGGATAGGACAGGTTTGGAGGGATGTGGGCCAAAACGCGGGCAGGTAGGACTAGTGTAGCTGGGACATGTCGGCCGGAGTGGGCATGTTGGGCCGAAGGGCCTGTGACTCTCTATGACTCTAAATAGATCTGATCCAACTCTCTGCTGCAGTGAAAAGTCTTTCTTTGCGTTTGAAGTGAGACATTTTGCTCACGTGTCATGGCACTGTAAATAAAGTGCCAGATGAAGCTGTGCTGTCTCTGTGTTAGTATGGTGGACATAGGATTTACTCCATGCATTAGCAGTAGAAACGTTATGACCAAGTTAGATAGTTATGAACGAGTTAGATAGAGCTCTAGGTGCTAGCGGAATCAAGAGATATGGGTAGAAGGCAGGCACGGGTTACTGATTGTGAATGATCAGCCATGATCACAGTGAATGGCGGTGCTGGCTCAAAGGGCCAAATGGCCTCCTGCTGCACCTATTTTCTATATTTCCATGTTTCTATGAACACATTTCACACAGAGGAATTATTTTCCCAGTTAGGTGCATTTTCTGTAAGAGCATTTTTATGCCATGAATATCTGATCAGATTGATCCCAATGAATGAATGATATGATTCAGGTAGGTCTATTTATTGGAGGCTGTGTGTTGATACAATACACATGATTTGCTTTAGTAGTAATGAAATTCCAGTAATTTTGATTTAGTTTACTGTCTTCAGAGACATGTACAGGCAAAGTGCTTAATTCTCAGATTGGCCAGGGGCAGTTTCCCAGGGTTGCGTTGCTCCTTATTAATATGCCAGTGGTTGGGGTTTTTTCTTGAGATGGTATCCAGCACATTTGATTTAATCTGACTTCCTATTGTTCTCTCAAAGAAAATAAAAGAATGTGCTTGTTGTATTAAACTCTTAAAAATACCATTCCTTTATCTATGTGCTGGAGAAAATGGATGAACAACAAATGGTTCCCTAGCAACCGTACCACCACCAGTAAACAGGTGACCTAAACTAACCAATTTATTATGCCTCCAGGCACAGAAGATTTTTTTTTAACTTTCTTCAAAATGTGATGCAGCTTTTACAATGTTTGAAAATTCTACATCACCTACTCTGTCATACTGTTACTGTTCCTTAAGCTTTCTGACATTTTCTTTCTGAAGGAAAATACTTTCGTTATCAAAAATACATTGTGGGTCTGCAAAAATCCAACTCAGACAATAGACAATAGACAATAGACAATAGGTGCAGGAGTAGGCCATTCGGCCCTTCGAGCCAGCACCGCCATTCAATGTGATCATGGCTGATCATCCCCAATCAGTACACCGTTCCTGCCTTCTCCCCATATCCCCTGACTCCACTATTTTTAAGAGCCCTATCTAGCTCTCTCTTGAAAGCATCCAGAGAACCTGCCTCCACCGCCCTCGGAGGCAGAGAATTCCACAGACTCCACAACTCAGATTGGTGACTTTACAGGCAATCTGCTGTTAAGTTAGAAACATACATAGAAAAATAGGTGCAGGAGTAGGCCATTTGGCCCTTCGAGCCAGCACCTCCAATCCATTTGCTCATGGCTGATCATCTAAAATCAGTACCCCGTTCCTGCTTTTTCCCCATATCCCTTGTTCCTTTAGCCCTATGAACTAAATCTAACTCCCTCTTGAAAGAGATGGTTAAGTCCAACTATTGGGCAATTAGTGGCCTAGAAATATGCGACGTCCTAAGCTTGAAATAATTGATGATGACGTAAGGGCCTGTCCCCCTTGGCCGTCATTTGCGCGTAATTTACGCGACATCATTTACGCGTCACGTCACATGACGCGCACGTCGTGACACGCACGTGATGCGCACATGGTGCGCAGTACGTGCGCCTGGTGCGTGATGACGAAGGCAGTGACGCGCGGTCACGCACGGCGCCCCAGGATTTTGGGATGCACAAAATCTTCGCGCGCCATCTGCGTGACGCGCAAATGACGGCCAAGTGGGACAGGCCCTTTTGTGTATTGGACTAAGAGGCTTAATGTCTTTGGAAACTATCTGGTTGTGTCTGCTTTGTTTCAGAAGGTTGTATTGGCATATTGCCTAACAATTGATCTTTGAAGAAAATTAAAAAATAAGATTGTAGGAATATAGCACATGGATCCTCTGATTCCATAGAAGCACCATTATTAGCCCTGGTCATTCATTTGTTTCCGCCCTTCCCCACCAACCTGTATGCTTTCTTCTCCCTCTCCTCTGCTTTCCCCATCTCCCAATGTTCGAAGGTGGCAAGTCATATTTGTGCCAATGAAGTGATCGGCAACAACCATCTCTGACAAGAGATAATCTAAACACCTACCTTGAATTCTGTTGGAATTCTTTGAGGAAGTAAATACCATCTAAAGGAGAGTCAGTGGATGTTGTTTACCTAGATTTCCGTTGATATGGCGTCGCTAAAGAAGATGAGAGCCCATGGTGTCAAAGGGCAAATACTAGCATGGATAACAGGTTAGCTGTATGGCAGAAGGCAAAGAGTGGCAATGGTTGGATGCCAGTGACTAGCAGAGTTCTGCAGGGGTCGGTGCTGGGGCTGCTACTCTTCACATTGTATATGAATGAACTGGATGAGGGGATTGAAGGCTTTGTGGCCACTTTTGCAGATGATACGAAGATAAGTGGTGGGGCGGATCGTGAGGTGGCTCAAACAATTCCTTCTTCAGAATCCTCTGATCAATCGATCTCTAACAGCTCCTGCTGCTTCCAAATCCACATCAGGCGGCTCCTTTACTGATCTACTTCGACCAAGTGAAGGCCTTCGCCAGGGTGCGCTCAAGAATGGGCTGTAGGAAGGGAATGAGGAGCTGGATTCAACTGCTCAACACAGATATATGAAGTGCAGTCCAAATCAATGTATGAGAACTGAATAGCTTCCCCTCAGGTCTGGAGTCAGGCCGGTTTGCCCACCCTCCCCCGTCTTGTTTGAGTGCTGTATTGGGGTGGAAGATTGCAACCTTCACGTGATCAAGTCAAATCAAGTCAAGTCAAGTTTATTCGTCACATACACATACGAGATGTGCAGTGAAATGAAAAGTGGCAATGCTCGTGGACTTTGTGCAAAAAAACCCAAACAAACAAACAAACTACAAACAGAATGGAACAGAATCACATATTCTTTTACATATTAAATATTGTGGGCGGAAGGAAAAAGGGAAAAAGAAACAGCAATTAAAAAAAAAACAGTAGAATGGTACAGTAAAGTTAGTCCCTGGTGAGGTAGGAGTTTACAGTCCTAATGGCCTCTGGGAAGAAACTGCTTCTCAACCTCTCCGTTCTCACAGCATGGCAACGGAGGCGTTTGCCTGACCGTAGCAGCTGGAACAGTCCGTTGCTGGGGTGGAAGGGGTCCCCCATGATCTTATTGGCTCTGGAGTTGCACCTTCTGATGTATAGTTCCTGCAGGGGGGGCGATTGTAGTTCCCATTGTGCGTTCGGCCGAACGCACTACTCTCTGCAGAGCCTTCTTGTCCTGGGCAGAGCAGTTCCCAAACCAGATTGTGATATTTCCGGACAAGATGCTTTCCACAGCCGCTGAGTAGAAGCACTGGAGGATCCACAGATACACTCTGAATTTCCTCAATTGCCTGAGGTGGTAAAGGCGCTGCCTTGCCTTACTCACGAGTGCTGCAGCGTGTGATGTCCATGTCATATCCTCAGAGATGTGGACTCCCAGGTATTTAAAACAGCTCACCCTATCCACAGTATCCCCATTTATCCTCAATGGTGTGTACGTCCTCGGATGTTGTGCCCTCCTAAAGTCCACAATCAGCTCCTTAGTTTTTTTGACATTCAAGAGAAGGCTGTTGTCCTGACACCAGAGTGCCAGATCAGACACCTCCTCCCGGTAGGCCTTCTCATCGTTGTCTGAGATCAGGCCCACCACCACAGTGTCATCAGCAAACTTGATTATAGAGTTGGAGCTGAACCTAGCCACACAGTCATGTGTGTACAGGGAGTACAGTAGGGGGCTGAGGAGGCAACCCTGGGGGGATCCTGTGCTTAGGGTGAGGGACTTCGATGTATTCCCTCCCATCTTGACTACCTGGGGCCTGGCGGTGAGAAAGTCCAGGGCCCAGGCACACAGGGGGGTGTTGAGCCCCATTTCCAGCAGCTTCTCAGGAAGTCTGGTGGGGACCTGGTGGTGCTGGGGCCGCTACTCTTCACATTGTATATGAATGATTTGGATGAGGGAATTGAAGGCTTTGTGGCCATGTTTGCAGATGATACGAAGTTAGGTGGCGGGGCTGATCGTGAGGTGGCTGATCATGAGGTGGTCCACCCTGCTTCAACGAATGCAATCAACCTGGCGTGCACAACCAAATAAGGTCAAATAGAACAAGTTGTCCCACAACTTTAGGCTGTGAACGCCATACGCAAGAAGAAGAAGAAATGCTGTATTGAAACCTTTGCTGAATCCATCAAGAAGCACAAGAGCATAAGAGGGGTAGCATTGTCAGCCAGTGGGGGACTCAGATCAAAGTCTCCCTGTCCATGGACAATGTTGCCATCTTTTGTTGGGATCCACGGTCGGTCTATGGACTGATCAGCATCAGCGACTGGTTTGAGTTGTCATCGGGAGCCAGAGTAAACGGCATGAACAGCGAGATCATGCTCCTTGGCAAGTGATCAGACCGTTCATCCATCCATCCCCTTCACCATCAGGTCTGACCACCTGAAGGTGCTGGGGATCAGATTTGGGAGGGGTGGAGGTGCACAATATCAACGCGTCTGGAGCAGATAGGCAGGGTTAAACAAAGAATGGGACTGTGGGAGCAGTAACCAGTAATAACATGTTCATCAGGTGTGTGGCGATCTTAGGGTTGCTGTGCTTGGCATAGGTGCAGCTCGCACCCCCATTCCCCCGCCCTTATCATCACCGAGGCCATCTTCCCATTCAACAGCAGATCAGAGACGGAGTGTGAACAAGCTCACAGACAACAGAGATAACATCCACCTCATTCTGATGGACACCTTTGTGTGTGGCAGCACCAGGCTAGCGTAGAGCTGAAGCACGTGGGCACACAGTGTCATTACCTGCTGAAGCTCCACCTACTCCCAGTGTTGCGAAGATTTATCCTGGCAGCGACGCCGCGCAGTGTGCCAGTCAGCCGGGCATTGTCGCACTGCCTGTACTTCATGGAGAAGTTCTTCCACACCAACACCTTTGACCACAAGCAGATCAGGCAGTGGGTGGTCAGCCTAGAACATCCTGCAGCCACTGAGGGACAAGGAATCAATGGACCCTGTGGGGAATCAATGGACCCTGTCCGCAAGAAATTGCAGGGAATTGTGGACACAGCACAGACCATCACACATCTCCCTTCTATTGACTCCATTTACACCTGCCTCATCAAGGCCAGCAGCATTAGCAAGCACAAGTCACAGCCTGGCCACTCCCTCTTATCCCCTATCCCATCAGGCAAAATGTATAGAAGTGTGAAAACGCACAACTCCAGATTCAGGGACAGTTTCTTCCCGGCTGTTATCAGGCAACTGAATCATCCTACCACATCCAGAGAGCAGCGCCGAACTACTATCTACCTCATTGGTGACCCTCGGACTATCCTTGATCGGACATTGCTGGCTTTACCTTACACTAAACTTGCACTGAGGATTTTGTTATCCCCCTATCATGTATCTATACACTGTAAATGGCCTGATTGTAATCATGCATTGTCCTTCTGCTGGCTAGATAGCACGCAACAAAAGTGTTTCACTGTACCTCGGAGAAAAACCCACACAGGTCACAGGGAGAACGTACAATCTTCGTACAGACAAGCAGCCGTAGTCAGGATCGAACCCGGGTCTCTGGCCTTTGTAAGGCAGCAGCTCCACTGGCTACGCCACCATGCCGCCCTTGCTTTTACACTATAAATACCACAAAAAAAACATGATTTTCCCATTAAATTCTGTCCCTGTGATTCAGGTAATTTTTGCACACTAATTTGAGAATTTACTTTGCACATAAAAAATTATAGCTTCAAGTTCAAGTTCGCGTTTACTGTCACTTAACCAATTAAGGTACAGTGAAATTTGAGTTACCATACAGCCATACTAATGGCCCTGTTCCACTGTACGAGGTAATTCAAGAGTTCTCCCGAGTTTCCCCTGATTTGAACTCGGAGAATTACGGTAATAGCCGCTCGTAGGTACTCGGGGCTCTCGTGGACATTTTTCAACATGTTGAAAAATCTTCACGAGTCTTCCCGAGCTTACCGCGTTTCCCGAGTACCTGCCGTTAGCGTTACGAGCCGCTAAGAGACGTCCCGAGCTCCGACGTACCCGCTACGTACATTCTACGTACTTACCACGAGTTTGATTTTTGTTTTAACTCGGGAGAGCTCTTGAATGAGCTCATACAGTGGGACAGGGCCATAAGTGAAAAGCAACAACACACACAGCCATATAAAATAAAATGTAACATAAACATGCACCACAGTGGAATCAACATTCCTCACTGTGATGGAAGGCAATAAAGCCCATTAATGCTCAGAAGGAGAGGATTTGTGCACCTCTTGACAGTGGGATGTTGCTTGTTTGCTTTTATTTTTTTGTCATTGAATTTGAGCACTCTCCGCTCTTAATGGCAGTAACTCCCACTAAGTACAAATCCACAGTCCTCAAAACTACAAAGTTACAGTCCTCAGTGGCCTATCAAGCAATGTGTTTCAACAGGCAGAGATACCTGGTGAAGGTATATATTCACCTGAAGTCAATGCAATTTCCAGCAGGGGCAACAGATCAATATCCCAGTGATTTTACTTTTCTTAACCAAATGTCACCCAGTCAAATGGAACGCCCAGCTGCAGGTCTTGTTGAAATAGATAGAGAAACATCAAATACTTTTATATGTTAGAGTTATAGAATGATACAGTGTGGAAACAGGCCAAGTTGCCCACACTGGCCAACATGCCCCAGCTTCACTAGTCCCACCTGCCTGCGTTTGGTCCATATCCCTGCAAACCTGTCCTATCCATGTACCTGTCTAACTGTTTCTTAAATGTTGGGGTAGTCACAGCCTCAATGACCTCTTCTGGCAACTTGTTCCAGATACCCACCACCTTTTTTTTAATCATCTAGGGTTCAGTCATGGACAAACGTCCAATTGAATGCCATGAAAATGTGTGTATTGGGCACAAGTCATCAGAATGAGAGTAATGACTGAGATCAGGGAACTAACACAGCACCCTCAGCTGTTGTAAAAGCTAGTTTCTTCCAGATTCGTACAAGAGCTAAAATTAAATCATTCCTCCAATTCGACGACCTTGAAAAAAATCATCCACGCATCCATCTATTCCAGCCTTGACTACTGCAACTCCCTATACACTGGCATCAGCCAATCATCCCTGTCCCGTCTGCAATTGGTCCAAAACGCCGCAGCAAGACCTCTGACGGGTACCCGTAAAAGGGACCACATCACCCCGATCCTGGCCTCTCTCCACTGGCTCCCAGTACGGTATAGAATCAACCCGCGGTCTAGGTTTAAGCTCAGGGGTGACCGCGCTTTTGCGGTTGTAGCACCTAAACTGTGGAATAGCATCCTGCTCCTCATCAGAACTGCCCCCACACCATCGACTCCTTTAAGTCACGACTCAAAACCTATTTCTACTCTCTAGTGTTTTTGAGCCCCACTGAGGGGGCGCTGTAAACAGTTTATGTATGTATTGTTGGGTCTGTCTACCGTTGTATGTATCAAATTAGTACCTGCACTGATGTGAAGCTCTTTGGTCAACGTGAGTTGTTTTTAAACGTGCTATACAAATACAATTATTATTATTATTATTATTAAAATTTTATTATTATTATCCACTCATTTTCTTTTTCACTAATTATTGACAAAAATACCATCTTTATTGTTATACGGAACAGCTTTCTAATCTGGTGTCAACTGTTGACCTGTGCAGCATATCATTCTGTATGCAGCACATCACAACTTTTTTTTAAACTTATTCGGCCCCAATTTGTTACTGAATTTGACATTTCTAAATTGAGTCAAACCATATGTTTCCTTAGCAAACAATGAGCTCAAATGTATTCATTTATTGAGCTCGTCAATGTGCCTGTGGCTGTTGAGTAAAAGAGAAGAATTATAACCGAGATATTCCATTGCTTGTCGGTTTGCATTTGTGGGAATCTAATGGAATTTTACAGCTCCTTCTGAAAATTGTAGATTTCATTGTATATTTGTTGCAAGTAGGCTTCAAGGTATGAACACTGACATCAAACAGCATGCCGCATGCCTTTTTGGCAAAATCTATGGAATAATTGCTCTTAGCAATTTCTTCTTCTTAGGCAGTCTCTCGGAATCAAGAACAACTTGCTTCCATTCCTGGCTTCCAAGCGACTGGAGTGGCCAATATGGGAACTGTAGACTCTTCCACAGATGGGGTAGGAGGTGGCTGATGGGGTGGGTGGGTGGGTGAGTGAGTGGTTTATGAGGTAATCCATTTTCTTCTGCTGTTTGCACAGGCCTCCTGAAGCACGGCCTCGAGGCTCTCAATACTATCTCGAATGGTCCTCCTCCACTTCGAACAGCCACTGGGCAAGTTCCCAGATATCAGTGGAGATGTTACATTTCCTCAAGTTAGCTTTAAGCACATCTTTGGATAATTTTTCTCTGTCAGCCTGGTAATCTAATCCAACAAACAGATCTCAGAATGAAGTGCCAAGTCTGACCACTATAGACATCCAGGAGTAACCGGAGCCTCAATGCTGAGGATGTCGGCCTCACACAGGACACTGGCAATAGTTTACCTTGAGGTACTCATTGTACATCGTCCAGATCACTTCTTCCCAGTCGACTATGTGTTTTGTGCCAGGTTTGAGGGCTTGACCTTCAAATGTACATATGCTCAATCAACCAAAGATTTGCTGGTTGGGAGTTTATCCATGTTTTCCTGGGTCTCACTGTGGTCTTTTATTATCAGAGGGCAGTATGGTACAGAGGGGGGAGATTGGTAGAGGACTCTGGTCCTATGTTGTTGGGCTTAAGGCTCAACTTCACATATGAAGAGAGAGAATCCAGGGAAATATAGGCCGGTGAGCCTAATTTCAATGGCAGGGGTACTATTAGAAAGGATTCTTCAGGATATGATTTACTCCCATTTGAAAGAGTATGGGTTCATTCGGGTGTGTACATGGCAGGTTGTGTCTTACTAACTTGATCCAGTGTTTTAAGGATGCTGCAAAGGTGATCGATGAGGGTAGGGTGGTGGATGTTGTCTACATAGATTTTAGTAAGGCATTTGATAAAGTCCCCCATGGTAGGCTGATCGAGAAGATTTAGATGCACAGGATTAATAGATACTTGGTCATTATAGATTTGGAAATGGCTTATTGATAGAAGATAGAGGATTGTGGTGGAAGGCCGATATTCAGGTTCAAGGTCTGTGACCGGTGGAGTTCCACAGGGGCAAATGCGGGGACCTCTGCTATTTGTGATAACTGTCTTGGACATAAACGTAGATGGGTTGGTTAGTTTGTAGCTGATACCAAGCCGGGGTGGTGGACTATGAGGAAGGCTGTCAAAGTATACAGCGGGATATAGATCAGCAACTGAAAGGGACAGTGAAATGGCAGATGGAGTTTAATCCGAGCAACTGTGACGTGATGCTTACGAAGGAACTGCAGATGCTGGAACAATCGAAGGTAAAAAAAAATGCTCAGCGTGTGAGGCAGCGTCTATGGAGCGAAGGAATGGGTGACGTTTCGGGTCGAGACCCTTCTTCAGACTCAAGTGTGAGGTGATGCACTTAGGGAGGTTAAAGGAAAATCTTTAATTATTGGCATAAACCTTAACAGTATTGACATACGGAGGAATCTTGGAGTCCAAGTCTATAACTCCCTGAAAGTGGCACCACAAGATGATAGGGTAGTAAAGAAGGTGTATGGTATGCTTACTTTCATCGGTCGGGGCATTGCATATAAGAGCCAGGAATTCATAATTCAGCTCTATAGGACTTTGGCTGGGCAGCTTTTGGAGTATTGTGTGTAATTCTGGTTGCCCCATTACTGGAAGGATGTGGAGGCTTTGGAAAGGGTGCAGAGCTGGTTTACCTGTATGATGCCTGGATTAAGGGGAATTAGCTACAGGAAGAGGTTGGACAGACATGGACTGTTTTCTCTGGAGGTTGCAAGGATACTTGATAGAAGGATATAATATTATGAGATGCATAGATGGGGTAAATAGTTAGAATCTTTTTCCCAGGATGAAGAAATCCAAAACCTGTGGGCAGCAGCATTAAGGTATGAGGGGCAACATTTAATGGACATGTGCAAGCAAGTTTTGTTACACAGGGTGGTTAGTGCCTGGAATGCATTGCTGGGAGTGGTGGTTGAGGCAGATATGATAGTGGCATTTAAGGGACATTTGAATAGGCATATGGATATTTAGGGAATGGGGGATATGGGTTACATGCAGGTAGTGATGGTCTTGGCATCGTGTTCGGAATCGACATTGCGGGCTGAGGGCTTGAGCTTGTACTGTACTGTTCTATGTTCTACATTCTACGTATATGCTTTGGCAAATGAGCTGATGATGTCTTTGGGCCTGGCTTCTGAGTATCTGCAATCGTCTCATCTGGAGGCTGCAGGTTTTGGAGTGTGGCTGCCATAATTCTGACATAATTCTGCACCAGTTTCCATTAATTCTGCGATGAGAAACATTGAGGAAGATATTATGGCAATGACTCAACCTGGTGCAATGCCACTCTTCAGAATCAGATCTAGTTTATTGTCATATAAACCAGGGTGCAAAGACATTCCTTGAAGCTCACACAGGACACGTGGCAATGATATATAAGCAATGAACATGCAAAACAATAAATGCAATGAACATGCAAAACAGCAAACACAGAAAATGTTGCAAATATTACAGTGCGATATGAAATGGAGCATAAAATACTAATGTGCAATAATGTAATAACCAAATGTGGTTGAATTACAAGAACTACGAGAATTACGAGAAAGGGGATGTGAAAGCAGTGATTAGTTCAGGAACCTGATAGCCGTGTGAAAGAAACTGTTTTTAAGTCTGAATGTCAGGGCTTTCAAGGTCCTGTATCTTCTCCAGGAGGTAGAAGAAAGAAAGGGGAATGACCAACAAATTTGACGATGCTTCCAGCTTTCCGGATGCCATGCGCCATGAAGATGCATTATGTTTCTATTAGACAGAAGAAAGTGATGAGTCAGTGATGGACTATGTTGCGTTGGCCACTCTCTACAGCTTCAGGCAGTCACGAGCTGTGCAGTGGTCAAACTATGCTGACATACATCACGTCTGAATACTTTGTAGAGACCAAGAGAATTCTCATGAACATTTTCCAATCTTCTCAGATGTCTAGAAAGGTAAGTACTCTGAGATAGGTTCTGTCTGTCTCAAAGTTAACAAGACCTTGGGAATGAACATTATTGCCACTGATATCCTGATATTCAGCTGTGATGAGCATCAGTCACATATCCTTATTCTCATTGTCCACATCTGAGAAGAAGAGGATATATGTGGAGACTTCAGAGATGGTGTAATCATGACCATCTTCAAGAAAGGAGGTACATCTCACTATGATAACTACAGAGGGGTCACCCTGCCACACAAAAAGTCATTGCCAATGTCTTCCTCATCCACCTCTTTTCAGTGATGGAAGACCTGCTTCCTGAACACAGTGTGGATGGAGCCTGTCCATTTAAAGGTGCAGGATCTTCGCCAAGTGACACTTCCAAGAAAAATGCAGGATTCCCAAGAAACGCCAACCACTGTACATGACATTCTTCAACCTCACAGAAGCCTTTGACTCCATCAGCTGAGTGGGACGATGGAACTCCTCAAATCCCACATACATATGTCTTCATCTTACCTTTGTTCCATGACAGCGTAAAATCCATGATCATATAACTAACCGTGGCTATGAACTATGGCGATGATCCTGTGTTGTACATCATTGTGACACAGGCAGGGGATTACAATGGAGATTGTTTCCATCCCTTGATAAGATCATGGGAGATACCAAAATACCTTACTTGCCAATCAAGTTCAAGTTCAAGTTCAAGTGAGTTTATTGTCATGTGTCCCTGATAAGACAATGAAATTCTTGCTTTGCTTCAGCACAACAGAACATAGAAGGCATTGACTACAAAACAGATCAGTGTGTCCATATATCATTATATAAATATATACACACATGAATAAATATACTGATAAAGTGCAAATATCAACATTTCCGATTTTTTTCTGTCAATTAATTTAGTTTAGTTTAGAGATACAGCATGGAAACAGGCCCTTCGGCCCAGCGAATATGCACCGACCAGTGATCCCCGCACATTAACACTACCCCACACACACAAGGGATAATTTGACATTTACACCAAGCCAATTGGAGTGTGGGAGGAAACTGAAGACCTCGGAGAAGACCCACACAGATCACGGGAGAACGTACAAACTGTGCAGACAGCACCTGTAGTCAGGATCGAACCGGGGTCTCTGGCACTGTGAGACAGTAGCTTTAACGCCAATTCACTGTGCCACCCAATACTTTGGGTGTTTGTGTATGCTAAGCATCCATTACAACATTATGGGATTAGAAGGATGTTTTGGGTACCTGGGCTTTGTGCTCAGAAGTTTTTGTAGTCATGGAGCTATGCAGCACAGTAACAGGCCCTTCAGCCCACATTGTTAGCAAGTTAGCATTGCCTGCATCTGACCCATAATCCTCTGAAACCTTCCTATCATATATATGTCCTAATGTCTTTTAAAAGTCGCAATTGTATCTGCTCCTAAAACTTCCTCTAGCAGCTCATTTTAGATACAGACCACCCTTTGAGGTATAACGTTGCCCACTAGGTTCCTCTTAAATCTCCCCCCACCCCCCTCTCATCGTAAGCCCATGTCTCTAGTTTCAGGATTCCCCACCCTGGGAAAAAGATGGTGAGTGTACATTTTAACCATGCCACTCATGTTCTGGTTCACCCCAATAAGGTCACTCTCAGCTTCCTACAGTCCAATGAAAAAAGCTTATCCACCCTCTCCCTGTAACTCAAGCCCACAGGCCCAGGTAACAACTCTACATCCTTTTCAAATTAATGACATCCTTCCTATAGATGGGCGACTAGATATGCACACAGTCATCCAAGTGCGGTCTCATCTATGACTTGGAAAGCTGCAGCATAGTCCCAACATTTGAGCTCAATACTCATCCCAATTAAGGAAAGCATACAAAGCTCCTTCTTCACCATGCTCTTCATCTGACTCACTACTTCTCAGAAACTGTGCACAAGTCCTCCCGGATGTCTCTGTTTGCAACACTCTCCAGGGCTGCATTATTTACTGTGCAAGTCCTGCCTTCTTTTGACAAACCAGATTGCAACACTTCACATTTGTCAAAGTTGAATCCCATTTGCCATTCTTTGGTCTACCCTCCCAACTGATCTAGACCTTGTTGTAAACTTGGATAATCCTCCTCACTGCATGCCACTGTTGTCTGCAAAGTTACTAACGATGGTAACCACGTTGTCATCCAAAGCTTTAGTGTATAGAATAGGGAGCAGTGGACCCTTCACTGACCCTTGCATCATTCCACTGGTCCCAGGCCTCCAATCAGAAGAAACAACACTCCACATGGACCCTTTGACACCTTCCTCCAAGCCAAGCTTGAATACAATTGGCTAGTTCACCTTGGTTTCCATGCAATCTAACCTTCCAGACTGACCAACTATGTGCGATCTTGTCAAAGGCCTTACTAAAGTCCATGTGGACAACATGTGGATCCTCATCAATTCTCTTTGCGACCTCTTCAAAAAAACTCTGTCACATTTGTGTGGGATGATTCATCACTCACAATGCAAGCTGAATATTTCTGGTCAATCTCTGCCTATCCATATGCTGGTAGATCCTGACCCTAAGTATCACCTCAAACAACTTCCCCACAATTGATATCAGGCTCACTGGCCCGTAGTTCCCGTCAATACCTCCTCTTTAGTCATTTGCCTAGGATCCAAGACATCACAACTCCTACGCCCCAATTCTTTAGCTTCCATGATCTTCTCAGTAAAAGGTATTTATTGAATATCTCCTCCACCTCTTGTGGTTCTACACAATGCTGCTCATGCTGATCTTTAAGAGGACCTATTCTTGGACCTTTCATGTCTTTGCTCCAACAAGATTAATTGAAAAAAAGTTAGTTGCATATCAGCAAAAATGTGCTGCCATGATAAGAATGAAATTCTATGCACCCTTTCATCCATACCCACAATATTGAAGTAAACATTGCAAAATATAAATGTAAAAAATGTATTTAATTAGCAGCTCTTATCTTTGTCCAGCATGGTATAAAACTGATATATTTGAGTTCTGAGAGATCTTTTCATCATGTCTCCCCTGATGTGTCTGGTTGCATTGAATAAAGACAAATTGCATCTACAGCTCCAGTCTCTGTGTGGCTCAGTCAACATTGCAACCCTAATCACCTATCATACAAGGAGCCTGACAGATCTTGTCTTCCCCAAACCCAAATTCTCTACCCAAGTCCTATAGTCTCTTTAACTCACAGGAAGGATGTGCTGGTGTTGGAGAGGGTCCAGAGGAGGTTTACGAGAATGATCCCAGAGATGATTGGGATGAGCATTTGATGGCACTGGGCTTGTACTCGCTGGAGCTCGGAAGGATGAGGAGGGATCTTATTGAAGTTTACCGAATAGTGAAAGGCTTGGATAGTGTGGATGCGGAGAGGATTTTTCCACTAGTGAGAGAGTCTCAAACCAGAAGACACAACCTCAGAATAAAAGGACGTACCCTTAGAAATAAGATGAGGTGGAATTTCTTTAGTCAGAAGGTGGTGAATCTGTGGAATTCATTGCCACAGATGGCTGTGGAGGCCAAGTAATTGGGTATTTTTAAGGCGGTGATTGACAGATTCTTGATTAGTACGGGTGTCAAGGGTTATGGGGAAAAGGCAGGAGAATGGGGTTGAGAGGGAAAGATAGATTGGCCACGATTGAATGGCAGAATAGACTCGAAGGGACAAATGGCCTAATGCTGCTCCTATGACATGAACATATGAACTTCTCACTACATCTGCTCATCCTCCACTTCAGTCTCCAAACACCTGCAATTTGCAACACATTTGACTACACCCAGTTGTGCAATGATAGGGGGTAGCAGCAGTGTGATTATAGTGCAGCAGGTGGTACTGCTGCTTCACAGCTCCAGAAACCCCTGTTCAATCCTGATCTCCAGTGCTATCGGAGGTGGAGTTTGCCCATTTTCCCTGTCATTCTGTAGTTTCCCTGTGTGTTCTGATTTCCTCCCATTTCCAAAGTATATGCTTGTAGGCTAATTAGTTAGTGTCGATTGTCGATGTGGGTTGGTGGGAGGTGAATGAAAGGGGAATGCGAGAGTAAATGGGTGAATGCGATTACTGGGATTGCACTGAGAGCCAGCATGGACTAGATGGGGTGAATGACCTCCTTTTAAATTGTACATAAAATGGAAATGAAAGGACATTGCTCAGGCAATGTTGTTTGTGCATTCAGTTTCTTGCCTCATATTCCAGAGGAAGGAATGGGATGATCTCTTCTATGTTGCTTTACACACAAAAACAACTGCTGGTTGTTACTTTTTCCCCGTCAGCTTTTTTATTTCCACAAGGAATCCGAATAGAAACATAGAAAATAGGTGCAGGAGTAGGCCATTCGGCCCTTCGAGCCTGCACCGCCATTCAATATGATCATGGCTGATCATCCAACTCAGTATCCTGTACCTGCCTTTTCTCCATACCCCCTGATCCCTTTAGCCACAAGGGCCACATCTTACTCCCTCTTAAATATAGCCAATGAACTGGCCTCAACTACCTTCTGTGGCAGAGAATTCC
The DNA here is from genome assembly GCA_038087875.1 of Malacoraja senta. Taxonomy (NCBI): domain Eukaryota; kingdom Metazoa; phylum Chordata; class Chondrichthyes; order Rajiformes; family Rajidae; genus Malacoraja; species Malacoraja senta. The sequence goes on from CM075977.1 coordinate 101,655,219, forward strand.
AGAGATTCACCACTCTCTATGTGAAAAATGTTTTTCTCATCTCGGTCCTAAAAGATTTCCCCCTTATCCTTAAACTGTGACCCCTTGTTCTGGACTTCCCCAACATCGGGAACCATATTCCTGCATCTAGTCTGTCCAAGCCCTTAAGAATTTTGTATGTTTCTATAAGATCCCCCCTCAATCTTCTAAATTCTAGCCGAGTACAAGCCGAGTCTATCCAGTCTTTCTTCATATGAAAGTCCTGCCATCCCAGGAATCAGTCTGGTGAACCTTCTCTGTACTCCCTTTATGGCAAGAATGTCTTTCCTCAGATTAGGAGACCAAAACTGTACACAATACTCCAGGTGTGGTCTCACCAAGACCCTGTACAACTGCAGTAGAACCTCCCTGCTCCTATACTCAAATCCTTTTGCTATGAATGCTAACATACCATTCGCTTTCTTCACTGCCTGCTGCACCTGCATGCCTACTTTCAATGACTGGTATACCATGACACCCAGGTCTCGCTGCATCTCCCCTTTTCCTAGTTGGCTACCATTCAGATAATACCTAATCGGCCACCATTCAGATAATGTCTCTGGCAACGTTGGCATTTATAATTCATCTTTAATTGTCACTAAATGAGTATACAGCGAAAAGCACAGCTGGGTCTGGAGTCACATATAGGCCAGGGCAGGGAATGAACAGTACTGCACTAATCCACTGCCACCAGAAAACTCTTCCCCATCCTGTGATTCTTTAAGCTCCTGTCCCACTTAGGTGATTTTTTAGGCAACTACAGGTGACTAGGCTGTTGCCACATGGTCGCAGGGTGACGCCCGTATGGTCGTGAGTAATCTCCTTAAGTCGCCTAAAGAGTCGTAACGTTTTTCTGGTCGCCGCTGGATTTTGAAATGTTCAAAACTTTTTGGCGACTGTGGGCTTGACATACCTTGTCTTCTCCTGTTGTAGCTGCTGTCGTCGGTTGTCGCCAGGATGATGCAGGTTGTCGCCAGGTTACGTTGGTTGTCGCCGGGTGCTGACTTTGGTGAATTCCATTGGCGACTACCTACGTCAACCTACGTCAACCTGTGAAAGGTACCGGCGACTGAATTGTCTTCAGTTGTCTTCAGTTGTCGCCAACAGGGTCGTACCTTGTCGCGGCTGGACATAGGTTTTCTTTGGTTGTCGCCTGTGTGGACGCAGGTTGTCATAGGTGCTTGTCGTGGGTGGACGTTGGTTGATGTAGGTTGTCGCAGATGTGGTCATAGGTGGAAGTCCTAATGGGTCGCCGGTTTTCGGTAGCTTGCCGTAGCTTGCCGTCAACTAGGTGGTAGGATGTCGTAGCTTCTCTTAGACATTGTCATGGGGGGGGGTCCAGTCACTGCTTTTTCTGCAACCTGCTATGACTGTGACAGTCCCCGAAAAAAATCACCCAATTTGGATAGGCCCTTTAGCTGGTCTCACATGGAGCAGAATAGGATGCTACAATTAATCTTGGTACTGTTGACTACGGAGAAAGATAAATTAGTAATCAGGATTCCCATTCTGCTTGCTGTCTTTCTGTAAAATTTCTATGGAATATTAAGAGGAATAATGATAAAAGACAAAATTGACAGCTCTTTATTTGAATGCATGCAGCATTTGCACCACAAACAGATGGCAAATAGATATGACCATTTAAATGGCCTAGGTAGAGAGACTACAGACCTAGCACTGGTAAATGGACTTGGTGCAAACCGTCATCCTCCAGCACAACAGGCCAACAGACGATATGATCTCACTGGCTCTTCACTCTGCACTGGACCACTTGGACAATAGAAACACATATGTCAGGCTGTTGTTCATAGATTACTGCTCAACGTTTAACACCATCATTCCCTCCATGGTTACCAAGCTCACGGAACTGGGTCTCTGAGCAACCCTGTAGAACTAGATCCTTGACTTCAACATCAACAGACCACAATCTGTATGAATTGGCAGTAACACCTCCTCCTTGATCACCATCAGCACGGAGGCATCTCAAGGCTGTGTGCTCAGCCCACTGTTCTACTCACTCTATACTCACAACTGTGTAGCTGGACACAGTGTGTATTGACCTCCCCACCCTCGAATGGATTTACAAGAATCTCTGTCTCAAAAAGGCAACCAGCATCATCAGAGGCCCTCACCACCCTGCCACGCTCTCATTTCACTCCTTTCATCACGAAGAAGGTATAGCAGCCTGAAAACGGTACCGTCCAGGTTCAGGAGCAGTTTCTTCCCTACAAGCATCTGGTTCTTAAACACTCCAACCTTCAAATAGGCTTGCAACTATGTTGACTTGGGGGCATTATTTTTTTGACCATGCACTAGTATTGCTTGTTTATTTGTCAGTTTTTATATATATACTAGACTAAGTGGGACCCGTTGCGTCCCAGCTTCACACGGGAGGGCTGGTCTCCCAACGCAATATTCCACCTCTCCCCCAATTCCAATATTAGTGGCCATTGGGGGGGGGGCTTTCTGGAGCGCTAGCAAGGGTGTTAGGAGCTGAGGGACTGGTTTCCAGAGGGCTAGTATGGACATTGTGGGCCAAATGGATTCTTGGGTTGGCGGCTCAGTCACTCAAGCCTGTTCTGCTGGCAGCTCACTCACTCACGGCTGGTGGGCTGGCAGTTGATTCATGACTATTCCTTGAAAGTCCATTTCAAGCAGGGTGCAAGGCTACCAAATTCAAGTGCAGTTTCATACCTTCAAGCAGGGTGCAAGGCCACCAAATTCAAGTGCAGTTTCATACCACTTCAAGGAGGGTGCAAGGCCACCAAATTCAAGTGCAGTTTCATACCACTTCAAGCAGGGTGCTAGGCCACCAAATTCAAGTGCAGTTTCATACCACTTCAAGCAGGGTGCAAGGCCACCAAATTCAAATGCAGTTTCGTGCCACTTCATGCAGGTTACAAGGCCACCAAATTCAAGTGCAGTTTCCTATCACTTCAAGCAGGATGCAAGGCCACCAAATTCAAGTGCAGTTTCCTACCATTTCAAGCAGGATGCAAGGCCACTAAATTTAAGTGCAGTTTCATACCATTTCAAGCAGGGTGCTAGGCCACCAAATCCAAGTGCAGTTTCATAACACTTCAAGCAGGGTGCAAGGCCACCAAATTCAAGTGCAATTTCCTACCATTTCAAGCAGGGTGCCAAGCCACTAAATTCAAGTGCAGTTTCCCACCACTACAAGCACGGTGCAAGACAACCAAATTCAAGTGCAGTTTCATACCACTTCAAGCAGGGTGCAAGGCCACCAAATTCAAATGCAGTTTCGTGCCACTTCAAGCAGGTTACAAGGCCACCAAATTCAAGTGCTGTTTCCTATCACTTCAAGCAGGATGCAAGGCCACCAAATTCAAGTGCAGTTTCCTACCATTTCAAGCAGGATGCAAGGCCACTAAATTCAAGTGCCGTTTCATACCATTTCAAGCAGGGTGCAAGGCCACCAAATTCAAATGCAGTTTCATACCATTTCAAGCAGGGTGCAAGGCCACCAAATTCAAATGTAGTTTCATACCATTGCAAGCAGGGTGTAAGGCCACCAAATTCAAGTGCAGTTTCATACCATTTCAAGCAGGGTGCAAGGCCACCAAATTCAAGTGCAGTTTCATACCATTTCAAGCAGGGTGCAAGGCCACCAAATTCAAGTGCAGTTTCATACCATGGGTGCAAGGCAACTAAAGACAGAGAGTCATGACCTCTCCCTCCCCCATCTTGCAGAGACTGAGCCACGCCCGCACTTCCGGGTTTTATAGTCCCCACTCCCACCAGAAGGGGCGTGGCCTTCATGGCGTGATTGACAGGATAGAGAATATTCACATTTTTTAAACACTAATAACTCTTTTCCTTTTCATCGATGGGAAAAATGCTCGGCATCTAATGAGTGGAGGGGGACTCTGAGTAAGATAGCCAAAATCACAGCTGTACGTGGTAGCGTTTTTTCTAAAATCAATATACAGCGCAAACAGGAAGTGGTCAATATTAGACTTTTAATTATATAGAAGGCAAGGCAACTTCAATTTGGCAAGGCAACTTCAATTAGGCAAGGCAACTTCAATTAGGCAAGGCAACTGTAGCATTTACAACCAAACCCAAGTCAATTGTAGCATTTTCAAACCAAGCCCAGGCAACTGTAGCATTTTCAAACCAAGCCCAAGGCAAATGTAGCATTTTCAAACCAAACCCAAGGCAACTGTAGTATTTTCAAACCAAACCCAAGGCAACTGTAGCATTTTCAAACCAAACCCAAGGCAACTGTAGCATTTTCAAACCAAACCCAAGGCAACTGTAGCATTTTCAAACCAAACCCAAGGCAACTGTAGCATTTTCAAACCAAACCCAAGGCAACTGTAGCATTTTCAAACCAAACCAAAGGCAACGGTAGCATTTTCAAACCAAACCAAAGGCAACTATAGCATTGTCAAACCAAACCAAAGGCAACCGTAGCATTTTCAAACCAAACCAAAGGCAACTGTAGCATTTTCAAACCAAACCAAAGGCAACTATAGCAGTTTCAAACCAAACCAAAGGCAACTATAGCAGTTTCAAACCAAACCAAAGGCAACTGTAGCATTTTCAAACCAAACCAAAGGCAACTGTAGCATTTTTAAACCAAACCAAAGGCAACTGTAGCATTTTTAAACCAAACCAAGGGCAACTGTAGCATTTTCAAACCAAAGGCAACTAGCATTTTCATACCAAAGGCAACTTTAGCATTTTCAAACCAAAACACACTTTAGCATTTTCAAACCAAAACACACTTTTGCATTTTCAAACCAAAACACACTTTTGCATTTTCAAACCAAAACACACTTTTGCAATTTCAAACTAAAACACACTTTTGCATTTTCAAACTACATTTTCAAACCACATTAAGGGCCCTCACAGGTCAGTAAAACCACTCACAGTTTAGTAGACACGTGTTCAGTGTTAATCACAGCTCAGACTGAGAGTCGTGACCTCTTGCTTCCCCATCTTGCAGAGAACTGAGGCACCTCCACACTTCCAGGTTTTATAGTCCCTCATGAAGGGGCATGGCGTTCCTGGCGTGATTGACAGGAGAGAGAATCTCAACATTTTTAATACATTAATGAGTCTTTTATTTTTCATCGATGGAAAAAATCCTCTTGTCCTGCGCAGCAGAGGGGAACTCTGAGTAAGATGGCCAAAAATCACATCCGTAAGTGGTAGCGTTTTTTCTAAAATCAATATGCAGTGCAACAGGAAGTGGTCAAGATCAGAGTTTTAATTATATAGATATATATATATATATAGATATATAGAGATAGATATATAGAGATAGATATATAGAGATAGAGATAAAGATAGAGATATATAGAGATAGATATAGAGATAGATATAGATATAGATATAGATATAGATATGTATTTATATATATATAATTAATAAAAAAAAATTCTATGTATATCGGGACATTTAACAATAAAACACTCTTGACTCTCTTGAGTATAGATGGATAATTAATGGTGAACATGGACATAGAGGGTTAAAGATCTATATGACTCTACATTTCTAATTAAATGGCTGTAAACTTGCAACCATTACAGAGATTTGGTTCCAAAGTGGCTTAGGATAGGACTTCAGTATTTTTGAGTGCTGGGCCAAATAAAAATGAAGGAAGGGGTAGCCCTGTTGTTATAGGCTGGATGCAGGCAGAAGGGAGAATGAATGAAAGAAGTTAACATTAATTAAAAACAAGCAGTTTTAGGTCTAATGGAACTGAAAGCCCATTAATCCCTACTATCCGATGACCTGCACACCAAGGTTGTGAATGATGTAGCTATGGAGATAGAGCAGTGCAGTACTGGAACAGGCCCCACAGCCCACAATGTCCGTGCCGCACATGGTGCCAGGTTAAACTAATCCCCTCTGCCTGCATTTGATCCATATCCCTCCAAACCCTGCAGATCCAAGTCATCTTCCAATATTCTACAGGTTTCAGGCACTCACCATTGATTGGGAGGTAATAAATGTGACTCCATTGCTTAAGAAAGGAGAGAGCAGGGGAATGGGATAGTGAGTCAGACATCAACAGTCGGAAAAATGCTAAGAAATTAGCAACAGGGCATTTGGAAAATAATGGGATTGAACAGAATCAATGTGGTTCCATGAAAGGAAAACATTGTTTGATCAAACTATTGAATTTTGTTTATGAAGTTGGAACTGTCAGAATAGATGAGTTTTATGCAGCTGATGTGGTATATTTGTACCTTCAGAAGACCTTTGATAACATGCACACAGAGATTATTAAATGAAAATAAGAACACCTGAAATACAGTTAACACACAGATGTGCACTGAGGATTGGTTAATATGCAGACAACAGAATAAGGATAAGCAGTTCATTTCAGTTTGGAAGAATGTGAGACGCCACAAAGAACAGTATGTTCACAACCTATTATCAAAGATTTGGAGGAGGAGAACTAAGTGGGAGCAGTATGGGATGTGAGGAGAATGCAGAGAGGCTTAAAGAGATATATACTAAAGGTCCTGTCCCACATGGGCGACCTAATCCACGAGTTCTGGCGAGTTTGCCCTCGTCTCATACTCGCAGCATGGTCGACATGAGGTCGTAGGAGGTCTTTGTAACTCTCCTTCATGTTCGAGAGTGGTCTCCGCGTACTCGAGGCCTCAGCTAAGTCGCACCGTTTTTTTCAACATGTTAAAAAATGCCCACGAGTAAAAAAAGGTCGCCATGGAAAAAATCTATACTTTTTTTACTCGTAGGTTTAGTTGTAATAGGTCGTAGTAGGTCAACATGTTAGTCGTAGGTAATCGAAGGTAGTCAAAGGTAGTCATAGATAGTCTTCATCATAGTCGAAGGGAGGTCGAAGGAGATCGAAGGAGGTCGTCTTCACTCTCCACTATTCGGTGTCCAATTTTCCCGAAGTTAGTCGTAGCTAGTCGAAGCTGGTCTTCAACATAGTCGAAGGAGGTCGAAGGAGGTCTTTCACATAGTCGAAGGAGGTCTTCAACATGTCATTTTTTCAAACTCTTCTAAACTCGCCAATTAGGTCACCCAAGTGGGACAGCCCCTAAGTTGGACACAGACATTGCAGAGAGAGTATAATATGGGAAACTGTAATGTCAAACAGCCTGTTAGAAAAAATAGAGAAGCAGTGGAATGGAGGCACAAGGAACTGCAGATGCTTGGAATTTTGAGCAAAACACAAAATGCTGCAATTACTCAACAGGTTAGGCAGCATCTATAGAGGTCATTCCCTGCACAAATTCTGCCTGAGCCATTGAGTTAATCCAGCACTTCGTGTTTTTATGAAAAAAAGCAGTGGATATTTCATGTGTAACAGAATGAAACACTTTAATGTTCAAAGGGTCCATGTCTGACTGTAGACAAATTAATGACAATTCACATGCAGGTGCAGCAAGCAATTAACAGGTCAAATAGAAAGCTGACCAATATTGCAAGTGGATTGGAGTAGAATTAGATTTGTGGCCCTTTCAGATTGCACCTGGAATATATTGTGCAAATCTCTTGTCTCTGCCCAAGGGGAAAAAATAATCATAGTGAAAGGGAGAATCATTATAACAAAGATTAACTCTCCCATTTTTCAATTATATTCTACCTTATTTTTTTAGGATGGGGCTGGATGTTGAAGAGGAGGTTATTCGTATGATTTGGAGGACTGGGCCTGTACTTCAGAGCTTGGAAGACTGTGAGTAATCTGATCAATACATAAAATAATTGCGCGGAGATTGACGGGGTAAACAGAGAGATGTTGGATCCCCTGGAGGTGGGAATAAATTTCCTCATTCAAGAATCTTGTGAATTATATACTTACAGAGGGTTATGGAACCTGTCATTGTACATATTCAATGCCGATTAATAGATTTTTGGACATGAATTGAATCACAGCATATTTTATTCGTTTAGTTTAGTTTAGAGATACAGAGCGGAAACAGGCCCTTCGGCCCACCGAGTCCGTGCCGACCAGCGATCCCTGCACATTAACTCTATCCTACACACACAAGGGACAATTTACACTTACACCAAGCCAATTAACCTACATACCTGTACGTCTTTGGAGTGTGGGAGGAAACCGAAGATCTTGGAGAAAGCCCACGCGGTCACGGGGAGAACGTACAAACTCGTAACAGACAGCACCCGTAGTCGGGATCGAACCCGGGTCTCTGGCGCTGCAGTGCTGTGAGGCAGCAACTCTACCGCTGCACCACCGTGACCGCAGAGGGTAGTAAATCTTGTGAATTCTCTACTCAAAGAGAGTTATGGAATCTGTCATTGAATATATTCAATGCCGATTAATAGATTCTTGGATATTAATTGAATCAAAGCATATGGTATAAAAGATCTGCCATGATCTATTTAATCATTGGGCAGTCATGAGGGGCCCAACTGGTTTATTCCTGCTCCTTTTTCCTTCATAGTATGGGATGGTGTTTGATCCTTAGATCCTCTGTAGCGAGTGAAACTGTTTCCAGTCAATCGTTCAGAATGAAAAGCTGTAACTGGTAGTTGTGCGATTCTATCTATTTGGGGGATGTGAACTTCAGGCTTTTTTGTCCATCCTAGTTATTTTTTGTTGCTACTGTTTTTTTGTTCTGTCCCTCTGTGCTGCGGAAGAAAGTTCAACCGATTGTGTTAGTTTTTTGTAATCATACTGATTCGGTCCATCTGATATGCAGTTATTGACCATGAGAGTCCACAAGTCTTCATGCCAAAGATGAAGGTTCCATTCCACTGTTGCATCAACACCCTTTCATACAATGCTGACAGATGGACAACATAGGCCAACATTGGTGTATTAGTCAACGGTGTGACCGTCCATGATCCTTACAGTTTCCAACTGTCTCCCTAGACTGATGCCTCTCTTCCCAAAACCAGTCTCCATGTAGTCGATCCCTCCCACCCATCCCGTTTACCCTTATAACAGGCATCCTTATCCATGTCACTTTTTACATTACATGCAACTAATTTACCACCTTGAACCTTAACTCCTCAGGTTGAAGTCATGACAACAGAAACTCAACAATTCTTTGAATGCGAATTGTTGAAAATCCAAAATAGACACAAAATGCTGGAGTAACTCAACGGGTAATATTCCACCGATCGGAACAAAACTTGGTGCACTTGCAGCACAGGAGAATGGCGAGTAAGGTGACAAAAAATCGTAGCGCTATCGGGTACCGTTTTTGCGTAAATGTAAAAACAACGCAAACCGGAAAAGGACAAGATGAGTGTTGGAGGGAGGGATAGAGGGATAGAGGGATGGATGGATGGATGGTCCCTGTCCAATCTGTCTTTATCCAGTCAATTTTGAGATTACTTGGAATACTCCACTGCCATTTTGGTTGAATCAATTGACATTGACCAGAAATTGGATACATGGTTTCCTGGGCTCCATGGAAAGGCCTTTAGAAATGAGCAGACTTTTGCAAATTTGGCCCAAGTGGCCCAAATCACAAACAGTAGGTTTTAGTGTGAACAACTTTGACAGCAGTACTATTTTATAAAATCTATTCATTTACTTCAACACCATATTACAGTTCTTTAATTTATAGTTCTCTTGAACATGTGCCAGGGTTGGCCAAAATAGTAAAATAATAGCTTGTTCCACGATTTATCACTTGGTGAAATGGAAAATTATATACGTAACAATTTACACAGTCACAAAAACGACCTGCATTAATAGATATAAAAGTGTCTTTTTGATCAAGTTTGGCATTTTTCTAGGATATAGGATATTAGGCTGTGCCTAACTGGTACCAGTCTAATCTACAATTCACAAGATTGTTATTTCATGTATTTCTCCAGAGATTTGAGCACAACCATCTGCCAAAACCCAAGTGCAGTCCTAGAACATAGAACATTGCAACAGTAGTGCATTGGAACAGACCCTTTGGCCCATAATGCATGTGCCGGACAAGATGCAAAGACCAAGTCTGATCTGCTTGCACATGAGCCATATCCTTCCATTCCCTGCAGGATGTGCCTCTTGTGGCATCAGGGGCGATGCTGCGTTTTGGCCATGACCGCACCGACACTTGCAGTAGGGTGAACTCACATGATATATTTTATTTACAGTGGCAGGAAAGTCCAGGATCGCATGGGGTTGCTGTGCCTCGCATTCAGGCCGCTTGTGCAGTGGTGCTAGTGAAAGTGGTCAGAGCGGCCTCCAAAGGAGGAGTCGTGTCCCTCACCACAATGGCTCTGCTGGTCTCGGGCTTGTCCTGGCATCTCAGTCTTGGTCTTCGAAGGAGGAGACGTGGGAATCTCAGGCTTTTCCCCACAGTTCACCTTTGCTTCGAAAATGTAGCTATCAAACTGTAGCTATTTTATTCGCAATAACTTGTCAGACCAGGAGAACAGTCAAGCAAAAGACAGCTCTCACGATTGAGAGCATGCAGAAATTTAATATCATTTTTTACAGCATAGTAGCAAGGTTAGTCACATACACTTGTTACAGGGCTAACTATTGTGATCCAGCATTCAGAAATTCCACTGAAAAACAGGCTTCTATGTCGAATGATTAGGGTGTCTGAGTTCATCCTTAAGTTCATAAAGGGCCTGTCCCACTGACGCGACTTTTCAGCGACTGTCTTCGACCTTCAAGCTCGAGGGCACTCGCCTGAAAAACCTCGAGCTGGATCAACCGTCAGCGATGAAACCGCGAGCAGGAACACAAACACACACACACACACACACACACGCACGCACGCACGCACGCATGCACGCACGCATGCACGCGCACACACACACACACACACACACACGCGAGGCTTCGGAGGCTCAATCCAGCGCTAAATGCAGCTCAACTCTGCCCCCCCCCCCACACACACACACACACAAAGGCGGGGGCCAGCGAAAGCGGGGGAACACTGTCTGAAATTCACACCTGTGATGCACAGGGAGGTAAAAGACGGCTGCACAGTTACGGTAAGTCCTTTAGAGAGCGAGGAGGAGAGGGAGGGGGGGAACGGAGGGGGGGAGGAGGGGGCGATGAGGAGGGGGGAGGAGAAGGGGGGGGGAGAAAAGGGGAGAGAAGGTGGGGAGAGAAGGGGAGAGAAGGGTGGGAGAAGGGGGGCAGAAGGGGGGGGGGGAGACACTTTTAAGAACCCAAACATCTTATAATAAAGTTTAGCGGGTATTTAACATTACCGGTCAGTTTTCCTTGGTTCTGAAAACTCCAATGAGCCAATTAAAATGCCCGGTCAGTGAAGGAGATTGCCTACGGCTACCCTCGACTGCCTATAACTACATGGCGACCCCACTCCACTGCACTACGAGTTCAGAAGACCCATGCCGACGAATTTTTACTCGCAGAAAATTTTTCAGCATGCTGAAATATTTTCCGCGACTAAACTGAGGTCGCGAGTATGCGGGAACTTCCCTCAAGCATGAAGGAGAGTTACAGTGACCTCCTAGGACCACGTGTCGACTATGCTGCGAGTTTGAGTCGAGCGCAAACTCTTCTAATCTCGCAAGTGAGGTTGCCGCAGTGGGACAGCCCCTTAAGTTCTTCTTTGTCCTTTGCAGACTTGCTTTGTTTTAGCCTATGGGCCACCGGCACCAGGCATGTTTAGCCTAGCTCTCAGAGGGTACATTCACTGGAGTCAAGTTTGATTCCCGCAGAGTGAAGTGCCGCCCATGTTGAAAGACAAAATGGAAGAACAGACCAGTTCCTCCCACAATTCCCACATAGGCTGACGAGGCTCAGGTGACCAACCTAATATCAGCTAATTGGACCCAGCTGTTACCATTGGTGCTGGGATTGGTCTCTCCTGGCCAGTCTGCCAGTGACATGGACCAGAGTGGCTTCCAAGGACAGGTCTCACACTATCCAGATGGATCTAAAATACCACTATCCTCTCTGTCTCCACCACCACCGTCGACAGCACCATCCAGGCACTCACCATCCTCTGCCTAAAAAAATTGCCCCACACATCTCCATTAAACTTTGCCTCTCTCACCCTAAAGATATGCCCTCTAGGATTTGATATTTCCATCCTGCGGAAAAGGTTCTGACTCTCAACCCTGTCTACGCCTCTCTAATTTTATATACTTCAATAAAGTCTCCCCTCAACCTTCGCTAATCCAGAGAATTCAACCCAAATCTGTCCAACCTCTCCCTGTAGCTAAAACTCTCTCATCCATGGCGTCATTCTGGTAAGTCCACTCTGCACCCTTTCCAAAGCCCTCACAGCCTTCCTGTATTGGAAGGACCAGAACTGCATACAATATTCCAAATGCGGCCTAAGCGAATCCTGTAAAACTGCATCATAACTTCCTGACTCCTAAGGGCCTGTCCCACTTGGGCGACCTAATCCGCGAGTTCTGGCGAGTTTGCCCTCGACTCATACTCGCAGCATGGTCGACACGAGGTCGTAGGAGGTCTTTGTAACTCTCCTTCATGCTTGAGAGTGGTCTCTGCATACTCGAGGCCTCAGCTAGGTAGCGGCGTTTATTTTCAATAAGTTAAAAAATTCCCGCGAGTAAAAAAAGGTCGCCATGGAAAAAATCGATTCTTTTTTTACTCGTAGGTTTAGGCGTAGTAGGTCGTAGTAGGTCGGCATGTTATTCGTAGGTAATCGAGGGTAGTCGAAGGTAGTCGTAGATAGTCTCCAACATAGTCGAAGGGAGGTCGAAGGAGAACGAAGAGGTCGTCTTCACTCTGCACTATTCGGTGTCCTATTTTCCCGAAGTTAGTTGTAGCTAGTCGTAGCTAGTCGTAGCTAGTCGAAGCTGGTCTTCAACATAGTCGAAGGAGGTGAAAGGAGGTCTTCAACATGTCATTTTTAGGTTGCCCAAGTGGGATAGCCCCTTTATATTCAATGCTCCAACCAATGCAATAAGCACACCATATGCCTTCTTTTTCACTCTATCTACTTGTGTTGCCACTTTAAAGGGCAGATCGATTTTGACCCCAAGATGCCTCTGTATATCAATGCTGTTAAGGGTCCTGACATTAATTGTATATTTTTCCCTTACATTCCATCTCCCAAAGTGCAACCATTGACATTTGCTTGGATTGAACTCCATCTGCAATTTCTCTGCTCATTTCTGTAGCTAATCTATATCCTCGGTATACTTTGAGAGCCTTGCCCACAGTCCGTGACCCCAGCAATCTTGGTATCAACTGCAAACTTACTGAGCAACCCATCTACGCTTATGTCCAAGTCATTCATATGTATCCTAAACAAGAAGTCCCCGCACAGATCCTTGCAGAACTCTACTGCTCACAGACCTCCGACCTGAATATCGTCCTTCCACCACAACCCTCTATCTTCTATTAGTAAGCTGGTTCTGAATCCATACAATCAAATCATTGTTAATCCCATGCATCAGCATCTTCTGGATCAGTCTTTCATGGGGGACTTCTTCAAATCGCTTATTAAAATCCATGTAGACAATACTCTCAGCCCTATTTTTATCAATTACATTTGTCACCTTCTCAAAAATCTTGATCAAGTTAGTAAAACATGACCTGCCACATTCAAAGACATGCCAACTGTCCCTATTGAACCCAATCTCTTCCAAATGGAAGTAAATCTTATCCTAAAGAATCCTCTCCAATTGCTTCCATTCAGAGATTCCCTGAGGCTCACCAGTCTACAGTTCCCTGGATTCTTTCTATTTCCCTGATCAAACAAAGATACAACATTAGTTACTCCTCAGTACTTCACCTGTGGCTAGAGAAGATGCAAAGATCTTCGTCAAGGCTCCTGCAATCCCCTCTCATGCCTCCCTCAATAACCTGGGATAGATCCCAACAGGCCTTGGCAATATATCCATCTTAATGCTCTTCAAGAGCCTCAACAGCTCTGCCCTCTTAATTGCAAACTGCCAATGCATATTTAGTATTATCCAGACTGATCTCACTGTCCTCTCCTTGGTGAAAACAGATGTAAAGTACTCATTTAGTACCTCACTTACATCCCCCGAATCAAAGCACAAATTCCATCTTTATCCTTAAGCAGTCCTACCTTCTTCCTGGTTATCTTCTTGTTTTTACTGTAGGTTTTAAAAGCCTAGGATTTTTTTTCTTGAATCTGATTCTCCGAAGCCAATTCATGGCCTGTTTGACCCTTCTAATTGCTCGCTTGAGTTATTTCCTTCTTGCTTTAAATTCCTTACATGTCTTGTCTGATTGCATCTCATTAAATCTTGCATGTGCTTCCTTATCTTTTGACAAATTTGCAACCTCTTTGGTCATCCAAAGTTCCCTTGCTTTGCCATCCTCCTTACTGGAACATATTGATGCTGAACTTTGATGAATTCGCCTCTAAATGTTTCCCACATGTCAGATGTGGACTTACCCAATAACAACTGCTTCCAACATTCCAAGCTCCTGCCTGCTAAATTTGTCATTTATCTTATCCCAATTTAGTAACTTCCTACAAGGTCCAGATTTACCCCCATTTAATACAATCTTCAAACTGGAGTTGTGATCATTATCTCCAAAATGCCATTCCACTGAAACACCAGTCACCTGGTCAGAAGGTAGACAAAAATGCTGGAGAAACTCAGTGGGTGAGGCAGCATCTATGGAGCCAAGGAATGGGCAACGTTTCGGGTCGAGACCCTTCTTCAGAAGAAGGGTCTCGACCCGAAACATCACCCATTCCTTCGCTCCATAGATGCTGCCTCACCCGCTGAGTGTCTTCAGCATTATTGTCTACCTTCGATTGTTCCAGCATCTGCAATTCCTTCTTAAACAGTCACCTGGTCAGGCTCATTTCTCAACACAAGGTCCAGTATTGTTAACTTTGTAGGATCTACTGAATCCCACGACAGAAAGCAAAGAACAAACGACACTTAGCCGAGCCAGACACCTTGTGTCACGTTTATTCCAGAAGCCCCTTTTACCTAAATTCTCACCAATCATAACCCATGCGCAGATTAGTGCATCTGACCTTGGAGTTGTTATTGAGCTCTTGTGGCTGGACTTTCTCGTGAAGCAGCTGGCGAGTCGCCAGCGCTGACAGACTGTATGCAAAACCAACGTGGGCGTGAAGGCGCCACGCCTTCTCGTGTTGCACGATCCACATATTGTTTCAGTCCTGAGGGTGCACTGTACTTCCTTCAGATAAGGCTGAGGCTCCACCTGCTTTCTCAAATGTTATAGAGTCATTGGAGCGCAGGAGGATGAGGGGTGATCTTATAGAGGTGTACAAAATCATGAGAGGAATAGATCGGGTAGATGCACAGAGTCCCTTGCCCAGAGTAGGGGAATTGAGGACCAGAGGACATAGGTTTAAGGTGAAGGGGAAAGGATTTAATGGGAATCTGAGGGTGGTGGGTGTATGGAACAAGCTGCCAGGAGGTAGTTGTGGCAGGGACAATCCCAACCTTTAAGAAACAGTCAGACAGGTACATGGAAATGAGAGGTTTGGAGGGATATAGACCAAATGGGAATAGTGTAGCTGGGACATGTTGGGCAGTGTGGGCAAGTTGGGCCAAAGGGCCTATTTCCACACTGTATCACTCTATGACTCTATGTTTCCATAAAATGCATTGGCTACATCGCAAGCAGTGAATAAGCCATTATAGTGCTATTTGTATTATATGGGTCAATTTGGTTATATCGTGCTTTTGATCAGGAACTACAAAACTATTTTAAACCTATTCTGGAAGTAGACTAGCAGGATAGAAACAGTATAGCAAAAGAAAAAGCTGTTTCCATGTAACCTCCCTGCAATAATCAAACATCATTGACGCTTAAGAATACAGCTGCTACTTTAACAGCAAGTGGCCATTGACATTGACAAGCTATTGCATCTATTGGTGCATGTGTTAGGATATTATGTTCAACAATGTAACATATAGCCATCAGTATTTTTAGCTTGCAGTGACAAGAATGAACTTGTTGCTATTGAGAAGGCCTTTATTATTGAAAATCCTGCAAACTAAATAACTTTTATTGTGAGTTTGAATACTGCCAGAAGATAATACTGCCAGATTTGTGCTCTCAAATAGCTGACGGGCATCATCCAGCCTTTCTAAGAAAGTTTTAGGAAATACTAGCTAAACCTACTGTATGTCTTGAAACAAATTACGTTTCAGATTTCTAGAGAGGTTTTTCTTCATTAATAACCCTAATAGGGTTCCTTCTCTCTTGTATGAAATCATAATGATTTTGTTAATCTCGATTGAACCCTATTAAAATATTTTGAGGAAATAAGAGAAGCATAAAGTGGCAATACAGCTGATGTGAGTACATACATTTTTCAAAGGCCTTCATGTTACGGAAGGCATTTTACACTTCCAGGATGGGAAAATGATGTTCAATACAAATAAACATAAGCTAGACAAAAGAAAAATAGGTGCAGGAGTTGGCCATTTGGCCCTTCGAGCCAGCACCGCCATTCAATGTGATCATGGCTGATCATCCCCAATCAGTACCCCGTTCCTGCCTTCTCCCCATATCCCCTGACTCCGCTATCTTTAAGACCCCTATCCAACTCTCTCTTGAAAGCATCCAGAGAACCTATGAGGCAGAGAATTCCACATTCACAACTCACTGGGTGAACAAGTTTTTCCTCATCTCCGTTCTAAATGGCCAACCCCTTATTCTTAAACTGTGGCCCCTGGTTCTGGACTCCCCCAACACCGGGAACACGTTTCCTGCCTCTAGCATGTCCAATCCCTTAATAATCTTACATGTTTCAATGATACCCTCTCATCCTTCTAAATTCCATTGTATACAAGTCCAATCGCTCCATTCTATCAACATATGACAGACCCGCCATCCCGGGAATTAACCATGTAAACCTACGCTGCATTCCCTCAATAGCAAGAATGTCCTTCCTCAAATGTGGAGACCAAAACTGCACACAATACTCCAGGTGTGGTCTCACTGGGGCCCTGTACAACTGCAGAAGGACCTCTTTGCTCCTATACTCAACTCCTCTTGTTAAGAAGGTCAACATGCCATTAGCTTTCTTGACTGCCTGCTGTACCTGCATGCTCACTTTCAGTGAATGATGAACAAGGACCCCCAGATCTTTTTGTACTTCCCCTTTTCCCAACTTGACACCATTCAGATAATATTCTGCCTTCCTGTTCTTGCCACCAAAGTGAATAATCTCACATTTATCCACATTGAACTGCATCTGCCCACTCACCCAACCTGTCCAAGTCACCCTGCATCCTCCCACAGAGGGGTTTATAAGGATGCTCCAGAATTGTGAGGCCATAGACCAGATCTCCATCCTTGGGACAAAATATGGCTGAGGGCCAAGCATAGAGAGCTCTTTCAAATTATGGCATGGATGCAGAGAGCATGTATCCACTTGTGAGAAAGATCATAACTAGAGACACAAAATGCTGGAGTAACTCAGCAGGACAGGCAGCATCTCTGGGAGAAGGAATGGGTGACGTTTTGGGTCAAGACCCTTCTTCAGACTGAGAGTCAGGGGAGAGGGAAAGTGCATAGATATGGAAGGAGTGAAACCGAGAGATCAAAAGGGATGAAGGTCAAGGAAAATGTAGAATAGATCATTGTTAGCTAAGTAAATCAAATTTAATCGGGAGGACAGAGAGACTGGCCAGAGAACCAGAATGGGCAGAGATGGAGATAGAGGAGAAGCAATGGTTATTTGAAATTAGAGAGGTCAAGGAATATATTTTAATTAAGTCAAGTAATTAGTAAGTACTTAATTAAGTAATTAAGTCAAAATAACTCCCAAGGAATTTGTCTGAGGTGTTGATGACCTCGTCCCTGCTGAGGGGCGATGTTCTGGGACATTGTAGTTACCATCGAGCCAAGGATTGACTTTGGTTATGATTGCATTTTTGGATCTGCTTCTATGTTCCCTTGATGAGAAGGAACATAACTAGAGACACAAAACGCTGGAGTAACTCAGCGGGACAGGCAGCATCTCTGGGGAGAAGGAATGGGTGACGTTTCGGGTCGAGACCCTTCTTCAGAACGGTTAGGGATTAGGGAAACGAGAGATATAGACGGTGATGTGGAGAGATAAAGAACAATGAATGAAAGACGTCAGTCTAAGATAATCACTAGGAACTTCGATAGGGAATACAGAAGAAACTTTGTTAACTAAAGAGTAGAATTGTAGAAACAAGGAACTGAATATACTGGATCACAAAAATAAAGACACAAGGTGCAGGAGGAACTCAGCAGGTCAGGCAGCATCGCTGGAGAACATAGATAGGTCAGGGGTTAGAGATGGCAGTGTCTGCTTCCTAATCTATACCTTGTGGTGCTCGAACATGGTGATCCTGGCGAGTTCATGCTTCCCGAACCTGGAATATCTGACTGTGAAATGCCGAACCTACTACCTGCCACAAGAATTCACCGCAGCTATCCTGACAGCAATCTGCATCCCTACCCATGTTGATGTCAAACTTGCTCTGAATGAACACTAAACTCCGCTATCAATAGCCTTAAGACAAAACATCCCAAAGCCCTGGTCATTGTAGCCGGCGACTTCAATCAAGCCAACCTCAAGAGTGTACTACTAAAATACTTATCAGCATGTCTCTTGTCCCACCAGAGATCAGAACACCCTCGACTCACTGCCACACATCCATAAAAAAAAGCCCACTACCCCATTCCAAGGCTGCCTTTCGGGAAATCTGACCAACTAGTTGTGCTTTCACTTCCTGCCCACAAACAAAAACTGAAGCGGGACGATCTGGTACAGAAAGATGTTTAGTGCTGGTCTACAGGAGCAAATGACATCCTACGCCTTTGAGTCAAGTCAAGTCAAGTTTATTCTTCACATACACATACGAGATGTGCAGTGAAATGAAAAGTGGCAATGCTTGCGGATTGTGCAAAATAACTACAAAACAGAATGGAACAGAATCACATATTCACATATTACATATTTGTGGGAGGAAAAAAAGAAAAAACAGCAATTAAAAAAAGACACCACACAACAGTAGAATGGTAGAGTAAAGTTAGTCCCTGGTGAGATAGGAGTTTACAGTCTTAATGGCCTCTGGGAAGAAACTCCTTCTCAACCTCTCCATTTTCACAGCATGGCAACGGAGGCGTTTGCCTGACTGTAGCAGCTGGAACAGTCCGTTGCTGGGGTGGAAGGGGTCTCCCATGATCTTGGTGGCTCTGGAGTTGCATCTCCTGATGTATAGTTCCTGCAGGGGGGCGAGTGGAGTTCCCATTGTGCGTTCGGCCAAACGCACTACTCTCTGCAGAACCTTCTTGTCCTGGGCAGAGCAGTTCCCAAACCAAATCGTGATGTTTCCGGACAAGATGCTTTCTACAGCCGCTGAGTAGAAGCACTGGAGGATCCTCAGAGACACTCTGAATTTCCTCAATTGCCTGAGGTGGTAAAGGCGCTGCCTTGCCTTACTCACGAGTGCTGCAGCGTGTGATGTCCATGTCATATCCTCAGAGATGTGGACTCCCAGGTATTTAAAGCAGCTCACCCTATCCACGGTGTCCCCATTTATCTTCAGTGGTGTGTATTGCAATGTTACAACATTTTGAGATTTTAGAAATAAAGTCTGCAATTTATCCCATCAGATAAAGCATAAAAAGAAGTTTAATTTGACACCTAATTCACTTTCATATCTTCAGTATTAAAGAAGTTATGGCCATTTTCATACTCGGAAATTAGCATCTTGTTCCCTATTGCTTTTCCATTGACTTAACACAAAAGCTGTGATCGAGGACAGTTAAAAGCCCATAACTTTCTTAAAAATTAAGATAACTGAAAGAAATTTTCAGTTATTATAGATTGAAGCATTCTGAAACAAATATGAAACAGTCTTACTTAGAAGACATGAAAGTAAAGCATATAATTAGTTAGTTACCTAATTGTAGCTAATTACAAAATTCAATTACTAGATCTAAACATCTATCAATTTCTTAAGAATAGATTAACATTTTTAAATAGCCTGTGTCCAAATAACATTCACACAATAATTCACAATATAACATAATTTTTAAATCTCATTTTCATGAATTTACAGGCCGAATGGAAGGAATTGAATGTTTAATACCTGTAAATTAATGGGCATTTAAATTATCTTGTGAGTGAGGATTTCTGGAACGCGATCATTTGGAACGTTCATTTGCGGTGAATTTAATCCCGTATCAGCATGAAAAATACTGCCGTTAGTTCGGGGAATAAAATCACTGTTTCGCATGAAAAAATGTGAATTAAAGGCTTCTTAAGAAGCACTTTTATACATTTAAAGAAACCACTTTCGTTTACCTGTCCCGTGTGTGAAATCCGTCCCCGTAATCGGCGTTGACGCTTCAGGAGCTGCTTTTAAAAGTACTCTGGCGCTGACATTGACGATTTAATAAAAATAAAAAATTCACAAAACGCCACTAGGAATGATTTGTCAGCCAACGCTTGTACTCCAACGAAATATAATTCAGGACAAGGGAGGAGAAACCGCGTTTTAACCCCGCCCCCCCCCTTAAAGGCGCCAAAATCGCGCACACGGCCAGTGGCAGAATTACAGCGCGACTGAAGGTAAGTTTTGTAACATACCTAGTGTGTACGTCCTCGGATGTTGTGCCTTCCTAAAGTCCACGATCAGCTCCTTATTTTTTTTTCTATTCAATAGGAGGCTGTTGCCCTGACACCAGAGTGCCAGATCAGCCACCTCCTCCTTCTCATCGTTATCGGAGTCAGTAGACTGAGTCAGTGGACTGGTCGATATTCAGGGAATCTGTGGCCGACCTTAGTCAGTAAGCCACCACCTTTAATGACTCCATCAGCCAGTGCAAACAGCAGCGCATGCCGAAGAAGACAATTAACTGTTCCTCCACCAGAAACCATGGATGAACTGTTTCCAGGTGAAGGCTAAAACTGCTGCGTACAAGTCAAATAATCCCGAGCGAGCGATACAAGAAAACTTGCTGCCATCTTCACAAAGCCATCAGGAATGCCAAGAGGCAATACCAGGACCAACTGGAGTCCCAGTACAATCACTCGGACACCCGCTGACTGTGACAAGGCCTGAATACTACAAGTGGCTGCAAAGTGAAGTCAGGCAACATCGCTGGTGATAGCGCAACCACTTCTGATGTGTAATGCATTCTATCCTCGCTTTGAGCTGAAGACCAACGAGGAAATGGCTTCCGTCCCATCAGACTCAAGTGCTCCTTTTCCCAGGGTCTCCTTATCAGTAGGCGAACCCTGAGGGTGAACCCATGCAAAGCAACTGGCCCAAACGGAGTACCTGGCTGCATTCTTCGGATGGACCAACTAGTGGAAGTGTTCACAGAAGACATCTTTAATCTCTCTCTACTTTGTTCTGAGGTACCAACCTGCTACAAGAATACCACTATCATCCCAGTGGCAAAGAAAAGCAGGGTCTTATGCGTTAATGACTACCATCCAGTGGTCTTGACATCCACCATCATGAAGTACTTCAAGAGGCTGGTTATGGCACACATTAAATCCAGTCTACCGTTACCTTGCTCCACTGCAACTCACTGCACTGCACCTACTGCCACAACGGGTCCACAGCAGATACCATCTCCTTAGCCATACACTCATGGATGGAACACCTGGATGAGAAAGACACATGTCAGACTCCTATTCATAGACGACAGCTCTGCTTTCAATATTGTTATCTCAATCAAGCTCATCTCCAAACTCGTGGAAATTAGAGCCAGCACTCACCTCTGCAACTGGATCCTCGAATTCCTGACCAACGGACCACAATCAGTGAGGATGTGTGACAAATCATCCTCTACGATAATCCCCAACACTGGTTGGTGCCTTACAAGGATGCGTTCTCATCCCCCTACTCTGCTCCTTATACACTCATGAATGTGCAGACAAATTCAGATTCAGATTCTGATTCAGAAAACTTTATTGTCTGTCGTAACAGAAAATCTTCTTTGGCGTGGCTCAACATACAAACAGGACAATGTACTGATAAGCAGTCATACAACACAGATTTCTGCGAGCACACACCGTGTGTATAGATCTTAAAAGCAAGTATAAGGATTAAAAACTTTAAAAATAGACAAGATGAAAGTTGTGGATACGTGTAAAGTGACAGTGCGTCAGGGTTAATTTGTCCATTGTTCATTTTTTATTTAAGCTGTTTATGGCAATGGGTATGAATGAGTTTTTGTGGATGTTTTTCTTAGATAGGGGGACTTTATATCGGCGGCCTGATGGCAGAAGTTGGAAGGACTTGTGCAGGGGGTGGATGGGATCCTGTGTAATGAGGTTGGCTTTCCTTTTAACTGCCTGGGTGTGAAGTACTGATAATTGATTTTGAGTTTTGCCAGTTATTTTGCTTGCTTGATTGATGATCCGGGAAAGCTTTGATTTGTCTTTGACAGAGGTGAGGGTGAACCAGGATGTGATGTTAAAGGTGAGTACAGATTCTATAAGTGATTTATAGACAGCTGTTAAAATGTCCTGTCTGACATCAAATCTCCTGAGTTTCCTCAGCAGGAACAGGCGTTGCTGTGCCTTCTTGTACACAGAGTCTGTGTGCTGGGAGAAGGACAGGCGGGTGTCAATCTCTGTGCCCAGGTATCTAAAGGCGTCTAGACTGCTCAACTGTCTGCCCATTCAGCCTCAGAGGTTCAAAGAGAGGTTGGGGGGAAGATGTTCGCCTCCCCCCACAACACAGCTCCTTGGAAATACCAATCCAATTCAATTTACAGGTTCACAGTATCAATGTAATGGGCTGGATATCAAATAATGACGAGACAGGAGTACAGGAAAAAGATTGAGAACCTTCAAAATCGGTGCCAAAACAACAACCTCCTCCTCAATGTGTAGGGAGGAACTGCAGATGCTGGTTTATCCCAAAGATAGACACAAAAAGCTGGAGTAACTCATCGGGTCAGCCAACATCTCTGAGGAAAAGGATCTGAAGAAGGGTCTTGACCCGAAACGGCAGGTCCCCAATGACCCTCAGCAACTACTGAAAATGCACCATGGAAAGCATCTTATCGGGATGCACTACAACATGGTTTGGGAACAGCTCCATTCAAGACCTCAAGAAACTGCAGAGAGTTGTGAACGTAGCCTAAAGGGGCTGTCCTACCGCGGGGACCTAATCTGCGAGTTCTGGCGAGTTTGCCCTCGACTCATACTCGCAGCATGGTCCTAGGAGGTCTTTGTAACTCTCCTTCATGCTCGAGAGTAGTCCCTGCATACTCGAAACGTCAGCTAGGTCACGGCGTATTTTTCAACATGTTGAAAATTGCCCGCAAGTAAATAAAGGTCGCCATGGAAAAAATCTATACATTTTTTACTCGTAGGTTTAGTCGAAGTAGGTCGTAGTAGGTCGGCATGTTAGTCGTAGGTAATCGAGGGTAGTCGAAGGTAGTCAAAGGTAGTCAAAGGTAGTCGTAGATAGTCTTCAACATAGTCGAAGGGAGGTCGAAGGAGATCGAAGGAGGTAATCTTCACTCTCCACTATTCGGTGTCCAATTTTCCCGAAGCTTGTCGAAGCTAGTCATAGCTAGTCTTCAACATAGTCGAAGGAGGTCTTCAACATGACATTTTTTCAAACTCTCCTAAACTCTTCTAAACTAGCGAATTAGGTCGCCGCAGTGGGACAGCCCCTTAAGCCATCACGCAAACTAACCTTCCTTCCATGGACTCCATCCACACTCCATGCAGCCTCGCCAAGTTCACCAGCGTGATCAAGCATCAGTCTCACCTTGGACACTTCCTCTTTTCCCTTCTCCCATCAGGCAAGAAGTGCAGAAGTCTGAAAACACAATCTACAGACTCAGGACAGTTTCTTTACAGCTGTTTTCAAGCGACTGAACCATCCTAGCTAGCTAGCATGCAGTCCCAACTTTCCATTTGCCTTATGGGAGACCTTTGAACTATCTACAGTATAATTGGACTTAATTGGAATTTATCTTGCACTAAATAATATACCCTTAATATTAACAATCATTATTTTAAATATTTTCAGATTTGCAATTTCATGAAGACATATATACAGGGATATCAAAAATAATTCCTGATTTATTGGAAGAAGTAATGAATATTAAAGCTGATACACAAAAATTAATATCATATTTATATAATAGTATTTTAAATATAGATTTACCTGCGACTGAGGTAATTAGAGAAGAGTGGGAACGGGAATTAACAATAAAAATTACGAAGGTTACATGGGAAAAGTATTTGACATATATTCACAAATGTTCGATTAATGTAAGACATAATCTAATTCAATTAAAAATTTTACATAGATTGTATTACTCAAAAATAAGATGAAATAAATTTTACCCAAATATATCCCCCACTTGCGATAAATGTTTAACCCAAGATGCAACTATAACACACTCTTTTGTTTCCTGTATAAAACTTCATAGATTTTGGAGTGATATTTTTGAAATATTCACAAAATTATTTAAGATAAAAATGGAACCTAATAATGAATTGATTATATTTGGGGTAATGGAAGATGGGAATAAACTGAATCCATCTCAAAAATTATTTTTTAATTATGGTTTAATAATAGCTAAAAAATGAATATTGAAATTTTGGAAAAATACACCAATACCAACACTTAAAATGTGGATTGCAAGTATGTTGGACACCGCACATCTTGAGGAAATGCGATTCCGCCTAATAGATAAATTTGACCAATTCACAACGAGTTGCTCTCCATTTGTCGTCTTTTTGGAATCATGTGGTGCAACACAATTGTAAAAGTTAACTCGTGACTGGGCGAGGGATGGTCAAGATTATAAATAAGATCTCCTTACTTCTTTTTTTCTTTCTCTTTTTTTTTCTTCTTTTATTTTCTTTTTTCTATTTTCTATTTCTTAACTTTCTTCTTTCACTCTCTATTTTCCTTTTTCACACACTATATATCTCACATTTTTCTATTTTTCATTATCTAACTTCTTTTTCTTTTTCTCCTTCATTATAAAAATAAGAAGCTGTACATAATATGCATTATGAAAATATGATTGTATACAATTGTACTTACTTCTAATAAAAATAAAAAATAAAAATACAAAATATAACGGTCACACTGTGGACAGCTTGATTGCAATTATGCACAGTCTTCTCGTTGACTGGATAGCGTGCAACCAAAAAGCTTTTCACTGCATCACGGGACATGTAACAAGAATAAACTAAACTATGCTAAGAAACTAAATGACGTGACGGTTTGGGTCGGGGTCCTTCTTCAGGTAAATTGTTAGCTGGGAGGGGGAAGAAAGCTGGTCGAGAGTAGAGGAAGGAAGCATGGCAGAGCTGGGGGGTGGGGGGTGGTGGATAGGCAGACGGTTGGATGAAGGCCAGAGATAAAAATGGTGTGAGACAAAAGGACTGAAGAGTTGTCAATTGTGAAACCAGAGGAAGGAATGTAGGTGGAGGTGAAGGGGAGATATAGATGTGAGTCTTGATGGGTGGGCGTAGGGTTGGGGGGGGGGGGAGGGAGGTTGTTAGAGGTAACCTAAGATTGGAGAAATAATTATTCATACCTTTGAGTTTTGTAAGAATTGGTTGCTAGTAAGATGCATCATGGAAACAGGCCTTTCATCTCAATGAATCCACGGCAACCATTGATCACCCGCTCACATTAGTTCCATGTTATCACACTTCCGCATCCAGTTCTCACACACCAGGGGCCATTTTACAGAGGCCAATTAACGTACAAGCCTGGATGTTTTTGGAATGTGGGTGAAAACCTGATCGTCCAGAGAAAACCCATGTGTTCAAGTCCAGGCCCCCGTGTAGGCCTGGCTCACCTGTCGGGGACGTTGCACCTGCCCAGTACGTCTAGCTTGCCTGCCGCGGACGTCGACAGGACCCATGCCGCGAGAGGGAGGAGGGACCTGCAGTGAGCAGCCGCCGAGAGTGCGGAAGGTCGTCGAGGTGCAAGGAGGGTCGCCAGAGGGGGAGGAGGGCCATCGGAAGCTCCCGGTACGCACTGCCCAAGAGAGGACCCGGCGGCGGGCGGCCGAGGGTGGACCCGTGTGAGAGCCGCAAGTCGGACAGGCCCGTGGTGAGAGTGCCGGAGGCCAGACGAACTCGCAGTGGGTGCTGGAGGTCAGACAAGGACGCGCCTCCAAGAGAACAAAAGGGGACCATTGGGACTACATTGAACACTTCGTAACTCTGTCGGCACCCTATATATGTGGCGACTCTTTGCATTCTTTGTACATGGTATGCAGAACAAAGAATTTCACTGTGACATGTCACGTGTGGTAATAAAGTATCAATCGATCAATGAAAAAAGAACATGCCAACTCCACATGGACAGCACCCAAAGTCAGGATCGAACCCGAACCTCTGGCACTGTGAGGCAACACCTCTACCAGCTGCGGCACTGTGCCGCTGTGCGCTACTGCACTGCGCATTACTCTAGATTAGCTATTAACTTTAACATTCCTCATGAAAGGACTATTAAAGGGAATAGTATAGATAATTTAAGGGGAGGATGGTCGGGCATATGAGTGAGAGGAAAATAGAGAGTTACGCTCATGGGTTTGGTTGAGAAATGATGGGAAGAGGCTACAATGCAGTATAAATGTCTGTATTGATTGGAAGGATCAAAGGCTTTGTTTGGTTCTGTGTAACCTACGTCACCTTTTGGTTGTACTTAGTAAAATGTATAGTGTGGAAACTTTGAAAAAAATGGCCCAAATAATACAAAAGGAGCAGAAGCCTTCGGGGGCATATTGCAAGTGAGTGGATTTTAAAGTTACAAATTCCCTTTTGTGTACATGCTTGCCACTGCTTTGCAAATATAGTACCAGCCAGTGATCTCTGGACACGTTTGGCTGCTCACAGGAGACACGGGTGACTGCCGATGTTGGAATCTTCAGCCAAAAATACAAAAGGCAAACGGCCTGAGCCTGTCCTTTCATGGTCTGTACGTGACCAACTGGGTCAATTACAGAGTGCTGGAGAAACTCAGCAGGTCAGGCAGCATCTATGGGAGAAATGGACAGATTGCTTTTCAGGTCAGGACCTTCTTCAGTCTGAAGAAGGATCCCGATGCAAAACATTGCCTGCCCATTTCTCCCCACAGTTGCTGCCTGACCTGCTGAGTTTCTCCAGCACTTTGTTATTGACCCAGTTGGTCATGTACAGACCATGAAAGAACAGGCTCAGGCCGTTTGCCTTTTGCCGTTACCATTGGTATCAGTTCATTTCCATATACTACGTCAGAGTTACTTTTCACTCAATATATAATTAACCATGGTTCTAATGGAGTAATTGAACTTCTACCTCCAAATGCGCAATGATTTTTAAAATACTTCTCCTTTGCTTTGCTAAATATGGGGGTATTCGCTGGAGTAGAATTCTATGGGTGATGGTAGATATACCATGATCATCGGTGAGCTATTCCATCTTGGAAGCAGCACTGTTGATCCTGACCCCATCATTACCTAACACTCACACTGATCACCTTCTGCAATATTGAGGCTGCACCTCAACCATTGTATGCAGATCTGATCTCCTTCCTTACGCAAAGATAGACTTACAATGGAGGAGTGCCGCTTTCAACTGATTGTATGGGTATTTGCCATAAGAGGAAGGATTCAGCAGATACCATTTTGAGTTTAGGAGAGTGAGAGGTGGTCGTACTGAAAATTCTAACAGGACTTCACAGGTTAGATTTGATGACCATGTTTCCCTGGATAAAGTGTCCAGACCAGAGATTACAGTTTGAAAATAAGGTGGCTATTCAGGACAGAGATGAAAATAAATAGAAAGATCTTTTGAGTTCTCAAGGCAAGAGGACTATAGAGGCCCAAATGCTGAATAGATTCAATAAAGAGGTTGGGATATTTTTGGATATTAAGGAAGTAAAAGGGTATGAAATAAGTGCAGGTAAGTGCCATCCTTTCCCCCACCTGGTCTCACACCTTACAGGGAAAGGGGTAAACTATCAGACAGGATCTTATTGAATGGGAAAGATTGGCACAAGAGACTGAAAGGCCTCTGCCTTATTTTATATCTTAAATTCTTATCCAATTTCATAAGGAGTCATTGTATTGTGATTAATCATTAGGGCAGTAACCTTGATGAATATTTCTCCCGCCCTAGCTTGGAGACACTAAGGCCGGTTGCAGCACCTCAGCCTGAGATCAGCGTAGTTGAGATTAAAACATGGATTAAGTATATCGCTTCTTGTGGGACGCAAAACCACACCTTGACAATGTATCCACACCAGTCTATCATTTTTATATTTATAGCTGTTTGAATGGCTGGTGTTGTATCATAATGACTTGACTACACTAGTGAAGGGAAACTTGTAATTACAAACAATAGATGCATGTTGGAGGAGGACAGAAATTACAGGTTAATTCCAGTACACGCTGTAACATCAGAAGGTGAAAACGACAAGGTCATGTTTCAGACAATATGGTGAATGCTGAATATGTTGCACACACTGTGCAATTTCAGTAATATGCACTAACACATCAGAGGAACTTGCAACAAAACTGTTTTTTAAATGAAAACTTCTAAAAGTAGAATGAGTCAATGTTCAGAGCTAAAACAAATTCCTTGTCTTGACGAGATAATAATGTGTTGCATAATTCAATCCCACACTTATTCTACCTCACAAATTTAACTTGGTCTGACTTGCATTTTTCAAGAAACAAGCCCACATGCAAACTGAGAAAAAACAAAACACCTCTTAACATGCACCTTACTGCAGAAACATCAATCTAATTTGGTCATTCTTTTCTGTTTTATCCAGTGAAATGTCAAACCTGGTTTACAACTGCTTAGAGGGTTTATTCGAGCCAAGGAGCATTTGTTAAATCTACCTGGAGCTCATTTAAATCTTTATTCTTAAAGCATGGCTCCAGTTTAACCTCATATTTCGCTTGGCAGCTTACACCCCATTGACTTCTCTAACTTCAAGTAACCCTTGCTTTCCCTCTCTCTCCATCCCTGCCCCCTTCCCAGTTCTCGCACCAGTCTGACTGTCTCCGACTACAGTTTATCTCTGTTTGCTTTGTTGTTACCTTCTCCCAGCTAACATTGATCTGTTCTACATGTTCCTTGATCTCCATCCCCTTTGTCGTGTCTTCACACCTTACACTTCCTTATCTATGTATCTCCCTCTCACCTGACTTCAGTCTGAAGAAGGGTCTTGACCTGAAATGTCACCCATTCCTTCTCTCCAGAGATGCTACCTGTCCCTCTGAGTTACTCCAGCATTTTGTCTATCTTCAGTTTAAACCAGCATCTGCAGTTCCCTCCCATACATTTAAACAGGTCTATATCTTTACATGTCCAGAGACCTTTCCTGACAGTGGCAATAGCTTGGCAATAGAAACGAGGTATTCCCAGTACAGAATTAAGAATTAGCGTGGGTTTTCTCCGAGAGCGTGGGTTTTCTCCGAGATCTTCGGTTTCCTCCCACACTCCAAAGACGTACAGGTATGTAGGTAAATTGGCTTGGTAAAAATAAAAATTGTCCTAGTGTGTGTAGTGTTAATGTGCGGGGATCGCTGGTTGGTGCAGACTCGGTGGGCCGATGGGTCTGTTTCCATGCTGTACCTCTAAATTAAACTAAAATGCATCCACCCATCTCACTGTGACACTGCTCGATTCTTTTCTTTCAGGGTCGACTGCAGGATGAGGAAGAAAACAAGAACATCCCCATGGTTCCATGGTGCTAATGTTTAGACTATAGAGGGTTGTTGGTTCACTTCTCCTGGGCCATTGATAAATGCAAAGCAAGCCCTCAATTTCTTTCTTTTGCATATGGAAACATTTTAGAATACAGTCAGTTAAATGAAGGCCAGCAGTCTAACATAAATGACATCTTAATTGTGCCCAGCAACATCTGTTCTTGAATCAAAGCAAGAAACTATAGAAACATAGAAATTAGGTGCAGGAGTAGGCCATTCGGCCCTTCGAGCCTGCACCGCCATTCAATATGATCATGGCTGATCATCCAACTCTGTATCCTGTACCTGCCTTCTCTCCATACCCCCTGATCCCTTTAGCCACAAGGGCCACATCTAACTCCCTCTTAAATATAGCCAATGAACTGGCCTCAACTACCTTCTGTGGCAGAGAATTCCACAGATTCACCACTCTCTGTGTAAAAAATGATTTTCTCATCTCGGTCCTAAAAGACTTCTCCCTTATCCTTAAACTGTGACCCCTTGTTCTGGTCTTCCTTCTTAAACTATTGTCCATGTTTAAGAAGGAACTGCAGATGCTGGAAAATCGAAGGTAGACAAAAGTGCTTGAGAAACTCAGTGGGCGAGGCAGCAACTATGGAGTGAAGGAAATAGGCAACATTTTGGGCCAAAACCCCTTCTTCAGACTGATGTAGGGTGGGGGGGGGGGAGAAGAAAGGAAGAGGAGGAGCCAGAGGGCTGAGGGAGAGCTGAGATGGGGAGGAGACAGTGAGGGCTACCTGAAATTGGAGGTCAATGTTCATACCGCTGGGGTATAAACTGCCCAAGCCGAAATATGAGGTGCTGCACCTCCAATTTCCGGTGGTCCTCACTCTGGCCATGGAGGAGGTCCAGGACAGAAAGGATGGATTCGGAATGGGAGTTGACGTGCTGAGCCACCGGGAGATCAGGTTGGTTATTGTGGATCGAGCGGAGGTGTTTGGCGAAGCGATCGCCAAGCCTACGCTTGGTCTCACCAATGTAGATCAGCTGATATCTAGAGCAGCGGATGCAATAGATGAGGTTGGAGGAGGTGCAAGTGAACCTCTGTCGCACCTGGAACGACTGCTTGGGTTCTTGAATGGAGTCAAGGAGGGGGAGGTAAAGCGACAAGTGTAGCATTTCTTGCGGTTGCAAGGTAAAGTGCCCTGGGAGGGGGTGGTACGGGTGGTACGGGACAAATTGACTAAGGAGTTACGGAGGGAGCGGTCTTTGCAGAAAGCAGACAGGGGAAGAGATGGGAAGATGTGGCGAGTGGTGGGGTCACGTTGGAGGTGGCGAAAATGACGGAGGATGATTTGTTGTCCATGCGTTTGTTATCTCCAGCTTTGGCTATTCCAACTCGTCCCGTCACCTTCCCAATGTAAATTTGAGCTTGCCCAAGTTTCTGCCAACTATGCTAATGTCAAGTCCATTTCATCTTCCAAAAATGTGCTTGCTCTCAGTCCACCATTCTAAAATTCTCACTCGTGTCTGAATTTCACCAAGACCTTGCCTCATACTGTTTCTAGAACTTTCTCTGACTCCACAAACTTTCACGAACATTATTCCAACCGTGGCTTCCTGTGCATCCCCAACTTCCATTAACCTTGTCGATCTTAAGGTGAGGGGTTCACTCCTAAATCTTCCCCTTCAGCCCCATTTTCTCCTATAATATAATTTTAAATGTATTTCAGGCTACCTGTCCTAATAGCCTCTTTTATAAATTGATGTCTGTTTTTGCCAGAAAATAAAAGCTTCTGTGATGTGCTTTTGGATAGTTAATCTTGTTAAAGCTGGTATATAATTCCAAGATGTGGTCTTTCATTTTTGATTTATAGCAATCCATAACATTTTTTCACTGCTTGTCAGATGCAATAAAGCATCTTAAAAAAAAATCACTTTTAATCTAAAAAATGAGCAAACAGGTTCTATCCCAGCTACAATTACCAGACCATCTGAGAGACCCTGGATAGCTAAGTCATGGGCATGTTGGATGGCGGGGCAGGCTTAAGGGGCGGTGTGGCCTAATCCTGCTTGCATTTTCTTTTGGTTTCATGTTCATATTGTGTGAAAATCATTTAACTTTGGGGAGTAAGCAGTCCATAAGTTTAACCCCTTGCCTCCCTAACTGTAAAATCAACACATCTCACGTGTTTTATTGCAAGAAAACATTGGAAATCATATCATAAATTCCACCTGACCACATAAGCATCGCAATGACAAACTTGCACTGAAAACAGATGCAAATATTTTGCTGAATCAGACGTGCAGCACGTTCATCTGTTCAATCAGCTTTCTGATGTGACAATGTTGTTTCCACACATGGTCATTTAAAAAAAATGTTCTGTCTAAAAATATTCACTTTATAAAGGGGCGTATATATTTAAAATAGATGATTCAGCACGTTTGTCTGTCACATGTGTTTGTATGGAGTTGTTTAACCGCAGTCAGCTCGGATTTGCTTCCCATTTTGTACAAGCCTGAATTTGCCTGCTGATAATTAACAGAAAGACAATGAGAGAGAGAGAGAGAGAGGGAGAGAGAGAGAGTGCCACACTCGGAGAATGATCTAAGAGCCAAAATTACAACATTAAGAGTGAAGAGAAGCAAAACAACAAAAAAGTTTTTCGCTGATAAAGTGAAATTGGGCGCCTTTAAAAATCGAAAGGAGATACGGGGAAGCGTTGGGAACAAATCAGTGCTCGGCCGTGTAAAGTCTGGGCGTCGCTGGCATCCGCGTGTGCATATTGGCTCCAAACACCTACAGGATTCACAGGTGACAGCGTCTTCCCGAGGAGGAGGAGGATTAACATCCTGCCGGGGAAAGAATTGTACACGCCACAGTCCAACAGGAGCTACTGATCTTCTAGACAAAAACAAAAAAAAATTGCTACTTTTTGTTACATAACTTCAACTACCAGGTTGAAGATAATTTCACTATAACTCTTTTGGAAATAAAATGTAATGCTTACTTTGACATGGCAATGAGAGCTAGGCTCTGCCACATATTGTTTTAAAATCAGTACGTTCAAATATAGTTGAGTCATACTTTGTAATGGGCACTCAAGTTGGAGATTGGAAGTGGTGGTACACTCTGCGTGACATCAGAAGCGGAGAGGTTGCGTTCCAGACACCATAGTACACACGGGCACAGACTGGGGGGAAAAGACACAGAGTGTCTCGCCACTGCAACTATGCAGCGAGGCTTGAGTGAGCAGCCTCGCTCGGATGGCAGGGACCTCTGCATTCGCGTCAGCCTGGACTCCAAGGAGATACTGGGATATCACAGACTCTGATAAGATCAACTCTACTTTTGATAGAGGAGGGGGGAGAGAACCAACACACGAACCTGTACCTCCGACAGATGAAGCCTCGAATGGTTAAATAGCCAAAAGGGCAGTTAATAGCAGTTAAGTTACCGAATCAAAAGTTGTACAAAACGGGCTCCAATTTACACCAAATCACCGAGGCGCAAATATAGAGCCACTGGGTTTCCCCCAATTAAAATTCATGCAGTGGAGATTTCTCCACCCTGAAAGCTGCCTTTACACCAAATTACAAAAGAGTTATAATCAGCTCAGCGTTAAGAGGGAGAGAGGGGAGGGGAAAAAAAGATAAACGCTTAAGTTGAGAACAATGCTCCTTTTCTTGTGGGCAAGATCTTCCCCATGAGCAACTGTTCGGACGTGATTTCCACACAGATAACCCGCCAACAGCTCGCTCACTCGCTCACTCACTCACTCGCAGAAGCAGAAGCAGCAGCAGCAGCAGCAGCACCGGCCGCCTCTGCCTCTGTCTCTGTCTCTGCCTCGCTGAGCTGCGCTGCGAGAGAGAGTCCTTGCAGGCGGCCGAGTGAAGTGTGGCGCCCCCTTGCCCAAGAGAGGGAGGGAGGAATAAAGATCACCCCCCCACCCCCCCCCTCCACTCCACACACCAACCACCACCACCCCCTCCCCAACAAGCAAAAAAAAAACAAACAAGTATTTCCCGAGAAGGCTGCTTTCAGTGTAAAGGGGGAGAGAGAGAGCG
The DNA here is from genome assembly GCA_038087875.1 of Malacoraja senta. Lineage (NCBI taxonomy): Eukaryota > Metazoa > Chordata > Chondrichthyes > Rajiformes > Rajidae > Malacoraja > Malacoraja senta. The sequence goes on from CM075977.1 coordinate 101,688,841, forward strand.
AGCGAAGAGGCCCGATGGCGATGAAGGCAGCCGATTGCTGGTGTGTATGTGTTTTGGGGCGGCGCGATAGCAAAGGCATGTCCGCTGTTTGTATTAGCGCTGAATGGTGTCTTGAAAATGACGTAATGCCTGAAGTCGGGGTCCTGACAAGCGATAACATTTGTGATAAAGGCCGGACTCAGCCTAGAGCCCCCCTTTCCTCTCCCCCCCGACATACTAACAGACACAACCTCCCTCTGCAGACGGAACCAGGGCAGCGCGTTTGAACAGCCGGCACAGTCCGCGCCTTTCTCTCTCTCTCTCTCTGTCTGTCTGTCTGTCTACCTCCCCCCCCTCCCTCTCTCTCCCTCTCTCTCTCTCTCCAAAATCTCACTCTGCAAAAAAAAACCTCAGACGGTTCATGGCTCTCACCAAAGCTCCACCATCTTTCGAGCTGCAAAGATTATTACCATCAAATCAACAGGTAAGACAGAGAGAGAGAGAGAGAGGAGGGCGAAAACCAGCCCCGAGATTTAAAGAACAAAGATCTCCACCCGATTTTTCTGAATCTCTTTACACGGGCTCTGTTTGTGTGTGTGTGTGTGTGTGGGCAGCACTCGCTCGCTGGTTTAAGATATTTATGTTGATTTGTTAGGATAATGCTTTCAGCTGTGTACAGTCAACAGATCTCTTGCCTTTTTTCTCTCTCTCTCTCCCTCCTTCAAAGAAACCCAGCAGACTTCTCAGATTTCACATGCATTCCCATTTCCCGTATTTGTTGGGTCGGGAGGTCACTTGAACAGGCATGAGAAATGGTTCCTCGTACGTGACAGTAGCCTCCAGTAGCCTTTAGGGTCAAGTTTACCAGAGGAAACGATGATTTCAAGTACGTTTGGGGGCTTTTCGCCTTTATTTTCTGTTGTTGCCGTGCTGGCTGTTTAGCGGGAAAGTGGCAGGGGGGGGGGGGGGGGATGGATGGCGTTATTTGGTGTCTTTTCAGTGAGGGATGTTCGGTTGAAATATCTAGACCCAACGTATCTGCAGCGCCAAGAAAGTTTCTGAGTGACGTGGCCGATATAACCTCGGTTAAATGCGTCTGGGTGGACTATTCGCGTTCATTCCGCCAGTTTAAGCGGCGTGTACACACACACACACACACACACATAGTTGCAGATATAGGAATTTAAATTACATTTTATTCTCCTCGCGGACAGAAAACTCGCTTCCCTCTTCGACTCTGCTTCAGTCTTTTCGACAGTGAAAAGTCCTTTGCGGCCCATCTGGCAGGACCCGGGAGATAACATGGTTGGAGTAAACTTTATCTGAAGTTGTGTGTGTGTGTGTGTGTACGCTGAGTTCATTGTCGTCTGTGGCCAGACGCTCTCCTCCGGTGGTTGAACTTCTCCAGACGAGGACTTGGTAGTTTTTTTTTCTCTCTCTCTCTCTCTCCTTCTCTCCTGATATGAAGCCAAGTCCAGCTTTGAAAGTGCAGACATAAGTAATTGCGCCGCTTGACAGGGGCAGAATGGGCCGTTTGCGTTTTCTTATACGCACTCAGTAAAATGTGGCCCGAGTTAAACATGACTTATTATGGCAGTCAGTTCAGGACGTGTGGGATAAAAATGCCATTAAAATGTTTCCTGCTGATCCGGCTGGATGTGACCGGCGAGATCTGTTAAAAGCTCCTTGTGATTGCTGGCGCGTTTCATCTCAATGCAACTTTGACATCTCACTTTTGTTTTGACTTGCCCTAGGTGTGGGGCACATAAAATTGTCGTCTTCCTACCCCACCCCCCTGTCCCCTGGATTTACAGACAATTGTTTCGCGGCTCTCTTTCCCACATCAGATATTGTGATCGTTTATTTCCCCCCCACTTCTTCAACCCCCCAACCACCAGGAGTTATTTTTCTCTCTCTCTGAGCTTTAGAATCCCGTTTAACACGAGATTTGCACCGTTGTCGTCCTTCGGGGAAGTAATCTGAACTTTGCCGGAGTTACTGAAGTTATTTAATGAGACCATCTATTGTGCCTAACAAGGAGTACAGATGTAATCATTTATCGAAGGCACTCCAAAGAAGCTTTGTTACATAAGAGGTACAACAAGTATACAAGATGCATCTAATCAGCGGAGATAACGCGGTGAAGTTCACTCCTCGGAGCGTTTACTACTGATGCGAAATGGTTAACGTGTAGAGGTTTGCAAGTGCTTCACTCCACTCTTTGGTAGTGGCGGAACCGGCGTCGGTTTAAAGTTTACATGTGTAAAGGGAACTTTGGGAACTGGCTTGCAGAAATGTTCATCACTTGAATGGGCCCGGACTGTTCAGAATACCAGTTTAAAGTGAATGTCACGTTTGCAATTGACAGGAACTCTAAGCCTATTGGAAGTTTTGATCTCTATGCAAGTCTTTGTGTCCTTATCACAGGAAATGTTGCGGAAAGCTGTTGTTCGGTCGAGTTCCTAACACGTGTAGATTAACGATTCTTGTCTCTCAGACGATGATCACTTCTCGCTGAGGTTTCACCGATGATCAGAGAAAATAAAAACCCCAATAGCAAATTGCTCATAGTGGGGGTGCTTTTAGCTATGGAGATAGATAGATAGATGGGTTAACTAGCAATGATAATTGTTATAAAGAACATTTTGTAATGTGATGTTATGATTAATGGCGAGTTTATACAGTTTGATCAGATTATGAATGCAGGCATTGCCGGGCCAATCTTGCGTGTATGGAATGAACAACAAACTTGTATTGATTTACGACTGAGATCTGAGAACTTCAGCAGCTCCTAGTTTTTGCAATAATATAAACGAAGGGGCTGTAATGTTAAAATACTTGGACTAATATTTTCTCGATAGTTGTGGGTGGTGGGCGGGAGAGGTGTTGGGGGGGGGGGGAATAGAAGAAAACATCTGAAAACTGATCGTTACCTGGTGCAAGGAGGGTTCTGAGAAAAGTTCGCAGCTGCTAGAAATAGATGTAGTCACAATTGTTTTTGCCTTGTAATATCTTCTACCTATGTTGTACGACTCGTGTTCAGTTGACCGAATTCCTCCCCAAAAAGTCGCAATAAGCTCCCACAGGCTCTTTTTAATAGGGCACATGAGTACGTGTATGTCTGTGTTAATAACGACCCTGCATCATAGGGGGGGATCGTTTGTTCGCACTTAACTGGAGTCCAGTCAGGTTAATTACTCTGTGCCCCATATGCCTGGTTACAACAGCGGTGTCCAGACTAGAAACTATTTTGGATAGAGTAAAGGTTTGTTCACAAGGCCAAGGCAGCAATGCGCATATAAGTTTGAATGAATATAAGTAGACATGGTTGTATGCTTCAAACTGGAAAGGAATGCAGTGACAGGCAATTCAGACTGTACAGGGAGATCAGAAAGTGAGCAAATAGTGGGGGAAGTTAAAGATGCTTGTTGGTGATTGTAGTATTGATGGAAAAGGGGGAAAGTTGGTTGTTTTGACTCGAAATGCTGTAAATTTCCACTTAAATAGTCTGGCTGTCGTACTGAGACCTGTTGATTTTTAGTCTACGACATCGGTGCTTGGCTATACACACCATTAAAGCGAATATTCGCTCGAATTGAGGCCATCTGGGGAGTTTTTATTAGCACCGACACACAGAGAGGGTCGAAAGTTGTGGAATATATAAATTCCGGGATTAGAAATGGAGCAAAAGTGTGGTGGAAATATTCGAAAGGTTATTTTAATTATTTGAAATACTTGTTAAACAACAAAGCATGCTCACAGGGACTCGCCTTTAGAAATCCGAGGAAAGTTTTTTTTGTGTGCTGTGGTAGTCTCAGCTCATCTAATAAAACTTATTCAAGCAGATGGTCTGACGCTCTTCCAAGGCAGTGCTTTACCGAGTTACCCATTTTATTTACAGTTTCTGGCTTATTGTCAGGACACGTAATATAGAATAATCGTTGGCTGGCTTATTGTTGCTGACGACTTTTTTTTCACCCTGTGTTGATAAACGTCCCTCAACGTTCACAAAATCATCAGTGCTAGGAATTTACAGAAAAAAAAAATAGTATACGACAGGAAGGGCACAACTTCGAAAGCAACGTCAGATCACTTTCCAAAAAGGTACGCCAAGCCAACTCTGATTTTATTTCAACGTGTTGATTATTTTTGAGCAGTCATCTAGAATGAGGAATTATACAGTGTCCCCCCTTTTTTTTTAGAGCGGCGAATTGTATTCTGCACATGTTTCGCTGATTTATTAAAATAGTCTGGTACTCGGTAACTATTCGTGATCACAGTTATTGCCATTGAACAGGCAGGCAGCCGTTGAGGGGAAATGGATTTAAAGGCAGCCTTACAGTAAATCTCATGTATAAATTATCCTGTCGGTTTTATTAAATCATTTGAAACAAACAAAATGCCGTCATGTGAAGTTAACAAGTAACAGGCTTAAAGTTGTTCTCGAACTTGAAGGAGAACAAAGAATGTGCCCTTATTATTCTAGGAGCACAGTGACTAACTAATGTGTCTGCACAAAAAAACAAATCCCCACCTATCTATCACTCGTCCGCAGCGTTTTAGTTTATTTTGACAAAAAAGGTAATTTTTATTTAGTTTTGGAGATCTCGTTTGAACTGTTGCAAAGTATTCTGATGCGAAAAGCGTACACGCAGACGTTGCTATTGTAGCGGTTACTTAACGCTGTTGTTTTATATATTTAATTCAAGTTCCAATGCCATCCTCTCTCAGGCCCGTTGCCACGATTAACTTACTTAAAGACGAACTGAATATTTCAACGCCATGACAATTATATTTAATCCACTTCATAATGTACATATAATCTATCGAAATTGTATTGAGCCCCGCACGCATCTATCTATACACGGCGAATTAAACGCAGCACTGCGATGAGTCTATTCAAAAAGGTGAGGAGGAAAGGAGCCGAGGTGCGTGTTGCGGGTTGAAAGACGCAGTGAGTTTTACTGAAGTGATTAGTCATTTCCCTGACAATGGGTTCATCTGCGTAAACTGGGGCGGGAATGTCCATAAACACGCCACTAAAATATATATGTCAAGAAAGTGTTTAATAACATTTAAAAAGAAAACGATTAGGATGAAATTGCAGCCGAACTATATTTCAGAGATTGAGACATGTTAGCTCGGTTCTGTGAGACCGGCATCTCACTATATATATATATATATACCGTTGAATGTTTCGCTGTAGAACGGACACACTTTTCAGACTGAAAAGTTCCAGCATGCTAAAATGAGATGCTGACGGGTTTTCTTTTCTTCCCCCCATCTTCTATTGCACAGATATGGTCCGGAAAAAGAATCCACCATTGAGAAATCTTGTGAGCCAAGAGGAAGGTGAAGATTGCCAGCTCCCTGGGGCAGAGAGTGCCGTCATTCAGAAGACTGCTGTACGCTCGGGACCCCCGGACCCCATGCAGGAACATAGCAGCCAACAAGATGCACTAGAGTCTGTCAGCAAGGAGGAACATTGTCTGGGTGTCGCAGACGGAGCCGGCATCAAAAGCGACTTGAAAAGCCCCGCACTGGGCGAAGGGAATGGCTTCAATTATAAAAGCCACAAGAAGGGAGGAAATGTTCCATCCTTCCCGCAAGATGAGGTGACAGACAGAAATATGTCTGCGCTCTCATCCCAGGCTGCTAGCGGATTCTGCGAGGGATGCAAGTCTCCGAGCAGATCAGAACCAGATGAGGGCGATGGCAGGAGCTGCGATGTGTCTGAGAACCCCTCGGAATTAAACCACGCAGCTCAAGCCTCACCCAAAAGTGGCCGTGAGAAGGCCGAGCTGCCGCAGCCTGACCCACCTGACCATCACACTTCAACCCCGGGCGCCACGCCTTCGGAAAACTCTCAGGTGCCTTCAGATGGGGCCGTTGCAATGGATAAATCAAAGGCAGAAGAGTTGACTGACAACCCAGACGCGGCGCCCCTCACTCCAGAACTGCAAGACTTCAAATGCAACATTTGTGGTTATGGCTATTATGGAAACGACCCGACCGATTTGATCAAGCATTTCCGCAAGTATCACCTAGGCCTGCACAACCGTACCCGCCAAGATGCAGACCTGGACACCAAAATCCTGGCATTACATAACATGGTGCAGTTCTCACAGTCCAAAGACTTTCAGAAACTGAGCCGTAATACCGGCTTGTTAACTGGGATGTTACAGGATCTCAATGCTCAGCGACCCGCCTTATTGAATGGGACCTATGATATACACGTAGGTATCTGCTCCATTGCATCCGACATTTAGTTTGATACCCAGATTATGGGTCATAATAACACTTTAAGGAGGCCTTCTTTAATACATGGGGCAGAAATATAATGCAGAGAGAAACCCAGTTTGTAAATTAAATAACATTTAAATAGCAACTTGGGGCACAATGAGGGAAAATGTAAGGATCTGGTTAGAAGTGATTCTCTGGTATACTGCAGCCTGTGTTTCCCCTCAAGATATGAATTAAATTGTGGAAATGTAACAATATTCACATTAGTCCAATGGTTCATGCCTTAGATGATTACTTGAATTGTTTGCTAATTGCTATCTATTCTGATCATCTTGTCTGACCAAGGGTCTCGACCCAAAACGACATCCATTCCTTCTCTCCAGAGATGCTGCCTGTCCCGCTGAGTTACTCCAGTTTTTTGTGACTATCTTCGGTTTAAAGCAGCATCTGCAGTTCCCTCCTACACATCTTCATTTAAAACTATTTATATTTCATAGCGGCCAATCGTTGACTGACTATTCGGTTTGCTAATTAGTTACAGGGAGGTTGTTGTTAAAGAGATTAGACAGCATAAACATAATTTGAATCCATTACTGTTAATGAAAAACTCTCTGCTTAATTAATCCATTTTAAAAATCAATTTGTCTATAGTTGCTTTTGAAAGTTCATTTCAGGATTTACAAATGCAAAGGAATTTTTATATGAAAATAACTATCTTAACCTTGCAACATCATAACTTCAGGTGTGCTTTCATCACTTAAGAGGGAACGCTTGTTTTTTGCTGTGTTTTTTTCTTTTATCTGAAGCTTTGGTGTCTTTTATCCAATTCATTTCTTGGTAGCAGGTTGCCACCTATATTTCATTACATGGCCACATATGGGAACCGGCGATCGCTGCAGTCGTCGAGTAGCACTCACAGTACTGAAAGATTAACAAGGGGTTCCTTTGTTACCAACCATTATTTCTTTGAGAGAATTATATATTTTTTGTTTTAAGTCATTGAGTCGGAGTCATACTGTATGGAAACTGGCCATTCAGCCCAACTCATCCATGCTGACCAGTGGGTACCCTTTCATATTAATCCAACCTCACAGCTCTTAGTCCATAGCCGTATATGCCCAGGCAATTCAAATGCTCATCTAGACACTTCTTAAATGCTGTCAGTGACCCAGCTTCAAGTATTTTCTCAGGCAGCACAGTCCAGGTACCTAGCTCTTTCTCGGTGAAAAGAACTCCCCTCTTATCGTCTCTAAATTAGAAACATAGAAAATAGGTGCAGGAGGAAGCCATTCGGCCCTTCGAGCCAGCACCGCCATTCATTGTGATCAAGGCTGATCGTCCCCAATCAATAACCCGTGCCTGCCTTCTCCCCATATCCCTTGATTCCACTAGCCCCTAAAGCTCTATCTAACTCTCTCTTGAATCCATCCAGTGATTTGGCCTCCACTGCCCTCTGTGGCAGGGAATTCCACAAATTCACAACTCTCTGGGTGAAAAAGTTTTTTCTCACCTCAGTCTTAAATGGCCTCCCCTTTATTCTAAGACTGTGGCCCCTGCTTTCCTTTCACCCTAAATCTACGGCCTAACTACCTCTGATATGGGGAGAAGTTTCCTCCGATCTAACTTATCCTTGCCCCTCACAATTTTATATACCTCAGTTATCGCGCTTGCTAAACTCCAGGATCTTATTAATCTCCACTCCAGGAATAACAATCTCCTCTCAAAACTGAACTGCTTCATCCAGGCCACATCTCTGTGAGTCATTTCTGCACCCTCCCCAATACTATTACACCCTTCCTATAACATGGTGATCAGAATTGTACACTGTACTCCAGCTGAACTCTGACCAAGGTTTTATTAGTTGGACCATAACCTCTATTCTTCTGTATTCAACGTCCTGACTAGTGAAGGCCAGCTTCCCATATGCCATCCGACCCATGTAATATACCCATGTTTGCACCTTCAAGGACACAGAGCCTTGTACTCCAAGCACCTTCTCAGCACACAATACTCCTGAAGAACCTGACATTCTTGAGTATCTCCTAGCCTCATCAGTGCTCCCAACATGCACCACCTCACACATGTCTGGATTTAGCTCCATTTGCCATTTTTCAGTCTATTGCACCAAATAAGCAAAACCTCGCAGCAACCTAAGACTACCTTCCACACTGAAAATAGCTCTGCCAGTCTTTGTACCATCTACACGCTTACTCGGTGTTTTCCACATCCATATCTAAGTCATTCATATGTATTATAAAAAGCGAGGGTCCCAGCACCTATCTCTCTGGGCACACGCATTAAACTGCAAAAACAACCGTCTATCATCAGCCTGCCTCCTATTGCCAACTCAATTTTGGATCCAGTTTGCTAAATCGCCCTGGATTCCACCAGCCCTTATCTTTTCAATCTGTTTCCCATGTGGGAGCTTATCGAAGGCCGTACTCGTGTGCACATAAATCACATCTATTGCCTTGCATCAGTACACCTTGTTACCTTTTCAAAGAATGTAATCAAATTGGTCAGATAGGTTCTGCCCTTGACAAAGCAATGTTGGCTCTCCAAACAGTCCCAGCCTTGCTACCTGATCATTAAGCCTTTTTCCAGTATCTTCCCTACAACTGATGTTAGGCTCGCAGGTCTATAGTTAACAGGTTTGTCCCTGCTAACCTTTCTTGAAAGGGGAGAAGGGGGTGCATGTTTGCTCTTTTCCAGTCATCTGCGACCTTGCTAGTTTCCAGTGAAGTTTTAAAAATCTCAGCTGGATTTTTAGCCAAATCTTAGCCCAGCAATCTCTTCCCTTGCCCCCTGTATCAACCTGGGATCATTTCCATCCCAATTGAGCTATTTAGTCTCGGTAATCTTTCGATCCATTTTAGAATTGTTTTGAAGTTATTTTCTTAAATCTGCATGGAAAAGCCCAAAACGTAGGAAGGAACTGCAGATGCTGGTTTAAACCGAAGATAAACACAAAATGTTAATAGTAACTCAGGCAGCATCTCTGGAGAGAAGGAATGGGTGCCGCTTCCTTATCTGTAATCCGTATCTCCCTCTCTCCTGACATGTCAGAAGAAGGGTCTCGACTCAAAACGTCAACCATTCCTTCTCTCCAAGAGATGCTGCCTGCCCCGCTGAGTTACTCCAGCATTTTGTGGCCATCTTTAGAAAAGCCAGGCGTTTGCCTGCAAGGCCTTCTGCTTCATCCTCAGTGTAAAATCAGGAGTATCCCTGAGTCTCGGGTAGATTTCACTCTTCTAGGCCACATTTCAGATAGTGGGTGAAATCCAAATTCTGCTGGGGAAAAAAGGACGCTTCACCCTTAACATGTAAACTTGCATGGAAGTCCACAACAAAAAAAGGAGCAATCACCATCAAACCGGAATAATTAGAAACAGCGAAATGGGTAACAATATAAGAAATAGAGAAAGAGATGGAGAAAGTGATAGTGATAGAGATAGATATATATATTTGCCCATGAATTAAGACGATGTCCTTCCTTGCTGTCACCGACGGACGGTTAGATCTCTTATGACCCTCTGAGTGCCTGAATCTAGAGACCCTTGCTGAAGTTGCTGCTGCACTAGTCAGACTGCAGTTACAAGTCCTTAATTAAGGTATTCACTGAGGATTCGCAGTCCTTGTAAAATCGAAGGTCTGTACACCAGTGACTGTGTAGTTAATGGCTCCAGACATAATAAAAAAGTCTGACGGTGCAGAAAACACCTTTAATATTTCCCTTTAGAAAAACCAATACAACCTTTTATACTAATGACTTTGACTCCTCATGCTGTTTGCTAACTGCTACCCTGAGTGGCGTTGAGAGGGTTAATGTAATAAAAGTGAAGACACTTGGAGTAAAACAAAGAAGCTGTTTACTGCCGTTTTGCTGCCCACTTCCTAGCCAGACTGTTAAAGTATAACCGTGTTTCTATTTTTAATTGCGTTTCACCAATTCCAAACCAATTCTGCAATAAGAAAACAAAGTAATGGATGTGTATTTTGATATATCAAAATACCAACAGGCGCAAATAATGAGTGGGTTTAGAAAAAATCTCAACCAGCATACCTTCACGGTGGTGGTGATTTGACATTCCAAACTCTCTTGACGCCATGCAATAACCTTTAAGGCACAATAGAAAAAAAGTTACTTTATGGCGAGGCGTCATGTTATTGCTTTGCCTGCAAGCTGAGAATGGAAATGTCATTTGTCTTGTGTTTTGTTTCCTTTCCAGGTTACTCTGGGAGGAATGTTCATTGGCATAGGGCGCAAAACCCCCGACTGCCAAGGCAACACCAAGTATTTCCGATGCAAGTTCTGCAACTTCACCTACATGGGCAGCTCATCGAGTGAACTGGAGCAACACTTCGTGGCAGCACATCCCAATAAGATGAAGAATGTGCCTTCCACCCCGGAGTCCGGAAAGGACGCCAATAAATCGGAGAAAAACGCCAGCAAAGGCAGCCCCGCCGCAGAGCGCCATTTACTTCGCACGTCCGACCCTGAAGATGCAGGGAAATGGCAAGACAAGTCCACCATCAAGGCGGCTGATGACACTCCCATCGGCTACTCCGTTCCCATCAAGTCCATGGACACCTCCAAGCAGAACGGGGTGGACTCTACCTGTTACTTCTGGTGCAGGTTCTGCAGTTTCAGCTGTGAGTCCTCGGACACGCTAAAGCTCACGGATCATTACAATAAGCAGCACCGGGAACACCAGCGCAACAGCTACTTTAACAGAGAATTCCCGGACAAAATGAGCAAACCGGTGGCGTCCCTCAATCAGAGCGACTCTCCGAAAGAGCGCAAGCTTCTGGCGGCCACTAAATCGGACGGCGAGTTCCCGGTGAAAGCAGAGAAAGGTGCGACTTCCTCCAAAAAGAAGGACGGCACCAAGTCCACAGAGGAGAATGTGGTCACCAGCTACAACTGTCAGCTGTGCAAGTTCAGGTACTCCACCAGCCATGGGCCAGATGTGATCACAGTTGGGCCCCTGCTGCGCCATTACCATTACATCCACAATGTTCACAAGTGTACCATTAAGCACTGCCAGTACTGCCCTGGCGGGCTGTGCGGCCCGGAGAAACACCTCGGAGAAATCACCTACCCCTTCGCTTGCAGGAAAACAAACTGCTCACACTGCACCCTGTTGCTCTTGCACTCGCCCCAGGGGGCAGGGGGCAGCGGTCGGGTGAAACACCAGTGCGACCAGTGCTCTTTCACCGTCCAGGATGTCGATGTGCTCCTGCAGCATTACGAGGCCTTACACAGCCCGGCCAATGCCGAGGATGGCCAACACGGAGGCGACGGACAATTGACCGGCGAGGAAGCTGAAGAGCATTGTTGCACCAAATGCAACTTCGTCACACAGGTGGAGGAAGAGATTTTCCGGCACTATAGGTAAAGGAGCAGAAGCATTAATTGCACCCATTACCCGGTCATTTGCTTTGTTGGTGGGGCAGAGAGGGTGGGGAGGGAATAATTTCCAGAACAGGTAGCAAAACATGGAGAGTTTTACTGGCAACTTACAACCCAGCGGTATGAACATTGACCTCTAACTTCAAGTAACCCTTGCTTTCCCTCTCTCTGCATCCCTCCCCCTTCCCAGTTCTCAGACCAGTCTGACTGTCATTGTTTACATTTTATCTGCTTTGTTGTTACCTTCTCCCAGCTAACAATGATCTATTCTACATTTTCCTTGATCTCCATCCCCTTTGTCCTGGTTTCACACCTGACACTTCCTTATCTATGTATGTCCCTCTCCCCTGACATCAGTCTGAAGAAGGGTCTCGACCTGAAACATCACCTCCTATGCTGCCTGTCCCGCTGAGTTACTCCAGCTTTTTGTCTATCTACGGAGAGTTTAAGCATTTAGGAGATTGAGAGGGGATCTTATAGAAACGTACAAAATTCTTGTGGGGTTGGACAGGCTAGATGCAGGAAGATTGTTCCCGATGTTGGGGAAGTCCAGGACAAGGGGTCACAGCTTAAGGATAAGGGGGAAATCCTTTAAGACCGAGATGAGGAAAAACTTTTTCACACAGAGAGTGGTGAATCTCTGGAACTCTCTGCCACAGAGGGTAGTTGAGGCCAGTTCATTGGCTATATTTAAGAGGGAGTTCGATGTGGCCCTTGTGGCTAAAGGGATCAGGGGGTATGGAGAGAAGGCAGGTACGGGATACTGAGTTGGATGATCAGCCATGATCATATTGAATGGCGGTGCAGGCTCGAAGGGCCGAATGGCCTACTCCTGCACCTATTTTCTATGTATCTATGTATCTATGTAAGCATCTGTTTTCTCATTCAATATCAAAGCACAGGAAGCAAGCTGCCTTGTTTTGTGATGGTCCACAGTGTATCTGTCATCAGATTATTGTAGATAGCTGCAGCTCATTGGGATTGCTTGGGACGTTGTCAATACGTGTCAGCGACTCAGTAAGTTGCTGGTTCTGTACTGTTGAAGGTGGCTGATTCAGGACTAGCCAGGGTGAGGACTGATTATTAGCATCGGGAGAATAAATACTTTGGAAGGATAATAAGGATAAATAATTGTCTGAAGGGGTCTCCATCCGAAACGTCGCCCAGTCCTTCTCTCCAAAGATGCTGCCTGTCCCGCTGAGTTACGCCAACATTTTGTGTCTATCTTCATCTTAAATAATTGAAACAGTTGTTTCAATGTCTGACATTACCAGTTGGATTGGCAGAAGAAGGAACCTGACTCAAAACGTGCCCCACCCATTCCTTCCACAGATGCTGCCTGACCCGCTGAGTTACCCCAGCATTTTTGTGTCTAGACGCACAGTGGAAGCAAATTTTGTAATAAAGCCCAATATATTTTGTTAAACCAGGCAGGAAATTGTGCTTTGAATTCGACGGCCTTGTTTTAACCAGATTTTTTGCGTTGTTTAGTAAATAATAGTAAATAATCTTTTGTTGTGTCTTAGGAGAGCTCATAACCTCTACAAGTGCCGTCAGTGCAAGTGGAGCGCTCCCGACACGCAAGCTCTACTGGACCACTTCAACAGGGCTCATTGCGGGGCCCAGGAGCCGGCGAGCAGTGGGAGCCCCAGTGGCGGGGAGTTGTCGCCAAACCCCAGCACCAGCAACCACAACCCGGGCAATGGCGAGCAGGAGGCTCGGCACCGCACACCCACCCCGTCGGACAGCAGTGGCAGCAGCCAACCCCTGCCTCTGGCAGCGGCTCCAGCGGCAGCAGCGGCATCGCCCGAGGACAAGGAGGGGCGGGGTTGGCTTGAGAGCAGCAAGGAAGACACCAGGAAGCTGGGGGAGCTGCCTAAAGGGAGCCCATACCCGGGCCAGCCCGGCCCCACCACCACCACCACCAACAACAACAGCAGCAGCAGCAGCAGCAGCAGCAGCCAGGAGGGTCACAAGAGCAGCCACAGGGTGGCCGAGGAAGCAGACGGGAGCCTGCCCGTGTATGGGATGCAGCCCGTCGACGCCAAGGGCTTCCCAGGCGGGTTGCAGCAGCTACCGGGAGGAGGCGAGCGGGACAAGTCCCGTGCCCCCACTCCCCAGTACCCCACAAACAGCGAGCTGAACAAGGCGAGGGAGGAGTCGCAGACTCTGCTGCGGGTAAGCACGGCTTCAGTTATTCCTCACCTGTTGCTTGTTACCTTCACACACGCTCCAGACTATTCGGGTGAAAATGTTTTCTAAAATGACCAAAGGAAATCAGTTATTCCCTCTCACTCGCTCTGTAGATACCAGTCAGTGTACCACTGCTGCTTCTGAGCAGCTTTCAGGATGGGGGAACCCAAATGTAAGAAAGGTCAGGGGATGCAGATTTTGGCATAGGTAGGGGTAGTGAGGACTAAATCTGGATGCTGGCAAGTTTGTTGAGGTAAAATGGGAAAGGTGTATGATGGACCGTCCAGTCATTGATGAGGCTTGGCTTGCATTTGCTGTGCCTGCTCTTGAAATATTCTTTGGGTCAAGAGGAAAGGCAGACTATCACCTGCGGCTCATTGAGAAACAAAAGAAAAAGTAAGTTATTTTTTGCAAAGTGGGTGTTTTGTAAAAGGTGATGGAATAACTGGTAGTTGGCGTGGCAATACTTATCGCTATTTTGGTACTAATGGTTACAACTCGACATGCTTTGATTGCAGTTAGAAGGGTAAGCCAGTAATTGCGTTAGTGATTATTCTCTAATTTTGTAATCTTACAAACACAAATAGTTATAAATAACATGTAACAACAATTTGGAGAAACTCTCATGCGAAAGAGCAGATGGAACTAAGATTTTGAAAGCTGGAAGAGGGAAGAGTGGGACTTTTCCTGAAATTTACCCCATTAATTATACCCCATTGCTATTAAGGGAGGAAATCACTCACCTTGGCAGGAATGTTGTCCTTGTGCACCGCTGGAGTTTATGATTGAAATATATAAGAGTTATAGAGGATATTTAAGTTGTGAAGAAAACCTTTTTATTAAATTGGCGTCTTGCGTAACATAATGAAATGCATGATGTAAGCTATTAGGTGATAAGCTATAAGAGAATACTGAGCCATAAGTAGATTTTCCACTTCACTGCTGTTATTCCGAAAATGCTAATTTTCATATATGATGAAATCGAATATGATCACCTTTAATCTCTTCCTTTTCTGCCTGATTATGATTATGTGCCTGCACATTTATTGCACATGGTCTACAACTTGATTGTTTCTGTGCAAATAACATTTCTATAGTGTGGTTTTCAGTATATTTCAGCCAGTAATAGTTATGGCTCAAAGATATGGCTATGATCAGTTTTGTTCATGTAAATATGTTGACTGAAGTAATTATGCTGCCAAATGGTTTACTCTTGTTTTCCAGATTAAATCATGCATTACTGCTGTTACCAAAGAAAAATATTAAACATAATGTGCAATTTAAATCTTGTTTGTTTCACGCGGGTATTATGTGATTAGATTTTTCATCATTGACTTGGCAGTGTTAACATCTGTATCATGAATCCTATTTGGTATTGCCCACTTATAATATAGAAATAGGTGTAATAGATAGAAATAGTGTGGATAATATGAAGTTGTGTTTTAACCTGACTATATGAAAAGTATCATATTCATTATCGTTGGTTCCAGCGGAGTTAGTTAAAATTCTCTGATGTGACAAACTGATGGTGAGATAGGATTGAGTACAATAGCCTGTTCCAATAATGACATGTTTATTTAAAATTGTTTACATCTGGGCTGGCAACTGTTTCTTTATAGCTTCAGTGAATTTGCAGCGGCCTTTGGTGTTGTTCAGGGAAATTGTTGGTTGTTCCATGCTTCCGAATGCTCTATTTTGTCCTGGCCACGACGTGGGTCATCCAATGAAACTATTGTTTTCCCGTGATGTACGGGACCATTTGGGAGATAATAAGAGACTTGAAAGATGTATCCTCAACTAAGTGTTTCTTGCATTGATCAAAGTATTGGAAAGATTCCTGAAAGTAATAGCAAACTTTGGGCTGATTTTTAAAAATTATCGTATTATTTGGCTGAATCGCTGTGTTAAAATTACATTCTAATTAAGGGACATATTTTGAGATCAACAGGATAAGACATGTATGGTTGTAGTAGCTATGGTGGAAAAGTGATTAGACCAACAATTACTAATTCTGCTTCATCACGTTCTCGTGTTTGCCTGCAGGCTTATTTCGTAGTTTTGACCAATGTTTTAAAATCGGGAAGAAAAGATAAAAACGTTTGAAACACTGGATTTTCATAGCAACACTCCTCCTACTAGACTAGCCGATGTTCTTCCTATTTCTAATGTATAAAGAGTTATAAAAAATGTCAAAGATTGGCCTTCCTCTTTCTCTGATCCCGTAATGGAACCAAATAATTTTAGGAATCGCCACATTGGTTTAATATTTTATAATTTTATTGAATTAATTATTATAATAGCACTTCAGTTTTAGATTGTGGGCTAACATTTGGCCCAATGCTATTTGGAAGAACAGACGATGAGTGCACAGCCTGCCGCATATTTGAATGTTGTCGTAAATGAAGAACTTGTATTTACGTTGCATCTTAACACTTCGCCAGGGACTTGGATCCAAATTGCTTCATGAAGTGTATTCATTGTCACTTTGGCAAGCATTTTTTTTTTGTTTTTTTTTTTGCATCCTGCCCACAATAAAGCCTTGAATGCCTGAGGAGAAATGACAGTACTTGCCTTCAGCACAAAGGGAGCATTTGGCTAAGTATCGTCCTTAGTAAATGGAAAAGATGGTGGTGGTCAGAGGCTAATTATCATCGCCTCATTCCTTGGTACAAGATCCTTGACTAGACAATCTTCAGCAATACATTGTCTATTGTGTAAATTATCTCTGATCATTCTAAACTTTTAAGTTCAGTCATACAGGATGATGCGGCAGCATACGTTACAATGTGCCCATGGTTAGGCTGAGTGATGACATTTATGCCACATTAACATTAGGTAATTATTATCTTCAGCGTAAAGTCTCTTGTATTTGCTCTCTACCTTCCATCGCACTGCCACCAATGGCAATCTGATCAATTACCTACTGAAATGTTAGCAGGTCAGTAGCTTAACTGGTTGAACCTTATGGTAGATATTTATTCTGAAGACTGACTCATTTCCTGATGCTTCAATTCCCCAAGATGCATGTCATAAATGTAACAATACATGTTGCAGCTGTAAGAAGACTGACAAAGATTGGTATTCTCCAGGCCAGAGTAATCCGCGTGGGTTTTCTCCGAGATCTTGTGTTTCCTCCCACACTCCAAAGACGTACAGGTTTGTAGGTTAATTGGCTTGGTATAAATGTAAACATTGCCCCTGGTGTGTGTAGGATAGTGTTAATGTGCAGGGATCACTGGTTGGTACGGACTTGGTGGGCTGACGGCCTGTTTTATCGCGCAGTATCTCCATACTGAACTAACCTAAAAACTAAACGAAACTAAATCACTGAAATTAATTCAAGAACAACTCCCAGGGTGGTGAACTCTACCACCAAACCAGGAGTGATGCATTGGAATTAGCTCCAGCATCCATTCCAATTGATGACCCATCCTGACTTGAATCCACATAGTGGTCCTTAATCGTTTGAGGTCAATGTCACCAGCCACTACATTATACTAATTTGAGATTATCATCAGTGCGTTTGGTTCAAGTCGAAGCCCATCATCACGAAAAAGGATGAACAATAAATGTGGCATTACCAGCAACCAGATATCAGTTGATTGAATGATTATCTGTAGGATATCTCTAATGTGGGTCGGCTACGTTTGATTATTGCTTGAACACGCAATCTTATTGGGAATTGGAGCAGTGCTGAGCTACTATCTTCCTCATTGGTGACCCTCGGACTATCCTTGATCGGAATTTACTAGCTTCACTTTGCACTAAATGTTATTCCCTTGTCATGTATCTATCTATCTGTAAATGGATCGATTGTGATCATGTATTGCCTTTCCGCTGAATGGTTAGCATGCAACAAATGTTTTTCACTGTACCTCGGTACACGTGACTAAACCAAACTAAAACTGAAATGCAAAGGCGAAGAATTATTTACAACTGAATGAATGGATAAGTTTATTGGCCAAGTGTGTTCAGATACAAGGAATTTGCCTTGGTGCTCTGCTCGCAAGTGACAACATGACACACAGTGACAATTAAGAATGACACATTAAACATTAAACATTAATAATAAAACATTATCGATAAAACATGTGAATTAACTTAAACATGTAACTGAGCAGAAATGTGATACATGCATTGTGTTCTTTAACTT
Source organism: Malacoraja senta (assembly GCA_038087875.1). Taxonomy (NCBI): domain Eukaryota; kingdom Metazoa; phylum Chordata; class Chondrichthyes; order Rajiformes; family Rajidae; genus Malacoraja; species Malacoraja senta. The sequence continues at coordinate 101,706,822 of CM075977.1, forward strand.
TTGCCTTGCTAAGCTTTTCCTCCATTGAATAGTTTTCTGTGCTGTGAAAACAGACCTCTTGTTACTAATGATGATCTACAGCTGGAGCTACACTAAGTGATTTATATTTGCAGGGGATAATAGTAACTCTGACAGGGAATACGTAACTCAACTCCTGTACCATGGATCTTTGCTCTTGGTTTCCATTCAGGTTGTGTTCTCTCAACCACTTCTGAAGGTGCTAATCCATGCTGGAATATGCTCCATTGAGATCATATGCCTGCCTGCATCAGTGGTCACTCTTCACGTGTAAGCTTAGACAGTGAATGAGACATTAAGCCTGATTGAAGCTTCACCCAAAATCCAGACAGTGCACTTCACAGCAGGGCTGGGTATCTCTCTGCTAACTCTCCCTTCTTTGATTAAAGGGCCTGTCCCACTTGGCCGTCATTTACGCAACAGGCGGGTAGTGACTGACGTGCGACCGTCGCGCGCGTCATCATGCGTCCGCACAGCCGTCTGGAGCGCGTAACGTCATTTGAAGATAGGTACAAAATGCAGGAGTAACTTAGCGGGACCGGCAGCATCTCTGGAGAGAAGGAATGGATAACATCACCCATTGCTTCTCTCCAGAGATGCTGCTGGTCCCACTGAGTTACTCCTGCATTTTGTGTCTTTCTCCAATCGTCTTGGCCCCGCTCTGGGAGTAGGAGTGGGGGCGGATCCGGATCTGCAACGGCTGTGAGCCCCAGGCCGAACTCAGCGATCGCTTGCCTGCTTTTGCTGCTGTTGGAGGTGAGACGTTGCGCCACGCCAGGGTGCCCCACTTGGCCGTCATTTACGCAACAGGCTGGAGGCGCGCGAAGATTTCGTGCAGAACGAAATCCTGGAGTGCAGCGCGATACCGCGCGCAACTCCACACCCCTCCACGCCACTCCATGCGCCCGTCCCGCGCTACCCACACGCTACCCACAAGCTACCAGGTCACGTAAATGGCGAGCATGACGGCCAAGTGGGACAGGCCCTTAACAAGCCTCAATGCAATCTCGTCATGACTGAGGAGCAAACCTGTGACTGTCCTGTTGTATATGGCGTTAATACAAAATGCTGCACTGCTGGTAGGCTAGCTTCATGGGCTCTTTCCTTTTTGAATTGGAAACTGCAGGAAAAAAAAAAAAAAGTTGGTGCCAGAGACACCTCTCATATTTATATACATCCCTCCAATAAACATCCGTGTGTGAGGATCTTAGTCTTCTACTTTAAATCAAAAATACTGACTTTGTCATCAGGGGAATTACAAAAAAAAAGTTAGCTATTTGGTTTCCTTTCTTTCATGGGGATAAACATGGCAAAAAATACAATATTTAACTGTAAAGCCATCTTGACCATCAAGAATTGTCTCGTGTAGATAGCTCTGCTGTGGAGTACCCTGGCCTGGATTTTGGCTGAAGCTACAGTCAGGCTTAACTTTATAGTTTTTCTCCGTGGTCTCACTGAAGGCAAGGAAAGTTTGCAAATCATTTGACTATACATGATACTATTTTCAGATGAAATGCAAGGAGCATGAATTCTTGCTGCCTGAAGTTAAGATGTTTTAAGAGTAGGCTCTTAATTTTTTTTTTTAATACACTCAGATGCTTTGACTCAATTAAAATTAATTCATGAAACGTTAGCATGTAACAAAGTGCCCTACGTTTGGCTTTGTTGTTTCACTGGAACCTTTGTATTAAGGTTTTAATGTCTTCATATTTTGTTTGATTTGGTTTTGTTTACATAATAGCTAGTGCTAAGTACAATTTATATTTTAGTAGAAGATCTCAACCCATATATGTTTGGCATTGGGATTTATTTATTTTAAGTAATGCATGTAACATTCACACGCATACTAACAGCACTCTAGCCTAACTTTATCCATTATAGCTAAATGCATCTGCAATTCTGATGTGTTCAGGGCCATGAAGTCCTCAGTTGAAAGTCACGATGTCTTTTGGTTAGCTTTCAAACGGATGTAGAGAACTTTACTGTGAAGTGTACAAAGGAATGCATACCATTTGCAGATTTTAGGTTCAGATTCCAAGAGACATGCAGTTAATTTAAACATAACCTTTATGTACTTTGTGACTGTTTTCAGTGTAGACCCAGCCACGTGTGACATCTGAAATGGCAGTTTAAAAAAAATATATAAAGGTATGTATAGGAATGAAGCACTCTCTGTTTTAGCTAAGGTGTTAGATTTGGCTAGTAATACTCACCTGAGTTGTGGGTTCAAGTCCCACTCTACAATTTGTCCATATAGTCCACTGAAACAAAGGTCTACAGTATATCTTTCAGAACATCAATGCGTTCCAAGTCTTCTGCACTGATGTGCTTTGTTGTCACTTCAAAGAGAAACGATGCCAATTTGCTCAGTGGTCCTACAAACAAGCACGTGTTAATGACCAGGTAATCTGTTTTGCAACCCTGGTTGAAGTTATGTATTAGCCAGGGTTGTAGATATTGTAGTCAATGAAGTCTAAAATATTGAGGATGTACTTCAACATCAGAGATTTGAACAAATGACAAAAAGATCCTGAATGTCTTGTTGTGTGGACACAAATGATCCCATAATAACATGAAAAAGAAAATATTTTTAATGAACATTCCCCCCCCCCCAACACAATAAAAATATTAGCCGATATGGCCACTTATTACATTAGCCATTTTGGGACATTGTGAACTGATTGAACGAGCTGCCACGATTCTCTGCTCTATAATAGTGACTTCAAAGATCTGATTTTTGTTTTGTGTGAACCACATTGGGATGCCTTGTGCTCATGAAAGGTGCTGTAGAGATGTGATTTCAATTTATTGCCCTTAGAATATTATTACTTGTGTACTAATTTGTGGATCTAGTGGGAGCTCATCTGCTGCCATCTTGCAGAGTGCTAATTCGTGACAAGGCTCTTGGTTCTGCAGTTCGAGCACACACAAATAAACAGCCCCCAGTTCTTTCGCTTGCGCTGTAATTTGCCTCGCCCACAGCAATGAGATGATGATTTCAGCAAGGCATGGCTTGGTATTGAGGTAATGTGCATAGGCAGCATGTGAGGGCTGATGCTGGGTGGGCTAGAGTGAACAGTACGGCTCAGCGCTTAGATACTGGCTCGGGGTTCATTGAATTTGTCACCCGAGAGCCTTAAACTTCAACTTGCAACACTCACTGTTTCACAGTCACTACTGCCTATTTGAAAGAATACTGCCCAACAATTGTAGCAAGTGACTCAGATAGATGGTACTGAATTCCTTGTCCAATACCACAGGTCAGGGGTCGGCAACCTACGGCCCCCGGGCAGCATGCGGCCCCTAACCTGGAATCATCCGGCCCGCAGGCGGGTTTTTTCCCCCCATAATCATCTGGAGCGGCGAGCGCGGCCGAGCGGCAAGCTCTGTCTGCACCCCATCCTGCTCAAAGCCGCCGGCACGGCCGCACACCTTCTGTGAACACGTTGAAGCAAGAACTGCGGATACTGGATAAATCGAAGGTAGACAAAAATGCTGGAGAAACTCAGCGGGTGAGACATGCAAGGCTTGCATGAGGCTGCCTCACCCGCTGACTTTCTCCAGCATTTTTGTCCACCTTCTGTGAACACGTGATTTGATGCCTTGCCAACCGGGGCGGGATCCATGTGTACACGTGATAGATGTGTCCCGCCATCCGCTCACAGACACGCGTCCCGGCCCCTATGCAGAACAAGGTTGTCCACCCCTGCCATAGATGATGGAGATCTGGAATGAAACAGAAAATGCTTTCTGATCTGCTGAGTGTTTAGTGCTGAAGTATTCAGACGATCACGGAGCAAAAAACACAGTTAACATTTTAGGTGAATGACCTTTCAGCAGACTGACCTTCTGAGTACTTTCAACTGTAATGCACAGAATGCTGGAGTAACTCCGCCGGTCAGGCAAACATCTGTGGAGGGAATGGATAGGCCACATTTCAATTTGGTCAGATTGATTGTAGTGCAGGGAAGAAAGCTGGAAAAGAATACTTCCAACAGTGTATGGGTTTGATGTGGGGATCTTTACGTTCCGTATTCAGCAGTATCAATGAGATGGTCTTGAGATTTAACTTGTTATTACATTCTAGTCCTGCTGGTTAAGTAATGGTCGGGTCATCTTCCTTGAATGGTGCCACTTCAAGTAACCCTTGCTTCCCCTCTCTCTCCATCCCTCCCCCTTCCCCCCCATTCTAGTTCACCGACTAGTTTCATTGTCCTCCTGATTAAATGTTACGGACTGTATGCCCCGTTGTCAGTTTCCCCTCAGCGAACATTGATCCATTCTACATTTTCCTTGATCTTCATCCCTTTCAGTCTCCTTCATGGTAGGTTGATGCACGGGATGCAAGGTGACTTGATAGTTTGGAATCGGACTGGCATACCCACAGTAAACAGAAGATAGTGGTGGACAGTGGAGTGTTCCAAGGGCATCTCACCCAGAGGGTTGTGAATTTATGGAATTCCCTGCCACAGAGGGCATTGGAGGCCAAATCACTGGATGGATTTAAGAGAGAGTTAGATAGAGCTCTACGGGCTAGTGGAGTCAAGGGATATGGGGAGTAGGCAGGCACGGGTTATTGATAGGGGACGATCAGCCATGATCACAATGAATGGCGGTGCTGGCTCGAAGGGCCGAATGGCACCTCCTGCACCTATTTTCTATGTATCTATGTATCATTGCTGGGACATCTGTAGTTTGTGTTATATATATATATATATATATATATATATATATATATATATATATATATATATATATATATATATATATATATATATATATATAACTAACCTGGACAAATATTAGATAGACACAAAATGCTGGAGTAACTTAGCGGGACAGGCAACATCTTTGGAGAGAAGGAATGGGTGACATTTCGGGTCGAGACCCTTCTCTAGTCTGGAGAAGTTTCTCGACCCGAAACGTCACCCATTCCTTCTCTCCAGAGATGCTGCCTGTCCCGCTGAGTTACTCCAGCATTTTGTGTCTACCTTTGGTGTAAACCAGCATCTGCAGTTCTTTCCTACACGGGTCGTTTTATTTGTCCATCAGGACCTGCTCACAAGGATGCCATTTTCTGTCCATTGGGAAAATTACAAGGCTACTTCATGAAGCACGACCATTTTTTTTCCTTTTTAGATAGCAGATCACAAAATAATGCAAAATTAGTACTCGGGAGATAACAGCCAATTGCTTTGCCCTGTATCTTGAGTTGCATATTGATGAATATTTAATTCCTTATTCAAATTCCTATGGAACTATATAAATTGTTCGCGTTCTGACGACTTCATAGTCACTTTTACTGATTATTGAAGAACTGTTCAACTTTTCAAACTACGGTTGTGTGATTTCCTGACACTTGTGTTTCCTGGAGCATGAGTTTGTTTCTCCAGATTACCAGTCCAAAAACACCCGAGTGCAGAATGGTACCAATGCAATGGGTCTGTTTTATATTAAAGTATTACATACAAGCTGACGTGTTTACCTGAAACGGGACTGCCTTTGCCTTGAAAATTGGAGGTTTGGCAGAGAGCGGAGCGATCTGCAGTGTCTCAGCTTCTGAGAATTAAGTTCAGTACGCGTAGTGATGGCAAAGGAACCTAAAGGGAAAATCTGAATCGGGAGTTGCAGCTTTCTTTTAGTCCCTTGTGTCCAATTTTCTTTTCCAGTTCCCCAGGGCAGAGTTTGATTACGTGTAGATATCACCACCATTTCTCTGTTTTTTGTGTGATGCTGGAAAATCATGCATTCATTTTGCAGCTATCATGATCCTGGGAAACCCAACAGCACTTCACTGCCCATTAAGTATTCCTCAGCAGTTGTGTCTGTTGTAAATACAGCAACCAGGATGCATACAGCAGGGTCAAACAGGATCGCTTTGAAATAATAACAATTTAATCCACCTCAGAGCTGTTGTTTTCAAGAAAAATCCCTTGCATTTTCCTGGATGGCGGGTTAGGATACTTTTACACAAGTCACGCCATAGATTAATGACTGTTCTGGGTTGTGGAACCTGCAAGAGTGTAGTAGTCCCTCAGTAATACACTGGAGTGCAAGGCTATATGTTGCACTGTGTCACCCAAATAGAATTGGAACCCTCAATCTATTGACTCAGTGGCAATATTGCAGGTGGGGATAGCCCTGACTCTGCCATAGTTACTTTTATTGAAATTATCTAAATAGCCAAACATTCACAAATAAGATACTCTGAAATTAATTTCCAAGAACTGCGGCAATGTTCTTGGAGATTGCTTAAGCAGGGACAAGTTGCATTAGTCTCTGTTGATGGATTTTACATCTGAAATAAGTGGGATTTAATAGAACCTTTTTTAAAACTGATTGTCAAGATGCATTTCATATGAAAGAACACAACCTGTTCTCTTGATCCAGGCAGTGGGCACTCGCATGGAATAACTTGCCTGCAATTATAAAACAAAGGAGTGCTGAGCAGTGATTAAAAGACTTGGCTACATCGCTCATCCTAATCAATTCTGTTTCCATTGTGCATAATCCAGTATAACATTTATTATTACTGCATTATTAAACTGCTATTTGATGATGCTTCTGAGCTGGGGTTGATATGGTGCAATCCTTGTGAATCATTGCATGTTGCAGTATGTTATGATTGAGGTTGAAATGCAGCTTCTGTGTTTCATCTTTGTACAGTCTGCTCAGGACTTGGAGCAATACTGCAGTCATTTTGTTATCCATTCCAAATTTACTTTTGCAGTTGGTGGGAAATGATCTTGTAAAAAAAGGATTGCAAGAAAACTAGAAATAATATAATATGTAAGAGGCAGATACTGTGGCTGTTTGAGCATTTCAGAGGCCAGGAGGATCTGGCTGGGATAATTCACTGGCTCTCTGATGTATCTCTCCCTTGAAGAGGAAGTACGATAGAATGTTTTTCACTTGCCTGAGCAGGTCAAATCTCAAGAAGCTGAACACCATTCGGGATGCAGCAGTTCACCATATCAGCAACTTATCCATCCCCTGAACAAGTAGCCCGTTCACTAAGTGTGCACTCGGGATGCCTGGCTGCACCTGCCAAACACAACACTTTAGAAGGTCAAGGACAGAACTTCCTAACTTTGCTCCAAGTCACACAGTGTCGTGACTTGGACGTATACCACTGTTCTACCATCATGCCTGTGTTGAAATCCTGGAACACTCTACTCCTCAGCATTGTCAAGTTGCCATAGTTCAAGTAGGGCAAGTCGCCACCATCTTTCTCACGAGTATTTAGAAGTGGCAAAGTGAATGCTGATCCATGTCCCAGATCTGAAAATTAGTGAGATCATTATGTTGCGGTGACACATCTGGTTGGAGCTCGAGTACGTTTATCCACGGGGGTCTGATACCGAGTTCCAGATCTCTGCTAATGTGCGGCTGAACTGCAGAGATAATTTGAGGTGCTTTATAAAAAGGGAAGATATATTTAAGTACACACTAACACAAGTAGTTTTCATCACAAGTCTCCTCCTTGGGAAATAATGTGAGAAGAATTACAAGTTGGAACAGAGAATTCTTTTGAGCTCTAGTCTGCTTCAGCTTTTAACACAGAGGAGAATTTCAGATTTTAGTAAAATAATGGAAATGCAGCTGTGCACAGTGATAGAATGTGTTATGGATTTGCAACCTTCCTACGTTCTGGGATTACTGCGGTTGATATGTTGCTTCCAATATTTTAGTAAGTCTGAGCTCCTTTTTGCAAAGATCAGCAGACAAATATTTCAAAATATACCATAATTTGCATCTGTTGAATCAGATTTTTTCATAAAGATGTAAATGAGTTAGCAATTTGAATTAAGATAACAGGAAAATAGGCATTTAGTATGAAATAACATGGAATTATTAAATACCTCAATTGTCAAGACTGTGAATTGAGATGGACTACATTTGGAAGACAATAAATCTAAACACTTAATTATTTGGTTGGAACTTTGTGTAAATCAAAATTAAAAATGGAAATTATCCTCTCGATCCTGGATACTTCACTTGAACCTGATGGGACCTGATTGTAAGATTGGATCCATATGAATAATATGAAGAAAATGATGTCTTTTGGATTTTGTTTGACATGGTTTGGGTCGGGTCTTAATTTTAAACCTGTACGCTCTCTTCTGGTATATATCGATTTTCCTTATATAGAAAAAATATATCCATATGAATTACTCCAGCTTTTTTTGTCGATTTTCCTTATATTAAATAAAATATATATTTTTTTCTATATAAGGAAAATCGACACAGAGCTGGAGTAATTCAGCTGCACAGGCAGCATCTCTGGAGAGAAGGAATGGGTGACGTTTCGTTTCGAGACCCTTCTTCAGACTTAATTTTTATAAGCTCCTTGTAGAAAACATCTTGCTGACCAACCATCATGTGAACGTTAGGGATGTTCTGGTGTGAAACACCTGCAGTCCATAAGTGATTGATGTTACAATTTTCAGTAAATATATACACAATGTGCTCCCCTCCCTATTGTTTAAGACTTTTGGATAAACTGCAGTGATAGATTTTCCAATCAAGATGAGCATCGTGACAGTTAAAAAAGCAAATGTGTATGATCACAATATACTTTTTAACTTTTACTTTGTTCATGTTTTGTTAGAATGTAAATTGCCGAGGTGAACGAGCTACGTATGATTTTATAGGGCAAGTATTATTCGCTGGGTTAACAGGGAGTATTTTGGTGTTATTCAAAGAATGGAGCTTGAGGTCTTATTAATATTCTGTGTATTATTGAAACCACAAACATTAGGATGCAGACAAAAGCGAATCCCACAACATTTGTTTTATTCATTTCTAGATTATACATTTATACCTAGCCAATTAACCTACAAACCTGTATAGGGCTCTGGTGAGACCACATCTGGAGTATTGTGTAGAGTTTTGGTCTCCTAATTTGAGGAAGGACATCCTTGTGATTGAGGCAGTGGAGCGTACGTTCACGAGATTGATCCCTGGGATGGCGGGACTGTCATATGAGGAAAGATTGAAAAGACTAGGCTTATATTCACTGGAATTTAGAAGGATGAGGGGGGATCTTATAGAAACATATAAAATTATAAAAGGACTGGACAAGCTAGATGCACGAAAAATGTTCCCAATGTTGGGCGAGTCCAGAACCAGGGGCCACAGTCTTAGAATAAAGGGGAGGTCATTTAAGACAGAGGTGAGAAAAAACTTTTTCACCCAGAGAGTTGTGAATTTATGGAATTCCCTGCCACAGAGGGCAGTGGAGGCCAAGTCACTGGATGGATTTAAGAGAGAGTTAGATAGAGCTCTAGGGGCTAGTGGAGTCAAGGGATATGGGGAGAAGGCAGGTACGGGTTATTGATAGGGGACAATCAGCCATGATCACAATGAACGGCGGTGCTGGCTCGAAGGGCTGAATGGCCTCCTCCTGCACCTATTTTCTATGTTTCTATGTTTCTATGTCTTTGGAGTGTGGGAGGAAACCGGAGATCTCGGAGAAAACACACACAGGTCACGGGGAGAACGCACAAACTCCGTACAAGACAGCACCCGTAGTCGGGATCGAACCCGGGCCTCCGGCGCAGCAAGGCAACAATTCTACCGCTGCTCCACTGTGCCACCCACAATTCTGCTAACTTTAACCAGATTTGGCCTATCTACAGGACATTAAAGGCGGTGCTGCACCTTCATTGGTCCTACACCAAGGAACCAAGAAACAAATGTTATATTCAAGATGATTCAACATTTCGTATGTGTTGTCTTCAGTCTTCCTTGCAGCCTACCTGGTGAATGTGGTCTTGGCTTATCCAATGATTTAAGGTTGTAATTCAATTGGCATCAAATCAGCAAAGATACACAGTTTATATGAGAGAGAGGTTGGAACAGACAATGAGTAAGAATACTCTTCTATCCGCGCTGATGCTTTGGTTTCCATCCAGTTTGGCCAGACAGGATGAAAATCCACATTATCTTACAGCTGTTAAGGCACTAAAGGAAATGATTTTGAGAAGCAATCTCAAAAGCTGCTCCCAGTAGATCTGCCTCCACATATCAAAAAGTTTCCTCCACAAAACAGATCCAGTTTATAGTCTAGAAATGAATAAAACAAATGTTGCGGGATTCGCTTTTGTCTGCATCCTAATGGTTGTGGTTTCAATAATATACAGAATATTAATAAGACCTCAAGCTCCATTCTTTGAATAACACCAAAATACTCCCTGTTAACCCAGCGAATAATACTTGCCCTATAAAATCATACGTAGCTCGTTCACCTCGGCAATTTACATTCTAACAAAACATGAACAAAGTAAAAGTTAAAAAGTATATTGTGATCATACACATTTGTTTTTTTAACTGTCACAATGCTCATCTTGATTGGAAAATCTATCACTGTAGTTTATCCAAAAGTCTTAAACAATAGGGAGGGGAGCACATTGTGTATATATTTACTGAAAATTGTAACATCAATCACTTATGGACTGCAGGTGTTTCACACCAGAACATCCCTAACGTTCACATGATGGTTGGTCAGCAAGATGTTTTCCACAAGGAGCTTATAAAAATTAAGTCTGAAGAAGGGTCTCGACACGAAACGTCACCCATTCCTTCTCTCCAGAGATGCTGCCTGTGCAGCTGAATTACTCCAGCTCTGTGTCGGATAGTGTTAATGTGCGGGGATCGCTGGTCGATGCGGAATGGCCTGTTTCCACGCTTATCTCAAAATAATTCCCTTTGAATTCAAATGGGTGAAGTTAGTTACATGGAGTTTGGTCACAGTTGAGCTATGATATGATTGAATGGCCAAGTAGTCTTGAGCGATCCTGTCTATTGTGGCATTACTGATGCTTTGGGCGTGTTTGCATCCAGCTGATCTGTTCATGTTCTCATCCGAAGAAGGTTATTTTTGACAAAATCAGCACCCTGTCCGTATTTACCTGCAATGTGCTCAAGTTTTCAAAGGTGACCTTAAATCCCTTGACTTTCCAACGCAGATATATGGGGAATTGATCACCCCACGAACCAGGTACTATTGAGAGTTGCTGTTGGTTTATGAGCAGGAAGCTGCCTGCTTTTCATTTTTTTCCCTTGCACTTGTTGAGCACAACCCTTCCGACAGTGAGGTTGAACAGACGTGTAATGATCTGATTTATTTTTGGCTGGCAGCGTGGTCTGTTTGGCCAGCGTTTTACGAGTTGAAAAATGTCCTTTGCACTTCTGGATTTAATTTGTCAGATTAGGAATAGAGAGGTTAAAATGTTGGAACTTCAAATTCAACTTAATGCAATTACCTTCAAAAATTAATCCAGTAAAACCAGTAACCCTACAAATACAGCCTGGGTTGAACCAAATCAGTATAGGCTGAGATTAAAAAACATTTCGAGTGATACAGCAACTGCTGAAGAGATGAATGAGTCAGAACAAACTAAGAATAGTTATTCACATTCCATTAAATCAATTTTTTAAAGAAATCGAGAACCTGCTCTGACAATTATTAAAAAAATTAAAAAATGCAAACCTCGCTTTTAGTAATTCTTACTAATTCTTCATTTTCCATGAGAGGTCATAAGCGATAGGAGCAAAATAGGCCATTCGGCCCCATCAAGTCTACACCACCATTCAATCATGGCTGATCTATCTCTCCCTCCTAACCCCATTCACCAGCCTTCTCCTCATAACCCCCCGACACCCATACTAATCAAGAATCGACCCTAAATGTCACCTATTCCGCTCTATGATCTTTGCGTTCGTCTGTCTGTCCGCGCGTTCGCTCGCTCTTGCTGCCAGCGCTTCTCCCCTCAGACTCCCACACACGCACGCACGCACGCACGCACACACACACACACGCACACACAGCATGTCCGGCAGATCGGTGTGGGCCGAGACCAGGAGCAGGGCGGCTGACATCAAACGGGTCATGGCAGCTATCGAATAAAAGTACGGAAATGGTAAGGGGGAAATAAAAAAAACACCCGAAGGAAATAGATGTTTAACAAAAAAAGGGGGGCGGCGATCGCTCCGTGTTGGCATCGGAGGGAGGGGAGGGGGGGGGGGGGAGGGGGAGGATGGTTTGAGTTCCTCTTTCCCCTGACTCAGTCTGAAGACGGGTCTCGACCCAAAATGTCACCTATTCCTTTTGTCCAGAAATTCCGCCTGACCCGCTGTATATTGTGTCTATCCTTTAATCTCTCCGCCTGATATAGCAGAATCTCCCTGAATTAGCTTGACGCCATGACGGAAGCCGGTTACAGCAATGGCGCTGATGATTACCCATCACCTACTACGGCTTTTTCGCAGAGTGAACCATCTTGCTCTGCTCTATGATCTTTGGTAGGTACTGTCCTGAATTTGGTTTGTTGCTTTGGGAGATGGATGATATCCGAGTTCGGGGCAACTGTATTTCATGACATATTGCGGTGTGATTTTGTGAAGCAAAATAAGTCTCTATACTCAGACTTATTTTGCTATACAATTAGTTCATCATTGCCTCGGAAAAGCAGCCAACGTAATCAAAAGCTTGTCTCACCCTGACCATTCCCTCCTCTCCCACCCTACTCATGTCAGGCAGAAGGCACAGAAGCTTGAATGCACGCAACTCCAGACTCGGGAACCACTTTGTCCCCTTTCATGAGCTAGAGCAGTGCTTCTTAAACTGGTGAATGGTTCACCCAAGGGTGAATGAAATTATTTAGGGGTGAATGAAATTATAGTGGTGAATGAAGGGTGAATTACATAATTTATTCAGATATTTATATATTTTTTTCTAAAATTTAAAATGCACTGCCATTAAAGTGGTTAGTAAGCTCATATTGGTTTTAATGGTAGTGGAGCTGGAAATTTGATATGTTTTTTTCTCTACCTATGGTTTTCTAATTTCAAAGTAGCAGGATATTTCCCAAATTTACTGTAGGGAAGACCATGGTTTTTTGAGCTAGATTTCCAAGAAAAAACCCTGCAGTAATCAAAGCCTGAAAGGATAGAATGGGGCTGAAGCCCAGTGTTTAGATGTTGGAATGTTTTTTTTTAATCATTCTAATCGAATGATTTCCCAATTCCAGTGGTATTAAACTTTTTTTTCACTCCTAGTTGTCTTTACATATTTTTAGGATGTTCAAAAAGTTGAATAAAAGAAACGCTTAAGAAATAAGGTAATTTGTGTTTTTTGCTCATGTGACAAAATAAATTATATATAAAATTATACACGGCAGAATAAAACGAAAATGACCCCAAAAAAACACGAGAAAATTTAGTCGAGGGTGAATGAAATTTTGTGATAAAGACTCAAGGGTGAATGACACTAAAATAGTTTAAGAAGTACTGAGTTAGAGTACTGTTCGACTCGCCACTAATCCATTGTGGTCATTGGACTTTGTCTAAGGAACTGATACGCTACCATGCTGAGAACAATATTCTGCACACTATCTTCCTGTTTGATCTATCTATTGTACTTGAGTTTGAACTGATTGTGTCTATGGGTGGTGCATCTGATGTGTTTGGATAGCGTGCAGAACAAAGCTATTCAGTACGTGACAATAACAAACCTGATCTCCCTGGTTGTGTATTTACTGTTCTTGTAACAGGTTTTGTAGGTGTTGCCTTAAGACTTCACGAGGGGCAACTATATTATAGACGTACTGTCGCTAGCATTATCTGTTGTGATGACTCGCTGTTCAACTGAATAATTATGATGGCTTTCACCCAATGGCATTATAAGGATGTTCTTTTTGGTGATGTTTAATGGGACATGACTAAGTAACAAAAAAAGATGTGTCTTACCTTTTCAAAATGTTAAAATCTTTTTTTGATACTGGATCAGAGGAGAGGCTGATGCAATGCCTGATGTAGTTACTGAGCCCTGGTGCCTTGGGTCATCATCCCCTTCCTGGCACTAAATCTCAACAGTAAATCGAGCAGAATATCAATCCAGGTCAATGTTACTTTTTTTTACAACGTCAAGTAACACTGATCTGTCGTTTTCACATCGTTCCCTTCCAAATCTCTGTCTCCCTCTCCCCTGACTCTCAGTCTGAAGAAGGGTCACGACCGGAAACATCACCCATTCCATCTATCCAGAGAGGCTGCCTGTCTCGCTGAGTAAAGGGCCTGTCCCACTTAGGCGACTACAGGCAACTAGGCTGTCGCCACATGGTGGCTGGGTGTTGCCTGAATGGTCGTGAGTAGTCACCCAATGAGTCGTAGCATCTTTCTGGTCGCCGCTGGATTTTCAACAGTTTGAAATATTTTCGGAGACAGTCGGCGGCAGTGGGTTTGACGCCAATGACCGTAGCTTGGTGGCCACGAGGTCGTAGGATGTCTTCCTAACTCTTCCTCGTGCTCGTGAGTGGTCTCCGCGTACTCGTGGCCTCAAGTAGGTCGCGCCGTTTTTTCCAGCCTGATAAAAAAATGT
>CM075977.1:101721422-101801543 GCA_038087875.1 Malacoraja senta
TGTCCCCCGCCCCCCCGCTCTCTGTCCCCCCCGCTCTCTGTCCCCCCCGCTCTCTGTCCCCCCCGCTCTCTGTCCCCCCCCACTCTCTGTCCCCCCCGCTCTCTGTCCCCCCCGCTCTCTGTCCCCCCCGCTCTCTGTCCCCGCCCCCCCGCTCTCTGTCCCCCCCGCTCTCTGTCCCCCCCACTCTCTGTCCCCCCCGCTCTCTGTCCCCCCACTCTCTGTCCCCCCCACTCTCTGTCCCCCCGCTCTCTGTCCCGCCCCCCCCGCTCTCTGTCCCCCCCACTCTCTGTCCCCCCCGCTCTCTGTCCCCCCACTCTCTGTCCCCCCCGCTCTCTGTCCCCCCCACTCTCTGTCCCCCCCGCTCTCTGTCCCCCCCACTCTCTGTCCCCCCCACTCTCTGTCCCCCCCACTCTCTGTCCCCCCGCTCTCTGTCCCCGCCCCCGCTCTCTGTCCCCCCCACTCTCTGTCCCCCCCGCTCTCTGTCCCCCCCACTCTCTGTCCCCCCCGCTCTCTGTCCCCCCCCGCTCTCTGTCTCCCCCCGCTCTCTGTCCCCCCCGCTCTCTGTCCCCCCGCTCTCTGTCCCCCCCGCTCTCTGTCCCCCCCACTCTCTGTCCCCCCACTCTCTGTCCCCCCCACTCTCTGTCCCCCCACTCTCTGTCCCCCCGCTCTCTGTCCCCCCACTCTCTGTCCCCCCACTCTCTGTCCCCCCACTCTCTGTCCCCCCGCTCTCTGTCCCCCGCTCTCTGTCCCCGCCCCCCCGCTCTCTGTCCCCCCCGCTCTCTGTCCCCCCCGCTCTCTGTCCCCCCCGCTCTCTGCCCCCGCCCCCCCGCTCTCTGCCCCCCCCGCTCTCTGTCCCCCCCGCTCTCTGCCCCCCTGCTCTCTGCCCCACCCCCGTTCTCTGCCCCACCCCACTCTCTGCCCCACCCCGCTCTCTGCCCCACCCCCGCTCTCTGCCCCACCCCGCTCTCTGCCCCACCCCCGCTCTCTGCCCCACCCCCGCTCTCTGCCCCACCCCGCTCTCTGCCCCACCCCCGCTCTCTCTGCCCCCCCCCTCTCTCTGCCCATGTATCCAATCAATTCTGTTTCTCAAAAATGGGCAGACAAGTTTTTAAAAAAACAATTACACAGTTAAGGGCCTGTCCCACTTATGCCACCTTTACAGGTGACTGCTGGCAGCTGTGATAGGTCGCCGTTGAATTTTCAACATGTTGAAAATTTCGGTGACCTATGACGTGTGCCGGCAGTTGCCTGTAAAGGTCGCGTAAGTGGGACAGGCCCTTTATGTTTTAATTGCATTGGAAAATGTTGTAAAGTATTTTTCTGCACGCCACAAACATTTTGTGCATCTTTCTGACTTTTAAGATGTTGTTATTTTTGGGAATACAATGAAGATATGTTTTAACTGGGAATCGCGTCTTATTCACAATGCATGCTTCCAAATCAGAGCACCATCTAACAGTTTATAGAAGATATGGTTGCCGCCTGTTCTCTTGTGAAAGATCTATTGCCACACATGCCTCCCAGGCATAAGGTGAGTTGGAGTTGATCTAATACACGAGGGAATGCCTTTGTGAATTCACTGGTCGCTAATACCAAGCTCGGGAATTATACATGGATTCTTATCACAATACAGACCTCTTTTATGATAATTGGCAGCAGTGAGTTATTGTTTTAATTTTACTGCACTGAGCAGTCGGGTCACCAGGCCCTAAAGAAACGAGCTTGCACAGTAAACAAATTAATTCAGTGCTTAGTGCCACTTTAATGTTACTGGGTCACACCCATAGTATACCGATTGGTGACATTCAAGGACAACTGAGGACCAAACTTGAAAGAAAAATGAGCATACACCCTAAAATAAAATTACTTTAGTGCTGACGACTGCAATAACTAACACATTGGCTTAGAAGTCAGACGCCCATTTGATGTATATTTCAATCGCCTAAATGTAAAACCATGACACAGTTACTAAAACCTTTCTTGCAACTGTGTGTGCTCTACTGATTGTATAGTTTAGGCTCATAAATTTGCTGAGGTCGCGTATTTTCTTTGGCTGAATGTTACAATGTAATGGGGCTGTCCCACTGTACGAGCTAATTCAAGAGCTCTCCCGAGTTTCCCCTGTTTCAAACTCGGAGAATTACGGTAATGGCCGCTTGTAGGTACTCGGGGCTCTCGTGGACATTTTTCAACATGTTGAAATATCTTCACGAGTCTTCCCGAGCTTACCGCGTTTCCCGAGTACCTGCCGTTAGTGTTACGAGCCGCTAAGAGACGTCCCGAGCTTCGACGTACCCGCTTCGTACATTCTATGTGCTTACCACGAGTTTGATTTTTTTTTAAACTCGGGAGAGCTCTTGAATTACCTCGTACAGTGGGACAGGCATTTAATGTATATGAACTCTGCGAGTGTGGTGAGGGAGGACTTGGTTCAAAACTGCAAATGCTGATAACTCCATAATGGTGGTCTACCATTGTAGATCACCATTACTTGTCTTATTGTAAGTTACTCTTCTGAGTTTTAAACTTCATGGGTTAGTTCATTGTCCATCTGCTCTCTTTTCCACTTCAACTTGTGCCTGGTGTTTGATTTCTCCAGTGCTCTGCTGGTGATATTTTTTTGAACCAGTCGAAGTGGTGGAGAGGTATCTCACTGGTTGGACACTAAAGGGGCTGTCCCACTTGGGCAACCTAATCTGCGAGTTTAGAAGAGTGTCTTCGGCCTTCAAACTCGCAGCATGGTCGACACGAGGTCCTATGAGGTCGTTGGAACTCTCCTTCATGCTCGAGGGAAGTTCCTGAATGCTTGTGGCCTCAGCTAGGTTGCGGAAAAATTTTCAGCATGTTGAGAATTTTTCTGCGAGTAAAATTTGGTCGTCATGATTCTTTTGAACTCATAGTGCAGTGGAGTGGGGTCGCTATTTAGTTACAGGCAGTCGAGGGCAGTCGTAGGCAATATCCTTCGCTGACCCGGCATTTTGATTGGCTCATTGGAGTTTTCAGGACCGAGGAAAACCGACCAGTAGGTAAAATGCCCGCTAAACTTTATTATACTTCTTAAAAGTGTCTCCCCCACCTTCTCTCCCCCCCTTCTCTCCCCCCCTTCTCTCCCCCCCTTCTCTCCCCCCCTTCTCTCCCCCCCTTCTCTCCCCCCCTTCTCTCCCCCCCTTCTCTCCCCCCCCTCTCTCCCCTTCTCTCCCCCCCCCTCCGCGCTCTCTAAAGGACTTACCGTACACTGGCAGCCGTTCACCTTCTTCTTCGCGAGTGTGAATTTCAGACAGCGCTCCCCCGCATTCCCCTGGTGTGCGTGCATGCGTGTGTGTGGTCGATGCAGCTCGCGGTTTCAACGCGGACGGTCGATCCAGCTCGAGGCTTTCCAGGCGAGTGCCCTCGAGCTTGAAGGTCGAAGACACTCTTCTTAACTCGCGGATTAGGTCGCCGTAGTGGGTCAGCCCCTTAAGTTGCTTTCAAGCACCTTGCCTTTTCTTTTAACATTTCTTGTGTGGCTTTGTCCATTTCTCTGAACGCTCCTCTGGTTCCGGCTCCTGCTGACTGCTTTGGTTTTCTGGCATTGTGTAATGCAACTTGCTGGTCCCTTCTTCTAGCTCTCAGGTCAGAACTTTAGCTGCAGCATCTTTAGTGCCTGGAACTCTCTCTCGCACGGTGCACACACCTTTTAACCTTTCATATATTTTCTATGCTGCCTCCACAGTATCTTAGGTTGCCTTCCTAACCTCCTTCCTCTCCTCAACTGGATGTGTTGTCTGCAAAGCACTTTAAGGTTTCCACCATGTTGAATGATGTCAATGGAAATATCCTGCAATTAATTAAAATATGATGAAACTAAGTATAACTGCTTTGAGCATTGAATAGACACTATTAGCCGTACATTACATCACAACTAAGCTGTTCATGCACCACACAGAAGAATTATTTCACATTTTCAGAAACTATATTGTAAATCTTTGATTGGTAACCCTGCCCCATCTTTGATTGGTTTTCCAATAATAAATGATTACTTGACAAACAAGGTTTAATCATTAATAATCTTATCTTATTCCAATCCTCGATAATTAAAGATGCATCAATTGCACTAAAGAGTAATAATTTAGAATGTATTCAGAAAAGTACAGATATGGCAACAATGCATGATGGTTGAGAACAGTGGTTCACTCTGAATGTTCTAAACCAAACCATAAGCAGTTAATTTAAGAACTATACTAAATATTTATTTTATACAGAACATGTGAATGTGAAACTGAAGTTAGTCTTTGGATCAGAATGGAATCATGGCTCATTTCTCCAAACAACTGTTTGTGGGATAAATAGCTTTTTAGTTTGCAATACATTCTGATCATTGTGGTCAAGGGACGAAATAATGATATCAATTCTGGAGCAAGAATTGAGTTACTCATGAATATTATCTCCACCCTAGATAAGTAATTGCCATTGGAATGTGCTACTTTTAAAGAGGAATATAATCCCTTTCCTTCTTGGTGTACCATTCACTTTTGCCATTGATCAGTAAAACAATCACACTTGCAGTGATCACTAGAAATCTTTACCATTTTAACATATTGTTAGTTCTCCTAGTGATGTTAGAACTGCTGATGCAGGGAGTATTTTGGCTTTGAAATGTTCGTTGATGCCGCCTCTTTTATTCATACATTTATAAAATTGCCAATTTATTTAAAATATTTATCATCTCCATCTACGTCAGAATAGACCGCCATTATTGAATATCATTATTGTTTCCCTTTGCATTCACAGTGGGGAGAAAAGGATTAGCATTTACTTAGCATATAATATGTCGCTCAAGTGTATTGAAGTGCTTCAAGTATTTGAAGTTCTGTTATTTTATGTTGTTTTGTAGACAATAAATAACTAATGTCAATGAGCCCAAGGACCATTTGATCTGCTTTTGCTTGTGCTGCTTAAGACACCAATGCTGGCCAGGATCATGAGAATTTTCTGTTCTGTTTTGAATTGGGTAATGGGATCTTTATCATGCAACTGGAATGCTCTGGAACAGGCTAACTAACTTTTTTGAAGTTTAAGCTTGATCGGAGGTTGGCATTTCCTCCACTACAGTGCTCCCTCAATGTATCATTGGTTTAGTTTAGTTTAGTTTAAAGATACAGCGCAGAAACAGGCCCTTCGGCCCAGTCAGTCTGCACTGACCAGCGATCCCCTCATACTAACGCTGTCCTACACACACTAGGGACAATTTACACATACACCAAGCCAATTAACCCACAAACCTCTACGTCTTTGGAGTGTGGGAGGAAACCGAAGATCTCTGAGCAAACCCATGCAGGTCATGGGGACAATAGACAATAGGTGCAGGAGTAGGCCATTCAGCCCTTCGAGCCAGCACCGCCATTCAATGTGGTCATGGCTGATCATCCCCAATCAGTACACTGTTCCTGCTTTCTCCCCAAATCACCTGACTCCGCTATCTTTAAGAGCTCTATCTAGCTCTCTTAAAAGTATCCAGAGAACCGGCCTCCACCGCCCTCTGAGGCAGAGAAATCCACAGACTCACAACTCACAACTGTGAAAAGGTGTTTCCTCATCACCGTTCTAAATGGCATACCCCTAATTCTTAAACAGTGGCCCCTGGCTCTGGACTCCCCCCAACGTCGGGAACATGCTTCCTGCCTCTAGCGTGTCCAAACCCTTAATAATCTTATATGTTTCAATAAG
This sequence comes from Malacoraja senta, assembly GCA_038087875.1. NCBI lineage: Eukaryota > Metazoa > Chordata > Chondrichthyes > Rajiformes > Rajidae > Malacoraja > Malacoraja senta. The sequence continues at coordinate 101,727,129 of CM075977.1, forward strand.
ATACCCTCTCATCCTTCTAAATTCCAGAGTGTACAGAGAACCTACAAACTCCGTACAGACAGCGCCCGTAGTCGGGATTGTACCCGGGGCTCTGGTTCAGTGAGGCAGCCACTCTACTGCTGCGCCACCCCATGTGTGTTGGCACAAAGCACAGCTCCAACAAGAAGATTCAAGTGGGTTTATTGTCATTACAGCCAGGTACACAGTACACAGTGCAGTGAGATAGCGTTTCCCCTAAAACCTCGGTGCTACATAGAAACATAGAAAATAGGTGCAGGAGTAGGCCATTCGGCCCTTCGAGCCTCCACCGCCATTCAATATGATCATGGCTGATCATCTAACTCAGTATCCCGTACCTGCCTTCTCTCCATACCCCCTGATCCCCTTTAGCCACAAGGGCCACATCTAACTCCCTCTTAAATATAGCCAATGAACTGGCCTCAACTACCCTCTGTGGCAGAGAGTTCCAGAGATTCACCACTCTCTGTGTGAAAATGTTTTTCCTCATCTCGGTCTTAAAGGATTTCCCCCCTTATCCTTAAGCTATGACCCCTTGTCCTGGACTTCCCCAACATCGGGAACAATGTTCCTGCATCTAGCCTGTCCAACCCCATAAGAATTTTGTACGTTTCTATAAGATCCCCCCTCAATCTCCTAAATTCTAGCGAGTATAAGCCTAGTCTATCCAGTCTTTCTTCATATGAAAGTCCTGACATCCCAGGAATCAGTCTGGTGAACCTTCTCTGCACTCCCTCTATGGCTATAATGTCCTTCCTCAGATTTGGAAGGACATTTGGACACAATTGGACAACGATTGGACAACGTGCTACATATGTAGATATACTATGCTATACACAGAAGTGAGCAAGTAAGTGAAGCAGACATTTGAGCTCTGCTGATATTCCTTGGGAAGGCGGCACCACTTGATTAAAAGCAGGGGATAGAAACATGCAGAGCCAAAGTGCCTCTATTTGAATACCATTGTCCCTGAACAGTAAATTATATATAAAAATGCATTTAAGTTTATTCTTGTAATGTAATCCAACTTCTGATGCTATCTGTACTGTTGCTCCCTGAACAATTTTGTTTGGACTTTCGCCCTCTTCTTCCATATTGAGAATAAATGTTCACTCCGATTAATCAAGTCAACACAGATATTGCTAGGAAACACAATCATACAATTCAATTTCAAAGACATTAATGATATTACTATAAGCAGTTCTGACATTGTACTAAATGGGGAAGGGGAAGGTTTAAAACAAAAAAAAAGTTACAGAATGGCTTAAGTATACAGAAGTGAATATAAAGCTAGGGATGGTTGCAAAAGTTATGCTAAAAGAATAGTTGGAGCATGTGCAACGGACACTGGTTCACTCAATAACCATATCATGAGAAGTATTTCTAAAGATCAGTTTGTTGGATTTTTTCTGCTTTTTACTGCAGGCAGTTGAACACAGTGTAATTGAATTTCTTCGTATTATGCAGCTAAGAGCTTCCAGTGTGGAAACCTAGCATTTCGGCACCCGGGATATGAAAGAAGCTTCTGCTTCCTTATATTGTTCACTTATAGTTTCTATAGACCGAGGACCTATAGTTGGCTTCAATTGGCCTGTCCCGAACAGCTGCATGGTGGCGCAGCAGTAGATTTGCTGCCCTACAGCGTCAGAGAGTTGGGTTCATTCCTGACTACTCGTGCTGTCAGTGCGGAGTATGTACGTTCTCCCTGTGACCGCGTGGGTTTTTCCCCAGGTGCTCTGGTTTGCTCCCACACTCCAAAGACGTACAGGTTTGTAGGTTAATTGCCTAAAAATGGTAAATTGTCCCCAGTGTGTAGGATAGTGCGAGTGTACGGGGATCGCTGGTCGGTGCAGACACGGGGGATTGTGGCAAAGTTTGCAAATGATAGGAGAGTAGGTGGAGGGTCCGGTTGTGTAGAGGAAGCAGAGACTCCGCAGAAGGACTTGGACAGGTTGGGAGAGTGGGCAATGAAGTGGCAGATGGAATATAGTGTAGCAAAGTGTGGAGTCATGCATTTTGGTAGCAGGAATAAAGGCGTAGACTATTTTCTAAATGGGGAGAGAATCCAGAAATCGGAGGTGCAAAGGGACTTGGGAGTGTTGGTGCAGGATTCCCAAAAAATTAATTTGCGAGTTGAATTGGTAGTCAGGAAGGCAAATGCAATGCTAGCATTTATTTCAAGAGGGCTAGAATACAAAAACAGGGATTATAATGCTGACGCTCTATAAGGTGCTGGTAAGGCCTCATTTGGAGCATTGTGAGCAATTTTGGGCACCATATCTGAGGAAGGATGTGCTGGCTTTGGAGAGGGTCCAGAGGAGGTTTACAAGAATGATCCCAGGAATGAGTGGGTTAACATATGATGAGCTTTGTTGGCACTGGGCCTGTACTCGCTGGAGTTTAGAAGAATGAGGGGGGACCTCATTGAAAATTACCAAATAGTGAAAGGCTTAGAGAGTGTGGATGTGGAGAAAATGTGGGAGAGTCTAGGACTAGAGGTCATAGCCTCAGAATTAAAGGACGTTTCTTTAGGAAGATGAGGAGGAATTTCTTTAACCAGAGGGTGGTGAATCTCTGGAATTATTTGCCACAGCACGCTGTGGAGACCAAGTCAATGGATATTTTTAATGCAGAGATTGTTAGATTCATGATTAGTACGGGTTTCAGGAATTACGTGGAGAAGGCAGGAGAATGGGGTTAGGAGGGAGAGATAGATCAGCCATGATTGAACGGCGGAGCAGACATGGTGGTAATGATTTGTCGTTGTGCATTGAAATAGATGAATGTTTAGAATGTGCCTGTTTAACATGCTGCCTTACAATCAATCAAACTGAACAAGCCCCTGAGAGGACAAGAAGACAGTTGTAAGCGAGATTCGAAATGTCATCAAATTCTTTCTCAAACTTCTACAGGGTATATGATAGGTAGCATGGGTAGACAAAAGTGCTGGAGAAACTCAGCGGGTGAGGCAGCATCTATGGAGCGAAGGAAATAGGCAACGTTTCGGGCCGAAACCCTTCTTCAGACATAGGTAGCATACTGACTACTTGCTTCATGGCCTGCTTCGGCAACTGGAACACCCAGGAATGAGTGAGGCTGCAGAGCGTGGTACATTTAGACATTACCCATCCATCACGGGTTCTGACCTCCCCACTATCGAAGGTATCTATTGGAGGTGTTCCCGCAAGAACAAGATACCCAATATCACCAATGACCCATGCCACCCTAGACACACCCTCATTTCACTACAACCATCGGAAGGCGTTTTTGGAGCCTGAAAACCATGACCACTTAATCCAAATACAGGTTCCTCACGTAAACCATCAGGCTCTTGAACACGACACGACACTAACCATTACCTCAGCAGCCATGTTCTTCCAGGGACTGTGTTTTTGGTTACACTATGGACTTTAGTTTTGTACATTTATGCTTACCTGCTATTATTGCTATTTTCTTGTATTACTATTTAGTTAGTTATTTGTTATTGCGTTAATGGATCTGTCAAGCTGCAGCAAGTAAGAAGTTAATATTTCTGTTACCGAATAGTGAAAGGCTCGGATAGAGTGGATGTGGAGAGGATGTTTCCACTAGTGGGAGAGTCCAGGACTAGAGGTCATGGCCTCAGAATTAAAGGACGTTCCTTCGGGACAATCTGACAATTAAACAGGCTTGACAACCTGCTGAGGAACAGGAAGCAAGTGCAGCTGGGCAGTAGGTGAGAAGTGGATTTGGGTTGTAAACTCTGGATCTATAAAGAGATTGCATTATGTCTAACATCACACATCACGTGATAGTATCACACACATAGCTGACCTCCACCTAAGTTGTCTGTGTGAGTTGGGCACCAGTTTCATCCTGCACCTTCAGGGCCTGCTGTCAGTAAGGGCTGGGTCTTTTACCCAGGGTCTTCATCAGTTTCTGCGGCTGATAAGGTTCACTACTTAAAAAACAGACAACTCACAAAAACGTTAGGTAAACCAACTCGAGCTTTACTGATCATCAGCCGGTGGAAGTGGCGGGGATACACCAGTCAAGTAAGCAACAGACACTTGACTTCCCCGCGCCACCACTTCAACGAACAAAGATTTGCACGGTTTTATACTGTGTGTCACTTAATCACATTCCAAAGATGTTAGTCATGGTCAGAAGATGCAGCCAATATACATTACTACAGGACGAGTCTGAGCTTGTCTCTTATCAGTTGCTTGTCTCTCTTATCGATTGGTAGACACATTTCAAAGGCATTCAGTCATGGTCACAAGATGCAGCCAATATACATCACTACAGCACCTTCAGGACCAAACAGTTCAAAGGCATCTTATCAGTTGGTACTTCCAAGACAAGATATTTCAAAGGCATCGGTCTCTTATCAGATGGTACTTTCAGGACAAAACATTCCAGACATTTAGTTAACGTACAGCAACCTGAGACAAGCCTGGGCTTGTCTCTCTCTCTTATCAATTGGTACTTTTGCACTAGAGAAAGACTGCTTGAGACGAATTACTAGCTATAACCTACAGTCAAGTATTCCACCATATATATTTTATATATTTAAAAGCATTTAATCTTTTCACCATTTTTATGTTTTCCTTTTGGGTGGACCAGGTTTGGAGTTGGTGCAAAACAAAATGGGCAGAATCGAATTTTCTGAGCCTTTATTCCTTTCTCTAGCACATTAATTGCACTGAAGTGTAATGGCACAATTATTGTGAAGCTGAAATTCCATATTTAAAACTGCTCTGAGAGAGTTTCCATCAATCCAGGCTGCATTTCAAAGGAAGGATTCCTCATATACTGGCTGTGTCTTTTGCATGGTTTTCATGTATTTCAATGACAGGTAGGCTTGCACCTGTAACTAGTGCAGCACGCTCATTCAGAGTGCAGGCAACAAAATCGGGCCAGCTCTGATTGTACATTGCTGAGGGTGGGGCTTCTTGATACTGGGCTCTGATATTTTCTTTGCATCTTACAATGGCTATTGAGTGTTTTCCATCGGATCTTGTTGCTATGTTTAAATCCTGAACCTGATTGCCTAACTTCACCATGGGAGCACCTTCAGCACAGTTCACGAACAGCATCGTTCAAGGTGGCGGCTCACCACCACTTTCTCAAGGGCAAATAGGGATGGGCAATGAAAGTTGCCGTTGCCAGGAACGCCTACATCCTGTTGAATGAATAACAAAAACCTGGAGTTACTATGGAGTACATTTGAGCAAACATGTTTTGTAATTTACAAAAATATAGTAATGCGACACATATGGTTAGACTCTGACATTGCCCATTCAACCAAATTTGATGCAATTCCACATATATACACACCATGCAAATATTTGAAGGGTCTGTTTCCTTACAATTCTAAGCATCAGTTTTGATGAGCTTTGTCAGATTTTGTTTTATATTTGTATTTGCTCTGTTGTCAAAGCCACATATATGGCTCTATAGTCTGAAGAAGGGTTTCGGCCCGAAACGTTGCCTATCTCCTTCGCTCCATAGATGCTGCTGCACCCGCTGAGTTTCTCCAGCATTTTTGTCTACCTATGGCTCTACAGCAGTCTGAAGTAGAATCTCGACCTGAAACGTCACCCATTCCTTCTCTCCAGAGATGCTGCCTGTCCCGCTGAGTTACTCCAGCATTTTGTGTCTGTCTACGGTGTAATCCAGCACTTGCAGTTCCCTCCTACACAGTTTGTGTGGCAACGTGGCAGTAGCCTTCTAGCTCTGTGATAATGGTTGACCCATGATGACTTGTCTTCAAATTTTATTTTTTCTTTCTATTGCAACTTTTTGAACAAGTGAGTTTTGCAAATCAACCGTGAATTAACCACATATATTGTGTGAGATGGATTCGGCAGAAGAGATGGCTTCCTTTTCCTGAAAGATCTTTGTGGACCTTTGTGATATTCTGCTGGCCTTTATTACCATTTTTTTAATGCTGTAAAGAGTATAATTTTTAAGGCTGTTTGAAATGCATGTGGGGAATTTTGTGATGTCGAGTCGCAGGTAGATTGGGTGGACAAAAAGGCTTTTGGCACATTGGCCTTCATCAGCCAGAATATTGAGTATAGAAGTTGGGAGGTCATGTTGCAGTTGTAGAAGATGTTAGTCAGGCCACATTTTGTGTTCAGTTTTGGGCACCATGTTACAGGAAAGATGTTGTCAAGCTGGAGAGGGTACAGAGAAGATTTACAAGGATGTTGCCAGGACTAGAGGGTCTGAGCTATAGGCAGAGTAGGCTGGGACTCTATTCCTTGAAGTGCAGGAGGATGAGGGGTAATCTTATAGAGGTGTATAAGATCATGAAAGGAATAGATCGGGTAGATGCACAGAGTCTCACGCCCAGAATAAGTGAATCGACGACCAGAGGACATAGGTTTAAGGTGAAGGGGAAAAGATTTAATAGGAATCTGAGGGATAACATTTTCTCACAAAGGGTGGTGGGTGTATGGAGCAAGCTGCCAGAGGAGGTAGTTGAGGCAGGGACTATCCCAACATTTAAGAAACAGTAAGATAGGTACATGGATAGGACAGGTTTGGAAGGATATGGACCAAATGCTATCAGATGGGACTAAAGTAGCTGGGACATGTTGGCTATTGTGGGAAAGTTGGCTGAAGGGCCTGTTTCCACACTGTATCACACAATGACTCTACATTTCTATGCATGGAGAGTTGTGTGGACTTCATTATTGTGAAGAAACATACCCCAAAATGTATAGTGAAAAGTCATGAGTGCGTGAAAATTAATAAGCTAAACTATGTGCTTAAAACAAAGTGTAAGTACAATACAGCTGCAACATATTGAGTAGAATAGCTATAAATAGTCTACATTTACAATATTTGTAAGATTAGTAGTGACATGTGTAGTGTTGTGGTTTTTTAAAATAGATTCCACATCTTCCAAAAGGGATCGTGTTACCTTCTTTAGAAAAAGACTCCAATCTTCCGTTGATCGCCAGACTGCCATAAAAGTAAAGCAATAATAAAATGATACCTCTTGTTTGTTTTGAATAAAACTGCAGAAGCAACATGGGCAATAAATGAAACATGACCTATCATGCAAGCGTGTATTTGACGGAGAGGTTTTCCTGATCTGCAATCCGGTTGGTACTTGTCCTTCTTCAAAAGCTGGATTTGAGGGAGCAATCCATCAGTTGATTCACAATTCTTGCAAGTCCTCCTAGAATGTAACTAGTTTCCATTGCCCTAGTCTACAAGTTCATAACCTGTGGTGCGGGGGTGCATCCCAGGTATAAATAACCGAGAGACACTTCTGCAGGGTTTTCTCCTTCAGCAACTGCACAGAATGAATAGGTGAAAATAAAGCTATCTATCAAGATCTAAAGAGTTAAGGGCGCCATTTGCGCATCACGCAGATACGTCACCACGCACCATGCGTGCGTAATGCGCACGCATGCGCGGGTCGTGCGTCGTGACGCGTAAATGATGTTGCGTAAATGACGCGCAAAGGACGCCAAGTGGGACAGGCCCTTTAAACGCTTCTGCTTAAGATAACATTAGAAATGCAGAACCAAGAACACAATTGCAATGGATGAAGCAATGCGAGCACAGTTACAGAATCTTGTATTTAGAATGGTAAAAGCTACTAAGGAAAACATTTCTCGTCTGAAATATATCAGTTAGCTTGTGTGATGGCACTCACCAGAATGTTGTGTATTTTACATTGCAATTTGTTTTATGACTAAAGCCCCTTGTTAATACAAAATATAATCAGTATTAACTGGAGTATTGGCAGAGTAGTAAAACAGCTTCTCAGTGCATCATTATACTGAGCGAGCTACATCTAAGTCATAATACTTTCACAGGCCTCGAAGAATTATTGATCTGCACTCTTTCATGGAAAGGCATCCAGTGGACTTGGTAGAGCTGCTGACATAGTCACTTAATTTTACTTTGTATTGTTTAAATTAAGTTGCACCTTGTCCTTGTGTTTAGTGAATCATTAATGCAGATTGATGAAGAAAATCGTGTCTCAACTTTCTCACCAAGCTAGTCTGCTGCTTATTTCACATTTTTGCAGCCAGATGAGATTAGTTTATTTTGGCCTGTGTTCGGCACAGATATTGTGGGCTTCTGTGCTATATTTCTTCTCTGAAGAAGGGTCTTGACCAGAAACGTCACCCATTCCTTCTCTCCCGAGATGCTGCCTGTCCCACTGAATTACTCCAGCATTTTGTGCCTAGCTCTGGTTTAAACCAGCATTTGCAGTTCCTTCCTGCACAATATTTTTCTGTGTTTAATTGCATGAAACTATTATTCTACAATAATAGTTGTTCAGGAAGCCCCTAACGCCACACAAAAATAAATCTCAAATGAATGTAACAAATGGGTGGAAATAAAACTATCAATTTACAAACTAGAAGGGAAGTTGTGCATTTTGGTGTCACGTGGAAGAACCAATTGGAGGAATTGCCACAATTGAATTGGAGTGCAGGTACTAAATTACATTACAATAGGAGATTGCAAAGCACCTGTCCCACTGTACGAGGTAATTCAAGAGTTCTCCTGAGTTTCCCCTAATTGCAACTTGGAGAATTACGGTAATAGCCACTCGTAGGTACTCGGGGCTCTCGTGGACATTGTTCAACGTTGAAAAATCTTCACGAGCTCACCGCGTTTCCCGAGTACCTGCCGTTAGCGTTACGAGCCGCTAAGAGACGTCCCGAGCTCCGACATACCCGCTACGTACATTCTACGTACTTACAACGAGCTTGATTTTTTTTTTTTAATCGGGAGAGCTCTTGAATTACCTCGCACAGTGGGACTGGCCCTTTATAGAACTCGCCCAGTCTGAAATAAATGAGCTAATTTAAAGGCGATTATAAAGAGATTAATTTAGTTTTAATCTGAAATTTCTTATTTTCAAATGAATCAACTTGTTTCTTATACTTAGATATTTATGTGATGGGTAACAAAAGCATCGACATTGAAGTGGGGATGGCGGAGGCTGTGGAATTATCGCCATTGCTTCCGAACAATGCCGGCTTTCAGAAATTCTAACTTCAATTGAGCTCCAATGATGTCTGTGTTTAGAATTCAAAATAGTAGCAGTTTCATGGGAGAACTATCTGACCAATGCCATTGATCCGAGATGGTAAAATCTCTCAACGGACATTGGCTGATTGGTTGACGGTTCCAATGTTTACTGTTTTGGTTCAGATTTCAAATATCTGCACCATCTTCCTTTTGTATTGCTGTTTCAATTGCAATAAGAATTATTAATAAGAATGCTGCCAGTAAGAATGTCATTGTTCTATCTGGGACATATGACAACAAAGCACTCTTCACTCTTGACTCATGCTCGCATTCGGGACAGCAATCTCAGATTTAATAAACAGCATAACAGACCAGGGGAAACCGGGAGATCTTTTTTCATCATCATACAATGCACGGCTTCAAGTGGTGGAGATGAATTTAATAACAAATATTTCAGCAGGATATTGGTGTAAAAACTCAAATGAGAACCTTTGCAATCCTGTGGTGCAAGAGCAGGGCTTTCAAGGCACTTGGGGCTGAATAGCCTTCCGCTATGAGGTACTGTAATCTAATATCTCTGCCATACGACTTATTGTGGGCCATCAATATGATGCAATGTTGGGATCTAGCCAAGTAACTTGTGACAGTGAGGGAGAATTACATAGATGATGCACATTATACACACAGCCTCTGGGGTAATGGTTGCTTTGATATTAACATTAAAATCTGGTCATACAACTTGGATTTTGAGATCAATTTATATTTGAAAAGCCAGGCATCCTGACCCAGCCACATCTCCTTTTTGTCAAGGTTCCCAGCAGGTATTGTAGCCTGTTAAATACTAAAACCCCCTGAGAAAGTGTTTTCATTATCTCGCCTCTTAGAGAATAGAGTGGATATTAATTTTCAGCAGCATTGATACTGAATTTCTCCCTTGTTTTGCGTTAGTGTGAACTCTGTTGTCTCTTTAATTTCATTGTGCCTTCTCATCACTTTGACAGTGTTCTTTCATTCAACCAGTGTCAAGTTTAATTTAGCCTTTATTGACCTGCACCAAATTAACCTCCGTTACTCTGGGCATGATCCAGCTCCAAGTACCTGCACCATTGATGCAAATGACCTGCTCATCCAGAATAAATAGCAAAACTAACTCTGCACCGGAAATGGATTCATTATTCCAGTTTGCTTCATTTGAATCATCATGATTGGGATTTCAACTTGATTTCCATTGAAAGTCACTACTTTGCAAATGTGCTTATGATTATAGACTGTTTGGTCCATCAAGTCAATGCTAGCTCTCAGGGCATTTCCATTAGAATCCCTGTAACCTGTTTTTTCAGTCAATTCTACCCTGATAATCCAACCATTTGTCTTCATAGTTGGTAAATGACATAGCAGATTAGCCTATGGGGAAGTCTTTGGGAGATGGGAGCAAACTGCAGCTCCCAGGGGAATCTAGCACAGCCACAGGGAGAATGCATAAACAGCAGTACTAACTGCTGCGCCAATGTGCCCCCGCTACAAATATGTCCGCTTGTATACCAGGTGGCATTAGTGATGCGTAGAATTACACTGGAATTAGTCTGCAATGTGTTCTAGGGGTCCATTTAAGCAAAAATATTATGTGTTCGTTGCAGAGACGTTTTTCAGATTTCTCAATATGTGAGGGAGTGTTTGTACGGCCCATTTGAATCGTGTTTTAGTGGGGAGTCTTTGCTCAGATGTAACTTATTATTTTGGGCTTCAATTTGGTCTTCCTTCCAATACAGGCAGGTGTCTGTGCTCAAATCTTGCAGTTTAATAGGTGTGGAAGGCCAATTGTAAACCCTATAACATACCTGGAATCCTGAACAGAAAAATCCTTGTTTGTGTTTTAGTGATTTCATGGTAATTCGGTGATATTCCCTCGTGGTTTAACAACATTACATACATAATACTGAATGCACCCAGTATAATGCAGGCTTTTGTTTGCATGGTGAAACCAGCTTTAACTTACCTGGGCCATAGTTGCTCTTGAATTTGTATACTCAACCTTGCCTGTGGCACGAACATCGAAAGACATACGATATCCCCTGTCTAACTTCTGAACAATGGGAACACAGTTTCTCTAGCCATTGTTTGGGTGGAATTTAAAATGGTCGCACAACACTTTGTGTGACTGTGAGTGCGGTCAGACAATTAATCCACTTGTGGCACTCTGTTGTGGTCTTTTAGAAAATATTTTCCCCTGTGGTGTCAGCTTTGGAATTGCGTGAAGTTATCAACAAAGCAAAGTATAATGATTCGACAGTCTGAGTTGATATCAATGTTCAAGAATGTGTCGGGTAAGTACCTTTTTCTTTCACCTTGTGAACCTGCGCACTTTCAAATGTGTTTCACTGTGGTTACGTTCTGAGCCCATGGGGGCAGACTTTAAAAATATCTAATTTGAAAAGTGGGGTGGTCAGTGGGTTCAATCTTTTTAATCCACCTCTTTGGACAAATGCTGCAGAAGCCCCATGGAGTAGGCTTACTTTTTTTTTTGTCCCTGCAATATACTTTGAAAATTTTGCATCAACCTGGCTTCTTGCCCTGTAGTAAATCTCAAAAAATGTCTTAAATGTTGCTTGTTTTTTTATTCACATATGAAGAATCTTTATCAAGCCATCCATCATGCAACCACCTATGGATAGCTGGGAGTGATTACTAGGCAGTGTAAATGGTAAATGATTAGATCGCAGCCTTGGAGTCTTTTCCTACCAGCTTTCATCGTGTGGTATGGTTTTCATTTGGACATGAGGGAGGTGGGGACATGTAGTTTTCTGGTTTCGACAACTGTCCACACATTTGTCAAATGTAGGGAAGCACATACAAAGTGTCAGTTTAGCTCCGTTGGAAAAGTTCTTCTGTAGAAGCTTGGCTCTAATGCTTGATGTCCCATTCCAACTCATGGAGGGTTTCATTCATTGGAGTGCTGTCATTGTCAACAAGGTCAGTATATATTGACAATCCTCAGGTACCTTAATCAGACTGTCTTCAATTATCAGTTGGGTTTTCTTTATTTTGGCAGCCAGATAGTTTCGTTTTTAGTTTATTTTAGAGATACAGCACGGAAACAGGCCCTTTGGCCCACCGAGTCCACAGCGACCAGCGATCCCGGCGCATTGTCACTAACACACACACACACACACGCACACACACGCACGCACGCACGCACGCACGCACGCACGCACACACACACACACACACACGCACACACACACACACACGCACACACACACACCAATTTTACATTTATACCAAGCCAATTATCTTACAAACCTGTACGTCTTTTGAGTGTGGGAGGAAACCGAAGATCTCGGAAACAACCCACGCGGGTTATGGGGAGAACGTACGAACTCTGTACAGACAGCACCCGTAGTCAGGATTGAACCTGCGTCTCTGTTGCTTAACAGCTCTACTGCTGCACCACTATGCCTCCCTAACAGGGATTAAATGAACTGGAATAGAACACAGTACCTCCAGGCTTTGTCTTTAAAGCTCAGGTTTGACTACAATCCAACAAATTCATGATTTCTCACTGAAATTTGCTTTTATTGTACCTGTTTTTTTTGACTGGCCTGGTACAAGTGGTTGTGCGTTCAGCTGTAGAGGCCACGGGCTCTCTGCAATTCTGTCTCCAAACCTCTCCTCTCTCTCTCTCTCTTCCTTTTGAAGATTGCCTTGCAAAGCAGTTCCTGGCCATGCTTTCAGACAGTTCCAACAGTTTATCCGTTGGTTTTGAGGTCAATTTTGCCTGGTTATCTCCCATGAACTATTTTTGAACATAATCTCACTTTTAAAACACTGTCCAAATGCATGTTGTGGTTAATTTGAGATCAGCCACCTGCTCGGCTGGAAACATTCCATGGTACTTTTTGAGAATAAGAAGAGAACTCTCTTGATGTTGTAACCAACACCACCAATAAAGATCTAACAGCTGGTCAGTCATATTAATTTGCTGTTTGTTAGATGTGCCTGCGTACAAATTGATTGTTCGTATTTGCCAGCATAACAACAGCACTGACTTCAAAAGCAAATCATTGTTTGTATGGCTCTTTTGAAATCTCCTAAGAGGGGGGGGGGGGGGGGTTGAAAATAAAGCTCCTTTTGTGATAGCATTGCTGAAGATTAAGCTGAGAAATCTCATGACTAAAGTCGGTGCAATGGAGACAAAGGACAATTATTAGATTTTATGGTAAACTGGCTGCAAAATGGAAAACATGACATAAATAGGGATTAAAGTGCAAAAGGTGGATGTGATAGTCTGGTGGGGTGGGTGTTGGTGTTAATGGTGGCCAGTAATGTATGTAATTTGAATTTGGAAATCAGAAATACACTGATTTCACAAATTTTCAGACAACACACCTTTGTAAGATTGCCACAAAGTGCTGGAGTAACTCAGCGGGACAGGCAGCATCTCTGGTGAGAAGGAATGGGTGGCGTTTAGGATCGAGACCCTTCTTCGGACTTGCATTGGTTTATTTAATGGCATTGGTTTATTTAATACCCAGAGGGACTATAAGATTGTTAACAAACTTGTATTTTGGTGTATGAAGAATAATGTTTACAATTCACAAGTGTGAGGTGGTCTCTTAGGATGAACAAGAGAGCCCAGCCAATGTTTGGAACCAAAGAATCTCGATGAATGAAGGCTCAAAGGGAATTAAATATGTACATCGTTAAAAGTAGTGGGCCTAGTTTCAAAAAACATAAAAAACGTGCTAACACTGGGATTATATTCCGTGGGAAGTTTTGGAAACTGACCATTTGTAGTCTCCAGTTCATTGATGTGGTTGCAACTCATGTACAACAGCATAACAACACTATTTGTCTTTGCTCCATGACCAATGAAGGCACCATATAAATACCTCTATATAAAAAAAGCCTTGTTGTTTGTATGTGTGTGTGATTCATGCCAACATGGTGTGTGTATGTATGTGTGTGCATATATATGTGTGTGTGTGTGCGTGCGTGCAGACACACACACACATCTATATAAATGTATTTATATGTATCTATATATATGTACACATTTGTGTGTGTGTGCATGATAGATATATGTATATGTGTGTGTATGTCATAATAATAATAATAATAATAATAATAATAATATTAAACTTTATTTCGGACTCGAGGTCCAGACAAGGGACAACATTACATAAAAATACATTGCATATAAAAACATCATAAAATACATATAAAATCTTAGTATATCACTTATAAAAGCATCATAAATTATATATTAAAAAAAAAACACAATACATGAATTAAAATCCAGAATAAAAAAAGAATGATCAATGTCCTACAACGAGACAGCGATACCAGTGTCTCCACAACTGGGATTTGGTGGGCACACCAGTAGGCCAGAATTCTCACAATGTATTTAGGCACCCCTCTTTGACTCATTTTAACAAACAGCTTTCTGTGATTAACACGATCAAAGGCTTTGGAAGCATCAATAAAGCACATAAGAATTGAAGAGTTTTTGCCTCTATATTTGTTTACAATCTCCTTTTGGGGCATATATGCATAGGTCAGTGCCATGTTTAGCTTTAAAACCAAACTGGTTAACTGTGGAGTTAACAAACTCATTTACTCTATCCAGCAGAACTCTTTCTAAGACTTTATGACAATATGCTGGCTAAAGCTATGGGCCTGTAATTATTTAGGCTACCTACTTTACCAGCTTTGTCCTTAATGACTGGCACTAACAGAACAGACAACATTGAGTCTGGTAACAAGCCATGAATCATAAAGCCAGTAAAACAAATAGCAAGGAGAGGAGCTATCCTCATACTCGCATACTTAAGATGTTCAGCAGAAATATGATCCAAGCCACTTGCTTTGTTGTTGGACAGCTTGTTCATGGCATGATACACCTCATGTGACATAATCACCGTTGAGTCATTACTCTCAATATTGTCCACCCTATACAAGTCACCTTGGACACAGTTGAATAAAGTACTATAAAGTTGTCGCCATAACTCTGCGATGTTAGCTGTTCCGGAGATTCCATCTACAGTGCATGGTAGAGATGTCTTGCAACTGTTAAGACCTCTCACTTCTTTCCAAAAATCTGTAGCATTGTTACTTTGCAGCTTCTTAGCCATGGAATCAGCCCTCATATCTTGCTCATTTTTACAGATGATGCGAATAGCATACTTATACCTTGCATTAGTGAGCTTCTTGTACTCAAACACAGGCCCCTGTCTGGGTCTACCTGCCATAGCCCATGATTTAGTGGCTTCACGGCCTTCAGCATGATACTCAGCTACATACTGATTCCAGCCAGCCCTTATGTTATGTGTCTTATTTTTATACACATTCAGGATAACAAATTCCTTGTGTGTGTGTGTGTGTGCGTATATGTATGTATATATGTATGTGTGTGTGCACGTATGTGTATACGTATGTGTGTGTGTGTATATAAATATGTACATATACATATGTATATAGTGTGTATATATATGTGTCGAGGCATTGCAGGTGTCGTTTAAACTGAAGATAGACACAAAGCTGGAGTAACTCAGTGGGACAGGCAGCATCTCTGGAGAGAAGGAATGGGTGACGTTTTGGGTCAAGACCCTTCTTCAGACATTGCACCCTCATTGGTTGAAACACACTGATACAATCTGCATTTAAAGTATCAACAATTGAATGGAAGATTAAATTTAAACTGAAGGTAATACCGCTTTGAATATAAGAAATAGGCTCTACATTATCCAATCTTCTTCTTCTTGCGTACGGCATGCACAGCCTAAAGTTGTAGAACAACTTGTTCTATTTGATCTTATTTGATTGTGCATGCCAGGTTGATTGCATTCGTTGAAACAGGGAGGACCACGTGAAGGTTGCAGTCTTCGACCCCCACATTATCCAATGAGAGGAAGCAATCAGCTGGACCAAATGTGTCAAGTGGATAGTATACAGCATTTTTCTACCTTAGTACTTAAGGGGCTGTCCCACTGTGGCGACCTAATTGGCGAGTTTAGAAGAGTTTGAAAAAATGTCATGTTGAAGACCTCCTTCAACCTCCTTCGACCATGTTGAATATCTACGACTACATTCAATTACCTTCGACTACCCTCGATTACCTACGAATAACATGCCGACCTACTACTACCTACTTCGACTAAACCTACGAGTAAAAAAAGTATCGATTTTTTCCATGGCGACATTTTTTTACTTGGGGCATTTTTCAGCATGTTGAAAAATACGCCGCGACCTAGCTGAGGCCTCGAGTACGCGGGGACTACTCTCGAGCATGAAGGAGCGTTACAAAGACCTCCTAGGACCTCGTGTCGACCATGCTGCGAGTATGAGCTGAGGGCAAACTCGCCAGAACTCGCGGATTAAGTCGCCGCAGTGGGACAGCCCCTTTATTCTTTGGATGGTATCTGTTAATGATTGGGCCATGCAGTGTGCTGCTCTGCACCAGCTGTATACCATATATCATCATGGAAATTGTTTTGTGCTTTATTCCAAGTGTACTTGATATGGTATCTGATGATCTGATCAAAGTGGTCTTGCTCTTCCTGTCTGTGAAATCTGTTCTCATAGTGCAAAGTTTTTTTTAAATAGTGAAGTATGCTATTGTTTAAATGTACTGTCACTTTTTTTTTATTGATTACCTTCATCATGTTACTGAATCCTGTCTATTATGCAAAGAGTTAAATCTGTCAATTCGAAGAAACTGTGCATTTCTTCAAACGCTTTGACAGCACATTCTTAGTCAAACTGACTGATGTATCTGCCGAGCCTTGGTCGAGATGTGTATAACAAAGTATTTGAAGTAACATTTGGCAGGGTATGCAAGAATTGTATCACTGCCAAATCATTTTTTATGCTTTAGTGTTACTCTGTTCTTTGACAAATTACAGATGGATTATTGGCTCAGGTTCCATACAGTTCAGTTCTGTTCATTCTCCACAACTCTTGCTTTTACCATTTTTTCCCCCAGCAGAGCTGCAGCTGATAGTTATGAACATAGAAGGTGTATTATGTTTCATTGTCAATTACAGTTTGCATGTGGTGAGGTTTACTCTGACCCAGCAACTCCTCCTGTTGGTAATAATTCAGTGTAGTTGCTACTGATTTGGTGCATCCTTGGCCCTTCATGAGCTCAGAAGCACAGAAAAACTGACAGCTAAGCTTGTCAACTTTTACCAGTTGTATGTATAGTTGGTCTCGATCCGAAACATTACCCATTCCTTCTCTCCAGAGATGCTGCTTGTCCCGCTGAGTTACTCCAGCTTTTTGTGTCTAGCTTTGGTTGAAACCAGCATCTGCAGTTCCTTCCTATACAATTTTAATAATTATGTTGATGATGAAAGAATGGAATGTTGGCCTGCATAACAAGAGGAGTTGAGTATAGGAGCAAAGAGGTCCTTCTGCAGTTGTACAGGACCCTGGTGAGACCACACCTGGAGTATTGTGTGCAGCTTTGGTCTCCAAATTTGAGGAAGGACATTCTTGCTATTGAGGGAGTGCAGCGTAGGTTCACAAAGTTAATTCCCGGGATGGCGGGACTGTCATATGTTGATAGAATGGAGCGGCTGGGCTTGTATACTCTGGAACTTAGAAGGATGAGGGGGATCTTATTGAAACATATAAGATTATTAAGGGTTTGGGCACGCTAGAGGCAGGAAACGTGTTCCCGATGTTGGGGGAGTCCAGAACCAGGGGCCACAGTTTAAGAATAAGGGGTAAGCCGTTTAGAATGGAGACGAGGAAACACTTTTTCACACAGAGAGTTGTGAGTCTGTGGAATTTTCTGCATCAGAGGATGGTGGAGGCCTGTTCTCTGGGTACTTTCAAGAGAGAGCTAGATAGGGCTCTTGAAGATAGCGGAGTCGGGATATGAGGAGAAGGCAGGAACGGGGTATTGATTGGGGATGATCAGCCATGATCACATTGAATGGCGGTGCTGGCTCGAAGGGCCGAATGGCCTACTCCTGCACCTATTATCTATAACCCTTTTTTAAATAACATCTTAACACTCAAATTTGGATATCACTGCATTCGGACTCAAAGACCCTAGTTATTTATTTGTCATGGGTGTTATAAATTACAAGTTGTTATAATATATCATCTACAAAAAGCTACTGGTGCCCATTTTAGCTCAATACATTGTGAACAGAATTACTTGATGTGGAGAAGTTTATATTTCAACAAGTTTTTGGTAATTTTTCTGCTGTTGCCAGTAGTTGTGCAATTTTTGTTCATGTGTACTGTTTCTTGGTGATTTCTCAAGCTGTTACCAATGGAGTTGGAATAATAGCGTTGTTAGGAATGTAATAAATAGTGCGACAGTAAAGCCGGGATGCCATATGAACTAGGTGATATGCGTTGCCCAATCTTTACTTCTGCCCTATTCAAGGACTTGATATCTGTAAATGCTCAGCCCCCCCCCCCGTCATCTTGTTAAGTGCACCTTGTGATCAAAGATGATCAAAGGAGCGGGCCATTGACAGCAATATAGTGTTTTACAGATTGGTTCCTGCCTTCATCACCTCCCATTCTTTTTTCATAAAAGAAAGTTTCGCTCGAGGAAGGATGTATTTCTGGCGTGCTGTACAGTTAAAGTTGCATGAAATATTAGGTGTTGAGCCCACATCTGGAACATTCTGTCAAGTAGTATTCTCCTTATTGAAGGTAGGCTGTAAATACATTGGAGTCAATTCAGATGTGGTTTACTCGCTTAAGGCAGTGGTATAGCTACTGCCTCACAGTGCCAGAGAACCGGATTCGATCCTGACCTCGGGCACTATCTGCGTGGAGTTTGCATGTTCTTCCTGTGACCACATGGGTTTCATCTGGGTATGACCGTTTCCCTTCATATCCCAAAGATGTGCATGTTTGCAGGCAGATTGGTCTCTGCAATTTGTCTCCAATGTGTAGGAAGTGGAATAACAGGTGATCGATGGTTGGTGTGAACCTGATGGGCCAAAGGGCAGTTTTCCATGCTGTTTTCTTACAAACAAAAAATTCAACAGGTAACCAGAATGGATAGATAGTCTTCTGAGGAAAGGTTGCACAGGCTAGGCTTGTAAATTTGTACAGGCGCAGCTTGAATCAAACTAAGGGCTTGCCTATTATAGACCAAGAGGCAGCGAAATTCTTTCTCTTATGGCAGGGGTAGATAGTGTTGATGAGCATGAAGCATGGGTAGGCAGGAGTGCAAGGTTGAAGCTGCAATCTGATCAACTGAGGTATTAGGTGGCAGAGCGCGATTGAGAGCCAAGTTGTCTGCGATTGTCTCTAATTCATATCGTAACTCTTTATGGTACAATAGAGCAAACAGGCAAAGGCAATTTAACAAACAATGCTGATTTATCAGGCACTTGTGATTTATTCCTTAATTTTTGCTGACCACAAACATGATAGGATTGTTTATATTTCATAATCTCAGAGCTGGATTCCATGGCGTTGGTGTCATTGTTTGGGATGAATGACTTGAACCTGCAGTTTGTCATTTTAAGCACTAGTACAGATGATGAAAACAAAGATGTGCCACAGATTAGTGGTTGCTCAGATTAAAGTCACAACCAGCATGAAAAGAACAATGAGAACAGCAGTTTTAATATCACGTGAAGAATGTACTTTGAACTTGCCAAACCATGTAGCTCATAGTTAAGCAAGAATAAAAAAAAAAAACATTTTGTAGTCTGCCTAATATTAATCGGGGTAAATATTATAAACCAGGGTGAGGCATCATCTATGGAGAGAAGGAATAGGCGACGGACCCGAAACGTTGCCAATTCCTTCTCTCCATAGATGCTGCCACATCCACTGAGTTTCTCCAGCATTTTGTGTCTACCTTTGATTATTTCAGCATCTGCAGTTCTTTCTTAACCATTCAGTTGATATCATTTGACAGGTGTGCTTGTGTCTAAAATATCTAACAATATTTTATGGCTTTCATGCACTTCCTATCTATTATATTTCTTGTTTTATTTCTGTCAATATCAATCTATTTATAATACCACTTTTTTCCCCATTAAAGGACCCTGATTCCAGTGTTTAGTTTAGTTTACAGATACAGCACAGAAACAGGCCCTTTATCCCACTGAGTCTGACGGACCAGCGATCCCCACACACTAGGGACAATTTACACATACACCAAGCCAATTTAGCTACAAACCTGTACATCTTTGGAGTGTGGGAGGCAATCGAAAATTTCGGGAGAAAACCCACGCGGTCACTGCGAGAACGTACAAACTCCGTACAGACAGCGCCCATAGTCGGGATCGAACCGGGATCTTTCGCACTGTAAGGCAGCGACTCTACCGTGCCGTCCATGGTTTGTTCTGGATCGTTCTGGTTTCCGTTAATGTAATCACAACTTTTGCTGAATCTAAACACTAAAGCACAAAAAGGTTTAATTCCTAATTCAGGATATAAAAAATCTCCAATGACGCTCCTAACTTTGTTTCGAGAATTACCTAGATGATGATGAAGATGAATGATGAATAAGTTTACCTGCATTATAGATTGCCTGTGTTATATACCACACCTATTTAGTACACTATAACAAAATTGCATTTCTGGACACCTGTCTATTTCCCAATCATAGAAAGTTGATTTTACATTTGGTTTAGTTTAGTTATTTTCTAATGATCAAAGTAAGATTAAAAATAATAATATAGGTGACCCCTGTACATGGTTTGTTTAAGAAAGAACTGCAGATGCTGGAAATATCAAAGGTGGACAGAAAATGCTGGAGTAACTCAGCGGGTGAGGCAGCATCTCTGGAGAGAAGTAATAGGCGACGTTTCGGGTCGAGACCCTTCTTCAGACTGATGTCAGGGGAGTGGGCTGTTCAGGTAACTGAAATTTGCCTTTACAGAATTCACAAAAGTTTCAGACACTGAATACAATTCCCAGAAGTTCTATGGGGAGAACACTAAGTAAATCCAATTTTTGTTTTCTTCAACTCTCATTTTTTGACACACATTATAGAATCTTGCAATGGTGAGCAGTTTCCAGGCAAAATATAGGCAACCTTCTGTAACTAGGGGGGGGGGGGGGGTAGAATTGTTTATATTTCTCAGTACATTTCTGCATCTTTCCATATCTAAGTTATGTGTAGGAAGGAACTGCCGATGCTGGTTTACACCGAAGCTAGACACAAAATGCTGGAGTAACTCAACAGGGACAGGCAGCATCTCCAGAGAGGTGGAATGGTTGACGTCTGAAGAAGGGTCTTGACCAGAACCATCACCATTTCTTCTCCAAGGGTGCTGCCTGTCCCATAAGTCACTCCAGAATTTAGCGCCTCTCTAAGTTATAATTGGTAACTTTTCTCAGAGAAGAGTAGGTTTAGGCTAGCTGTCCTTGCACAGAACAATGGTGCTTTGCGTTGAATTTGTGCGGAGAACTCTTCAGGACGGTTTGTACTATTTAGTTAGGTGTACCAATGGGCTTTTTAGAATTCTCCTTCTGGTAATTGTTGGAACATAAAAACAGAATCAGAAACGCCATGTAATGCTCCAGCCTTGACTTAAACACCACTTTCTGATTCTCTCCCCTTATCAATTCACTCTCTAATTGTTTCAATATCTGCCGTTCTCTGCTTTGGATAAATTCAATAATTCCACCTCCTCAGCTGTCTGAGATGAAGAATCCCAAAGATTCATGATCCTCTGAAAGAGAGCGAGAGAGAAAGAGATAGAAATATTGCAGTTCCTTTCTAAATGGGTCACTGCTTATTCTATGACTGTTCTCCTCGATCTAGGTATCCACATTAGGGAAAATAATTTAGTAGAAAGAAAAATGTTAACTATCGTAAAATTTGTGTCTTTTTAAATGGAGTAACCTTGGTAAGGCTATGTATATATGTGGGAGAACGAGCGTGGGGATAAATTTTGTGATTAAGTTACACACACACACACCACACACACACACACACACACACACACACACACACACACACACACACACACACACACACACACACACACACACACACACACACACACACACACACCACACACACACACACACACACACACACACACACACACACACACACACACACACACACACCCTATTTATGGTATATGTATTATATGGAACATAAAAAGATATTTATATATATATACACACACATATATACATATACATATATATACAAGGTACACAAAAATGCTGGAGAAACTCAGCGGGTGCAGCAGCATCTATGGAGCGAAGGAAATAGGTAACGTTTCGGGCCGAAACCCTTCTTCAGACATATATATATACATGTACATATACATATATATACATATATATATATATATATATACATATACATATATACACACACATATATACACATTATATATATATATACATATACATATACATGTACATATGTGTGCGTATATCAGAAGAAACTGTAGATGCTGGTTTACACTGAAGGTAGACACAAAATGCTGGAGTAACTCAGCGGGTCAGGCAGCATCTCTGGAGAGAAGTATATAGAAGTATATAAGTATATAGATATGTTATAATGTTTTATGTTCCATAAAATTCAAAAAAGTGTTATTTTGCAGAGAGAGAGAGAGAGAGAGAGAGAGAGAGAGAGAGAGAGAGAGAGAGATGTGGTTAGAAACAGTTGGGGTTTGACACAGAATCCATCTTCAGATTAAAGTTAAAAGAAAAATACTTTTTTGCTTGATTTCAAGTTTTCTTGCACTTGATCTCGGTGCTGTATATGTGCTGGGGGTGTCTACTGGCTATGGTTCCTGCATTGGGTCACCAGGCTAGCTCTTCCGACATATTTTGCAACACCAACAACATATCTTACCCAGGTACTTTGTTGGATTTGCCTCTGTTTGTTTGAACTATTCTCGTTGTTGTGAGCCTAATCCTTGGCTGGTCCCCAGCTCTCTCCCTCGACTGCCTCTGCCTTATCGTGGTGAAAGCCATTCTTGGCTCCTACTGTTGACTCCATGGGACACTTTGTCCTTCTCCGAGGCGGGTCTTCACCTCTTGCTTGAATATTAGCCTGTGTTCACTTGCCACTTGACAGCTGTCTTTTCAACCCATTTGCCTTGGGCCTGGGCTGGAGTTTCATGGATAGAAGGATCCGGCTTTAATATTCTTTTTTTTACTTAATTTTGTACCAATGGGGAGGGTTTGTCAATGTTTAACATATAATTAAAAAATCAAGAAGCCCAGTCAGTTGCTGCCAGGAGAAGCCTTTCTTCTGATGATGATGATACTTTGTCATTTGTACCGAGCTGGGTGCAGTGACATTCTTTATTTTTACATACAAACTGCACAAAAGCGTCGCCTCAAAGGTGCTGACAAAGTTACAAAAAGTACCCATCCCTTCTCACCCCCCCCCCCCCCGCACACCGTGTCCCCCTTGGTTCTCGTGACATGGCCCGTCCACCTCAGCCTGCCTCGACTCAGAGGCTCCGCCCGAGGCCTGACTCCGTCCGTGGCACCGACCCGTCCTTCATCCTTCTCAGATCTACCTCCCCTTTTCCTCTTTTCACTGCTCTTTCTCTTTTATCTATTAATTCTTCTTCCCTCTACCTCGCGTTACCTCATTTCTCTGTCCTCGTTTCTCCTCTTTTCCCAGCATCTCCATTCATTCCTCTTAGACCTGGGTGTCCTTGTACACCGGTCACTGAAAGTTGGCGTGCAGGTGCAGCAGGCAGTGAAGAAAGGGACTGTCATATGAGGAAAGATTGAAAAGACTAGGAGTATTCACTGGAGTTTAGCAGGATGAGGGGGATCTTATAGAAACATATAAAATTATAAAAGGGCTGGACAAGCTAGATGCAGGAAAAATGTTCCCAATGTTGGGCGAGTCCAGAACCAGGGACTACAGTTTTAGAATAAAGGGGAGGCCATTTAAGACTGAGGTGAGAAAAACCTTTTTCACCCAGAGAGTTGCGAATTTGTGGAATTCCCTGCCACAGAGGGAAGTGGAGGCCAAATCACTGGATGGATTTAAGAAAGTGTTAGATAGAGCTCTAGGGGCTAGTGGAATCAAGGGATATTGGGAGAAGGCAGGCACGGGCTATTGACTGGGGACGATCAGCCATGATCACAATGAATGGCGGTGCTGGCTCAAAGGGCCGAATGGCCTCCTCCTGCACCTATTTTCTATGTTTCTATGACACTCCACTTTTCCTTCTTTTTCCCAAATTACCAGGTGAGGAGAGGAAGATCAGTTCAGATTCTTTTCTCTAATGATAATCCAGGAGCTCTGGCTGGGATTTCAGTCTGATCTCTGAGAGTTGATAGAATCGCTCATGTTTGTGATTTTATCCGCTTCAATAGCTTCCTCAGCCTCTCCATCGAGACTCGCACGTAAATAACAGGCCCAGTGTTAGGAACAGAAGTGCTGGTTTGCCTTTGAAACTCTGTAAAATGTCAATGTATTTGTGTGGCAGCAGGGACTATATGTGAAGAGGATGGCATTGCAATAGAATGTTTGAATCTCATTTTAAAACTATCGAAGTAAATCTCTCCCCATCACATTGTGCATGTGAATCAGCAGTTGCGACAGTGAAGTACTTTTTGCATCATAAATTCTGTTTTTATTAACACACCACCCTCCCAAAAGAAGCATCCTGATAACGGCTTGGTAATTGTGTCATTTTGATGATATTGATTAATCTACATCGGACACAGCACCAGTTCTTGCTTAGTGTTGTTCTTTGGCCGATGAACTCCTTCTGTCTGCACATGATCCATATCCCTCTATTGCCTACACAAGTGCTTAAATTGCCTAAAATCCACTTAAATGCCACTATCATATCGTGACCCCCTGGCAGTGCATTGCAGGCACCTACCAAAAAAAAACGTGCCCACACATCTCCTTTAAACGTTGCCCTTCTCATCTTAAACCAGAGGTGTCAAACTCACGGCACGCGGGACGGATGCGGCCCACGAAGGGGTCCGCTCCGGCCTGTGGGATGATTTCCCCACTGCCAGAGCGGGCTGCAGCTGTCGGATCGGACTGCATTCGCAAGTGCATGGCGCGCATGAAGTTGCATTTTGCCCGTGGCCTAAAATTAGTTTAAATGAGTTTGACACCTCTGCCTTAAACTATGCCCTCTGGTATCTGACATTTCTCCCCTTGGGTGAAAGAAGTTCTGAATGTCTATGCTATCTATGCCTCTCATAATTTTATATACTTCTATCAGGACAACCCTTGGCTCCGACGCTCCGGTGAAAATAATCCAAGTTTGTTCAATCTATCCTTCTAGCTAGTACCCTCCAATCCGGGCAGAGTTGTGGTAAAATACTTTTGCATTGTCTCCAAATTCTCCATGTCCTTCCTGTAATGGGGCAACCAGAACTGCATACACTACTCCAAATGGGGCCTGACCCAAAGTTTTATATAGCTGCAACGTGTCTTGCTGACTTTTACTCCACGCCCCAACTGCTGAAGGCAAGTATACCATACACCACATTAACCATTCTGTCAACTTGTGTTACGGCTTTCAGGGAGCAGTGGACTTGGAGAGAGAGAGAGGGACTCTCTGTGCATCAGTGTTGCTAGGGGTCCTACATTAACTCTATTTGCTCCCTTTAAATTTGACCTCCCAAAGTGCAGCACCTCATGTTTTGCTCGGATTAAACTCTTTCTCCGCCCATATCTGTAGTGGAGCTATAGCCTGCTGCAACCTTTGACTGCTTTCTTCGCTGTCTCCAACTACATCAATTGTGTCAACTGCAAACTGACTAATTGACCCATCTACGTATTTGGACAGAAAGGGATCCGCAGATTCTGGTTTAAACCGAGGATGGACACAAAACGCTGGAGTAACTCAGCGGGACAGGCAGCTTCTCTGGACAGAAGGAATGGGTGATGTCTAAACAACGGTCTCGACCTGAAACGTCACCCATTCCTTATCTCCAGAGATGCTGCCTGTCCCGCTGAGTAACTCCAGCATTTTGTGTCCATCTTCGACAGTAGCACATCGCATCTTCAAAACAGGAATGATCACCTGCATTTGTGTTCTTTCGATGTTGATAATAGGAGTGAGTCATTCAGTTATTTGAGCATTTCAGTGCCTCCACCTGTGCATGATCGAGCTATGCTAACTTCACTATTACCTGCTGAACAGTTTCTATCTTACTACCATTTCTCAACCTCAACTTCTCATCCTTAACTATCTATGGGTATGAAAATTCTTTCAACATCTGAATTTAAGTTCTCCACTTATTTCACTGAAACTCCTGTAAGATTTGGCTATAATTTTTGGTACTGAGTTCTCAAAGCAGCAGAAATAATTTTTCTTTTTACCCTGTCAACCCCTTTCATAGTTGTCAAAACCTTCAGAAATTACCATTTAACATTCTATATTCCAAAGTTCTTTTAGACTTTCGACAGACACTTCGGTCCTTCGGCCCACCGCGTCCGCACTGACCTGATATATAAAATATATAAAAGATACATGGTAGAATACTTGACTGTAGGTTGTAGCTTGTATTTCTTCTTAAGCAGGCTTTCTCTAGTGGGAAAGTACCAATTGATAAGAGAGAGAGAGAGAGACTAAGCCCAGGCTTGTCTCAGGTTGATGTATATTGAGACAATGACTAAAATGTTTTTGAAATGTCTTGTCCTGAAAGTACCATCTGCATCTTGTGACCATGATTAATGCCTTTGAAATGTGTCTACCAATTGATAAGAGAGACAAGCAACTGATAAGAGACAAGCTCAGACTTGTCCTGTAGTGATGTATATTGGCTGCATCTTGTAACCATGACTAACATTTTTGGAATGTGACTAAGTGACACACAGTATAAAACACCGTGCGAATCATTGTTCATTGAAGTGGTGGCGCGGGGAAGTCAAGTGTCTGATGCTTACTTGACTAGTGTATCCCCGTCACTTCCGCCGGCTGATGATCAGTAAAGCTTCAGTTGGTTTACCTAACATTTTTGTGAGTTGTCTGTTTTTTAAGTAGTGAACCTTAACAGACCAGCGATCAACCCGTACACTAGCACTATCTACACTGGAGCCAATTTACAATTTTATCGAAGCCAATTAATTTACAAACCTCTACTTCTTTGTAGTGTGGGAGGAAACTGGAGCACCTGGAGAAAACCCACACAGGTCACGGGGAGAATGTACAAACTCCGTACAGACAGCACCTGTAGTCAGGATAGAACCTGGGTCTCTGGCGCTGTAAGGCAGCAACTCTAGCGCTGCGCCACTGTGCCTGGTTAATGTAGATTTGTTTTGATTCCTTTACAGTCTGCTTTCAAAGATTTTAAAATATCTTTTGTATAAAAGACAACATGATATCTGGCTTCCTGTAGGTGCTCTATCGCCACGAGGAACTTGCCATCTGGATGGTGGGATTATATTCTCTACCTGTGCCCTAATTGTCTGTGTTAACAACATATCGGAACAAGAAACTTCCTCCGTTTTTATTCCTTTGTTATGAATTCCTTTGTTGCCATAATAAGATTAACTTTTCTATATCGGCACCAGATTACCTAATACGAACAGCAATTTAGGGAATCATTTATTCCATCTATGTGCAGTCGTGATGTTTGCATATTCTGGTAGATCGGGTTCTGCCGGGTAGGTTTACAACTTCCAATCTAATGGGCGCTCAAGAACATACATGCACAACAATTTACTCTACAATAATCTGTTGGCAATGTCCTGCTGATTTACAGGATTTCAAATTGGAATTTTGCCATTGTGGTGAATCCTCAGTGTCCTTGTGTCTTAAGCCAGCAGTTAGAAGTACTTGTTTTTCTTTACCCATCGCTAAGCTTTCAAATAAAAGTGCTTTTTGTTTGAAATTGCAAAGCCCTTTAACATTATTGTATCTGGGTTTTGTGTTTTGCAACTCAAATTTATTCACAGCTATCTCATAATCAGCCATCGATCCGGCCTCTTAGTAAACTATGCTTTGGCTGGAGGAATACACTGAGTAAATACATTGGAGAATTGGAAATTCAAAACTGTACTGGTGAGGAAGGTATTTTTTCTCTGGCTAAGACTGCTATTCTACAGTGTATTAGTAAGAATGTTTGTTATACGATGTTGAATTGGAATCCTGCATATACTTCTGATACAGACAATGGGGTGATGATGGATGGTAATACTAATGGGAGATTGGGCAAATGTAAAATGCATTTACATCTTTGAACAATAATGAATTTTCCTTTTCAAATATTATTTCTTGGTGACCTTGCTGTGCTGAATTTAAACAACTTGTGTGGGTTTCATGCATAAATATGACGTCTTGGCAGAAGGCTATTGATTGAAAATCCTGTCTAAATGACCACTTGTAATAACACACTAACCTGTTTTTACTGGTGCCGCCGTTGTGCTGGTTGGAACATATGTTAGACCAGAAATCCCAATTCCCATCGCAGGCAGTTCTCGTTACCCAACGCTTGCAGCTTTAAAATGTTGGTTAGTCTTGTTTTATTCTATCTTTTTGTTGCATTTCCAGACATTTCTTTATTGTATAATAAACACAAAAACTACTAGCAAAAAACCCAACTAATTGGATGAATTCAGGGCGGCATGGCTGCGCAGCGGGAGAGTGGGTGCCATATGGCGCCAGAGACCCGGGTTCGATCCTCACTACGGGAACTGTCTGTACGGAGTTTGTACATTCTCCCTGTGACCTGCACGGGTTTTCTCCGAGATCTTCGGTTTCCTCCCACACTCCAAAGACGTACAGGTTTGTAGGTTAACTGGCTTGGCGTAAGTGTAAATTGTCCCTAGTGCGTGTATGATAGTGTTAATGTGCGGGGATCGCTGGTCGGTCAGACACGGTGGGCCGAAGGGCTTGTTTCTGTGCTGTATGTCCAAACAAAACTAAACCAATCTAAGATGACGTGCAAGTTAATTTTTAAGATGTAACTCTTTGTCACAATTGCTCTGAAGAAGGATCAATGCCTGAAAAGTTAACTTGCCCATTCCCTCAGCAGATCCTAATCAAAATGACAAGTGTTTCCAGCACTCTTTTTCCTTCAGATTTCCACACCTGCAGGAGTTTTGCTCTTTGACCTGATTTTCAAAGTGCTGTATATCTAACCGGAGACTTTAAAAACAAGGGATGTAAACATTCATCCCTGTATGGCATTTGGATTGATAGAGGCTTGAATTAATGGTCAGAATAGAACGGAGGGTTTATCGGATAAAACTTAATAACATTTCCATAATGATACTGGTTCGTTTGCTCGTGGTGTCAGATGACGTATAGCTCGCTGTTGGCTTCTGTCGTCGCCCAACATGTTGACAAAATTGGTCGCCCGACGCGTCACAGAGTGCTTCGTGTCGTCGTTTCCGGGGATCGCCACGAGGAGGGCTTCTGTCATGATCTCCATGACACTGGGGATCAGACAAAATTGTGTAATGCTATCTGTTTTTGTTAAATCCTTATCGCTCATTCCTGCTGCTAACAAATAACTTGGGTGCATCTTTGTGCTGCGAAAACATTCCTGTAAAGCTTTTGCTCCAGCTTGACAGCTTCTCCTGTGGTTTGGTGGTTTGATTATTGATGGACAATAGCGATGAGGCTGTCAAATCAGCTCTCAATGGTTGATCAACCAATCAATCATGAAATGTTTCCTGCCCTTATTCTCCGGAGATGCATGCTGATTTTACTCCAGCATGTTGTGTCTTCCTTTGGAATCAACTGATCATCTTGGTTGACCTGTTGTTTCTGATTGGGAGTATTCTTGGAATGGGCTGCATGAGGGCTTCACACTCAGAAATGTTTGTGAGCCATCTCCTAAGCTGTATTATTGATAGTTTTTTTCCTTTTTTTTTTCTTTCCTCTCTTTCTATCTATAAATATAAATAACAATTAGAAGCAGTAATTGATAAATGAGGACACCAGCTATTTTGATAGCTGGGATCCCGGGACCCTAGATACTAATAATATGTCTACATTTAAACAAAGTCTGTATTGGTTTGGAGTATGATATGCATATGCTTCTAATAAAAAACTAATTAACAAGAAATGTTTGTGTGAGGAATATCTGGAGTTGTATCTCTACAACTCCAATTTGTGTTGTGTAGTTAATGCCGTGTCCTAATTGCTCGTGCGAGAGTGGTGGTGAGGTGACTTTTTGAACCACTTTGCAAGGTTGCTCCTGCATTGAGTAGGGAGTTCCACGAATTAGGCTAAGTGATGATGAAAGAATGGCGAAATGTTTCTTCTTGTGTGTTTTTGACAGGAGCCAGGAGTGGTGATGTCCCCATGAACTTGTTGTCCCAATTTTAGTGGTAGAGGGCAGGGATTTATGAAGTGCTGTTGAAGGTGAGTTGATGCAATGTAGTGCAGGCTGCAGCCATGGTGCGTCTGTATTGGAAGGCTTGAGAGGATATGATGACGGGTGGAGTGTCATCAAAGGGGACAGGCTGGGTGAGCAGGCAGATGCATGGTAGACGCAGTGTAACGTGATAAATGTGAGGTTATCCATTTTGGTGGCAAGAACAAGATGGCAGATTATTATCTGAATGGTGTCAGAGCTGGAACAGGGTACTGATTTTGGATAACTTTGGATTTTAATTAGAAAAGGTTTGGAGGGATATGGGCCAGATGCAGGCCAGTGGGACGAGCATGGGTTGGCAGGTAGTGAACATGGGCTGAAGGGCTTGTTTTGTGTTATGGGGCTGTCCCACTGTACGAGCTAATTCAAGAGTTCTCCCGAGGTTCCCCTAATTCGAACTTGGAGAATTACGGTAATAGCTGCTCGTAGGTACTCGGGGCTCTCGTGGACATTTTTCGACATTTTGAAAAATCTTCACGAATCTTCCCGAGCTTACCACATTTCCTGAGTACCTGCCGTTAGCGTTACAAGCCGCTAAGAGACGTCCCGAGCTCCGACGTACCCGCTACGTACATTCTACATGCTTACCAGGAGTTTTGATTTTTTTTAAATTCGGGAGAGCTCTTGAATTAGCTCGTACAATGGGACAAGCCCTTTATACAGTTTGATGACTCTGCAGATGAAATCATGGAGATTTTCTCCTACTGATAGCCATGTCTTCAGATTTCGGTCAGCTTTGTTAGTGGGCATGGTATATGAGTGATTGTTGGAGAAGGATTTTGTTAAAACCCCATTCAAACTGTACTCTTTATCTTTGCTGTCTTCTGTGCCTTCTAAATGGTGTTCAACATGGAGAAATGCAATGACATTGGTTAAAGGAGGTCTATAATTCTGTGAGTATGATGGTAAGGCAGTTGCTTGACTAGTCTGAGGGACAAACATCCTAACATGGGCACATCCTCAAATGTATACGAGAAGAATTGTGTTGTGTGATTGGGCCTTGGTGAGGCAAGGAACTGTAATGTACTGGCATCTTACATAAACCACAAAGTGCTGGAGTAACTCTGGTCAGGGCACATCTGTGGAAGAAATAGAGAGGTGATGTTTTAGATCTTGACCCTTCAAATTCCTTCAGACGCTGTCTGATTGGCTGTTACTCCAGCACTTTGTGCTTTATGCCGTTATTGCATCTGAATCCAATGTCTAGCTCAGTGCCAGTTGGCCATCCATCGTCCCTTGTACGTTTTAACCACTGGGTTTGGTAAAAAAAAAGGAGCGGTTTGTGAGAGCTGGGTAGAAGCTTGGCACCTGCATTGCAGTGGGATCTGACGTTTGGAGGCAAGACAAGGGGAAGATTCCATGGGATAAGTGAGTAAGATGCCCTTCCAACAATCCAATGGCTTCACTGACTTAATAATGATTTCTGGCCTTTTATTTCAGATGATTTCATTAACAATGTAAATCCCCCATTTTTTTTCAGTGGGATCATTAATCTGGGCTTCTAATAGTATCTGCTCCTCGATACGATAAGATATGATTGAGCTTTATTTATCCCAGGAGGGAAACAGTCATAAAAACACAAAATACTTGAAACATAAGATGCTTGGGGGGTGTGCAGATTGGGGAGGGGGGGGGGGGGGGAGTCGGTCTCAGTCTACCCCATGACAGAAGGGGGAGGAGTTGTACAGTTTGATAGCCACAGGGATGAAGGATCTCCTGTGGTGTTTTGTCCTGCATCTTGGTGGAACCAGTCTGTTGCTGAAGGTGCTCCTCAGGTTGACCAGTGTGAGCTGTATTGTCCAAGATGCTCCGCAGTTTGAGGAGCATCTTTCGCTCCAAGACCACCTCCCATGAATCCAATTCCGCCCCCAGGATGGAGCCAGCCTTCCTGATGAGTTTGGTAATCCTGTTGGCATCCTCTCTGAGCTGGCTTTGCTCCGTGAGGCTGTTTCCCCATTCAGTAAAACATGACCACTCTGTTCACCTGCCTGCGATTCCATCTACTTCTGTCACGGATAACACATTCACCTTGTTTCTGAAATGTTCTGATGATCCAGACTGAGGAGCAATTTGCGGGAAAACGACCTGCTAGATTTTCATATTCTGGAAAGAGGTGTTTTCTAACATCATTCCTGAATGACATTGCTCTAATATAAAGGCAATCTTTGAATCTGAATACATGCTCTAGCAAATCAACAAATAATACGCAGCAGTATTACAAACTTATAACCAGCTGCCTCTTGATGTCGGAGTATAAGCCCGCACAGAATAAACCTTCCTCCAAGATTATGCAGTGATTAAGTGTCAATTCTGACAAACGTTGTTAAAAAGATCACCCATCAAGAAAATCGGAATGTGTGCGTTATATTCTTAAGGCTGGCTTTTTAAAAAACTGTTTAAAACATTCTTGTGTTGTGATTTCTCAAAGTTGTGAAGGCTCCGCTGTTGTCGGGTAGGTTATTTGGATGATTGGAGATCCAATCTTCAGCGAGCAAACACTGGCTTCTATTGAGATTTTCATAACGCACTGAAGCGTAAAATTTCCCCTCACTGCCACAGCCATGGAAAGAATGTGAGAAGGTGAAAGGTTTGGACAAAGCTTCATTTGCTGCTTTTCACAAAAGCAGAGTGCAGTTTTAAAATTGATGGGATTTCACGTGTGGCAATGTGCAGAACTAATGTCGGGGTGGAAAACTAAAATAATGGGTGTTAATAAAGTTAACACCCAAATAAAAAATGAAGAGTAGTCACTAATGGATCAGGCATTTTGATCTATAAATGCCCTGCTTATAAAATTCAGCAAACCTAAAAAAGTGGGTGCTTGTCTCATCCCTTTCATTTTATATACTTTCAGTCTTGCGTGGAACGTGCATGAAAAATGGCATGTTAGGTCAAAACTGGGTAGATATCAAACAACAAGCATTGACCCAGATCAATCTGGTACTCGTGCATCGTGCAAAGGTAGCTTCCTCACATTAAATTGCTGCGTCATTTTTTCTGTTGCACTTACTGGAGGGTAAATCAGTGCGAAGTCATTCGAGTGCAGCTTCAGCTCTCCTCGGGTTCAGAGGTAAAGGAAGGTTTGTGCAGGAGTCCAGTTCCGTCATGTTTCACACACTGGTTCAGTTTAAACAGTTAAAACCACCAAGGGGTCATTTTCTGCCACTGCGCGAACATGAAAACACTATAACATCTTTTGCATTCATTACAACTGTTTTCCTAAAGTTGATTCCACCCACACAGTGAATAATTAAGCTGCATTATTTACCAAAGTTAATCCTTACTTTATTGTAGATTTTGATTGGTTTCCAACCCCTTAACACTACGCACTGATACAAAGTTTGCTGAGAGCTGCGATGAAGTTATTTGACATCTTAGCAGGCTGCTTTGTGCGGTTGAACACAGCATTAACTGCAAAGGACCCATGCAGTAGTGTAGTGCATAGAACATGGTTTTATTCAATAACATTGATTCTAAAGGGAATTTCACAGTCCTACAGCATGGAAATGGGCCCTTTGGCCCATCTCATCCATGCCAATCCAGATGTCCATTTGCTCGTCCCATTTGCTTGAGTTTGATCCATATCCCCCTAAACCTTTCCTATCCATTTAAAATGTCTTTGAAATGTTGTTATTGTGCCTGCCTCAATCACAGCCACCGATAACTTGTTCCATCTAAGCACCACCTTCTGTTCTCTGTGATAAATGTGGTTTATAATAGCTGATAGCGTTTTTTGGTCACAAATTGGTTACAGAATCTACGACATGGATGAAGTGAGCAATTGTGTAATTTGCAAGGGAGGAGTCTGTTATCGTGTATTAGAGAGTAGCGTATAGATGGGCAGTCGTTCACTGTGCCCAGCTACAAATGGACATCTGGATTTCCTATTGCTTCCATATGTGAAAATGAGATCAGACCAAATAATGAGTAGAATCAATCAGTCTGCAGAGCCGGAGCGGAGTGAAATGGTTCTGATTTGTGAGACACTCTAAATTGGCAGAACCTTCTAAGAATTTGACAGCATTTGACTAAATTTAGTTGCTGTTTGTCCCTTGACTCTTCATTAATTTCAAACCTCCTCCCTTAGCACATTTTCTTTAATATGCCTGCAACAGCAACACATTTATCAAATTGCCCTTTCTTGCAGACTATAATTGTGTTAGACAAACAGCCGAGCTCACGGCCTACTTACTTCTACACAGGAAGACATGACTTCTTTGTTCCATGCAGCTTTTCCTGAGCTTGGCTTGGAATAATTTTATTGAAGAGACCTTTTTTTTTCTGGCTGGGCACTTGTACAGATGATGACTGACAAAAGAGAAGCAGATTTCATTGTGAAGATCCCTATGGCTGTAAACAGTAGCTCTGAGTAATTGCATGTTCAGAGGGCATGAGCTGATAGGTTGCTGGAATTTGTTTGACAGCTTTGTGATCGGCCACAGTGGAAATGGCTTGAAATCTAGCACGCTGAGATGTGTTAAATTTGTACATTTTCAAATGAAAAAATTCATTTCTAATGAACTTGCAAATTCATTACAATTTTCCCATCCCCGCCCCATTTAAAGCATACATTATGCCTGAGAACGGCTCTGTTTCTGAGAAGTGTATTGATTCCACATTGCGGACATCACAATACTACAGACCAGATATACTAACACACAGTGTGACATGTATGTGTGCTACACACAACAGTATCTTGCACAAAACATTTGATAAAGAAAATTTGGAATCTGTTTGAAAAGAAATTTGGAAAAGAAAACTGAAAACTTGGCTTGAGTCAAGAGTGTTTTATTGTCATATGTCCCAGATAGGACAATGAAATTCTTACTTGCTGCACAGTACATAACGGGAGAAAAAAAAAGTTCAGAGTGTGTATATACACATGCACACATTCTCAATAAATAAACATATATAGTGCAATAATAATAATAGTCTATTGTTGTTCAGAGCTTATTTGTTGTTGTGTTTAATAGCCTGATGGCTGCAGGGAAGAAGCTGTTCCTGAACCTGGACGTTACAGTTTTCAGGCTCCTGTACCACGTTCCCGATGGCAGTGGTGAAATGAGTGTGTGGCCAGGATGGTGTGGGTCTCTGATGATGTTGGTTGCCTTTTTGAGGCAGCGACTGCGATAGATCTCTTCGATGGTGGGGAGGTCAAAGCCAGTGATGGACTGGGCAGTGGTCACAACTTTTTGCAGTCTTTTCCGCTCTTGGATGTTCAAGTTGCCGAACCAGGCCACGGTGCAACCAGCCAGTATGCTCTCTACTGTACACCTGTACAAAGTGTGTGATTTCCCTAATGGATCCTCCCTGTGCCCGAGTTGTGAACATGTAGAGGTGGTCAAATGTGCCCAGCGCCATGCAAAGTGACTGGACGCCGCTTCCATGAACTTGACTGTGTGCTTGGGTTATGGATGGCATGGCTTGGGTTATGGATGGCAGGTTGCAAGCCACCTGTTTGGTACTGGGACACTCCTCAGGGTATGCTGCTTGTAAGTGAGCCGCCTACCCTGTTGTGATGGTTCGTATTTGAGACTCGCATCGACAAAAGTGTACCACCCTGCTTGCCACCGCTGACCCCAGTCCGACAATGAGCCTAGATCCTTCCCCGCTTGCTACACCCTCCCAATGCCCTGATACTGCCCTGCTTACTGATGCCCTTACTGATTCTCCCGCCAGCTGAAATGTCTACAAATTGTAGGCTAGAACTATGGCCAAATGATTTCCTTTCTCGACACTGGGGCTAGAATTTAGGAGATTGAGAGGGGATCTTATAGAAACATACAAAATTCTTATGGGGTTGGACAGGCTAGATGCAGGAAGATTGTTCCCGATGTTGGGGAAGTCCAGGACAAGGGGTCACAGCTTAAGGATAAGGGGGAAATCCTTTAAGACCGAGATGAGGAAAAACTTTTTCACACAGAGAGTGGTGAATCTCTGGAACTCTCTGCCACAGAGGGTAGTTGAGGCCAGTTCATTGGCTATATTTAAGAGGGAGTTAGATGTGGCCCTTGTGGCTAAGGGGATCAGGGGGTATGGAGAGAAGGCAGGTACGGGATACTGAGTTGGATGATCAGCCATGATCATATTGAATGGCGGTGCAGGCTCGAAGGGCTGAATGGCCTACTCCTGCACCTATTTTCTATGTATCTATGTATCTATGTGAAGGATAGACTTTCCAATGCAGTAAAGATGGAAGGCCTATCCTGTAGCATGCGATTCAGTGAGCCTGGTATGCTATAAAACTTCACAGCAGCAGGCCAGTTACTTGATCTACCACTTGTTAACAATGCAGCATTCTAGGCCGACAACTCTGGCACTTTATTTCATGATTCACTGTTACCCTGCAGCTCATCAGCATGCACGTTGGCTTCGAAAGGAACAGCGGTTATCAACGATTCGCTTCTCAACCATTAATAGATTTGTCTTATCCAGCATCTGCAGTTCTTTCTTACACATTCATAGATTGTAAACCCATGCAAATTGATCGATCAATGTCTCCCAACAAGGAACAAATATTGTGAGTTAACCCCAGAGAAAATAGTTGGCATTTGCAAAAGCCATGATTACTGGGCTCTTGTGATTCTTCTGATTCAGTCACTTCACAGTCTTCTGCTGCCAGCCAGCTTCAGTATTCCCTCTGCAAGCTTTGGTCTAGCTTTCTTTAAGGATCCTTAAAAGCCAACTTTTCCCGGTGACAAATTCCATTTGTACAGACACCATTGACGTGTCATGAGAAATTTCATTACATTAAAGGTACTAGAAAACAAGGTGTTGTTGCATCTTTGTTATTTATTCGTCAGGGATATTTATGTGAGTTTCAAAATGATTTTAATCTTTTTATCGCTTGTTTTGGGCGAACTCGCTGTTCAGAATTGACTGCCAATATGATACATTTTTGTTTCGCATCATGTTTCTGCACTGATTAATGCATTTTGTTGTGTTTCTAATTCCCTTTGATGTTATCTCGTCCTCATGTGAAGGTGGTGACCCTAGTTGGGGTACAGTACTCTAGGTGCTGGCAATACTTCTGGACCACGATCAAATGAGCATTCTTTGAAGCTGGACAATGGGACTGGGATTGTATTTGATGTAGAGGTGGCAGCGTGCCAAGTCTGATCCTGTTAGGCAGCAAAATTAATGCATGGTACTGGGAGGGTTCTCTTGATAGGGATCTTTATCTTTCCTTCTTCTCAGCCCAAGGGCACCAAGGTTCATCACGCCAACTCGACCAGCCCAGCACAGCACGGCTGGCCTGACGAGCTTGGAATCATATCTTTGCACACTGGTTGTGGATATTCTTTTAATGTTTTAGTAGATGTTCACACCACCAAGTACTGTTGTTAGAACAGATTTAGGAAAGTATTATAGACAATAGACAATAGGTGCAGGAGTAGGCCATTCGGCCCTTTGAGCCAGCACCGCCATTCAATGTGATCATGGCTGATCATCCACGATCAGTACCCCGTTCCTGCCTCCTCCCCATATCCCCTGACTCCACTATCTTTAAGAGCCCTATCTAGCTCTCTCTTGAAAGTATCCAGAGAACCGGCCTCCACCGCCCTCTGAGGTGAATTAAACTATCATGTTCAACTCCCAGCTCCACACACACAAATTGAATGCATTTGTTTAATTGGAAAATATTCCTTTTAATAAGGAATGTTTAGTTTAGAGATACAGCGCGGAAACAGGCCCTTCGTCCCACCGGGTCTGCGTCAACCAGCGATCCCCGCACATTAACACTATCCTACACCCATTGGGGGCAATTTTTACATTTACCAAACCAATTAACCTACAAACCTGTACGTC
This sequence comes from Malacoraja senta, assembly GCA_038087875.1. Classification (NCBI taxonomy): domain Eukaryota; kingdom Metazoa; phylum Chordata; class Chondrichthyes; order Rajiformes; family Rajidae; genus Malacoraja; species Malacoraja senta. The sequence goes on from CM075977.1 coordinate 101,765,229, forward strand.
TTTGGGGTGTGGGAGGAAACCGAAGAACTCGGAGAAAACCCACGCAGTTCACGGGGAGAAGGTACGGACAGCACCCGTAGTCGGGATTGAACCCTGGTCTCTGGCGCTGCATTCGCTGTAATGCAGCAACTCTACCGCTGTGCCACCGCGACTGAATGTGAACCCCTCCTGTTCGCAAAGGTGGATGCAAGGCCTGGAAACATAGAAAAATAGGCGCAGAAGTAGGCCGTTCGGCCCTTCGAGCCAGCACCGCCGTTAAATATCTTTTTCTTGCGTATGGTGTGCGCAGCCTAAAGTTGTAGGTCAACTTGTTCTATTTGATCTATTTGTTTGTGCACGTCGGGTTGATTGCATTTGTCGAAACAGGGTTGCAAGCTCCCACCCCGCCATTCAATATGATCATGGTTGATCATCTAAAATCAGTACCCCGCTCCTGCGCTTTCCCCATATCCCTTGATTCCTTTTGTGCTGAGCTAAATCTAACTCTCTCTGGAGGGAAAGCAGCATCCACTTTTTGTCCGTGGTGCTACTTTTGAGATTTTTACATTTCTACACTTTCTTTTATGCATCGACCTTGTACCTGCGTACTGTTATGTGTAAATCATCACTAAAGTATTGTATAACCTGCAGCACTAGAGTCTAATGAATGGGTTATCATGCTAAGTTAGCTGCAGAGTTGTGCATTGCATTTTGACGTCTGTTCTCACTACATAGTTGGGGGGGGGGTGGAGGAGGGGGGGGGGCGTATGATGGGGAAGAAGATTTAGAGAATGAAGGAAATATATTTCACAGAAATGGTTGGCAGTCCCAATTGTGGACTGATTTAGTATTGCACAGTTCCGGGTGATATTAGAAATAAAAACGTGGAAATTCACCCATCACCATATGGTGAGCCAGGAATATTTTGCTTATGGGCTTGACTCTGGCAAATTCAGTAGTGGCTGCGATCCTTGAGAATGCTGATTCAGTTCGACGCAAGGCTTTGAGGAAAGGGTCGACTGGGCTTGTATTCACTGGAATTTAGGATGAGAGGGTATCTTATAGAAATGTATAAAATTCTTAAGGGATTGGACAGGGTAGATGCAGGAAATATGATCCTGATCAGGGCTCTCACTTAACTTTTTTTCCCCTCTTGCCAGCCAGGCACCTAGGCAGCTTTTTAGGTTGCCAAATGACAGTTTAGGTGGTCATTTAAGACGGCTTGCATGACGTGTGCGATAATGTGTTCGGCTGAAGTGTGTAGTTACCAGTCGGAATTATGCTCAATGAAGCATTCACATATTATTTCTGCTTCAAATAAAGTCACAAACTAAACATATTCACCAATCAAGACATGATATATACCACAATGACATGCAGCTAAATTATAATACAGTACCTCAACTCTTTTTACACGTTGCAAAGAATGCAATTTATATTATTTCTTTCCACTTCCAAACAAAAATGTGGTTGGATTATTCAGCATATGATCAACCCGTGTCAATAAATCCTGGACCATGGTAACATATATGCTTAACCATGCACACTACAGATTGATGCAAGCATGTTTTCTGTGAAGGACCAAAAATTATCATGACATGGCCATAGCATGGGTCGTTATTGCTATTGGTACAGAAACTCTCTGGCTTCCCACATAATTTATCCACAACAAAATATACCGGTTGCAAGGAAATGTCTAAAGGCATTTTATGACAATAGCAGTTAAAACTGACTATTCCTATTCCTGGGGGGTGGGGGGTGGGGTGGGGGGGTGAATCAGTGCAGGATGGATAGATGGCAGCTGGGGGGGGGGTGGTTGAGAAGGCAATCGGTGCGGGATGGATGGATTGATTGAGGCAGGGGAATTAGTGCGTGTTGGTTGGAGTAGGTAAATTTGTGAGGGGAGAGTGCGGGGGATGTCAGTGGGGGTTGAATGGGGGGATCAGTATGGGATGGATGGGGGGGTTCAGTACAGGATGAATGGTGGGATCAGTACAGGATGGATGGGGGATCAGTACAGGATGAATGGAAGGATTAGTACAGGATGGATGGCGGGATCGGTAAAATATGAATGGGGGATCAGTACAGGATGAATGGGAAGATCAGTACAGGATGGATGGGGGGGATCGGTGTAGGATAAATGGAGGGGGGATCAGTATTGGATGAATGGGGGGTGCAGTGCAGGATGGATGGGAAGGGGGGTCAGTACAGGATGAATTGGGGGACCAGTGTAAGATGGATGGGGGGTGGCAGGAGAATCAATGCGAGGTGGATAGGGAGATCAGTGCAGGATGAATAGATGGGGGGGGGGGGTAGATGGGGAGGGGAGCACAGGGGATGTCAGTGAGGACTGAATAGAGGCAGGAATGGAGATCAGTGTGGGATGGAGAGGAATAGTCCCAAGATAAGGGGGATGGAGGGGGGCGTGAGAGAGGGAGAGGGAGGGGGAGAGTGGGAGAGGGAGAGGGAAAGGGGCAGAGGAGGTGGGGAGGAAGGAGGGTCAGTGCTCCTCGAACATCACCGGCATCATCGTGTAGTGCCGCCGCCAAAGGGGGAGGCAGTTGGGATATTCTCGCCACCACCTCCCCTCCTCCGCCAACCAACAGGAAGGTGCGGGGCCGAGCGGTGCAGGTGCTTCCGACGGCAGAAGGGGGCCTCCCCCTTCCTCCCTCCTCCCGGCCTTGGCGTGCGGGCGGGTTTGTTTCGAAAGCGGTTATCGCTGTTGCCGGAGAGGCATGCAGCAGCCGCTATCAGGGCGGGCGGGGTGCAGGAGGAGTAGGAGCCACCGCTGCTGCTGCTGTGCGGGGCCCGTCATTCGCTCCGACCCTCCATCACCCAGCACCTTCTATCTTTGCCCCGCACTACAGCCATTGCCGCCACCGACACGAAACGTCACATTCCATTTCTCCAGAGATGCTGCCTGACCCACTGAGTTACTCCAGTTTTTTTGTGTCTATCTTCGGTATAAACCAGTATCTGCAGTTTCAAGCTGGGCAAAATGACCTTTGGGTTATTTTAGGTTGCCCGGCGGGACTTTAGGTGGCCATTGGCACCCGGGCAACCGTTAATTTTGAGCTGATGTTGGGCGAGTCCAGAACCAGGGGGTCACAAATTAACAATAAGGGTAAGCCATTTAGGACTGAAATGAGGAAAAACTTTTTCACCCAGAGAGTAGTGAATCTGTGGAATTCTCTGCCACAGAAGGTGGTGGAGGCCGATTCACTTGATTTTCAAGAGAGTTAGATATAGGTCATAGGGCTAACGGAATCAAGGGATATGGGGAAAAAAGCTGGAACGGGGTGCTGATTTTGGATGATCAGCCATGATCATATTGAATGGCTCAAAGGGCACCTATTTTCTATGTTTCTATGTATTGCTTTCCTCATTCTTTCCTGGTCAGCACCCGAAGAAAAATGAGCAAAAGCCAGATTGGAGAAAGCCCAAAGTGACAGAATGTCTGAGCTTGGCAGTTCAGTTTAGTTTATTGTCATGGGTACCGAGGTACAGTGAAAGGCTTTTGCTGCGTGCTATCCAGTCCTCGGAAAGACAACACATGATTACAATCCAGCCATTGGCAGTGTATCTGCAGGAGCAGAGATTTAAGAGTGTGGAGGGATTGTAACGTGTGATTGTAGATCTGCTTCTGTGGCCAGCATGCAAATAGTCGCCTGGCTTGGGCGCCATCTTGGAAGCTGACAGTGGTGTGTCAGCTTTGGCGCAGGTCACACGCTGCAGACTTGTAACCAGGTGGTGTCCAGATTCGATGGTGGGAGATTGTTGGTCTTGTTCGGTTGAGTGGTGGATATGATGTCAGGTGGCTGGGACCAGAGGAGGAATGGGTTGTTGAGACCTGGATCAGTAGCTCGGCAGGTCGTCAACTGTGAGCGGGAAGTGGTGGCACAGTCGTGGAGTTACTGCCTTACAGCGCCGGAGACCCGGCTCGATCCTGACTACGGGTGCTTGTCTGTACGGAGTTTTATGTTCTCCCGTGACCTGCGTGGGCTTTCTCCGAGGATCTTCAGTTTCCTCCCACACTCCAAAGAGGTTTGTAGGTTAATGGGCTTGGTGTAAGTAAACAAATATGCCTAATGTGTTAGGATAGTGTTAGTGTGTGGAGACTCAGTGGGCGAAGTGCCTGTTTCTGCGCTGTATCTCTAAACTAAACTGGATTGATTGACTGTTACTTTATTGTCACAGGTACTTGGTGCAGTGAAATTCTTTGTTTTGCATAGAATGCATAAGTATACAAAGAGTCACTATGTATTGGGCACCGACAAAATTCCAAAAGTATTCAATGTAGTCCCGATGGCCCCTTGCCCCCGCCCCACGCTGGGTCCCATCTTTGATCTTGGCAGAGCCCCACACTGGGTCCCATCTTTGATCTTGGCGGAGCCCCACGTCGGGTCCCATCTTTGATCTTGGCAGAGCCCCACGCTGGTCCCATCTTTGATCTTGGCAGAGCCCCACACTGGGTCCCATCTTTGATCTTGGCAGCGTCCCAGCTGAATCCCTCTTGGATCTTGGCGGCACCCCACGCTGGATCCCATCTTGATCTTGGTGGCGCCCCACACCGGGTCCCATCTTTGATCTTGGCGGAGCCCCACACTGAGTCCCATCTTTGATCTTGGCGGCGTCCCACACCGGGTCCCATCTTTGATCTTGGGGGCGAGTCTTCGACCGACCTCTGGGACTCATGCGGCCCATCCTCGGCCGACAGACCATGGCACTCCTGCAGGCGACGGTTGTGACGGTACCGTGGAGAGTGTTGGTTGTGGGGGAGGCTGAGGGGGAATGACGCAAAGGAGTGCCAGCAAGTCAGGAAATTTAAAGGAGCCCTAATTTAATTAGGTTGCCCGATCCATACTGCGCCTGCTCAAGGAGGCAGCCTTCCAACTTGCAAATTGGGCATTGCAGTAAAAAGGTGACAGATCTAGTACATCCACAGGCAAGCGTCATTTCAGAAAATACTTGACACCTATTTCTCCTGGTGTGCTCTACATGAGCTTGCATGGGGACTGACATCAGTATTTTGCCTGTCTGACATGGAAAATGGTTGGATTGAGAAGTGCCCAGAATGCAGCAAGTTGACTGGGACACCAACATATTCATGTGTAGGAAGGAACTGCAGCTGCTAGTTTACATCGAAGATGGACACAAAAATGCTGGAGTAACTCAACGGGACGGGCAGCATCTCTGGAGAGAAGGAATGGGTGACGTTTCGGTTCGAGACCCTTCTTCAGACCGTCTGAAGAAGGGTCTTGATTGGAACCGTCACCCATTCCTTCTCCCCAGAGTTCGTGCCTGTCCGCTGAGTTACTCCAGCATTTAATGTCTGTCACTATAATCGTGTGGCATTCAAACTGATAAACCTAACGGAGTATAGCCAAATTTCTCATAGAGTGCTACTGTTTATATTTGCGGGTATTTATAAGAGTTTTCTGCAAAGTTATTCTACGGTTCAGCCCCAGACAACTTCTCATCATGTCTAATTCCCTGCTCTGGAGCTGGCAGCTGATCTAAGGCAGGGAGATGGCAGGGAACTGGAAGGGAGACACATCGTCTCCTCCTTGGTGACTCACTTGGAATTAGTCTGACTATTCCCACCATCCTCCCTCCTTGCCTCGCCTCTTGTCGAAACCTTTTCCAAGAGGGAGATTACACTTGCATGTGCAGCTCTCCGAATCCCTGACCTTTTAAGATTCACTGTTATTTTCATGACTGTTGATGGTGCCCTTGCTTTTGCTGCTTGCAATAATGTGTGCGCTCTCTGTCCCGCACATTATGTATTATTTCCAGCTGAATTTCATTAGGAACATCCAACTCTGCGATGAAGCCGGATGATTTGCGCCACTTCAGATTCCAAGTTGGAGCAAGTGTGGTCGGAATGTTCTTGTGTGGGGCCCACTGCCCGTTCCACTCTTCAGTGGGGCCTGATGGTTGATCTCGCCAGTGGTGAAGCAGAGCATTGAGGCCCTGAGCAGGGCCAGGGGAGAAGTGGAGTAGAAGGAATGGGCAAGGGCAATGGCAGCACAGCGATGGTGCTGCTGGTAGAGCAGCTGCCTCACTGCTCCCAGAGACCCCTGTTCAATCCTGGCCGCAGGTGCTGTCTGTGTGGAGTTTGCACCTTTTCCTGTGATCAAATCCCTCCAAGTGCTCCACATTCCATGCCCTGGCAAAGACATGCATGTTTGTAGGTTAAATGGCCTCTGTAGATTAGCACTGGTGTGTTGGGAGTGCTTGTGAACATGGGATAACACAGAGTTGGTGTGAATGGGTGATCTTTGGTCAGAGTGGTCTGAGAGGCCACTCTCCATGCTGTTCCTTAAAATCAAAAACGAGCCTGTCCACAAAACCTACTGTCTATCATCGAAGCTGTAAATGCTTTTGTTAATCTTTCTAATTCACGGATTAATAACCTTATACAGCACAGAATTCATTGCCACAGATGGCTGTGGAGGCCGACAATAGATATTTTTAAGGAAGAGAATGACAGATTCATAGTACGGGTGTCAGGGGTTATGGGGAGAAGGCCAGAGAATGGGGTTAGGAGGGAGAGACAGATCAGCCATGGTTGAATGGCAGAGTAGACTTGATGGGCTGAATGGCCCAATTCTGCTCCTTGAACTTATGAACTTATGAATAGAAGTATTCAGAATCCTTTCATTTAAAATCCTACTCATTGCAAAATGAAAACAATTTAATAAAGATTAAAAAGTTAGTCACATGGTTTTGAAAAAAATAGTCAATTCGTCATTTAATACAGTTACATTATTTGAAACACCAAAAACAACAATTAAAGAAAAATAACAAACTTCTGGCTTTTTCCAGCAGTCTGTCTCTCTATAATTAAAGTTTAAAGGCTAGCAGGTTTCGCGTCAGTTCCAACTTGATGCAGGATCTTAGAGCAGATTTCCCAATATAAATGCTGGGAATTCTCAGCAATGTTGTGCTTCACCATTGAACACCACGGGGAGTCCAGCAGAAGGCACAGCAGGGAAATAGCCAGTGGAGCTCCGCCAATAACTTGCGGACTTCTGTGTTGGCGGAACTGCCTCGACAACCCTCGGAAAATCCAGACTTTAAGTCAAATCAAGAGTTGCCGTGCGCAACAATCGGGAACAGAACAATGGCATTCTCACTTGCTGCAGCTTTCATTTAGTTTATTGTCACGTGCACCGAGGTACAGTGAAAAGCCTTTGCTGCCTGCTAACGTTACTGACTTGTTAATGCAACACAACAAATAATACAATCAATTGTCAGTTATCATAGGTAACCAGACTATAATAGTGCAAACAAACATCTTATGATGGAGACATCTTTTCTTTTTCTGCAACTTTATTGATATTTATTTTTCAAGTAGCTTTTAACAATCGAGTTTAGAAGCAAGCCATTCTGAAAGGGTAGCCATTGATCATGAAAAATAGAATGTTTTAATTCCATGTGTTGAATTTCTGACGCCCAACATTTCAATTGAGTTTAGGGTTTCTGATTCGGCTCGAAACTCCATTTTAAGTCAAAGCATCTTACAGGGCAAGAGAAAGCAAGCTTGAAGCAGTTGAATGAGTTGCCAGCAGTGTACGTTCGCTGACCAAATCCAGCACAAAAAGCACTGGTGTAAAATGACACTGAATTTCCAAGGAGTTTTATTTGAAAATAAATCGGTGGGCTGACACTTCGGGGAGGGTGGGGGGGGATAATTTTTTTTTGTTTTTCTACAAATTATCTAGCATTGGTACAAGTGCAGGCTGGTCTTATGCTCAGTAACAATTAACAGGTAGCTGTAAGAATGCTTAGCAAAGCGTTTTGAAGATTTCTTCTTTTTGTTCTCTATACTGCTTTCTTTGGAAGACTGCCCTTGGAATGTAGAATTGAAAGGTCATGTAAAAAGCACTTCGTTGCCCCTGGAATGTGTGCATTAGCCTTAGATTATTTCCTATTACTAGATTATCAGTGTGACCATTGGCTCACAAAAGGTTTTCGGAGTATGTTGCTTTGCAACCAGCTCAAACCGTGGGAGAGAAGTACTGCAATAGTTTGAAAAAAGAGTTAGCTGGGGTTGCTATGGTTACTGCTGTTGGAAGAAGTATTGTAAATCGAGGCACTCTTGACTGAGGTGCCACAGTATGGGTCAAGGCTTTGTGCATGAATCTGTATTGTAATTTGCTGCACAGCTCTTGTCAGAGCTCAACCAAAAAAAACAGTTTTACTTGGAGGAAAATTCAATAATTCTGAGCATCTATAAAACAAAGTACTAACAGTTCTCAAAGTTGTATTAGCCATGATTGGTAATGAAATGGATTTGAATGCAAGATTGGTTTGTGAGGGGAAAAAAAGCACTAATTGATGATTCAACACCTCCGATTAAGTAAATGGGCAGTTCATTTCCTTTTAAAAGCCTTGCTGAAAGGCAACCCTGCTAACTACCGACTCTTGCTTCTGCCCTTATTTTCTCTTCCTGGCTTGCAGCTGGTATCGGTGGCAGAAACACCTGGCTACCTCATCCAAAGTGCCATCCCCTCTCCCCCGCCCCCCGCCCCCCACCGTCTGAACTGAGCTGGTGAAGATCAGCTGGCTATTTTGCAGTCGACACCGACATCTTTGCCTATCCTTGGTCTGTCATTAAATGCGTCATTAAACCACACAGAATTGGGGAAGCTGGCTGGTATTTTTTGCTTTTTTCAGCCTCCCTAGTTCAAAAAGTTTGATTGAAGTTGCCGAGTTTGTGCTGCTGACCACATGCAGGTTAATGAGCCCGCCATGATCCGGTATCATACGGGTGTCATGCTTACCAAGGGCTGAAATGGTACCTGGACTGAAGGGCGGAGTAGACTTGATGGGCCGAACGGCCTAATTCTGTCCCTCTAACTTATTTAATATAAACACAAGTGCGGCAAATACTTGGCAGGCCATTCGGCAGCATGACTGGAGAAAGAAACAGCGGTAACTGGATTGTTTGAGATTCATTGAGTTGCATGTTTTGACAAACTCTGTGGAAGGTATTGGTGGAAGGGAGACTTGATAGAAGTATATAAAATTATGAGAGGCGCAGAGAGGATAGACATGCAGAGCCTTTTTTCCCCCAGGGTAGAGATGTCAAAGACTAGAGGGCGTAACGTTAAGGTGAAAGGTTCAAAGCTTAAAGTAAACCTGCGAGTCGTGTTTTTACGTGGGGGATGGTTGGTGCCAGCGGTGGTGTAGGCAGATATGATTAATGGCATTTAGGAGGCTTTTAGATATGCACATGGATGTGCAGGGAATGGAGGGATATGGATCATGTGCAGGCAGATTAGATTAGTATATTTTGGCATAGTGTTCGGCACAGACTTAATGGGCAGAAGGGCCTGTTTCTGTGCTGTACTTTTCTATGTTCTATGCTCTAGATCAAGGGTTCCCAACCTGGGGTAAATTTACCCCCAGGAGGTAAATTTCACCTCCCCAGGGGGTAAATTTGTTGATTCTGGATTTGTCCATATTTTTTCTCATCGACTGACTGTGTTTGGTTCTGGTATACTGGGATCTGTTCATCATTAGTTGTTGATATATAAGTGAAATGACATTGTTATGTGCTATTAAAGTTGCCAGGGATATGAAAAAGGTTGGGAACCCCTGCTCTAGATAAAGCCATGATTTTTGCCCCAGGTTTCAGATAATTATGTGTAGGAATGAACTGCAGATGCTGGATTAAACCGAAGATAGACACAAAAAGCTGGAGTAACTCAGCGGGTCAGACAGCATCTCTGGAGAGAAGGAATGGGTGACGTTTTGGGTCGGGACCCTTCTTCAGACTCAGATAATTATTTTGGATTTGCACCTTTACTGGGCAGGCCTTGAGTTAGTATCGTGGTGCTTCACTGCACTCTTTCATTTATTATTCTACACATTTAACCTTTCTGCTTTCCACCCTACTGGGTATCTATCCTCTTGTTCTCTGCTCCCATGCCATCCTTTCTCAGCATCTTAACATTTGTTTCATCTCAAACTATCCAATTCACCTCTACCCCATTGCGGACATTAGACTTTGTCTGCGGGCATTACAATGCGGTGAGCTACTGTACTTTGGCAGTCTGCATCTTCCCCATTGCTCTACCCATTGTAATTGAGTTTGGCTTGATTGTGCTGGTGTATAGTGTTACCTGATAAAAATGGGGAGTGACCAAACAAAGCCTTTCACTGTGACAATAATTAACAAACTTAAACTCTTTCCCATTCTGATAGAGGATGTTGACCTGCAGATGCAGCCTGACCTGTTGGGCATTATCCATTTATATCTATTAATATGGTTAGTTACATCTAACACCAATACACCACAGGCAATTCCAAATGGCAGAGGCAGCAGTGTTGATATAAGGAGGGGGAATTAAAATCACTGACAATTCCTTGGATGCCACTTTTTCCCAGATTAATTCCCAGCTAAAATAATGCTGTCATTCCCAGCTCACATTTGTGTTTTAAAAACAAACAGCTGGTGACTTTGGATCCAAATAGGAAGCAACAATAATCCAATTTGCAATGAAAGGGTGTGGGGATGAGCAGGGTCAAAGGATTGGGGTCAATAAAAACATTTTCTTTATTGCACCAATTACCAAATTTGGCTTGTGACAACACTAAGTGAAATGTTGCTTTAAGGGACTGTCCCACTTAGGCAATTTTTTTCGGCGACTGCTGGCGACTGTCACAGTCGTAGCAGGTCACCGAAAAAGCAGCGACTGGACCCCCCCCCTCCCCTCCCACGCCAATGTCTATGACAACCTACCACCTAGTCGACGGCAAGCTACCGACAACTGGCGACCCATTAGGACGTCCACTTACGACCACACCAATGACAACTTACGACCACACAGGCGACAACCAAAGTCAACCTATGCCCACCTGCGACAAGCTACGACAAGCAACGACCCTGTGGGCGACAACTGAGGACAACTCAAGACAATTCAGTCGCCGGTATCTGTCGCCAGTTGACGTAGGTTGATGTGGGTAGTCGCCAATGGAATTTACCAAAGTCAGCACCCGGCGACAACCAACGCCACCTGGTGACAACCTGCGTCATCCTGGTGACAACCGGCGACAGCACCAACAACAGGAGAAGACAAGCTACGTCAAGCCCACAATCGCCGAAAAGTTTTGAACATTTCAAAATCCAGCGGCGACCAGAAAAACGTTACGACTCTTTAGGCGACGAGGAGATGACTCACGACCATACAGGCGTCACCCCGCGACCATATGGCCTAGTTGCCAGTAGTCGCCAAAAAAATTGCCTAAGTGGGACAGGGGCTTTATTCTTCTGATATCTAAAGGACTAAGCGCTCTGACACGTGAATGACTGCAGTTACATTCATGCGGTTGAAGCAAAAACATGCCGCAAATGCTGAAAATGGGAAACAAAAACGGAAATTGGCATAAATGTCCAGCAGGTCAGGTAGCGTTAATAGAGAGAAAACCCTTTTGTTGCAACCTTCGGTCCTCCGGTCATCATTATACTGCTGGTGGAGTATCAGTGGGGGAGTGAGCAGAGAGGGTTATTGGTCAGGTGAGATGCTCTGTAGATAGATACAAGATGCTGGAGTAACTCAGCGGGACAGGCAGCCTCTCTGGAGAGAAGGAATGGGTGACGTTTTGGGTCGAGACCACTTACTGTAGCTGCCCCTTTTGTGCAGTGAGGTTTTATTTACAGAAAGAGTGCATCATTTCAGAGCCTCCAAGCCTCAGGTCTTCCTCAAGATTCTCTCCTTTCCATCAGGATTCCAAAACTGGAAGAGACATTTCCACCTTTCCATTTAGCAATCATGATGGGTGGTGTTGCCACAACTCTGCTCTGCATCACAGCAAATGTATGGTTGAATTTATGCATTATTTACTTATTACCAATTGGAAGGAATCCACTTGCCCACCAGGTCCAAGGACTTATGACAGCAATTCCATCATTCCCTCTCACTTGCCTTACATCCCTGTACTTCTGCAATTTTTTCGCAATGCCCGTCAACTTCCTTGCTTTTTGCCGCTTTGCTACATTAAGCGGTTTTATAGTAGTCCACCTATTGATATATTTTACTGTTGTGGGAGGAAACCAAAGCACTCAAGGGGGTCCCATGCATTCACAGGGAGAAAATGCATGTTTATACAAAGTCCACATAGACACTGTCAGTGCCCGTGGTTAGGACGTAACTGGGTCATAGTGTGGAAACAGGCCCTTCAGCCCAACCTGCCCACACTGCCCAACATGTTCCAGCTACACTAGTCCCACCTGGCTGTGTTTGGTCCATATCCCTCCAAACCTGTCCTATCCATGTACCTGTCTAACTGTATCTTAAACGTTGTGATAGTCCCTGCCTCAACTACCTCTTCAGGCAGCTTGTTCCATACACCCACCACCCTTTGTGTGAAAAAGTTGCCCCTCAGATTCCTATTAAATCTTTTCCCCTTCACCTTAAACCTATGTCCTCTAGTCCTTGATTCCCCTACTCTGGGTAAGAGACTCTGTGCATCCACCAGATCTATTCCTCTCATGATTTTATACACCTCCATAAGATCACCTCTCATCCTCCTGTGCTCAATTTGTTGTGAAAGCTTTTTAAAAAGTACGATGGCAACAATTGGTGGATGGTACTCGTTAACTCAGTGACAGTCATCTTTCCATGCCAATAAGTTTACCTTGAAGTAATTCATTGAAACCTTTGTGGATTTTTTTTGTTTTCTGGAATTTGTTTCAGACGTGGCAAATGCTTTAAAACTAAAATGGTTAAGAATCTACAGTGGATGCTCCTGGGTGGTATAGTCTATACCAATCAGGAAGGTGAGCGAGCAGTGACTGCTTTTGTAGTGTCTGCAAACTGAAACCGCAGCCAGTGATGGACTGGTGGAGGTATTTGTCTCATCGCATCTCCCTTGCACCTCAACCTCAGGATTAATGCCAAAGAATGTCTCCCACTACAGACACTGAAGTGAAGTGAGAATGCAGTGAAAGGTGCAGAATAATCAGGTACTTCTATTAAGCAAAGAACATCTGTGGAAGAAAATGGACAGGATTTCAGGTCAGGATCCTTATGCCCCTGTCCCACTTGGGAAACCTGAACGGAAACCTCTGGAGACTTTGCGCCCTACCCAAGGTTTCCGTGCGGTTCCCGGAGGTTCCTGGAGGTTTTTGTCAGTCTTCCTTGAGCAAAGAGCCAAGTCAACTCTCGTGTCCTTGGTGTAACATTTGTTCCAGGATAGACAATAGACAATAGGTGCAGGAGTAGGCCATTCAGCCCTTCGAGCCAGCACTGCCATTCAATGTGACCATGGCTGATCAACCACAATCAGTACCCCGTTCCTGCCTTCTCCCCATATCCCCTGACTCTGCTATTTTTAAGAGCCCTATCTAGCTCTATCTTGAAAGCATCCAGAGAACCTGCCTCCACCACCCTCTGAGGCAGAGAATTCCACAGACTCACAACTCTCAGTGTGAAAAAGTGTTTCCTTTTCTCCGTTCTAAATGGCTTACTCCTTATTCTTAAACTGTGGCCCCTGGTTCTGGACTCCCCCAACATCAGGAACATGTTTCCTGCCTCTAGCGTGTCCAAACCCTTAACAATCCTATATGTTTCAATGGATCTCAGGTACTTCTTTAAAGCAAATTTTAATACTTTTTGTGAAACAGTGCAGCGTTGTGGCAAAATCAACACTATCGTGATTGGAAAATATCATGGGCTCAAATATCTCTGCTAGTTTTAGGATCCTGGTAGAAGCGAGAGAATCCCCCCCCCCCCCACCAAAACAACACCTTTTCAAGCTTGAGACTGAAGCGATGCACTCCGATCACATGTGGGTTAAAAATAAAATACATTTTTGTGAACAATTAGATAACCTTGTGGACAATTAGATGGTTTTCTTTGACTGGAATGTCCAGAACCTGACGGTGGCGCAGCGGTAGAGTTGCTGCCTTACAGCGAATGCAGCGCCGGAGACCCAGGTTCGATCCCGACTACGAGCACCGTCTGTACAGAGTTTGTACGTTCTCCCCGTCACCTGCGTGGGTTTTCTCCGAGGCCTTCGGTTTCCTCCCACACTCCAAATACGTGCAGGATTGTAGGTTTATTGGCTTGGTAAATGTAAAAATTGTCCCTAGTGGGTGTAGGATGGTGTTAATGTGCGGGGATCGCTGGTCAGCGTGGACCCGGTGGGCCGAAGGGCCTGTTTCCGTGCTGTATCTCTAAACTGAACTAAACCAGGGTCGTAGTCTCAAAGTATGGGATCGGCTCTTACGAACGGTCTTGGGAAGAAATGTCTTTATCCAGTTGGTTGTGAATTCTTTACCCAAGATGGCCATTGAGGCTCAGTCACTGACTGCGTTCAAGATAGTAATCGTTGGATTTATAAATATTTAAATGAATTGTGATGTGGTATTTAGTGCAGGAAAGTAGTACTACAGTGAAAATTCAAGCATGATCTTATTAAATGGAGAAAGAGGCATGAGGTGCTCCTGTTCTTGTGCTCTCAATAGTTCAGGCTGAGGATCTGCATCCAGTCCTTCTCCAAAAAAAACATTTTGAGATGGATGTTGAGTCAAATTCTCTCAGTTTTTCCACTTGATCCACCCAAGGCCATTGATTGATTAATTGAAAAAGATAGCATGGAAAGGGGCCCTTCAGTGATGGAGTTATGGAGTGGTGATTCAGTGTGGGTGCTTCATGAGAGTTTTCCAATGTGGAAACAGGCCCTTCGGCCCAACTTGCCCACACGGACTAGTCCACGCTGACCATGAATCAACTTTTCACACTGTTATCCCACTTTTGCCTTCACCGGGGTCACATCTTATGAGATGTGGGACGAGACCCGTGTGGTCACCAGGACAATGTGCAACCTTCGCAGTTAGTATCCCAGGTCAGGATCGAACCCCCATCTCTGGTGCTGTGAGGCAGCAGCTCTATCAGCTGCACCATTCTGCAAAAATTAGATCCACTGCCCCAGCCCATTTAGAATGATTTTAACAACTCATTTGATGCATGACAATGTGCAAAATGGGATTGGGAATTGCAGCATTTAGAAAAATAATGTGCCCAAAACCTTTTAAAATGCCATATTATAATCACATTGTCATACTCTGGAAATATGTATAACCTAGTAACAAGGAAACGATCTCTCCTGCACATTGCAAAGATGTTTGAATGAATACACCACAGACCTGTTTGTGCTGTTTAGTGTAACAGAGTAAAAACTCAGCATATATGGATATAAAAGCAGAAGCTTCTCAGTGGGAAAACTCATGGTGAGAAATCATCCCCCTATTAGGTACCTACCAAGAGGAAGGAAAGTGCAGTCAGTTTGAAATGTTACCGCAAATTACATCAGGCTAATCTGTGGACCTGAGTTTCAATGCTAACCACAGTGACTTTTGTTTTCTTCACTATCTAAAGTGATTCAATTTATAATAATGTGAATATTTTAAAGTTCTTGGTAGTACGGCAGTTGTCGACCAGAAGTTGGATTTCATCCATTTTGCTGTGTTAAACGGGTACTTAAAAAAAAATCAAAACACAAAACATTGCAAAGTTCGTTCCTGAAGGCACCTCAGCCAGATTTGCCCACTCTGGCCTCTTTTTGCTCATCATCCTTCATAGACAATAGGTGCAGGAGTAGGCCATTCGGCGCTTCGAGCCAGCACCACCATTCAATGTGATCATGGCTGATCATCCCCAATCAGTGCCCGTTCCTGCCCTCCCCATATCCCCTGACTTCGCTATCTTTAAGAGCCCTAACTAGCTCTCTCTTGAAAGCATCCAGAGAACCTGCCTCCACTGGCAGAGAATTCCACAGACTCCTATAGAGGTACATTACCAGACAATGGCAACACGCATGCGGACTGCCAAGGAGGTCTTGACTCCCACATTTCAATCAAAGGTCATTGATGTTCTGGAAGGTGGGAGAGATGGCAAGAAAGGGCTCTTGTGTGCCATTGAGGCTTGGAGAGGCACTAGTGCAGTCACACAAGGAGTGATGATCTTGGAACTAACATTTTTGCAGGCTTTTTGCAAGAAATGTCCCTGTGTGAGGGAGTCCTATATATTTGCTAGCCCTCTACTCTGCTGGGAGATAAGACTGTGAGTGTCCAACAGGCACATTCTTGCTTCCCTTCCCCTCCTGGTCTCGCAGGCCTGTGACCTGTGTTTCAGTTCTATTCCCCCTTTAGCTCCTTCCCTTCCTTTTGCAGAACCTACTGCTGCGTCCCTGAGATGGATTGACTGTGTTGTCCAGAGAATACAGTGAAGTCAGTATTCCTGGTTGTCACTGGACTAATACAGACACCTGACTCTCATGTTCAGTAAACCAATGCAGAACAAGGTTGCCCACCCCTGGACTAGGGGGTCGGCTTTGATGGCTATCTAGAGTTTCATGAGAGGGTTTGTTCTTGTCCACTCAAATATCCTATTGGAGATGCTGACAGAGTGGTTTGTTTGTCTGGGTTTGGTCTGACTGCTTACAGGAGGAATTTAAGGTGTATTTTCCAGCTGTCGGTCTGTTTTTCGGATTTATTTGATCTTTTTTTAGTTTAGTCTAGAGATACAGCGTGGAAATAGGCCCTTCTGCCCACCGAGTCCGCACCGCCCAGCGATCCCCGCACATTACCATTTCCCTACGCACACTCGGGACAATTTTACATTGACACCAAGCCAATGAACCTGCAAACCTGTACGTCTTTGGAGTGTGGGAGGAAACCCAAGACCCCGGAGAAAACCCACGCAAGTCACGGGGAGAACGTACAAACTCCGTACAGGCAAACACCCCTAGTCGGGATTGAACCTGGGTCTCTGGCGCTGTAAGGCAGTAGCTCTACTGCTACACCATTGTACTGTTTTAAAACGTGTATTGAATTCACAGTTTCTGCCTTGTGGTAAATGTTTTCAGCTAAAATATGCCAATAATGTTGGACGTTCCAAAGTCTACACTTTTGGCTATGTGGAGCCCATCTTTGAATGGGGGTCCAAACCATTAGAAGCTAGAAGTCTGCCAACTATCCTGTTGGTGAGGGACATGAAAATGACATGCCTGAAACAGTGGTTATGCTCTTTGCCGGTGCTGCTAAGTTCACGGTGTCTTCCAGGAGGCCTCCAGATCAGGGATAATCGCCGTGAGGCAGACCCATCTTTCAACTGAGCTGAGAATGGGACCAGGAGGAGCGGAAACTTTGGAATCCCCAGCAAAGGTCTGCTTTGCTCCATAGTTTCAGATGATGAGTCGAATTGTTCGTGTTCCCACTAGAACTACCATTCTGCCACCAACCAACTATCAGTGTACCAACTAATGCCTTGTGCATATCCGTGTTCACCTCATTTATGTCAGCATGGTTCTGAATCCAATAACCTGCTTTCATGCAGAAACATTCAAGTTACATCTTAGCTTCCCACAAGTAAACAATGCACCCGCTAGACTTCTATCTAAAAAAGTTAACCCTCGCCTTCTAAATGTCAAGCCCTGCAGACGTCAGGTAGTGGCATTGACAAGTTGCCTTTCCACTTGCTTATGCGGCCTTTTGCTCTATTCATCCAACGCCTTGCATCATGTACAGTGTTGCTACTGTATGTGACCACAGTTCTTGTACCTCAGTGTGCAGGAAGTGCAGATGCTGGTTTAAATCGAAGATAGACACAAATTGCTGGAGTAACTCAGCGGGACAGGCTGTATTTGTGGAGAGAAGGAATGGGTGACGTTTTGGGTCGAGACCCTTCTTCAGACTGATCATCAATCTGATGAAGGGTGTCGACCCGAAACGTCACCCATTCCTTCTCTCCACATATGCTGCCTGTCCCGCTGAGTTACTCCAGCATTGTGCATCAATCATATACCGCATCGTTTCTTGGTACCTTCACTAAGTCATGCAGCAATGGTAGAATTTTACTTTTCATCTCTGCTCCAAGTTCTGTTTTAACACCCCGTAATTAAAAAGTGAAGATTTTTGAAATAAAGACTAATTGCATGTTAGTTCTATTCTCTGATTAAGTCTGTGATTTGGATAGTTTTCGTCTATGTTACCGGTATAATTCCTCAGGGAAATTTTTATACTTTCAGTTTTAATGATCTTGAAAACTATAGATATCCCCTCTTCCCGATGGGACTGATTTTCTTGATGGCTTTGGCCTACGTTTCGGTCCCCAGTGATCCAAGCACACACAGCCCACAATTTTCCCTCCATTTCAAGGAAAGGGCAGTAAATTATAAGCATGTGTTATTTTCAGATCGGCTGACCGCAAATGCTGAAATCAGAAGTACTCCAGTATGTCTCTTTATATTTTCTTTGATCAGCTACTTAAATTTTTTTGTGTATGCACTAAAAGCATCTGAGTCGGAGCCTCTTTTTATTGGAAACTGTTATCAGTGGTTTTGACTCAGCAGAACGATCTTTTAAAAATGTTCCAAGTGCCCTGCTGGAGAAAAAAAATCACTGAGAAACATATCTGTGTTTTTCACTGTTCTGTCTCACAGGAACTGGCACAGGCTGAGACGTGGATGAATTGCATAATCCCTGTCATTGGCAGACCACAAATGGTATTTTTAAATGAACGTAGTGAAGGCGAGAACCAGGAAGTCAATGTAACACGGAGGAAATGACCAGCTTCTCAAAAAAAACATTTGCTATTGTCGTTTCTGAAGGTTCTCCGAAGGAAAACATTATTTTACTCGTGGAATGCTGTTGCAATTTACCAATGTGCTTTGTGCAAGAATGTTGTGCTTGCTATTGATGTGTAAGAAAGAACTGTAGATGCTGGTTAAAATCGAAGGTAGACACAAAATGCTGGAGGAACTCAGTGGGTGAGGCAGCATCTCAGGAGAGAAGGAATGGGCGATGTTTTGGGTCAAGACCCTTCTTCATACTGTTGTGCTGTGGAATATATCTCTTGTCATTATTTTTGCAGAAGAGCTGTCCCTTTTATAACATCATTGTGTACATCTATTTATAAAGATGGCAAACCTGACGATCTGGGTTAAAACCATAAGATTTCATTGGCCTAGAAATAGAATCACAGTTCTACAGCACTGTAACAAGCCCTTCGGCCTAACTTGTCCATGCCAACCAAGGTAACAAGCTAATTCCATTTGCCTGCATGGGGCCTTGATGCCTTCCTTATCCATAAACTAGCCCGAATGAGTTTTAAATGTTGTAATTGTCCCTGCGTATAACCACTTCCTCTGGCAGCTCTTTCCATATACCCATGACACATGACTGTTGTGCCAAACACAATTCGAACCACATCATCAAGTTCGCAGATGACACAACAGTGGTGGGCCTCATCAGCCACGATGACGACTCAGCCTACAGAGAGGAGGTACAACAACTCATCAACTGGTGTGACATCAATAACCTTCAACTCAATGTCAATAAAACAAAAGAAATAACTGTGGACTTCAGGAAGAAACAGACAGCACACACCCCACTCACCGTAAATGGCAGTGTAGTGGAGTCTGTGAAAAGCACCAAGTTCCTGGGAGTGCACATCACAGATGATCAGACAAGGTCCACCAACACCATCTCCCTAGTCAAGAAAGCACAGCAATGCCTTCACTTCCTTCGCCCTCACAACTTTTAACAGGGGTGCCATTGAGAGCATTCTTACCAGCAGTCTCTCAGTCTGGTATGGCAGTTGCTCTGCTGTTGACCAGAAGGCCCTACAGAGAGTGGTGAGGACAGCGGAGAAGATCACTAGATCACCCCAACCAGCAATCCAGGACTTATACCCATCTCGCTGTCGCAAGAGAGCAACCAATATCATCAAAGACACCACCCACCCAGCACACAAACTGTTCACCCTCCTACCATCCGGCAAGCGCTACCGCAGCATGCGGAGCAAAACCACCAGATTCAAAAACAGCTTTTTCCCTCAGGCCATCAGACTACTCAACACACTCAAGAAAATTCCATGAACATTACACAAACAAAGACCAACTGACTGTCAAATTAACTTTAACTCGATGTCTGCAGTATGCTATTTGCACTTTTCTATATTGCACCTTTTATTATTGCACCTTAATAACATACCTCAAAATTTTACTACGCTCTGGCACACTGTGAATATTTTATATAATGTATATGTCCATTGTCTATCTTTATTGGTATATTGTCTGTCTGTGTTATAAATATTACTTGCACATTGGAGTATGGGGAAACGCAATTTCAATCCTCTGTGTAACTACTTGTTGCATTATTTGAATTGACAATAAAGTTGACTTTGACTTTTACTTTACCATTTGTGTGGAAAAGCCTGGCCCTCAATTTCCATTTAAATCTTTTCCCTTCATGTGAAACCTATGCCTTCTATTTCAGAATCCTCTGCCCCGGGAAAAAGTGTGTGACCGTCCACCTTATGTTTGCCACTCATGATTTTACAAACCTCTTCACGGAAATCTGCCGGCCTCCTTTGTGCCAGGGAAAATAGTTCCAACCTATCTCTTCTCTCCTCGTAACTCAACCCTCGAGTTGTGGCAATGTCCTTGTGACTCTTTCCTGTCTTTCCTCAGCTTAAACATGTCCTTCTTAAAGTATGGTGACCAAAACTGCGCACAGTGTTCCAGGTGTGGTCACACCAACATCTATCTGTGAAGCTGATATCCCAACTCTTGTCCTCGATGCCCCATCCGATGAAGAAAAGCTGGGCAAGCACTTCACCACCTGTCTACCTGTGTCGCCACTTTCAGGGAACGATGTACTTGCATCCTTGGGTCATTCTGTTTTACAACACTCCCTAAATACATATACAGGGTGCTGACATTTTCAATCCACTTGCCAATAAATGGATTTTTTTTTCAAGTGGACCATTTATGTGCTGAAAGGGACATTTCTGCAAAAATTGACTGTGGACTGGTAGTTTAGAGATACAGCGCTGAAACACCGTGTCCGCGCTGACCAGTGATTCCCGCACATTGACACTATCCTACACCAACTAGGGACATTTTTTTACATTTACCAAGTCAATTACCCTACAAACCTGTACGTCTTTGGAGTGCGGGAGGAAACCGAAGATCTCGGAGAAAACCTACGGGGGAGAACGTACAAATTCCGTACAGAAAGCACCCGTAGTCAGGATCGAACCCGGGTCTCCGGCGCTGCATTCGCTGTAAGGCAGCAACTCTACCGCTGCGCCACCGTGACCGCCCGAAAGTTAAGTTTCACTCTTGAGCAGTCGATGTGAACTGAAAATTACAACCACAGAAAGTGGCCTGTTTCCATGCTGCATCTCCGTGACATCCATGAGCTTACAAAAATCCCAACCGCCCAAGCTTTCTGACGCCCTGATTGCTCTGAGCTTTGATCCTTGTATTCCCTGGCCCAGACGCAACATTTTGCTTGGGGCCTTAATCGCTCTAACCATCTCTCTCCCACCACCAAGGTACTGATCTTTGGTCAGCCAATCGTACTCAGACTGACCATGACTGGGCTGTTAATAATTCGTCAGATACCTTTTTTGTTGGTTCACATGCTTGATCAATGGTGTTTTATCATTATTAATGTTTTATTATTATTAATGTTTAGTGTTTTCTGAGTCATTTGTAACTGTCACTGTATGCCATGTTGTTACTTGTGGGCGGAGCACCAAGACAAATTCCTTGTATGTGAATACTTGGCCAATAAACTTACATACTTACTTATTTACTTTCACCTCAATCCTCGAGGGCCTGGTCCTTTTTCCTTTGAAACATAGAAAGTAGGTGCAGGAGTAGGCCATTTGGCCCTTCGAGCCAGCACCACCATTCAATATCATCATCCAATATCAGTACCCCGTTCCTGCTTTCTCCCCATATCCCTTGATTCCATGAGCCATGCTATATCTAACTCTCTCTTGAATACATTAAAAAAAATGTTTTATATAGTACACGACAACGTATACATTTATCCATTGGAAAGCTCACATAGAGGGCTGAGTCTTGCCTTGTGCCAACCATTAACACGAGTTACTCAACTCAATCCAACCACAGTAGAGTCCGACATCTAGATAACTTAAATTATATTGTTCAGTCACTGCAGGGGACTTCAAGGACAGTGATAAGTGTACCCACTGTGATGCCTTGCCTTCTTGGACTGGTTTAGTACATTATTGAAAATTAATTAAAAAAAAATTGCAGGTGCTGCAATTTTGAACTAATTTCTGCATCATTGTCTGTCATTGTCCTTAAATACTTCACCCTAGCTTTCCTATATTATTCCTTATGGCAAAGAGTTCTTGGCTTACTACCTGGGACCAGAAGTTTCTTCAGAATTCTCTGTTAGATTTTTTTTCGTGCCCACCTTGCACTGATGACTTCCAAGTTTGCTCTTCTCGCAAGTAAGACCTTGCATCTAAGGATATCTAAACCTACAGAAAAAATGTGATGTAAAGTGTCGGAAGGAACTGCAGATGCTGGTTTACACCGAAGATAGACACAAAAAATCTGGAGTAACTCAGCGGGTCAGACAGCATCTCTGGAGAAAAGGAATAGGTGACGTTTCGGGTCGAGACCCTTCTTCAGACTGAGTGTCAGTGGAAAAGGAAACGAGAGATATATGCGAAAGTCTTTAACTTTCTCTTCCTTTAATGCCCCGGTGACTGGAAACCAGTTTTTCAATAGTTGACCCAGTGTCCAAAGCTGACAGTGTGCTCATCGCTCCATGAATATTTAGTTCTCGGTAGGAACAATTCCTGCAAGTTTTACACCAGTCATTTCTTTGTTCCCCAATTAGTATATACGCATTCTCTTGTATAAATTGAGATGAATATTCAGAAAACGCAATTTAAGTAAAATCTCAAAAAGATGAAGTGTGTCAATGAGGATAAACCTAGTTCAAATATCATATTACAAACAGTAAACCCTCATTATAACAGACTGTAGGGGGGGGGGGGGGGGGTAATGGATTATCATGTGTAGGAAGGAACTGCAGATGTTGGTTTAAACCTTCAGTCTGAAGAAGGGTCTCGACCCAAAACGTCACCCATTCCTTCTCTCCAGAGATGCTGCCTCACTCGCTGAGTTCCTCCAGCATTTTGTGTCTATCTAAAGAGATTATCATTGTATGTAGTTGAAACAAAGAACTGCAGATGTTGTATAATACACAAAAGTACAAAGTGCTAGAATGACTGAATGGGATGTCTGAAGAACATGGCAAGGTGATGTTGGGACCCTTCTTCAGACTGATTCATTCTGCTGCGTTACTCCACTGTTTTGGGTTGTTTCACCTTAAAACTAGGTGCCTATGGCACTCACACACACTGGCAACTTCTTCACCAGTTCCCGCACGGTCCAGTTGATGTGGCTGTTCTTGCGGCTCACGTTGGAGGAGGCAATAATGGAGCATATAGAAGTAGAATAACTGAGAAGATTGCATGTCACACACTGAATATGTAATGATATTCATCTTTAAAAATTCTTTGAGGGTGAGACATCACAGTAAATGTATTAGATCCTGTTTTGAGTAAATAATTAACACATCATGATAATGTCATGTTTTCAATAATATAAGCTATTTCGTTTTCATGACATATTATCCAAATCGCCCTTATATTCCTAACGCAGGTTATAAAAGTGCTGCAATGCTTTAAAAAAAATCGATTTGTTGCTATTGTTTGTTCTTACTGATGAGTGGTGTTTAGCAATTCTATTAAATGTGAAAATGTTTTTGGAATGAAGGAGAATAAAGTATGGAACATTTGGGAGGTATTAATCATAAAACATTTGGTGTGAGGACAGAAATGGGCAAGAAGGAAGCCATGCTCTGGGGCAAATTTCTAGTGGAATTAGAACAATAACAGGAACATTAAAATAAATACTTTTCAGTTTGCACACAAGGAAAGTTTTAAGATTCTAGAACAGCCATGAAGAACAATAACCTGAAGTAAATTAATCATCTAAGTCCTTGCATCTGATGTTCCTGATGGTAGATTGGAAAAGATATTGAGGACTTGCTTCTCGAGAATATTGAAGGATCTTGCAGATCACCAGAAGTTGGGAAAAAAAAGATTTTTGTTCACAACAAAAGTTGGAAATAAACCAGAAAATCCTGAGTGGGTTGGACTTATTGCGATTGCTGGTCTACACACCAGCCTTGATCTCAGGGCAGAAGTTACCAAGAACTTGCCTGATCATGTGGTAATCAGGGCAGCTAAAAGAAAAGTAATAATTGTTTGACGTTAAAATTTCTTTTGAAAATAAACTTTTTATAAAGGGTCTTTTAAAGAACCTTGCAAAGACTCTTTATAAAAAGAAACTAATGGAAAATACATTGTATTTGTACTTGTATTTTCTTTGATCGGACTTTACTGGCCTTATCTTGCACTAAACGTTATTATATGCACTGTAAGTGGCTCGATTGTAATCATGGATTGTCTTTTCCACTGACTGGTTAGCACGCAACAAAAACTTATACTCAAATTCTGGAAAAAGATAACAGTTCCCCCAATGACGATGTGGATCACAGAAATGACCGAGACACTACATTTAGAAAAAATAAGGCTTGTTTTGGCTGATAGATCAGACTGATTCTCCAAAACATGGTCTCCTTTCACTGAATTTCTTCAACAATAGAATGGTCGAACACAAATTTAAAACCGACGCTTGGGATGGGTGAGGGGGGGGGGGGGGGAGGGAAGGATAGTGGGTCATATCTCCCTCTTCTTTGGCAGTTCAGGGGTCTTTTCTTCGCTCTTTTTTGTATTTTGCTTCTTTCTCTTCATTCTTTCCTTTTTACTTTTTTTTCCCCGGTTTTGCTTATCAATTTATAAAATGTTAAAAATGAAGCTGTAGGAAAATTGTATAATTGTTATGCCGATTGCTTTATTCTTGTACATCGCTTCTAATAAAATAAATATTTAAAAAAAATGATTAAAAAAAAGCTTTTCACTGTACCTCAGTACACATAGACTAAACTGTAACGATTAGTATTGAGTGAAGCACCACATTAGAACATTACAGCAGTGTACCACATGGTAAAGAGAAGGTTGGAGGGGAGAAAGCAAGGTCAGGAATAAACCAGCAATCGCTCATTGAAAGATAAATCGTCTGGAGTTTAAGAATTTTTCGGGGGACTGTTGAAAATTGTTGATGCAAGTTGGTGCCAGGATATATACAGCAGTGCATTTTAGAAGCAAGAAATGGAACTGAAATGGAAGATAAATGGTCAAAATGAGCTAAAGGATTTTGGTATGCACATTATAAATGGTGGAATTACAAATAGACACAGGCATAAAAATGCTAACTAAATCTCTGTTTTTGTTTAATAAATAAAAGACATTGTTTTAAATGCCTGTTTTTGCATGATGAATATTTTTTCGAATGGATTTTTTTTTCAAAGACTTCAGAAGTTAGTGCTTCATTTACTTGGAGTTGAGGTTGAGAATACTGGAAAAATCCTGGAAAGGTCAGTCGGAATCCGTGTAAATGGACGAGAGGTTACATGTCACTGCAAAAACCCTTTACAAGAAGTGGGAAAATGAGCTAACTCGAGCTTTTAAGTTGAAGGGAAGGTGGGGACAGGAGAGGGAAGGATACGTTGAAGGGAATACCTCCAATAGGTGAGGCCAGGGTTGCTAAGGTGATTCCACTTTCAACAGAGCTGTCTGAGCGATGGATTAATTACGACAGTTGGGTCAAGAGAAAACAAACAGGTAGAAGCTGTGGCTGAGACCTGAGGAGAAAGGAGGACTCCCGTCTGTATAGGTAATTCACCATATCTCGTTACATAGATACTGTCTGATCTGCTGGGTTTTTGCAGCTTCCTCTGTTTCGTTTCAGGTTTGCACCTGTAACCCCCCCCCCCCAACCCCCCCATCACCTCCTCATCATCCCCTCTAAATGGTCAACCCTTGTACAGCGCATGACTCTGTTCAACATTACAGCAGATGCCGCTCCTTGGTGATGTCCAAAGAAAGTGCCTTTCGCTGTTGTGCCACAATGATCTCAAAAGGATTGTTCATGTTAAGTGTCCATGGAAGCAAGTGGACATCTGGTAGATAGCCGCTATGGGCATAAATATGGCTATCTACCAGGTTTCCACCAGTCTATTTACCAAGATGGCTACTTATTGGTAGGCTGGAGATAGACTTCCCCAGCCTCCATGTTGCGAGTAATCACTCGGGTAGGCTGGAGAAAACACCGACGACCTTGGACTGCATTTGTCCAAACGCCCACATCCGCCCGTGCCAATAATCCTCATCTCAATCCTTTGGGTTAGCGCTCTAGATTCATCCTACATCCTGCATTGGCATGAGGCACAAGATACTTGGTAAGTGAGGAACGGTAAAATGTCTAGCAGTGTCATTGTTTGAAGAATGTGTCTATGGAACCAATGTGCGGTGATGTGCTACTTTGCTGACAGCTATATTATGGACTCTATATCTTCCCTGTTGCTCTACCTATTGACCCTGAGTTTGACTTGATTGTATTTTTATATGGTATATCTGATCTGTTTGGATAGCATACGAAACACTGTCCCTCGGTATACGTGACTATAATTGTAGGAGCCATTTATGTTTAGGCTGGCTACTGTTGGCATATTGTATTATTTTGTCTAGATATATCTTGCAGTATTATTTTGGACACTTGTTGGGCAGTCATTAGATGCACAAAGGGGCGTATATATATGGGCATAGCGGACAGGGAGTGTTCAGTCCAGGCACAAGGAGGGAGAGCGTACAGTTTTCACCAGACCGGGAAGAACAGGCAGCTACAAGAGTCAAGAGACATGTATTGTCACATGTACCAATTGGTACAGTGAAATTTGTGGTCACCATACAAGCGGTCACTTGTATGCAGAATAAGGAGAACCTGGTATGTTCATCTCTTTGTTTGTACAACTGCTTCAATAAAGAACCAATTAAACTGGAAATAGCGACTGGAAAATCTGTTCTATTTGGGTCTGCGTAAGATCACTCCTACTTATCTGTGTAGTCATGGCAACGGAAAGTTGGACACTGGAAGAGTCGGAAAGTTGCCATTGCAATAATAATAAACCTAGACCTAGACCCGGTGATCTCCCCACTCACTCCCTGTCCTTTGTCCAACGTGACCCCACCACTCGCCACATCTTCCCATCTCCCCCCTGTCTGCTTTCCGCAAAGACCGCTCACTCCATAACTCCCTGGTCAATTCGTCCCTTCCCACCCGTACCACCCCTTCCCCGGCCACTTTCCCTTGAAACCGCAAGAAATGCTACACTTGTCAATTTACCTCCCCCCTTGACTCCATTCAAGGACCCAAGCAGTCGTTCCAGGTGCGACAGAGGTTCGCCTGCACCTCCTCCAACCTCATCTATTGCATCCGCTGCTCTAGATGTCAGCTGATCTACATCGGTGAGACCAAGCGTAGGCATGGCGATCGCTTCGCCGAACACCTCCGCTCGTTCCACAATAACCAACCTGATCTCCCGGTGGTTCAGTACTTCAACTCCCCCTGCCATTCCGAATCCGACCTTTCTGTCCTGGGCCTCCTCCATGGCCAGAGTGAGGACCACCGTAAATTGGAGGAGCAGCACCTCATATTTCGCTTGGGCAGTTTATACCCCAGCGGCATGAACATTGACTTCTCCAATTTCAGGTAGTCCTCACTGTCTCCTCCCCTTCTCAGCTCTCCCTCAGCCCACTGGCTCCTCCTCTTCCTTTCTTCTTCCCGCACCCCTCCCCCCTCCCTAAATCAGTCTGAAGAAGGGTTTCGGCACGAAACGTTGCCTAATTCCTTCGCTCCATAGATGCTGCCGCACCCACTGAGTTTCTCCAGCACTGTTGTCTACCTTCGATTTTCCAGCATCTGCAGTTCCTTCTTAAACACCCTGTCCTTTGTGTCTTGTCTCTGTAGTGCCAGTAACTGAGTTGATGTCACGGGGAATTGAATGGCTTTGAAGCATCCTGCTCTTCCTCCTCCGGTGCTAATGTCTGCAAGGAGGAGGAACCTGCCAGGCTGCTGCCACTCACAGCTCCCAGCTTAACAGGTGGAGAAAAGTTATGATACACTTTCCCGCACTGCTCCATATTTCTCCTCGTGGAGAGCTCAGATGCTACTTCTGACCTGATTCTCCTCAGTAAGGTGCTGAAATACTAATGTGCTTGCTACGTGGCTAAGTGCTGGCAGGTCCACAACATTTCAGCAGGAAACATTGAGAATTCTTGTCAGAAACAAATATGCTCCTAATGCACTCCGATGACTTGCCAATGATGTTTGGATGCTCAGATTAATGGAGCTAATGAAACATTGGCATTAAAAGATGTATTGCACAATATGATTTCAAAACCAAATGGATCTGAGGGAGAACATTGAGATTATGAAATGTGATGAAGTAACCAGTGATTATTTCTTTTGGCTTGTAGCTCAAGCGAATATAGATTTAAATTAATTGCACAAAGCATAAAAGAGGAAGGTAGAAAGAAATGACGAATATTTTGGTAACTGAATATATCATTTCTTCCAAAATGGATTTGGCAATTGCATGACGGAGCAGGCCATTTAAAAAGATGCAAAACGCTAGTTGGAGATTTGGTTAAGATCAGGTGGCTTGTGAGAAGCAGCACAAGTGGAAATGGGCCCATTGATCAGACTCCTAATGCTGCATTGATCAGCGCTTTGGATGAATTATTGGAGAGAGGGTCAGCACACTTCCATTGCTTGTTTCATGTTTCGAACCAAAATCATCATTCATGTTTTCCAATGCCTCAAATCTAAACGCTAACTGTGTTCCCATATCAGTTAAGTAGGTCCCTCTGACCATGGGTGATGCATCCTGGTCGGATGCAAGCCTGGGCGATGTCATATGGAGGACAGGCTGTTGCCCATGCAGCACGTCTCCCCCTCTCCATGTCGCTGATCGATCCAAAGGAACAGCAGGGCGGTTACAGTTTGGCACCAGCGCCCTCGCAGGAGCTGCCAGAGCGAGGTTGTAGACAACGACAAACTGCCTTAGGGGCTCCGACTCCAGATTTTCTTGGGGTTTACTCCTGGAGCCTTTTCCATGACTGGATATGGCCACAAGGCAGTGGAGGTTTTAAATCAGAGTTTACCCTCTCCTAGATGGACTTCCTTCCCAGGCTGACGAGCCCCATCTGCCCGAGACTCATGGGGGCGGGAGCGCCTACCTTCCCATGCAGGTCTATAGCAGCTGCCCATTTCCTTTCCCTCCCCCACTCGCTCATCCCACAACTCTTGTCTATCCTTATGTTTTTCCTCAACCATTTTCATCTATGGTTTCAGATGCATGCGTCTCATTATCTGCAATTCCCTTCCTAAAACCAGCAGAATCTCTTTCTCTAACCTGCAACTCTTTGGGTGAAATTGTGGTCAATCCTACCTAGTAATACAATTCATGCAGCACCTTCTCTGCTAAAATGCTACTCTTTATTCAACGTTGTCGCCGTCCTCTGTCCTTTGAATTGCCACCCTTTCCAAGCCATCACAATGTCTCCAACCACTGCTTCTTCAATATCCATGAACAAATGCAGCCTAGAAAATATCTGCCAGTCTTTCACTAAATTCTAAATCTCCCAGCTGGAAATCTTCCCCAGGAACCACAGATCCTAAAATATAATGACATCGTTCAACCATGTTACGTGCATGTATATGTCCCTCCCTGTCAATGTTATCTCTCTCCATCTCCATGCCTGTTAATAGTTATTTTCCTTTCAGCGTCATCCCCTTGCTCCCACAGCAAGCAGATGTGTTACAGAATCTCTTTTTAACCCAAGACTTTGACCAAGCCTTTGGTCACCCCTCCTAATGTTATCTGTCTTGTCCCGAGTCTATTTTTCATCTGTTTTGATGTGTCTGAATTGCCTTTCTGCTTTCGTATGCCCAGAGCACTGTATCAATCAAGCCATCAATGTTTCATTGATTCCAAACCAAATCTTTGTTTGGCATTTAGAGATGAAAGTTTAGTGCAAGTATCAATTTGCATTGTTCAATGACAAAGAAGACCCTGTGTATGTTTGGAATAAAACCCGTCACTGAAGTAAGTGGAGGGCAGATGGAAACAGTCCTGCGGCCGCAATGAGGACGAGCATAAAAATAATTCAAAAACACAGCCTAGAGTTGCCTATAGAAAAAGGAGGTTAGAAAAGCCTAAAGCAGGAAAGTTATGATCAGTTATGATGTTGACTCTAACTACATAACAATTCACCTGACCCAGTATCTGGAAGTTGTCCTGCATTTACCAACCATAGTTTACAGGAAAGAGTATGGATTTTGGATGAGAGAATGATGAATACATGATCATGTTTTTCTCTTTCCATGTTGAGCCATTTTGGAAGAATGTTCTTGCCAAACGTTACAGTGGAATTCTTCTTATCGAGTCCACATCACAAGATTAGAAATTATTTAGCCAGAGCTGAACACACTTCTCGGCATCTGCATACAGTGGCTTCTTGTGTGTGGTGGTGGAAAGATTGGTGGAAACAGGGCCGCGACGTGAATGCTCTTTCCTTGACCCCACAGTGGAATTGAAATGGTCTATCAAGGAGAGCTTGAAACCTTTGACAAAAGTTGATAATTTTTACAATTTTCACGAAAGAAATGAACATAAATAACAAATATTTGTTTATTCAACATAATAAACATTTACAGTTATTGGATAAATAGTCAACATTGTCCTATAAAAGCAGATTTGAATTTACAACCAGTAATTTGAAATGTTATCAACATTTGCAGGATCAAAGATTAGTTGTGGAGCCAAATAATTTGGAGAGCTTTCCTTTGTCATTTTCTGCTGCCAAATCATATGAAATCTTTTAGTTTAGTTTAGAGATACAGTGTGGAAACAGGTCCTTCGGCTCACCGAGTCCGCACTGACAAGCGATCCCTGCACATTAACACTATCCTACACACACTGGGGGCAATTTTACATTTATACCAAGCCAATTAACCTACAAACCTGTACGTCTTTGGAGTGCAGGAGGAAATCGAAGATCTTAGAGAAAACCCATGCGGTCACGGGGAGAACGTACAAACTCCACACAGACATATCCTGTAGTTAGGATCGAACCCGGGTATGAAATATGATACGATACGATAGAACTTTATTCATCCCCGGAGGGTAATTGGTCATAGTCAACCAACAGTCATAACACACAACAATTACACCAAAACGTGAAATTATAATTAAATTTAAAGTAAGGGAAAAAAAAGACAAGCGGCTGTTGTCTGGCTGCTGTGTGCGCAACACCTCCACCTGAACAAATGAACAAACAAACAAATGTGGACTTATTCCCTGGGCAGAGGATTCTAAACTAGGGTACTTCCCCCCACACCGGGTCCCCCATTGTCTTCCCCTCCCCCTGATGCTCATCGACCGCTGATTGCAGATCGATCATGAGGCCGCACTGCCTTACTCCGCAGCTTCTGCTGCCGCCGAGGCTCACGTTGCTGCCGAGGCTCCTGCTGCCGCCAGGGTTCCCGCTGCTGCCGAGGCTCCAGCTGCTGCCGAGGCTCCAGCTGCCGTCGAGGCTCCAGCTGCCACCAGGGCTCCCGCTACTGCCGAGGCTCCAGCTGCTGACGAGGCTCCAGCTGCCGCCGAGGCTCCTGCTGCCGCCGAGGCTCCAGCTGCCGCCGAGGCTCCTGCTGCCGCCGGGGTTCCTGCTGCTGCCGAGGCTCATGCTGCCGCCGAGGCTCATGCTGCCGCCGGGGTTCCTGCTGCTGCCGAGGCTCATGCTGCCGCCGAGGCTCCAGTGGCAGCCGAGGCTCATGCTGCCGCCGGGGTTCCTGCTGCTGCCGAGGCTCCAGCTGCTGACGAGGCTCCAGGGGCAGCCGAGGCTCCTGCTGCCGCCGGGGTTCCTGCTGCTGCCGAGGCTCATGCTGCCGCCGAGGCTCCAGTGGCAGCCGAGGCTCCTGCTGCCGCCGGGGTTCCTGCTGCTGCCGAGGCTCATGCTGCCGCCGAGGCTCCAGCTGCTGACGAGGCTCCAGCTGCCGCCGAGGCTCCTGCTGCCGCCGGGGTTCCTGCTGCTGCCGAGGCTCATGCTGCCGCCGAGGCTCCAGTGGCAGCCGAGGCTCCTGCTGCCGCCGAGGCTCCTGCTGCCGCCGGGGTTCCTGCTGCTGCCGAGGCTCATGCTGCCGCCGAGGCTCCAGCTGCTGACGAGGCTCCAGCTGCCGCCGAGGCTCCTGCTGCCGCCGGGGTTCCTGCTGCCGCTGAGGCTCATGCTGCCGCCGAGGCTCCAGTGGCAGCCGAGGCTCCTGCTGCCGCCGGGGTTCCTGCTGCCGCTGAGGCTCATACTGCCGCCGAGCCTCCAGTGGCAGCCTAGGCTCACGCTGCCGCCGAGGCCCCACCACCGCCTACGTCGAGGCTCCTGCTGCTGCTGAGGCTCCCGCTGCTGCTGCTGCCAAGGCTCCCATCGCCACCGCCACTGAGCCTCCTTCGGCCCACACAGGCCTCGCCACCCGGCATCTGCACAGTCACCTGGGAGGCCTGTGGGGCGAGTCGGGCCAGTCAGTGGCACGGTTGTTCGGGGGGGGTCTTTGGCGCTGTAAACACTATAGAGCAGCAACTCTACTGTTGCGCCACCGTGCTGCCCATATATTTGTTATTTCACGTTCATTATATAATTACGTCATTTTAATTGCAAGATGTTTTCACAGTTTGCTGCGGAGAAATGACAAACATTTTAAGTATAAGAAGTTAAAATGGGATAGATGAATTGTGTTGGTTTTAGTTTGAAAATATTTTTATTCTGGTATGATGGGGAACCTTTAATCTTCAAATGTTATAGCTAATGTTGAGATTCTAAAGCAGCAAATGACTAGCAACCCGCTGAGTTACTCCATCTTTTTGTGTCTATCCTAGCAAAATAAGTTTGATGATTGAATAGGTAATGTAGAAAATCACATTGTCATTTTGATGTGTGTTTACCAAGTTTGGAGCAGTGCCTTGTCGAGCAAACTCTAGTGAATATTTATGTGTATAAAATTAACCCAGGTCAAGAAATCATCTGAAATTTGATCAACGAGCTGTATAGGATGTCAGTCAGTGTTGAATGAGCACTGCTCTTCAGAGGAGCAAAATGGAACACGCTCACCTTTTTTTTGGTAGTCCTCAAAAACAATTCCAAAGAATAAAAGAAATAAAACTCGCGAGTGATGCAGCTTCCCTGCTGATTGTTTCCTGCAATGGAGAGACAAATGAGTCGATGTTTCAGAGACTGTTGCATTTGTTGGCAGTTCTAAAGTGATGAATGTGATGGTGTGTTGTAGCTAGAGAACCACAAGCAGCACACAGACGAGGTAGAAAGTTCCTGATAACCAAGCATGTTAAGCACAATATATCAACTCCCCGGGCTAATTAAACATTATTGTTTCAGTTCACGCAGGACAATTGAAAGTGTCAAGCATGAGACAGCTTCGTGTTTAAAGGTTTTTCGCAAGGATTGTGAAATGGGTTCAAAGTACAGCTAGGTCTAGATCTTAATGAACAATGAGCTTGAGAAATGAACAGTCTGCTTCTGATATGCTTTTCCCGTGCTTCCAAAATCTGCTCCCCACTTGGCAAACCGACTGTCAGCAATTGGAATATTGCTTCCCATTCTTTTCCTTAATTCAGAGTCTTTACTTATTCTAGATAGACCCCCCAGACAGGCATCACAGGGAGTTAATGTCCAGGGTGGATTTGGGAGAAGTAAAAGATGAAGTAGAAGCAGTTAAACGACTCCCACTCAAAAGAGTAGCCGGACACTTGATCCCCGACCAGTGTCAGTTCCAGTTACCGGTTGCTAGGAAGAACACAAAATGAGCCTGAGAATGGCTTGGCCGTCATCTCTCTCTCGCGTTATAAAGCAGCCAGTTTCTTCACACCCTATCTCGTATGGTCAGGGTGAGAACTTGCTTTCAGGCACAAATCAGTGCCCTGTTACTCTGCGATGCGAGGTGCTTCGTTTAAGTATGCTGCAAGACGGAAGGACAAATGACCTTGCGTAGAGGATGGCAAAACTTTGTTGATCATTTCTTAGGAGAGACTGGGGAGACACGGAGATGCAAAAAGCAAATGTCCAAGTCTGGCTTGTCGATGAACTTCTGGATAGAAATTGGGTAACCCACTGTAAAAATTCACTGAAATATATATCACTCAGACTGTGTCCCAAAATTTGCATCTCTGGGTTGGGAAAATCACAACAAAAATCACTGCCCTTTCACTTTTAATCCATTCATTTGGTAGCATTTCTGTCTATGCAAAGAAACTATGTTTTGAACATTTTCTTAATGTTCTTTCTTAGGATTTTTTACATTTTGTTATATATGTGAATGTGATGAAATAATTTAATTTGCATTCACTTATTGAAAAGTTTGTTTCTCACACTTTCTTACTCTGTCATATAGTTAGATCTTTAATTTATGCTTAGCGTTTACATGCAAATGCTTTCAATTTGATTTAAATACGCATTAAAACAAAATATATTTAATGCTCATTATCCATTTCCTTGGCAATCAGGAAGGAGGGAATTTCTTATGATTGTGATGTGGAAGATAATCTGTGCAGACGAGGAACTCTAGCCTTTAGTGGAAATGCATGTAATTACTGCGAGTAAATTCTGGAGTCTCATTTGCGCATCATTTACACGTTATATGTAAATTAGGTCGACGCATGGGGTGCGCATACGTTGCGCATGGTGAGGCGTGGAATCGTATGCGGTGGTGCGTGGTATCGCGCAGCGCTCCAGGATTTAGTACAGGAACAAAATCCTCGTGCGCCACCTGCGTGACGTATCGCGTACGCATTGGGTACGCACACTGACACATTGAAGTCGTACGTTGGCGTCCTGACGTCTCACGTGTATCGCGTGGTGACGCAAGGTTACTTCACGGCGCGTCAACGTCATTACGCCCTTGTGTCAACGTCCTGCCGCACGCCGCAGGGTATTCTATTGATGTCACGCGCACCAGACGCTGTGCTGACGCGTGATTTGCGCGCGACGTCGCGCATCATGATGCGGCAACCTATTTACATGTGACGTGTAAATGAGGCGCAAATGACGGCCAAGTGGGACAGCCCTTTACCTCTGTGTGATTCACCAGTTTGTCAGCAGTCCTTTATATAAGTGGTTGCACTTAGCAGTATCTTATGTTAGAAGCATTGGTACGGAGTTGGGATCGGGCACCCTGCTGTTCTAATGATCAATTGGACATTGGATGATGTGGAGCACTGGAGTAGCCAGGCACACTTCCCACCCAATCTCTCCTGCTCCCAAACATGCAAGTATGAGTATACATTGAGGACTCCCTCCCATCGGGCAGAAGCTATAGAAGTGTGAAAACGCATACCTCCAGATTCAGGGCTGTTATCAGGCAACTAGATCATCCTACCACAGACTACTATCTACATCATTGGTGACCCCTGGACTATCTTTGATCGGACTTTACTGGCTTTATCTTGCACTAAACATTATTCCCTTATCATGTATCTGTAAACTGTAAATGGATTGATTGTAATCATGTATTGTCTTTCCGCTGAGTGGTTAGCATGCAACAAAAGCTTTTCACTGTACCTTGGTACACGTGACCATAAACTAAAATGAACCAACAATATGTCATGTTTAAGAAAGAACTGCAGATGCTGGAAAAATCGAAGGGAGACAAAAATGCTGGAGAAACTCAGCGGGTGAGGCAGCAAAAAGGGTTGAGACCCTTCTTCAGACTGATGAAGGGTCTCAACCCGAAGCGTCGCCTATTCCTTCTCTCCATAGATGCTGCCTCACCCGCTGAGTTTCTCCAGTATTTTTGTCTACCTTCGACAATATGTCATTGTCTTCAATGGATTACATTCCACGGGTGATTAATAATTGTTTTTTTATGTGACTAACTTGAAGTAATTCCCGAGTTAGCCTTTATCCTAGAGTTAAGCCAGGCTTTCCTAGTCAAAGTTCAGGATATTTCCAAGTTGCTGATACATGATTCATTGTTGCAGCAACAACTGTTGCCGCTTGCATCACCCACATTTCACTTTCTTCCTATGTGATATGCACACTTGGAAGTGCCAATCGCATGTCTTAACTAATTTCACACTTCATTTCAATTGCATAGTGCATAATAAACATGCACCGCAAGATTGAATTTCTAAGCCATGTTGTTTAGCAAATGGAATTCAATAGTAATTTACCTTCAAATTGGGTTTCTGATTGCTTGGGTAAGTAACTGCACTACTTAAATGTCAGTTAA
The DNA here is from genome assembly GCA_038087875.1 of Malacoraja senta. Lineage (NCBI taxonomy): Eukaryota > Metazoa > Chordata > Chondrichthyes > Rajiformes > Rajidae > Malacoraja > Malacoraja senta. The sequence continues at coordinate 101,801,316 of CM075977.1, forward strand.
TGCCCTCTTATGTGAGATTAAGCTATTCATTCCATTCTGGGTTCCAATGTAAATAAGATGGACCACACGTACTGTAAATACATTGAACCTGGTGGATTTTGAAGGGGAGCAGTGGATAAAGGCTGTAAATGTGTATTTAATGACGGAGTATCTTTGCGTTTTGAACCAGAAGTGAGAATGTAAATGAATTTCAAGTGAAGTTAAAATTGAAATAGAACAAAATGCTCG
>CM075977.1:101801743-101860894 GCA_038087875.1 Malacoraja senta
GTCATTAAACCACACAGAATTGGGGAAGCTGGCTGGTATTTTTTTGCTTTTTTCAGCCTCCCTAGTTCAAAAAGTTTGATTGAAGTTGCCGAGATTTGTGCTGCTGACCACATGCAGGTTAATGAGCCCGCCATGATCCGGTATCATACGGGTGTCATGCTTACCAAGGGCTGAAATGGTACCTGGACTGAAGGGCGGAGTAGACTTGATGGGCCGAACGGCCTAATTCTGTCCCTCTAACTTATTTAATATAAACACAAGTGCGGCAAATACTTGGCAGGCCATTCGGCAGCATGACTGGAGAAAGAAACAGCGGTAACTGGATTGTTTGAGATTCATTGAGTTGCATGTTTTGACAAACTCTGTGGAAGGTATTGGTGGAAGGGAGACTTGATAGAAGTATATACAATTATGAGAGGCGCAGAGAGGATAGACATGCAGAGCCTTTTTTCCCCAGGGTAGAGATGTCAAAGACTAGAGGGCGTAACGTTAAGGTGAAAGGTTCAAAGCTTAAAGTAAACCTGCGAGTCGTGTTTTTTACGTGGGGGATGGTTGGTGCCAGCGGTGGTGTAGGCAGATATGATTAATGGCATTTAGGAGGCTTTTAGATATGCACATGGATGTGCAGGGAATGGAGGGATATGGATCATGTGCAGGCAGATTAGATTAGTATAATTTTGGCATAGTGTTCGGCACAGACTTAATAATAATAATAATAATAATGGATTGGATTTATATAGCGCCTTTCTAATACCCAAGGCGCTTTACATCGCATTATTCATTCATTCCTCAGTCACACTCGGTGGTGGTGAGCTACTTCTGTAGCCACAGCTGCCCTGGGGCAGACTGACGGAAGCGTGGCTGCTAATCTGCGCCTACGGCCCCTCCGACCACCACCAATCACTCACACACACATTCACACACACACACACATTCACACGCAGGCAAAGGTGGGTGAAGTGTCTTGCCCAAGGACACAACGACAGTATGCACTCCAAGCGGGATTCGAACCGGCTACCTTCCGGTTGCCAGCCGAACACTTAGCCCATTGCGCCATCTGTCGTCCCTAATGGGCAGAAGGGCCTGTTTCTGTGCTGTACTTTTTCTATGTTCTATGCTCTAGATCAAGGGTTCCCAACCTGGGGTAAATTTACCCCCAGGAGGTAAATTTCACCTCCCAGGGGGTAAATTTGTTGATTCTGGATTTGTCCATATTTTTTCTCATCGACTGACTGTGTTTTGGTTCTGGTATACTGGGATCTGTTCATCATTAGTTGTTGATATATAAGTGAAATGACATTGTTATGTGCTATTAAAGTTGCCAGGGATATGAAAAAGGTTGGGAACCCCTGCTCTAGATAAAGCCATGATTTTTGCCCCAGGTTTCAGATAATTATGTGTAGGAATGAACTGCAGATGCTGGATTAAACCGAAGATAGACACAAAAAGCTGGAGTAACTCAGCGGGTCAGACAGCATCTCTGGAGAGAAGGAATGGGTGACGTTTTGGGTCGGGACCCTTCTTCAGACTCAGATAATTATTTTGGATTTGCACCTTTACTGGGCAGGCCTTGAGTTAGTATCGTGGCGCTTCACTGCACTCTTTCATTTATTATTCTACACATTTAACCTTCTTTCCACCTCACTGGGTATCTATCCTCTTGTTCTCTGCTCCCATGCCATCCTTTCTCAGCATCTAACATTTGTTTCATCTCAAACTATCCAATTCACCTCTACCCCATTGCGGACATTAGACTTTGCCACAACTCTGCGGGCATTACAATGCGGTGAGCTACTGTACTTTGGCAGTCTGCATCTTCCCCCATTGCTCTACCCATTGTAATTGAGTTTGGCTTGATTGTGCTGGTGTATAGTGTTACCTGATAAAAATGGGGAGTGACCAAACAAAGCCTTTCACTGTGACAATAATTAACAAACTTAAACTCTTTCCCATTCTGATAGAGGATGTTGACCTGCAGATGCAGCCTGACCTGTTGGGCATTATCCATTTATATCTATTAATATGGTTAGTTACATCTAACACCAATACACCACAGGCAATTCCAAATGGCAGAGGCAGCAGTGTTGATATAAGGAGGGGGAATTAAAATCACTGACAATTCCTTGGATGCCACTTTTTCCCAGATTAATTCCCAGTTAAAATAATGCTGTCATTCCCAGCTCACATTTGTGTTTTAAAAACAAACAGCTGGTGACTTTGGATCCAAATAGGAAGCAACAATAATCCAATTTGCAATGAAAGGGTGTGGGGATGAGCAGGGTCAAAGGATTGGGGTCAATAAAAACATTTTCTTTATTGCACCAATTACCAAATTTGGCTTGTGACAACACTAAGTGAAATGTTGCTTTAAGGGACTGTCCCACTTAGGCAATTTTTTTGGCGACTGCTGGCGACTGTCACAGTCGTAGCAGGTCACCGAAAAAGCAGCGACTGGACCCCCCCCCTCCCCTCCCACGCCAATGTCTATGACAACCTACCACCTAGTCGACGGCAAGCTACCGACAACTGGCGACCCATTAGGACGTCCACTTACGACCACACCAATGACAACTTACGACACACAGGCGACAACCAAAGTCAACCTATGCCCACTGCGACAAGCTACGACAAGCAACGACCCTGTGGGCGACAACTGAGGACAACTCAAGACAATTCAGTCGCCGGTATCTGTCGCCAGTTGACGTAGGTTGATGTGGGTAGTCGCCAATGGAATTTACCAAAGTCAGCACCCGGCAACAACCAACGCCACCTGGTGACAACCTGCGTCATCCTGGTGACAACCGGCGACAGCACCAACAACAGGAGAAGACAAGCTACGTCAAGCCCACAATCGCCGAAAGTTTTGAACATTTCAAAATCCAGCGGCGACCAGAAAAACGTTACGACTCTTTAGGCGACGAGGAGATGACTCACGACCATACAGGCGTCACCCCGCGACCATATGGCCTAGTTGCCTGTAGTCGCCAAAAAAATTGCCTAAGTGGGACAGGGGCTTTATTCTTCTGATATCTAAAGGACTAAGCGCTCTGACATGTGAATGACTGCAGTTACATTCATGCGGTTGAAGCAAAAACATGCCGCAGATGCTGAAAATGGGAAACAAAAACGGAAATTGGCATAAATGTCCAGCAGGTCAGGTAGCGTTAATAGAGAGAAAACCCTTTTGTTGCAACCTTGGGTCCTCCGGTCATCATTATACTGCTGGTGGAGTGTCAGTGGGGGAGTGAGCAGAGAGGGTTATTGGTCAGGTGAGATGCTCTGTAGATAGATACAAATGCTGGAGTAACTCAGCGGGACAGGCAGCCTCTCTGGAGAGAAGGAATGGGTGACGTTTTGGGTCGAGACCACTTACTGTAGCTGCCCCTTTTGTGCAGTGAGGTTTTATTTACAGAAAGAGTGCATCATTTCAGAGCCTCCAAGCCTCAGGTCTTCCTCAAGATTCTCTCCTTTCCATCAGGATTCCAAAACTGGAAGAGACATTTCCACCTTTCCATTGAGCAATCATGAAGGGTGGTGTTGCCACAACTCTGCTCTGCATCACAGCAAATGTATGGTTGAATTTATGCATTATTTACTTATTACCAATTGGAAGGAATCCACTTGCCCACCAGGTCCAAGGACTTATGACAGCAATTCCATCATTCCCTCTCACTTGCCTTACATCCCTGTACTTCTGCAATTTTTTCGCAATGCCCGTCAACTTCCTTGCTTTTTGCCGCTTTGCTACATTAAGCGGTTTTATAGTAGTCCACCTATTGATATATTTTACTGTTGTGGGAGGAAACCAAAGCACTCAAGGGGTCCCATGCATTCACAGGGAGAAAATGCATGTTTGTACAAAGTCCACATAGGCACTGTCAGTGCCCGTGGTTAGGACGTAACTGGGTCATAGTGTGGAAACAGGCCCTTCAGCCCAACCTGCCCACACTGCCCAACATGTTCCAGCTACACTAGTCCCACCTGGCTGTGTTTGGTCCATATCCCTCCAAACCTGTCCTATCCATGTACCTGTCTAACTGTATCTTAAACGTTGTGATAGTCCCTGCCTCAACTACCTCTTCAGGCAGCTTGTTCCATACACCCACCACCCTTTGTGTGAAAAAGTTGCCCCTCAGATTCCTATTAAATCTTTTCCCCTTCACCTTAAACCTATGTCCTCTAGTCCTTGATTCCCCTACTCTGGGTAAGAGACTCTGTGCATCCACCCGATCTATTCCTCTCATGATTTTATACACCTCCATAAGATCACCTCTCATCCTCCTGTGCACAATTTGTTGTGAAAGCTTTTTAAAAAAGTACGATGGCAACAATTGGTGGATGGTACTCGTTAACTCAGTGACAGTCATCTTTCCATGCCAATAAGTTTACCTTGAAGTAATTCATTGAAACCTTTGTGGATTTTTTTGTTTTCTGGAATTTGGTTTCAAGACGTGGCAAATGCTTTAAAACTAAAAATGGTTAAGAATCTACAGTGGATGCTCCTGGGTGGTATAGTCTATGCCAATCAGGAAGGTGAGCGAGCAGTGACTGCTTTTGTAGTGTCTGCAAACTGAAACCGCAGCCAGTGATTGACTGGTGGAGGTATTTGTCTCATCGCATCTCCTTGCACCTCAACCTCAGGATTAATGCCAAAGAATGTCTCCCACTACAGACACTGAAGTGAAGTGAGAATGCAGTTGAAAGGTGCAAAATAATCAGGGACTTCTATTAAGCAAAGGACATCTGTGGAAGAAAATGGACAGGATTTCAGGTCAGGATCCTTATGCCCCTGTCCCACTTGGGAAACCTGAACGGAAACCTCTGGAGACTTTGCGCCTACCCAAGGTTTCCGTGCGGTTCCCGGAGGTTCCTGGAGGTTTTTGTCAGTCTTCCTTGAGCAAAGAGCCAAGTCAACTCTCCTGTCCTTGGTGTAACATTTGTTCCAGGATAGACAATAGACAATAGGTGCAGGAGTAGGCCATTCAGCCCTTCGAGCCACCGGCACCGCATTCAATGTGACCATGGCTGATCAACCACAATCAGTACCCCGTTCCTGCCTTCTCCCCATATCCCCTGACTCTGCTATTTTTAAGAGCCCTATCTAGCTCTATCTTGAAAGCATCCAGAGAACCTGCCTCCACCACCCTCTGAGGCAGAGAATTCCACAGACTCACAACTCTCAGTGTGAAAAAGTGTTTCCTTTTCTCCGTTCTAAATGGCTTACTCCTTATTCTTAAACTGTGGCCCCTGGTTCTGGACTCCCCCAACATCAGGAACATGTTTCCTGCCTCTAGCGTGTCCAAACCCTCAACAATCCTATATGTTTCAATGGATCTCAGGTACTTCTTTAAAGCAAATTTTAATACTTTTTGTGAAACAGTGCAGCGTTGTGGCAAAATCAACACCATCGTGATTGGAAAATAGCATGGGCTCAAATATCTCTGCTAGTTTTAGGATCCTGGTAGAAGCGAGAGAATCCCCCCCCCCCCCCCCCCCAAAACAACACCTTTTCAAGCTTGAGACTGAAGCGATGCACTCCGATGACATGTGGGTTAAAAAGAAAATACATTTTTGTGAACAATTAGATAACCTTGTGGACAATTAGATGGTTTTCTTTGGCTGGAATGTCCAGAACCTGACGGTGGCGCAGCGGTAGAGTTGCTGCCTTACAGCGAATGCAGCGCCGGAGACCCAGGTTCGATCCCGACTACGAGCACCGTCTGTACAGAGTTTGTACGTTCTCCCCGTCACCTGTGTGGGTTTTCTCCGAGGCCTTCGGTTTCCTCCCACACTCCAAAGACGTGCAGGATTGTAGGTTTATTGGCTTGGTAAATGTAAAAATTGTCCCTAGTGGGTGTAGGATGGTGTTAATGTGCGGGGATCGCTGGTCGGCGCGGACCCGGTGGGCCGAAGGGGCCTGTTTCCGTGCTGTATCTCTAAACTGAACTAAACCAGGGTCGTAGTCTCAAAGTATGGGATCGGCTCTTACGAACGGTCTTGGGAAGAAATGTCTTTATCCAGTTGGTTGTGAATTCTTTACCCAAGATGGCCATTGAGGCTCAGTCACTGACTGCGTTCAAGATAGTAATCGTTGGATTTATAAATATTTAAATGAATTGTGATGTGGTATTTAGTGCAGGAAAGTAGTACTACAGTGAAAATTCAAGCATGATCTTATTAAATAGAGAAAGAGGCATGAGGTGCTCCTGTTCTTGTGCTCTCAATAGTTCAGGCTGAGGATCTGCATCCAGTCCTTCTCCAAAAAAAACATTTTGAGATGGATGTTGTGTCAAATTCTCTCAGTTTTCCCACTTGATCCACCCAAGGCCATTGATTGATTAATTGAAAAAGATAGCATGGAAAGGGGCCCTTCAGTGATGGAGTTATGGAGTGGTGATTCAGTGTGGGTGCTTCATGAGAGTTTTCCAATGTGGAAACAGGCCCTTCGGCCCAACTTGCCCACACGGACTAGTCCACGCTGACCATGAATCAACTTTTCACACTGTTATCCCACTTTTGCCTTCACCGGGGTCACATCTTATGAGATGTGGGAGGAGACCCGTGTGGTCACCAGGACAATGTGCAACCTTCGCAGTTAGTATCCCAGGTCAGGATCGAACCCCCCATCTCTGGTGCTGTGAGGCAGCAGCTCTATCAGCTGCACCATTCTGCAAAAATTAGATCCACTGCCCCAGCCCATTTAGAATGATTTTAACAACTCATTTTGATGCATGACAATGTGCAAAATGGGATTGGGAATTGCAGCATTTAGAAAAATAATGTGCCCAAAACCTTTTAAAATGCCATATTATAATCACATTGTCATACTCTGGAAATATGTATAACCTAGTAACAAGGAAACGATCTCTCCTGCACATTGCAAAGATGTTTGAATGAATACACCACAGACCTGTTTGTGCTGTTTAGTGTAACAGAGTAAAAACTCAGCATATATGGATATAAAAGCAGAAGCTTCTCAGTGGGAAAACTCATGGTGAGAAATCATCCCCTATTAGGTACCTACCAAGAGGAAGGAAAAGTGCAGTCAGTTTGAAATGTTACCGCAAATTACATCAGGCTAATCTGTGGACCTGAGTTTCAATGCTAACCACAGTGACTTTTGTTTTCTTCACTATCTAAAGTGATTCAATTTATAATAATGTGAATATTTTAAAGTTCTTGGTAGTACGGCAGTTGTCGACCAGAAGTTGGATTTCATCCATTTTGCTGTGTTAAACGGGTACTTAAAAAAAAATCAAACACAAAACATTGCAAAGTTCGTTCCTGAAGGCACCTCAGCCAGATTTGCCCACTCTGGCCTCTTTTTGCTCATCATCCTTCATAGACAATAGGTGCAGGAGTAGGCCATTCGGCGCTTCGAGCCAGCACCACCATTCAATGTGATCATGGCTGATCATCCCCAATCAGTGCCCCGTTCCTGCCCTCCCCATATCCCTGACTTCGCTATCTTTAAGAGCCCTAACTAGCTCTCTCTTGAAAGCATCCAGAGAACCTGCCTCCACTGGCAGAGAATTCCACAGACTCCTATAGAGGTACATTACCAGACAATGGCAACACGCATGCGGACTGCCAAGGAGGTCTTGACTCCCACATTTCAATCAAAGGTCATTGATGTTCTGGAAGGTGGGAGAGATGGCAAGAAAGGGCTCTTGTGTGCCATTGAGGCTTGGAGAGGCACTAGTGCAGTCACACAAGGAGTGATGATCTTGGAACTAACATTTTTGCAGGCTTTTTGCAAGAAATGTCCCTGTGTGAGGGAGTCCTATATATTTGCTAGCCCTCTACTCTGCTGGGGGATAAGACTGTGAGTGTCCAACAGGCACATTCTTGCTTCCCTTCCCCTCCTGGTCTCGCAGGCCTGTGACCTGTGTTTCAGTTCTATTCCCCCTTTAGCTCCTTCCCTTCCTTTTGCAGAACCTACTGCTGCGTCCCTGAGATGGATTGACTGTGTTGTCCAGAGAATACAGTGAAGTCAGTATTCCTGGTTGTCACTGGACTAATACAGACACCTGACTCTCATGTTCAGTAAACCAATGCAGAACAAGGTTGCCCACCCCTGGACTAGGGGGTCGGCTTTGATGGCTATCTAGAGTTTCATGAGAGGGTTTGTTCTTGTCCACTCAAATATCCTATTGGAGATGCTGACAGAGTGGTTTGTTTGTCTGGGTTTGGTCTGACTGCTTACAGGAGGAATTTAAGGTGTATTTTCCAGCTGTCGGTCTGTTTTTCGGATTTATTTGATCTTTTTTTAGTTTAGTCTAGAGATACAGCGTGGAAATAGGCCCTTCTGCCCACCGAGTCCGCACCGCCCAGCGATCCCCGCACATTACCATTTCCCTACGCACACTCGGACAATTTTACATTGACACCAAGCCAATGAACCTGCAAACCTGTACGTCTTTGGAGTGTGGGAGGAAACCCAAGACCCCGGAGAAAACCCACGCAAGTCACGGGGAGAACGTACAAACTCCGTACAGGCAAACACCCCTAGTCGGGATTGAACCTGGGTCTCTGGCGCTGTAAGGCAGTAGCTCTACTGCTACACCATTGTACTGTTTTAAAACGTGTATTGAATTCACAGTTTCTGCCTTGTGGTAAATGTTTTCAGCTAAAATATGCCAATAATGTTGGACGTTCCAAAGTCTACACTTTTGGCTATGTGGAGCCCATCTTTGAATGGGGGTCCAAACCATTAGAAGCTAGAAGTCTGCCAACTATCCTGTTGGTGAGGGACATGAAAATGACATGCCTGAAACAGTGGTTATGCTCTTTGCCGGTGCTGCTAAGTTCACGGTGTCTTCCAGGAGGCCTCCAGATCAGGGATAATCGCCGTGAGGCAGACCCATCTTTCAACTGAGCTGAGAATGGGACCAGGAGGAGCGGAAACTTTGGAATCCCCAGCAAAGGTCTGCTTTGCTCCATAGTTTCAGATGATGAGTCGAATTGTTCGTGTTCCCACTAGAACTACCATTCTGCCACCAACCAACTATCAGTGTACCAACTAATGCCTTGTGCATATCCGTGTTCACCTCATTTATGTCAGCATGGTTCTGAATCCAATAACCTGCTTTCATGCAGAAACATTCAAGTTACATCTTAGCTTCCCACAAGTAAACAATGCACCCGCTAGACTTCTATCTAAAAAAGTTAACCCTCGCCTTCTAAATGTCAAGCCCTGCAGACGTCAGGTAGTGGCATTGACAAGTTGCCTTTCCACTTGCTTATGCGGCCTTTTGCTCTATTCATCCAACGCCTTGCATCATGTACAGTGTTGCTACTGTATGTGACCACAGTTCTTGTACCTCAGTGTGCAGGAAGTGCAGATGCTGGTTTAAATCGAAGATAGACACAAATTGCTGGAGTAACTCAGCGGGACAGGCTGTATTTGTGGAGAGAAGGAATGGGTGACGTTTTGGGTCGAGACCCTTCTTCAGACTGATCATCAATCTGATGAAGGGTGTCGACCCGAAACGTCACCCATTCCTTCTCTCCACATATGCTGCCTGTCCCGCTGAGTTACTCCAGCATTGTGCATCAATCATATACCGCATCGTTTCTTGGTACCTTCACTAAGTCATGCAGCAATGGTAGAATTTTACTTTTCATCTCTGCTCCAAGTTCTGTTTTAACACCCCGTAATTAAAAAGTGAAGATTTTTTAAATAAAGGCTAATTGCATGTTAGTTCTATTCTCTGATTAAGTCTGTGATTTGGATAGTTTTCGTCTATGTTACCGGTATAATTCCTCAGGGAAATTTTTATACTTTCAGTTTTAATGATCTTGAAAACTATAGATATCCCCTCTTCCCGATGGGACTGATTTTCTTGATGGCTTTGGCCTACGTTTCGGTCCCCAGTGATCCAAGCACACACAGCCCACAATTTTCCCTCCATTTCAAGGAAAGGGCAGTAAATTATAAGCATGTGTTATTTTCAGATCGGCTGACCGCAAATGCTGAAATCAGAAGTACTCCAGTATGTCTCTTTATATTTTCTTTGATCAGCTACTTAAATTTTTTTGTGTATGCACTAAAAGCATCTGAGTCGGAGCCTCTTTTTATTGGAAACTGTTATCAGTGGTTTTGACTCAGCAGAACGATCTTTTAAAAATGTTCCAAGTGCCCTGCTGGAGAAAAAAAATCACTGAGAAACATATCTGTGTTTTTCACTGTTCTGTCTCACAGGAACTGGCACAGGCTGAGACGTGGATGAATTGCATAATCCCTGTCATTGGCAGACCACAAATGGTATTTTTAAATGAACGTAGTGAAGGCGAGAACCAGGAAGTCAATGTAACACGGAGGAAATGACCAGCTTCTCAAAAAAAACATTTGCTATTGTCGTTTCTGAAGGTTCTCCGAAGGAAAACATTATTTTACTCGTGGAATGCTGTTGCAATTTACCAATGTGCTTTGTGCAAGAATGTTGTGCTTGCTATTGATGTGTAAGAAAGAACTGTAGATGCTGGTTAAAATCGAAGGTAGACACAAAATGCTGGAGGAACTCAGTGGGTGAGGCAGCATCTCAGGAGAGAAGGAATGGGCGATGTTTTGGGTCAAGACCCTTCTTCATACTGTTGTGCTGTGGAATATATCTCTTGTCATTATTTTTGCAGAAGAGCTGTCCCTTTTATAACATCATTGTGTACATCTATTTATAAAGATGGCAAACCTGACGATCTGGGTTAAAACCATAAGATTTCATTGGCCTAGAAATAGAATCACAGTTCTACAGCACTGTAACAAGCCCTTCGGCCTAACTTGTCCATGCCAACCAAGGTAACAAGCTAATTCCATTTGCCTGCATGGGGCCTTGATGCCTTCCTTATCCATAAACTAGCCCGAATGAGTTTTAAATGTTGTAATTGTCCCTGCGTATAACCACTTCCTCTGGCAGCTCTTTCCATATACCCATGACACATGACTGTTGTGCCAAACACAATTCGAACCACATCATCAAGTTCGCAGATGACACAACAGTGGTGGGCCTCATCAGCCACGATGACGACTCAGCCTACAGAGAGGAGGTACAACAACTCATCAACTGGTGTGACATCAATAACCTTCAACTCAATGTCAATAAAACAAAAGAAATAACTGTGGACTTCAGGAAGAAACAGACAGCACACACCCCACTCACCGTAAATGGCAGTGTAGTGGAGTCTGTGAAAAGCACCAAGTTCCTGGGAGTGCACATCACAGATGATCAGACAAGGTCCACCAACACCATCTCCCTAGTCAAGAAAGCACAGCAATGCCTTCACTTCCTTCGCCCTCACAACTTTTAACAGGGGTGCCATTGAGAGCATTCTTACCAGCAGTCTCTCAGTCTGGTATGGCAGTTGCTCTGCTGTTGACCAGAAGGCCCTACAGAGAGTGGTGAGGACAGCGGAGAAGATCACTAGATCACCCCAACCAGCAATCCAGGACTTATACCCATCTCGCTGTCGCAAGAGAGCAACCAATATCATCAAAGACACCACCCACCCAGCACACAAACTGTTCACCCTCCTACCATCCGGCAAGCGCTACCGCAGCATGCGGAGCAAAACCACCAGATTCAAAAACAGCTTTTTCCCTCAGGCCATCAGACTACTCAACACACTCAAGAAAATTCCATGAACATTACACAAACAAAGACCAACTGACTGTCAAATTAACTTTAACTCGATGTCTGCAGTATGCTATTTGCACTTTTCTATATTGCACCTTTTATTATTGCGCCTTAATAACATACCTCAAAATGTTACTACACTCTGGCACACTGTGAATATTTTATATAATGTATATGTCCATTGTCTATCTTTATTGGTATATTGTCTGTCTGTGTTATAAATATTACTTGCACATTGGAGTATGGGGAAACGCAATTTCAATCCTCTGTGTAACTACTTGTTGCATTATTTGAATTGACAATAAAGTTGACTTTGACTTTTACTTTACCATTTGTGTGGAAAAGCCTGGCCCTCAATTTCCATTTAAATCTTTTCCCTTCATGTGAAACCTATGCCTTCTATTTCAGAATCCTCTGCCCCGGGAAAAAGTGTGTGACCGTCCACCTTATGTTTGCCACTCATGATTTTACAAACCTCTTCACGGAAATCTGCCGGCCTCCTTTGTGCCAGGGAAAATAGTTCCAACCTATCTCTTCTCTCCTCGTAACTCAACCCTCGAGTTGTGGCAATGTCCTTGTGACTCTTTCCTGTCTTTCCTCAGCTTAAACATGTCCTTCTTAAAGTATGGTGACCAAAACTGCGCACAGTGTTCCAGGTGTGGTCACACCAACATCTATCTGTGAAGCTGATATCCCAACTCTTGTCCTCGATGCCCCATCCGATGAAGAAAAGCTGGGCAAGCACTTCACCACCTGTCTACCTGTGTCGCCACTTTCAGGGAACGATGTACTTGCATCCTTGGGTCATTCTGTTTTACAACACTCCCTAAATACATATACAGGGTGCTGACATTTTCAATCCACTTGCCAATAAATGGATTTTTTTTTCAAGTGGACCATTTATGTGCTGAAAGGGACATTTCTGCAAAAATTGACTGTGGACTGGTAGTTTAGAGATACAGCGCTGAAACACCGTGTCCGCGCTGACCAGTGATTCCCGCACATTGACACTATCCTACACCAACTAGGGACATTTTTTTACATTTACCAAGTCAATTACCCTACAAACCTGTACGTCTTTGGAGTGCGGGAGGAAACCGAAGATCTCGGAGAAAACCTACGGGGGAGAACGTACAAATTCCGTACAGAAAGCACCCGTAGTCAGGATCGAACCCGGGTCTCCGGCGCTGCATTCGCTGTAAGGCAGCAACTCTACCGCTGCGCCACCGTGACCGCCCGAAAGTTAAGTTTCACTCTTGAGCAGTCGATGTGAACTGAAAATTACAACCACAGAAAGTGGCCTGTTTCCATGCTGCATCTCCGTGACATCCATGAGCTTACAAAAATCCCAACCGCCCAAGCTTTCTGACGCCCTGATTGCTCTGAGCTTTGATCCTTGTATTCCCTGGCCCAGACGCAACATTTTGCTTGGGGCCTTAATCGCTCTAACCATCTCTCTCCCACCACCAAGGTACTGATCTTTGGTCAGCCAATCGTACTCAGACTGACCATGACTGGGCTGTTAATAATTCGTCAGATACCTTTTTTGTTGGTTCACATGCTTGATCAATGGTGTTTTATCATTATTAATGTTTTATTATTATTAATGTTTAGTGTTTTCTGAGTCATTTGTAACTGTCACTGTATGCCATGTTGTTACTTGTGGGCGGAGCACCAAGACAAATTCCTTGTATGTGAATACTTGGCCAATAAACTTACATACTTACTTATTTACTTTCACCTCAATCCTCGAGGGCCTGGTCCTTTTTCCTTTGAAACATAGAAAGTAGGTGCAGGAGTAGGCCATTTGGCCCTTCGAGCCAGCACCACCATTCAATATCATCATCCAATATCAGTACCCCGTTCCTGCTTTCTCCCCATATCCCTTGATTCCATGAGCCATGCTATATCTAACTCTCTCTTGAATACATTAAAAAAAATGTTTTATATAGTACACGACAACGTATACATTTATCCATTGGAAAGCTCACATAGAGGGCTGAGTCTTGCCTTGTGCCAACCATTAACACGAGTTACTCAACTCAATCCAACCACAGTAGAGTCCGACATCTAGATAACTTAAATTATATTGTTCAGTCACTGCAGGGGACTTCAAGGACAGTGATAAGTGTACCCACTGTGATGCCTTGCCTTCTTGGACTGGTTTAGTACATTATTGAAAATTAATTAAAAAAAAATTGCAGGTGCTGCAATTTTGAACTAATTTCTGCATCATTGTCTGTCATTGTCCTTAAATACTTCACCCTAGCTTTCCTATATTATTCCTTATGGCAAAGAGTTCTTGGCTTACTACCTGGGACCAGAAGTTTCTTCAGAATTCTCTGTTAGATTTTTTTTCGTGCCCACCTTGCACTGATGACTTCCAAGTTTGCTCTTCTCGCAAGTAAGACCTTGCATCTAAGGATATCTAAACCTACAGAAAAAATGTGATGTAAAGTGTCGGAAGGAACTGCAGATGCTGGTTTACACCGAAGATAGACACAAAAAATCTGGAGTAACTCAGCGGGTCAGACAGCATCTCTGGAGAAAAGGAATAGGTGACGTTTCGGGTCGAGACCCTTCTTCAGACTGAGTGTCAGTGGAAAAGGAAACGAGAGATATATGCGAAAGTCTTTAACTTTCTCTTCCTTTAATGCCCCGGTGACTGGAAACCAGTTTTTCAATAGTTGACCCAGTGTCCAAAGCTGACAGTGTGCTCATCGCTCCATGAATATTTAGTTCTCGGTAGGAACAATTCCTGCAAGTTTTACACCAGTCATTTCTTTGTTCCCCAATTAGTATATACGCATTCTCTTGTATAAATTGAGATGAATATTCAGAAAACGCAATTTAAGTAAAATCTCAAAAAGATGAAGTGTGTCAATGAGGATAAACCTAGTTCAAATATCATATTACAAACAGTAAACCCTCATTATAACAGACTGTAGGGGGGGGGGGGGGGGGTAATGGATTATCATGTGTAGGAAGGAACTGCAGATGTTGGTTTAAACCTTCAGTCTGAAGAAGGGTCTCGACCCAAAACGTCACCCATTCCTTCTCTCCAGAGATGCTGCCTCACTCGCTGAGTTCCTCCAGCATTTTGTGTCTATCTAAAGAGATTATCATTGTATGTAGTTGAAACAAAGAACTGCAGATGTTGTATAATACACAAAAGTACAAAGTGCTGGAATGACTGAATGGGATGTCTGAAGAACATGGCAAGGTGATGTTGGGACCCTTCTTCAGACTGATTCATTCTGCTGCGTTACTCCACTGTTTTGGGTTGTTTCACCTTAAAACTAGGTGCCTATGGCACTCACACACACTGGCAACTTCTTCACCAGTTCCCGCACGGTCCAGTTGATGTGGCTGTTCTTGTGGCTCACGTTGGAGGAGGCAATAATGGAGCATATAGAAGTAGAATAACTGAGAAGATTGCATGTCACACACTGAATATGTAATGATATTCATCTTTAAAAATTCTTTGAGGGTGAGACATCACAGTAAATGTATTAGATCCTGTTTTGAGTAAATAATTAACACATCATGATAATGTCATGTTTTCAATAATATAAGCTATTTCGTTTTCATGACATATTATCCAAATCGCCCTTATATTCCTAACGCAGGTTATAAAAGTGCTGCAATGCTTTAAAAAAAAATCGATTTGTTGCTATTGTTTGTTCTTACTGATGAGTGGTGTTTAGCAATTCTATTAAATGTGAAAATGTTTTTGGAATGAAGGAGAATAAAGTATGGAACATTTGGGAGGTATTAATCATAAAACATTTGGTGTGAGGACAGAAATGGGCAAGAAGGAAGCCATGCTCTGGGGCAAATTTCTAGTGGAATTAGAACAATAACAGGAACATTAAAATAAATACTTTTCAGTTTGCACACAAGGAAAGTTTTAAGATTCTAGAACAGCCATGAAGAACAATAACCTGAAGTAAATTAATCATCTAAGTCCTTGCATCTGATGTTCCTGATGGTAGATTGGAAAAGATATTGAGGACTTGCTTCTCGAGAATATTGAAGGATCTTGCAGATCACCAGAAGTTGGGGAAAAAAAGATTTTTGTTCACAACAAAAGTTGGAAATAAACCAGAAAATCCTGAGTGGGTTGGACTTATTGCGATTGCTGGTCTACACACCAGCCTTGATCTCAGGGCAGAAGTTACCAAGAACTTGCCTGATCATGTGGTAATCAGGGCAGCTAAAAGAAAAGTAATAATTGTTTGACGTTAAAATTTCTTTTGAAAATAAACTTTTTATAAAGGGTCTTTTAAAGAACCTTGCAAAGACTCTTTATAAAAAGAAACTAATGGAAAATACATTGTATTTGTACTTGTATTTTCTTTGATCGGACTTTACTGGCCTTATCTTGCACTAAACGTTATTATATGCACTGTAAGTGGCTCGATTGTAATCATGGATTGTCTTTTCCACTGACTGGTTAGCACGCAACAAAAACTTATACTCAAATTCTGGAAAAAGATAACAGTTCCCCCAATGACGATGTGGATCACAGAAATGACCGAGACACTACATTTAGAAAAAATAAGGCTTGTTTTGGCTGATAGATCAGACTGATTCTCCAAAACATGGTCTCCTTTCACTGAATTTCTTCAACAATAGAATGGTCGAACACAAATTTAAAACCGACGCTTGGGATGGGTGAGGGGGGGGGGGGGGGGAGGGAAGGATAGTGGGTCATATCTCCCTCTTCTTTGGCAGTTCAGGGGTCTTTTCTTCGCTCTTTTTTGTATTTTGCTTCTTTCTCTTCATTCTTTCCTTTTTACTTTTTTTTCCCCGGTTTTGCTTATCAATTTATAAAATGTTAAAAATGAAGCTGTAGGAAAATTGTATAATTGTTATGCCGATTGCTTTATTCTTGTACATCGCTTCTAATAAAATAAATATTTAAAAAAAATGATTAAAAAAAACCTTTTCACTGTACCTCAGTACACATAGACTAAACTGTAACGATTAGTATTGAGTGAAGCACCACATTAGAACATTACAGCAGTGTACCACATGGTAAAGAGAAGGTTGGAGGGGAGAAAGCAAGGTCAGGAATAAACCAGCAATCGCTCATTGAAAGATAAATCGTCTGGAGTTTAAGAATTTTTCGGGGGACTGTTGAAAATTGTTGATGCAAGTTGGTGCCAGGATATATACAGCAGTGCATTTTAGAAGCAAGAAATGGAACTGAAATGGAAGATAAATGGTCAAAATGAGCTAAAGGATTTTGGTATGCACATTATAAATGGTGGAATTACAAATAGACACAGGCATAAAAATGCTAACTAAATCTCTGTTTTTGTTTAATAAATAAAAGACATTGTTTTAAATGCCTGTTTTTGCATGATGAATATTTTTTTCGAATGGATTTTTTTTTCAAAGACTTCAGAAGTTAGTGCTTCATTTACTTGGAGTTGAGGTTGAGAATACTGGAAAAATCCTGGAAAGGTCAGTCGGAATCCGTGTAAATGGACGAGAGGTTACATGTCACTGCAAAAACCCTTTACAAGAAGTGGGAAAATGAGCTAACTCGAGCTTTTAAGTTGAAGGGAAGGTGGGGACAGGAGAGGGAAGGATACGTTGAAGGGAATACCTCCAATAGGTGAGGCCAGGGTTGCTAAGGTGATTCCACTTTCAACAGAGCTGTCTGAGCGATGGATTAATTACGACAGTTGGGTCAAGAGAAAACAAACAGGTAGAAGCTGTGGCTGAGACCTGAGGAGAAAGGAGGACTCCCGTCTGTATAGGTAATTCACCATATCTCGTTACATAGATACTGTCTGATCTGCTGGGTTTTTGCAGCTTCCTCCGTTTCGTTTCAGGTTTGCACCTGTAACCCCCCCCCCCCAACCCCCCCATCACCTCCTCATCATCCCCTCTAAATGGTCAACCCTTGTACAGCGCATGACTCTGTTCAACATTACAGCAGATGCCGCTCCTTGGTGATGTCCAAAGAAAGTGCCTTTCGCTGTTGTGCCACAATGATCTCAAAAGGATTGTTCATGTTAAGTGTCCATGGAAGCAAGTGGACATCTGGTAGATAGCCGCTATGGGCATAAATATGGCTATCTACCAGGTTTCCACCAGTCTATTTACCAAGATGGCTACTTATTGGTAGGCTGGAGATAGACGTCCCCAGCCTCCATGTTGCGAGTAATCACTCGGGTAGGCTGGAGAAAACACCGACGACCTTGGACTGCATTTGTCCAAACGCCCACATCCGCCCGTGCCAATAATCCTCATCTCAATCCTTTGGGTTAGCGCTCTAGATTCATCCTACATCCTGCATTGGCATGAGGCACAAGATACTTGGTAAGTGAGGAACGGTAAAATGTCTAGCAGTGTCATTGTTTGAAGAATGTGTCTATGGAACCAATGTGCGGTGATGTGCTACTTTGCTGACAGCTATATTATGGACTCTATATCTTCCCTGTTGCTCTACCTATTGACCCTGAGTTTGACTTGATTGTATTTTTATATGGTATATCTGATCTGTTTGGATAGCATACGAAACACTGTCCCTCGGTATACGTGACTATAATTGTAGGAGCCATTTATGTTTAGGCTGGCTACTGTTGGCATATTGTATTATTTTGTCTAGATATATCTTGCAGTATTATTTTGGACACTTGTTGGGCAGTCATTAGATGCACAAAGGGGCGTATATATATGGGCATAGCGGACAGGGAGTGTTCAGTCCAGGCACAAGGAGGGAGAGCGTACAGTTTTCACCAGACCGGGAAGAACAGGCAGCTACAAGAGTCAAGAGACATGTATTGTCACATGTACCAATTGGTACAGTGAAATTTGTGGTCACCATACAAGCGGTCACTTGTATGCAGAATAAGGAGAACCTGGTATGTTCATCTCTTTGTTTGTACAACTGCTTCAATAAAGAACCAATTAAACTGGAAATAGCGACTGGAAAATCTGTTCTATTTGGGTCTGCGTAAGATCACTCCTACTTATCTGTGTAGTCATGGCAACGGAAAGTTGGACACTGGAAGAGTCGGAAAGTTGCCATTGCAATAATAATAAACCTAGACCTAGACCCGGTGATCTCCCCACTCACTCCCTGTCCTTTGTCCAACGTGACCCCACCACTCGCCACATCTTCCCATCTCCCCCCTGTCTGCTTTCCGCAAAGACCGCTCACTCCATAACTCCCTGGTCAATTCGTCCCTTCCCACCCGTACCACCCCTTCCCCGGCCACTTTCCCTTGAAACCGCAAGAAATGCTACACTTGTCAATTTACCTCCCCCCTTGACTCCATTCAAGGACCCAAGCAGTCGTTCCAGGTGCGACAGAGGTTCGCCTGCACCTCCTCCAACCTCATCTATTGCATCCGCTGCTCTAGATGTCAGCTGATCTACATCGGTGAGACCAAGCGTAGGCATGGCGATCGCTTCGCCGAACACCTCCGCTCGTTCCACAATAACCAACCTGATCTCCCGGTGGTTCAGCACTTCAACTCCCCCTGCCATTCCGAATCTGACCTTTCTGTCCTGGGCCTCCTCCATGGCCAGAGTGAGGACCACCGTAAATTGGAGGAGCAGCACCTCATATTTCGCTTGGGCAGTTTATACCCCAGCGGCATGAACATTGACTTCTCCAATTTCAGGTAGTCCTCACTGTCTCCTCCCCTTCTCAGCTCTCCCTCAGCCCACTGGCTCCTCCTCTTCCTTTCTTCTTCCCGCACCCCTCCCCCCTCCCTAAATCAGTCTGAAGAAGGGTTTCGGCACGAAACGTTGCCTATTTCCTTCGCTCCATAGATGCTGCCGCACCCACTGAGTTTCTCCAGCACTGTTGTCTACCTTCGATTTTCCAGCATCTGCAGTTCCTTCTTAAACACCCTGTCCTTTGTGTCTTGTCTCTGTAGTGCCAGTAACTGAGTTGATGTCACGGGGAATTGAATGGCTTTGAAGCATCCTGCTCTTCCTCCTCCGGTGCTAATGTCTGCAAGGAGGAGGAACCTGCCAGGCTGCTGCCACTCACAGCTCCCAGCTTAACAGGTGGAGAAAAGTTATGATACACTTTCCCGCACTGCTCCATATTTCTCCTCGTGGAGAGCTCAGATGCTACTTCTGACCTGATTCTCCTCAGTAAGGTGCTGAAATACTAATGTGCTTGCTACGTGGCTAAGTGCTGGCAGGTCCACAACATTTCAGCAGGAAACATTGGGAATTCTTGTCAGAAACAAATATGCTCCTAATGCACTCCGATGACTTGCCAATGATGTTTGGATGCTCAGATTAATGGAGCTAATGAAACATTGGCATTAAAAGATGCATTGCACAATATGATTTCAAAACCAAATGGATCTGAGGGAGAACATTGAGATTATGAAATGTGATGAAGTAACCAGTGATTATTTCTTTTGGCTTGTAGCTCAAGCGAATATAGATTTAAATTAATTGCACAAAGCATAAAAGAGGAAGGTAGAAAGAAATGACGAATATTTTGGTAACTGAATATATCATTTCTTCCAAAATGGATTTGGCAATTGCATGACGGAGCAGGCCATTTAAAAAGATGCAAAACGCTAGTTGGAGATTTGGTTAAGATCAGGTGGCTTGTGAGAAGCAGCACAAGTGGAAATGGGCCCATTGATCAGACTCCTAATGCTGCATTGATCAGCGCTTTGGATGAATTATTGGAGAGAGGGTCAGCACACTTCCATTGCTTGTTTCATGTTTCGAACCAAAATCATCATTCATGTTTTCCAATGCCTCAAATCTAAACGCTAACTGTGTTCCCATATCAGTTAAGTAGGTCCCTCTGACCATGGGTGATGCATCCTGGTCGGATGCAAGCCTGGGCGATGTCATATGGAGGACAGGCTGTTGCCCATGCAGCACGTCTCCCCCTCTCCATGTCGCTGATCGATCCAAAGGAACAGCAGGGCGGTTACAGTTTGGCACCAGCGCCCTCGCAGGAGCTGCCAGAGCGAGGTTGTAGACAACGACAAACTGCCTTAGGGGCTCCGACTCCAGATTTTCTTGGGGTTTACTCCTGGAGCCTTTTCCATGACTGGATATGGCCACAAGGCAGTGGAGGTTTTAAATCAGAGTTTACCCTCTCCTAGATGGACTTCCTTCCCAGGCTGACGAGCCCCATCTGCCCGAGACTCATGGGGGCGGGAGCGCCTACCTTCCCATGCAGGTCTATAGCAGCTGCCCATTTCCTTTCCCTCCCCCACTCGCTCATCCCACAACTCTTGTCTATCCTTATGTTTTTCCTCAACCATTTTCATCTATGGTTTCAGATGCATGCGTCTCATTATCTGCAATTCCCTTCCTAAAACCAGCAGAATCTCTTTCTCTAACCTGCAACTCTTTGGGTGAAATTGTGGTCAATCCTACCTAGTAATACAATTCATGCAGCACCTTCTCTGCTAAAATGCTACTCTTTATTCAACGTTGTCGCCGTCCTCTGTCCTTTGAATTGCCACCCTTTCCAAGCCATCACAATGTCTCCAACCACTGCTTCTTCAATATCCATGAACAAATGCAGCCTAGAAAATATCTGCCAGTCTTTCACTAAATTCTAAATCTCCCAGCTGGAAATCTTCCCCAGGAACCACAGATCCTAAAATATAATGACATCGTTCAACCATGTTACGTGCATGTATATGTCCCTCCCTGTCAATGTTATCTCTCTCCATCTCCATGCCTGTTAATAGTTATTTTCCTTTCAGCGTCATCCCCTTGCTCCCACAGCAAGCAGATGTGTTACAGAATCTCTTTTTAACCCAAGACTTTGACCAAGCCTTTGGTCACCCCTCCTAATGTTATCTGTCTTGTCCCGAGTCTATTTTTCATCTGTTTTGATGTGTCTGAATTGCCTTTCTGCTTTCGTATGCCCAGAGCACTGTATCAATCAAGCTATCAATGTTTCATTGATTCCAAACCAAATCTTTGTTTGGCATTTAGAGATGAAAGTTTAGTGCAAGTATCAATTTGCATTGTTCAATGACAAAGAAGACCCTGTGTATGTTTGGAATAAAACCCGTCACTGAAGTAAGTGGAGGGCAGATGGAAACAGTCCTGCGGCCGCAATGAGGACGAGCATAAAAATAATTCAAAAACACAGCCTAGAGTTGCCTATAGAAAAAGGAGGTTAGAAAAGCCTAAAGCAGGAAAGTTATGATCAGTTATGATGTTGACTCTAACTACATAACAATTCACCTGACCCAGTATCTGGAAGTTGTCCTGCATTTACCAACCATAGTTTACAGGAAAGAGTATGGATTTTGGATGAGAGAATGATGAATACATGATCATGTTTTTCTCTTTCCATGTTGAGCCATTTTGGAAGAATGTTCTTGCCAAACGTTACAGTGGAATTCTTCTTATCGAGTCCACATCACAAGATTAGAAATTATTTAGCCAGAGCTGAACACACTTCTCGGCATCTGCATACAGTGGCTTCTTGTGTGTGGTGGTGGAAAGATTGGTGGAAACAGGGCCGCGACGTGAATGCTCTTTCCTTGACCCCACAGTGGAATTGAAATGGTCTATCAAGGAGAGCTTGAAACCTTTGACAAAAGTTGATAATTTTTACAATTTTCACGAAAGAAATGAACATAAATAACAAATATTTGTTTATTCAACATAATAAACATTTACAGTTATTGGATAAATAGTCAACATTGTCCTATAAAAGCAGATTTGAATTTACAACCAGTAATTTGAAATGTTATCAACATTTGCAGGATCAAAGATTAGTTGTGGAGCCAAATAATTTGGAGAGCTTTCCTTTGTCATTTTCTGCTGCCAAATCATATGAAATCTTTTAGTTTAGTTTAGAGATACAGTGTGGAAACAGGTCCTTCGGCTCACCGAGTCCGCACTGACAAGCGATCCCTGCACATTAACACTATCCTACACACACTGGGGGCAATTTTACATTTATACCAAGCCAATTAACCTACAAACCTGTACGTCTTTGGAGTGCAGGAGGAAATCGAAGATCTTAGAGAAAACCCATGCGGTCACGGGGAGAACGTACAAACTCCACACAGACATATCCTGTAGTTAGGATCGAACCCGGGTATGAAATATGATACGATACGATAGAACTTTATTCATCCCCGGAGGGTAATTGGTCATAGTCAACCAACAGTCATAACACACAACAATTACACCAAAACGTGAAATTATAATTAAATTTAAAGTAAGGGAAAAAAAAGACAAGCGGCTGTTGTCTGGCTGCTGTGTGCGCAACACCTCCACCTGAACAAATGAACAAACAAACAAATGTGGACTTATTCCCTGGGCAGAGGATTCTAAACTAGGGTACTTCCCCCCACACCGGGTCCCCCATTGTCTTCCCCTCCCCCTGATGCTCATCGACCGCTGATTGCAGATCGATCATGAGGCCGCACTGCCTTACTCCGCAGCTTCTGCTGCCGCCGAGGCTCACGTTGCTGCCGAGGCTCCTGCTGCCGCCAGGGTTCCCGCTGCTGCCGAGGCTCCAGCTGCTGCCGAGGCTCCAGCTGCCGTCGAGGCTCCAGCTGCCACCAGGGCTCCCGCTACTGCCGAGGCTCCAGCTGCTGACGAGGCTCCAGCTGCCGCCGAGGCTCCTGCTGCCGCCGAGGTTCCAGCTGCCGCCGAGGCTCCTGCTGCCGCCGGGGTTCCTGCTGCTGCCGAGGCTCATGCTGCCGCCGAGGCTCATGCTGCCGCCGGGGTTCCTGCTGCTGCCGAGGCTCATGCTGCCGCCGAGGCTCCAGTGGCAGCCGAGGCTCATGCTGCTGCCGGGGTTCCTGCTGCTGCCGAGGCTCCAGCTGCTGACGAGGCTCCAGGGGCAGCCGAGGCTCCTGCTGCCGCCGGGGTTCCTGCTGCTGCCGAGGCTCATGCTGCCGCCGAGGCTCCAGTGGCAGCCGAGGCTCCTGCTGCCGCCGGGGTTCCTGCTGTTGCCGAGGCTCATGCTGCCGCCGAGGCTCCAGCTGCTGACGAGGCTCCAGCTGCCGCCGAGGCTCCTGCTGCCGCCGGGGTTCCTGCTGCTGCCGAGGCTCATGCTGCCGCCGAGGCTCCAGTGGCAGCCGAGGCTCCTGCTGCCGCCGAGGCTCCTGCTGCCGCCGGGGTTCCTGCTGCTGCCGAGGCTCATGCTGCCGCCGAGGCTCCAGCTGCTGACGAGGCTCCAGCTGCCGCCGAGGCTCCTGCTGCCGCCGGGGATCCTGCTGCCGCTGAGGCTCATGCTGCCGCCGAGGCTCCAGTGGCAGCCGAGGCTCCTGCTGCCGCCGGGGTTCCTGCTGCCGCTGAGGCTCATACTGCCGCCGAGCCTCCAGTGGCAGCCTAGGCTCACGCTGCCGCCGAGGCCCCACCACCGCCTACGTCGAGGCTCCTGCTGCTGCTGAGGCTCCCGCTGCTGCTGCTGCCAAGGCTCCCATCGCCACCGCCACTGAGCCTCCTTCGGCCCACATAGGCCTCGCCACCCGGCATCTGCACAGTCACCTGGGAGGCCTGTGGGGCGAGTCGGGCCAGTCAGTGGCACGGTTGTTCGGGGGGGGTCTTTGGCGCTGTAAACACTATAGAGCAGCAACTCTACTGTTGCACCACCGTGCTGCCCATATATTTGTTATTTCACGTTCATTATATAATTACGTCATTTTAATTGCAAGATGTTTTCACAGTTTGCTGCGGAGAAATGACAAACATTTTAAGTATAAGAAGTTAAAATGGGATAGATGAATTGTGTTGGTTTTAGTTTGAAAATATTTTTATTCTGGTATGATGGGGAACCTTTAATCTTCAAATGTTATAGCTAATGTTGAGATTCTAAAGCAGCAAATGACTAGCAACCCGCTGAGTTACTCCATCTTTTTGTGTCTATCCTAGCAAAATAAGTTTGATGATTGAATAGGTAATGTAGAAAATCACATTGTCATTTTGATGTGTGTTTACCAAGTTTGGAGCAGTGCCTTGTCGAGCAAACTCTAGTGAATATTTATGTGTATAAAATTAACCCAGGTCAAGAAATCATCTGAAATTTGATCAACGAGCTGTATAGGATGTCAGTCAGTGTTGAATGAGCACTGCTCTTCAGAGGAGCAAAATGGAACACGCTCACCTTTTTTTTGGTAGTCCTCAAAAACAATTCCAAAGAATAAAAGAAATAAAACTCGCGAGTGATGCAGCTTCCCTGCTGATTGTTTCCTGCAATGGAGAGACAAATGAGTCGATGTTTCAGAGACTGTTGCATTTGTTGGCAGTTCTAAAGTGATGAATGTGATGGTGTGTTGTAGCTAGAGAACCACAAGCAGCACACAGACGAGGTAGAAAGTTCCTGATAACCAAGCATGTTAAGCACAATATATCAACTCCCCGGGCTAATTAAACATTATTGTTTCAGTTCACGCAGGACAATTGAAAGTGTCAAGCATGAGACAGCTTCGTGTTTAAAGGTTTTTCGCAAGGATTGTGAAATGGGTTCAAAGTACAGCTAGGTCTAGATCTTAATGAACAATGAGCTTGAGAAATGAACAGTCTGCTTCTGATATGCTTTTCCCGTGCTTCCAAAATCTGCTCCCCACTTGGCAAACCGACTGTCAGCAATTGGAATATTGCTTCCCATTCTTTTCCTTAATTCAGAGTCTTTACTTATTCTAGATAGACCCCCCAGACAGGCATCACAGGGAGTTAATGTCCAGGGTGGATTTGGGAGAAGTAAAAGATGAAGTAGAAGCAGTTAAACGACTCCCACTCAAAAGAGTAGCCGGACACTTGATCCCCGACCAGTGTCAGTTCCAGTTACCGGTTGCTAGGAAGAACACAAAATGAGCCTGAGAATGGCTTGGCCGTCATCTCTCTCTCGCGTTATAAAGCAGCCAGTTTCTTCACACCCTATCTCGTATGGTCAGGGTGAGAACTTGCTTTCAGGCACAAATCAGTGCCCTGTTACTCTGCGATGCGAGGTGCTTCGTTTAAGTATGCTGCAAGACGGAAGGACAAATGACCTTGCGTAGAGGATGGCAAAACTTTGTTGATCATTTCTTAGGAGAGACTGGGGAGACACGGAGATGCAAAAAGCAAATGTCCAAGTCTGGCTTGTCGATGAACTTCTGGATAGAAATTGGGTAACCCACTGTAAAAATTCACTGAAATATATATCACTCAGACTGTGTCCCAAAATTTGCATCTCTGGGTTGGGAAAATCACAACAAAAATCACTGCCCTTTCACTTTTAATCCATTCATTTGGTAGCATTTCTGTCTATGCAAAGAAACTATGTTTTGAACATTTTCTTAATGTTCTTTCTTAGGATTTTTTACATTTTGTTATATATGTGAATGTGATGAAATAATTTAATTTGCATTCACTTATTGAAAAGTTTGTTTCTCACACTTTCTTACTCTGTCATATAGTTAGATCTTTAATTTATGCTTAGCGTTTACATGCAAATGCTTTCAATTTGATTTAAATACGCATTAAAACAAAATATATTTAATGCTCATTATCCATTTCCTTGGCAATCAGGAAGGAGGGAATTTCTTATGATTGTGATGTGGAAGATAATCTGTGCAGACGAGGAACTCTAGCCTTTAGTGGAAATGCATGTAATTACTGCGAGTAAATTCTGGAGTCTCATTTGCGCATCATTTACACGTTATATGTAAATTAGGTCGACGCATGGGGTGCGCATCCGTTGCGCATGGTGAGGCGTGGAATCGTATGCGGTGGTGCGTGGTATCGCGCAGCGCTCCAGGATTTAGTACAGGAACAAAATCCTCGTGCGCCACCTGCGTGACGTATCGCGTACGCATTGGGTACGCACACTGACACATTGAAGTCGTACGTTGGCGTCCTGACGTCTCACGTGTATCGCGTGGTGACGCAAGGTTACTTCACGGCGCGTCAACGTCATTACGCCCTTGTGTCAACGTCCTGCCGCACGCCGCAGGGTATTCTATTGATGTCACGCGCACCAGACGCTGTGCTGACGCGTGATTTGCGCGCGACGTCGCGCATCATGATGCGGCAACCTATTTACATGTGACGTGTAAATGAGGCGCAAATGACGGCCAAGTGGGACAGCCCTTTACCTCTGTGTGATTCACCAGTTTGTCAGCAGTCCTTTATATAAGTGGTTGCACTTAGCAGTATCTTATGTTAGAAGCATTGGTACGGAGTTGGGATCGGGCACCCTGCTGTTCTAATGATCAATTGGACATTGGATGATGTGGAGCACTGGAGTAGCCAGGCACACTTCCCACCCAATCTCTCCTGCTCCCAAACATGCAAGTATGAGTATACATTGAGGACTCCCTCCCATCGGGCAGAAGCTATAGAAGTGTGAAAACGCATACCTCCAGATTCAGGGCTGTTATCAGGCAACTAGATCATCCTACCACAGACTACTATCTACATCATTGGTGACCCCTGGACTATCTTTGATCGGACTTTACTGGCTTTATCTTGCACTAAACATTATTCCCTTATCATGTATCTGTAAACTGTAAATGGATTGATTGTAATCATGTATTGTCTTTCCGCTGAGTGGTTAGCACGCAACAAAAGCTTTTCACTGTACCTTGGTACACGTGACCATAAACTAAAATGAACCAACAATATGTCATGTTTAAGAAAGAACTGCAGATGCTGGAAAAATCGAAGGGAGACAAAAATGCTGGAGAAACTCAGCGGGTGAGGCAGCAAAAAGGGTTGAGACCCTTCTTCAGACTGATGAAGGGTCTCAACCCGAAGCGTCGCCTATTCCTTCTCTCCATAGATGCTGCCTCACCCGCTGAGTTTCTCCAGTATTTTTGTCTACCTTCGACAATATGTCATTGTCTTCAATGGATTACATTCCACGGGTGATTAATAATTGTTTTTTTATGTGACTAACTTGAAGTAATTCCCGAGTTAGCCTTTATCCTAGAGTTAAGCCAGGCTTTCCTAGTCAAAGTTCAGGATATTTCCAAGTTGCTGATACATGATTCATTGTTGCAGCAGCAACTGTTGCCGCTTGCATCACCCACATTTCACTTTCTTCCTATGTGATATGCACACTTGGAAGTGCCAATCGCATGTCTTAACTAATTTCACACTTCATTTCAATTGCATAGTGCATAATAAACATGCACCGCAAGATTGAATTTCTAAGCCATGTTGTTTAGCAAATGGAATTCAATAGTAATTTACCTTCAAATTGGGTTTCTGATTGCTTGGGTAAGTAACTGCACTACTTAAATGTCAGTTAATGCCCTCTTATGTGAGATTAAGCTATTCATTCCATTCTGGGTTCCAATGTAAATAAGATGGACCACACGTACTGTAAATACATTGAACCTGGTGGATTTTGAAGGGGAGCAGTGGATAAAGGCTGTAAATGTG
The DNA here is from genome assembly GCA_038087875.1 of Malacoraja senta. Lineage (NCBI taxonomy): Eukaryota > Metazoa > Chordata > Chondrichthyes > Rajiformes > Rajidae > Malacoraja > Malacoraja senta. The sequence goes on from CM075977.1 coordinate 101,829,736, forward strand.
TATTTAATGACGGAGTATCTTTGCGTTTTGAACCAGAAGTGAGAATGTAAATGAATTTCAAGTGAAGTTAAAATTGAAATAGAACAAAATGCTCGGCAAACTCAACAGGTTAAGTGGCATCTTTGGAAAAATGATTCAGTTAATCTTTCCATTCTGAAACTATTTCTCGTACATAGATACTTTTGGAATGGAAACTACTTGTCATGTGCTTTGTTCAGCATTTTCTGTATTTATATTCAAATTTCCAATATATGCTGTTTTATTTTCATCGAAGAAGGACAATTTCTTCCAACCTGAAGCAATAACTCTTTCCATTTCCATAGATGCTGTCTGACCTACAGAGGGTTTCTAATATTTTCTGCTTTTAATTTAGCTTCATACCTCGAGGAAAATAGTATTGCGTGATCAATTCACAGCTTGCAGGTGGAGGGGGGCGAGGGGGGGGGTTGAACGATGGATTTTGTGTTTCAAATTTTAGCCGAGAGTCGGATAAAATTCACTGTTTGGGAAGATGGGGATGACGAGCAGAGAATGGTATTGAATGTGAACAAATGGAAGGAATGGGATAGGAAGAGCAAGAAAGCTAGACCTTGAGAACGAGAGCACAGATCACAGGAGGTGATAAATGAGAGACTCTGCAGACCACAGATTTGCATGGTTGAAGTGTAAAATTCTGGTCCCAGAAATGCACCACTGGGCGTTTGGTGCCCGCAAGAAAGAATAGAACTGCTGGTGCTACCCCACGCAGCTAAGAAAGCCAAAGAGCATGGATGAATTCACTCCGCAATAACCTGAGGGGGAGTTGATCCAAAGATCGAGATCCACTGGGAGTACATTTAAACATCAATGGAGCAGAGATTGCTACAAAGAACAGGATCAGGTCACCTGTGTGTGGAGCGACGGCTCGGGGCATGAGGGTGGCCCAGGAGATTTATTGAGGAAACTGAAACAAGAAAATGGAGCGGAGGTTGGCTGAGATTCAGTGGTCAATGTTTGGACTGGCAGAAGAAGCGCACTCGAATCTTGCCCGAACTTCTGCACCTCTGTACTTCCGACATGTTTCGAGGGTCCTTTATAAAGCATTCCCTGATGCTGTAGTAACCAGCACGCTAATGTGTTGGGTGTATCCCACTGTAGCTAACAGTAACAAGCGCTTGTTTTTGAAGTTATGGTTTGCAATTATGAAGCTGGAAGCCACACCTTCCCCTCTGGCTTGGGTTGGACTGTGCAGTTTGGAGAGCCAAGAATCATTTTGCTAGGTGGGGTGACTTTTAGAAATATGGATCACCTGCACTGAGTTCTCGCAGGCAAATTTCACGCCAGTGAGGCTTTTCCGCAGGACCTTGAGCAATGTAACATTTTTCCTGATGACATTCATTGGAATGCAGCAGGGTCAGGGTTACAGGCAGAGGGTATACATCCACCCAGGTATCTGACTTATGGAGCAGGCAGCACATTGAGATCCACACACATGCCTTCAATCCGAGAAAGGTAAGGCTAAACCCCAAAAATAGCCGGAGGTTTCGGAAGATTAGCCAGTTGCCTCTCATTTCTAAAGGAAATAGCCCAAACTCTGAATAGTTTGAAAAAAGAGATCCATAAATTAAATCGTCTGTAAATATATGCAAAAATGGTGCCATGTGGCAGATTCATAGCACTTTGATCCACGAGTGCTGGGAGTGGTAGCTTAGTTTAGCTTTAGTTTAGAGACAGTGCAGAAGCAGGCCCTTCGGCCCACCGAGTCCGCCCCGACCAGCGATCCCCGCACACTGGCACTACACACACTAGGGACAATTTACAATTTTACGGAAGCTTAACCTACAAACCTTTACGGAAGATTAACCTACAAACCTGTTCGTCTTTGGGATGTGGGAGGAAACCGGAGCACCTGGAAAAAAAACCCGCGCAGGTCACAGGGAGAACATACAAACTCTGTACAGACAGCACCCACAGTCAGGATCGAACCCGGATCCCTGGCGCTGCAAGGCAGCAACTCTACCGCTGCGCCACTATGCCGCCCCTATTTTGTGCAGATGTGTAAGATCTTTTATGAATTCACAGCACGGCCTGTGAGACATAAGCCCACTTGTGCACTTTTAAATGACACTTAACCATAAGTTGCAAAAATTGAACTAACCCACTGAGTCTGCCTTCTGACTCAGACTCATGGTCCTGTGAAAATGGTAGTGTGGGATCAGTGGGGAGTTTTGGGGTGACCTTTCATGAGTAGCGGGAAGGCAGTCGTAGAAGCAGTCACTCTGAACAACTAGAGCCATCGGTAACTTCTCGAACCTCCACCTCCGCCACCCCAACAACAATGCAAAGTAATCTGTTATATTGTTGTGCGAATGAATTTGGCTCCAATGTCTCCAGTTACAGATGTGACAGCAAAGGTTCACTGAGGGTGGTGAACCTGTGAACTTCACCTCTCACCCAAGACACTGGAGGCCTCCTACTGTATTTACAAAGTAGGTAGATGGGTTCCAAGCAGGATCAAGGGGTATGGGCAAAGAGACTGAATATAGCAAGAAGGTAGATCAGCCGTGGTAGTAATGTTCGATAGACACAAAATGCTGGAGTAACTCAGCGGGACAGGCAGCAGCTCTGGATAGAAGGAATGGGTGACATTTCGGGTCGAGACCCTTCTTAAGGCTGAGAGTTAGGGGAGAAGGAAACAGAAATATGGAAGGGTAAAGTGCGAAAATGAGACATCAAAGTGAATGAAGATACAGGAAAGTGTAGAATAGATCATTGTTAGTTATATAATAGCAATGTTGTCACAGGAAGTCATAAGACTTTTCTTAAACAGTATTTGGAGTATTGCGTGCAGTTTTGGTTGCCCCATTATAGGAATGATGTGAAATCGTTAGGGAGGGTGCAGGAGATGTTTACCAGTATGCTGCCTGGATTAGAAGGTATTAGCTATAAGGAGAGGTTGAGAATTTCTAGTTTTTAAAACATGAATAAAGGCAATTATAAAGCTACATGCATAGTGATGCCTCAAGTGGGCTGGGAAGATAAATTGAAAGTTAGGACAAAAGATATGTAATGGCTAACTTTTATAAAATATCTCCTTAATTTTCAATGAAGCTATATTTAAGACAAAAGAACTGTCAGTGGGATGACCCATCTGTGGCTAACTAAGGAAGATTACTGGAAGGCCAGAAGTACTGGGAACATTTTAGAAACTTGCTAAGGATGACTAACATAAAGAGGACAAAATAAATTACAAGAGTAAGATGCAAGAAATATAATAAATTTAAGAGAGAATTAGATAGAGCTCTAGGGGCTGGTGGAATCAAGGGATATGGGGAGAAGGCAGGCACGGGTTATTGATTGGGGACGATCAGCCATGATCACAACGAATGGCGGTGCTGGCTCGAAGGGCCGAATGGCCTCCTCCTGCACCTATTTTCTGTGTTTCTAATAGACAGAAGGAGCTTCTACAAATATATAAAAAGGAAGAGAGTAGCTACAAAAATGGAGAGAGTTAGGGAACTAAGATTGAGGAATTTAAAAAAGCAATGAGATTTTGAAAGAATATTTTACCTCTATCTACATGGTGGACCTTAAAAAATCCCAAGATTTAAAAAAAAAAATGGGGTTAAAAGGATAGAAATGAAAACATTTTAGTATTGCAAGGGAAAATGTTGTTGTTAAACTCATAGAACTAAAGGTGTTCTTCTCATGCCAGGGACTTGAGGTGGCTGCAGTGACATTGGTTGACCTGGTTGTGATCTTCAAAAGTCCTCTAGAATTTAAAAGACGTGCCCTGTAATTGGAAAAATGCAAACATTGTATCCTTCTTCAAGAAAACCCCACGAAAAGATGGAAATAAAAACATACCCAGCGGGTCAGGCAGATGGACACAGAATGCTGGAGTAACTCAGCGGGACAGGCAGCATCTCTGGAGAGAAGGAATGGGTGACGTTTCGGGTCGAGACCCTTGGCAGATGCTGGATGCAAACAAACAAGAAGGAAAGCAAGTTGTGAGAAGGATACAAAGGTGCATGAATGGACTAAGTGAGTGGGCAAATGTTGACAGGAGGAGCTTATTGTGGAGAATGGTAAGGTTACTATTCACTTTGGTGAAATGGAGGGAGACCACGGGTTGCTGATGCAGGGAGATCTGGTGTTCTGGTACAGCAAGCACTTAAAACCAGCAAGTGGATGGGAAGGTCAATAGAATGCCGAGCTTCATTACACAGGTAATAGATTACAAAAGTAGGGAAGTTTCCTCTGGAGCATGGTAAGAATGCAACAGGACTCCTTTGTCCAGTTATGGTTCCCGTATTTAGGTTGGGGTATATTGGTATTGGGAGCACATCAAAGAATATTCGCAGGCTTGTTTCCCGGCACAGAAATCAGAAGGTGAGGGTGAGCAGCCGTTTTGAGCTACTGCAGTTCTCCTGGTGAAGGCATTCCCACAGTGCGGTTGGATAAAGAGTTCCAGGATTTGGATCCAGTGACAATGACGAACTAGTGTTATTTTTCCCAAGTCAGACTGGTGCATGATTTTGACAGGAACAGCAAGTGTTTGTGTTCCCCTGTTTATGTGGCTCTCATCCTCTTTGGCATTAGAGATTTTACAGTTTGCTGGGTGCTTTTGGAATAACCTAGGTGTACGACTGCAACGCATAAGTGATACCTAATGTGATCACAGTGAGAGGGAATGAATGCTTGGTGTGATTGACGCGTGCAAATTAAAAGGTCTGTCTCACGAATCTGCGTTCATTGGCGGCGAAACGGGAAGAATCTGCCGCCATAGACCGCGCACTCGTGAGAAAGAACAATTCCCGGGCCGTGCGACGGTGTTCTCAACACCGCGCGGTGCAAAAATAAAATCGACAATGTCGAAAACACTATACTCACCGCACAACCTCCACCAGTGATGCACGAGTGCGCACGGCCGCTCGCACGGGCCGCCGCCAGTGTGGGTCGAGCGCCGTGCGTCAAACCTCCTCTGCCACAGCCTCCGCCAGTGACGCACGAGCCGCCGCCAGTGAGGCACGTGTGCTGCGCGGTCACAGGCACAGCCATCGCTACAGCGCCGCGATCAGGATGGCCGCCGCCACAGCCGCCGCTGGTGAGTCACGTGCGGGGGGCCGACGTCATCGCAGTCGGCCCGCCCTTTTTTTACTTACCGCAAGCACGTGGGACCCGCCGTGTTTGAATTAACTCGGCCCCCGCGCAACATCCGTGCGGCGCTCCGGTGGATAGGCTCGACGCTCTCGCCGTTGCCGCGCGGTCCTAGCTACCGGCGACGCCGCGCTTCACCGCCGATGACCGCAAACAGGTAAGACACGGCCTTAAGCAGTCTGCCTTGTCCTGTATGTTTAGTTTAGAGATACAGCACGGAAACAGGTGCATCGGCTTACTGAGTCCACACCGACCAGTGATCCCCACACACTAACACTACCCTACACACACACTAGGGACAATTTACATTTATACCAAGCCGATTAGCCTACAAACCTGTATGTCTTTGGAGTGTGGGAGGAAATCGAAGATCTCGGAGAAAACGCAAGCGGTAATGGGGAGAACGTACAAAGTCTGTACAGACAAGCACCCGCAGTCAGGATCGAACCTGGGTCTTTAGCGCTGTGAGGCAGTAACTCTACCACTACGCCATCGTGCCACGGTTTTGAATGTATTAGCAAAAAGTAGAGATGCACTTGTGACTTGTAAAGAGTGGAAAGACCTTGGGATGTCGTTTACCTGTTGATACCAGCCTGTGATCTACTGTTATAGTGTTTCTGCATCAATAGTGATGGCCAGGATAAACTGTTCTTCTTCTTCTTGCGTATGGCGTGCACAGCCTAAAGTTGTAGGACAACTTGTTCTATTTGATCTTATTTGATTGTGCACGCCGGGTTGATTGCATTCGTCGAAACAGGGCGGACCACGTGAAGGTTTGATTGATTTTGATTTGATTCAATTTATTGTCATTGTCTTCAATTAAGAGACAACGAAATGCTATTTTCCTTACAGTCATACAAATAAAAAAGACACAAAAACACAGAACACAGTAGTCCACAACACAAACATCCCCACAGCGGCACCAACGTTCCCCACTGTGAGGGAAGGAACCAAAGTCCAGTCAACCTCCTCACTGATGTTCCCCAATGTTCACCCGTGGTCGTGGCCTGCCGAGCACCCCGTAGTCGCCGCCACGGGCGGCCCGATGTTCAGCCCCTCTCGCTGGGAACGATGGAACCCCGACGTCGAAAGGTAGAACAACCTCAGCTGCCTGGACCTCTGAATTGGCCACCTCCCACCGGAGTCCGCGGCTCCCGAAGTCCACAGGCCGAGCTGGGCGGAGATTCACGCTGGCGACCCCCGGCAAAGGGTCCCAGGAATCCGCGATGTTGAAGACAGCGCCGCCCGCGCTGGGAGCTCCGCGAACCACAGCTCCGCGATGTCGATGCAGCAGGACCAACCCTCCGGAGCTCCAAACGGCGATCCCAGGTAAGGCCTCGCCCGCTCCGCGATGTATCCAGTGCTGCGCCGCCGCTGCTGAAACTCTGGTCGGTCCCGGCAGGAAAGGCCGTGCCAATCCAGTAGGTAGGCCGCGGAGGGGGGCGATGGCGCGACTCGGATTATAGTCGCATCCTCGCCAGGAAGTGACTGAAGGGCGGTTTCCCCCTTACCATACCCCCTTCCCCCCACATAAAATACTAAAAAAAAACAAGAACATACTATGTACGTACTTTAAACATAACAAAAATAAAAACGTTAACCAGACTGTAGGCGGAGGCAGCCATCAACAGCGCCACCGACAGTCCAGATCTCCCACCCTGTTGGAGGACTAGGATAAAATGTTGGTTGCTAGCACCATTGTTTGCTAGGAGTCAATGGTTACAGTCTGTCTTGTAGAGATGTAATTGCTTAATGTGTTGCAGCACAAATGTTTGAAGCCGTTTATTGCACCATGCCCGATTATTGTCCACTATTGCTGCATGCCTCATCTGCTGAGGAGTAGTTAATAGAATGGAATGTTGTACAGTAGCAGCAAATATTCCCTTGATGGAAGGAAGATAACTGTTGAATCTATTGATAAAGTTGCTTCAGTTTAATATCCTCGCTCCGATTCCCAAATCTGTGCATGGCCTCGCACTCCCTACCTTTCCCCAAGGTCATAAGTGATAGGAGCAGAATTAGGCCATTCGGCCCATCAAGTCTACTCCGCCATTCAGTCATGACTGATCTATCTCTCCCTCCTAACCTCATTCTCCTGCCTTCTCCCCATAACCCCTGACACCCGTACTAATCAAGATCTATCTATCTCTGGCTTAAAAATATCCATTGGCTTGGCCTCCACAGCCTTTTGTGGCAAAGAATTCCGCATTCACCACCCTTTGACTAAAGAAATTCCTCCTCATCTCCTTCTTAAAGGATTGTCCTTTAATTCTGAGGCTATGACCTCTAGTCCTAGACTCTCCCACTACTGGAAACACCCTCTCTATATCTACTCTATCCAAGCTAACTTGCTGAGAAAGCTGTATCTCTCCAGTTAATGGCTCCTAATCATTCATAAATGTAATCTCTCCTATTTTGGCGGTTGTGTCTTTTTCCCCTATGCTGTCCTCCCTTGTCTCTGTCTTGCTGCTCCAATCTCAGTTTGTCTGGAATTACATGAATTTATGGTTAATACTGACACTGAGAGGTTGCTTGGAATACCTTTTGGCCGTTAAAGACAGCGCGCAAGTTCGTTGTGCCTTTATCAGTTGGGAGCACTTACCACTGGAGAACACAGTTGTTGCCTCGAAGACAGATGCAAAAAGCTGGAGTAACTCAGCTGGATAGGCAGCATCTGTGGAGAAAATGAATAGGTGACGTTTCGTGTCGGGACCCTTCTTCAGACTGAGAGTCGGGGGAGAGAGAAACTGGAGAGATGCTGCATGTCCCGCTGAGTTACTCCAGCATTTTGTGTTTATCTTCGGTGTAAACCAGCATCTGCAGTTCCTTCCTACACAGTTGTTAGACACAAAATGCTGGAGTAACTGAGCAGGACAGGCAACATCTCTAGAACACTACACTACACTACACATTTCCTTACACTACACAGTTTTTTTACCTCTGCCGGTTTGAGTGGTTTCAGTCATTTGATTGAAGTTTTGGGGGACTGCCCCGACCTCTTGCTTAAAACAAAAACTTGTTGTCCATACACTCTCTATCCAATCCTTTCCCAAAGTTATGACATGAAATTTGGAAACTATTCCCAGCCTTGCACTTGCCTTGTGGGGTGCAGGGTGTATAGTGAAACAGATATATTTTGCCAGGGAATCTTCCACACAGGGGCTTTGTCAAGGTTACTGGAGCAAGTGAGAGGCAGCTAAGCTCACACGCAAGACTGTGCGTGATGATCTGTGAGTCATTCATACAGTGGGCCATGTCATTGAGAAATCCGCCCTTTACAGACTCCTTTAAAAAGGAAATGATGCTGACAGATATGGAGATTCTGTTTGTTGGTTTCCATAGCAGTCTCGTGCCGAACAGCCTTGAAATTTAGACAGACGCAAAGTGCTGGAGTAACTCAACAGGTCAGGCAGCATCTCTGGAGTAGAAAAAGATAGGTGACGTTTTGGGTCGGGACCCTTCCCAACCTGAATTTCCTGTCTCTAGCCTTTAAAAATAGTGAGGCTCAGAGGAAGAAAAACATGTTTTCTTTCTGCTCAGATGTACTTCTGAAATGAAGCAAAAAAATAAATAAAATCTGCTTCACAGGAAGGCTATTGTTTGTCAACACAATTTTCCAGGTTGGAGTGTTAAATTAATAAGTCTGCAATATGTTTTCACTCTCGACATGCGTTTTCATTTGCATTCACGGTTCAGAGCAGGGGACTTTCTTTTGTTAACGTTGAACATTTCAAGTAGAAACCAGGAACTGCAAAAGTTAGTATACCAAAGAAGACACAAGATGCTGGAGTAACTCAGCAGGTCAGGCAGCATCTCTGGAGAACATGGATCCACGTGCTCCAGAGATGTTGCCTGACCCGCTGAGTTCCTCCAGCACATTGTGTCCTGTCTTTTGATCATTCAAAGGTCTTTTTTTTATATCTGGTCCAGAGTTGGGCATGGGTCTTGTCTCTGAATCAAAAGGTTAAGGGTTTAAGTATAAAATCTATGCTGATATTCACCGAGAGAGCGCAACAACACCTGAGGTGTTGTCTTTCAATCAGATTGGGATTCTGCCTGCCTTCTCATTGATATTAAGGCTCCTGTGCTATTGTTTTGTAGAAGAGCAGGGGAGGAATCCCTGGTGTGCTGCCCAATATTTACCCTGACAGATTAGCTGGTCGTTATCAAGTTGTTGCTTGCGTGGGGTTGCTTTGTGTGAATTGGCTGCTTTCTCGGTGACCACGCTGTAAAAATACTTCATTAACTAAAAGTGTTTGAGGTTGTGGAAGGCTTTGTAAAAGCAAGACAACTTCCTCATGCTCTAACTCTGGGAAGAAGGGCAGCTTCAAAAGTTGATTGAAAATTCTGTGACAGCTGAGTATCAAGCTGACATTCTGTCTGTCCCGCTGAGTTACTCCAGCTTTTAACCATATAATAACCATATAACAATTACAGCACGGAAACAGGCCATCACGACCCTTCTAGTCCGTGCCGAACACGTATTCTCCCCATGTCCCATATACCTGCGCTCAGAATATAACCATATAACAATTACAGCACGGAAACAGGCTTTTTGTGTCTATCTTCGGTTTACACCAGCATCTGCAGTTTTACTTCGGAGTCACGTGAGTGACTACGTGAAGAAGACGCGTCAGGGCGCACGCGCGTCATTACGTCTGACGCATTGGCGCCCGGCAGCAGGAAGACAGAGCTCCTCCTGCAGGTGAGTAGTTACAGCTCCACCAAAGTCGGGGAGACTTTGGAGGAGTTAAAAAAATATATATATATAGAAGTTTGTTGCTGTATTTTTCCCAACAATGCAGGAACAAGTAAAAAATCATCAAGGTGCAGGCCTGCTACGGACAAGGAGAGAGAGAGTTGCGGGAGCGCAGTCTCTGAAAGGCAGCCTGTCACCTCTGGGGAGTCGCAAGCCGGTAGCGGTGCGGCGACAGACTTGGCAAAGTGCCCAGGGTACACAGCCAACGCCAGTCAGGCAGTAGGCATAAGCCAAGTCTGTCAGGGCCATTGACTCCGCAGAGTCGGGCCAGGAGAGTCCCGTCGGGGACAGGATACCGTGCCCCAGCGGTTATCCAAAAGGAGCAGCGCATACAGGGGCTGCTCCACCAAGCCACACTCCAGGAGGAGTTGTGCAGGCTGGAGGCCGTGGGGACGGCTCTGCCGGCAGTGCCTAGGTGAGGCCTGCTTCACAAAGCCACACTCCAGGAGGAGTTGTGCAGGCGGGAGGCCGTAGGGAAGGCTACGCCGGCAGTGCCTAGGAGAGGCCTGCTTCACAAAGCCACACTCCAGGAGGAGTTGTGTGGGCGGGAGGCCGTCGGGAAGGCTCCGCCGGCAGTGCCTAGTAGAGGCCTGCTTGAAAGCACCCTCTTTGCAAGAGGTGTGCAGCACGGTTTGCCATGTCGTCGGACGCTGGTGAGCCTCTGGGTGAGGAACTTGCCACCAGCATAAATTACCAAGTCTCACATCAGCTACAGGAGCTGACAATGGATGAGAGTAAAGAAGCATGAAGCCCCAATCAACTGTGGCCTGTTAAAAGTTCCTGTTGGGAACAGGAAGATTTGGGGCAAGATGGGCATACAAATGAGAGCCCAGGTGAAGCTCCAGCATATTTTTAAAATTGCTGGCATCTGGCATAACGAGCTTTGCCAGGATGGTGGATGGAGAGGCCATGACAAAATTACAACAAAAGGTGTGGCGCTATTGTGGAGTGCCCACTTTGAGATCAACTGCCTCCGCAAGACTGCGTTTAGACCAACCATCAACCCTAAATATGCTTCACTCTGCCAGCCTGGCATAGTGCAACTGGCACAGCTGTTTGGCGAGGATTTCGCAAAGCATGTGAAGGAGCTGGAGGAAGTATCCCTATAAGCGAGGAGACTGGTCCGGGCAAGGGACGAGTCCAGCTACGATGCAGCGCAGTTGGCGTTCGTCTGTAGCAGCGCCAGGGAAGGTGAGATATCCAGCTCGAGGCCGGGGATGAATGCCAGGTGGTAAGGACGTAAGTGGGTCTGGTTCTCATGTAGACAGATCTAATGGGATACAATTAAATGTTTACCTCAGATATATTTATACTGAAGGTTATTGAAGGGTATCGAATAAAGCTTAATGCAAATTCTGATTTACCCATGCAACATGTTCCAAAAAAGAAGTTTGACTTCAGTATCACTGAACAATTGGAAGTTCAGGTGGAACTTGCAAGCTTAGGTAATAAAGGTGTAATTGCTAACGCAGTTTACCAAAGCCATCAGTTTGTGTCCAATATCTTTCCCAGACCAAAAAAGGATGGGGGATGCAGAATTATACTGGATCTGAATAGTCTTAAACCTTTTTGTACGGTATAGACATTTTAAGATGGAAACGTTTGAGGAGATCTTAAAGATCCGGATTCAGTGTCTGTTCATTTGCAGGATAGAAGATTTAAAATGCAGCTGGATGGGGCAATTATGGCAATACAATGCACTGCCTAATCCTTTGTCTTCAGCTCCTAGAGTAATTACAAAGTTGTTAAAACCTATTCTAGGCATGATGAGAAGTCAAGGGCAGGTGCTCATGGCTTAACTAGATGATATCTTGATTGTAGGACAATCAAAGGAAACAGCTGAAGCAGTGGCAGTTGGTAAAAACCACTTTTTAAAAATTGGGCTTCATAAGCTATCCAGAGAAATCTAAATGAATACCTGTGACACAAATTGACTAGTTGGGTTCACAATAGACTTAATCAACATGATTGTGACCTTGCCCAGGCAAAAAAGGGTAGAGCTAATTAAGAGCTGTATCAAGTTAATTGCTGACACACAGCCTTCAATTAGCCAGGTGACGAGTCTGCTGCGGAAATTGCTGGCAGCATTTCCAGCAGTTCAACAGTGGCCACTTTATTATCTACAATTACAAAGGTCAAAGGAACAAGCACTGAGGATACATTGGGGTCATTATAATAGACCTATGCTTCTATCAATAGAGGCTGTTGCTGATGTATAATGGTGGATTCAGCATGTGTCCACTAGTAGTTCCAAAGTGTTATTGGACCAAGCTTCCATGATTTTGCAGACAGATGTCAGAGCACTTGGGTGGGGTGCTACTGATACAAGATCCAGCTGTGGAGACAGATGGACATTGCTTCTGCAAACATGGGGAATTAACCAAGAGTATTTTATGGACCAGGCTTATGGCACTAACAAAACTAGTTTGCATGTGCAGTGCCAAATAGACAAAACTACAGCAGTTGCTTACATGAATCACATGGGTGGAATCAAATCGTTATCATGTGACAGGTTGGCAAATAAAATTGGACCTGGAGTATGGATATTTGGATTGGAGCTATCTGCCAGGGAAACTTAATGTAGTACCAGTTGGCAGCTCATGGAAATTCCGTGATAATACAGAGTGGATGTTGAACCAGGATGTGTTCAAGAACATAGTACTTCTATATGGAAGGCCAAAATATGTTCCATGGGCACCACATCCAGGGGCAGTGGCAATTTATGCTTTTTCACTAAATTGGGATGATATGTTTGTGTACATTTTCCCACCATTCTGCCTCATAGCTCGGTGTTTGAGAAAATCAAGCAGGATGCCGCTTCAGGGGTTTTGGTGATACCAAATTGCCCGATTCAACCATGGTTCCCTCTGATGTTACAGATAGTGATCCAACCTCCTTTTGCTGATTCCAAACAGTAGGAATTTGCTGCACCATCCAGTAACGCGTTAAGTTCATCCGTTATGTGATCGTATTGATCTGTTAATTTGCAGGTTTTTAAGAATGCCTTACATTGGTCGAGGACTTTCTAGGCCAACGGTGGATATACTCACTGCAGCCTGGAGAAAGAGTACTCAAAAGCAGTATATGACATGTAAAAAAATGGGAACAATATGGTGTTCAAAAGAATATTCAATATGATACTGTAGTTATTGAAAATGTGTTAGTTTATCTACACTTTATTATGATGAGGGTCTTACCTATACTGCTATCAATACAGCTAGAAGTGCTTTGTCGGCATATCTTGTAATAGGTACACAGACACAATGGGTTCTCACCCTCTCATATCTAGGTTGATGAAAGGAATCTTTAATTCCAAACCGCCTAAGCCTAGGTATATGGTAATCTGCGATGTAAGCGTTGTTCTTAACATGCTTCGTCATTGGGTCCCTGTCACGTCTATAACTTTGTTAAAATTAACCATGAAATTGGCTATGCTAATGGCATTGGTGTCAGTACAGAGAGTGCAGACTTTGCAAAAACTTCAGTTAGATAGAATGGAAGTGAATACAGAGAATGTTCTGTTTTATATTATTGACCTGCTCAAACAAAGCAGGCCAAGTGTGACAGGATTTAAGATTGTGTTCTCAGCATATCCTACAGCTCCATGTTTATGTGTAAGGACACATTTGTTACATTACATTGAAGCCACAAGGGCTTTAAGACAAGAAGAAACAGGAGTACTTGTCAGTTACAAGAAGCCAACATAAAAGAGTGGCAGTTCAGACTATCTCAAGGTGGTGAAAGCAAGACTTGGTTCAGGCAGGAATTAACATTTATGTGTTTACATCTCATTCCACTAGCGCAGTAGCAACATCCGCAGCCAGGGTGATGGACGTTCCCATCGACCATATATTAAAAGCCGCAGGTTGGAAAAATGAACTTGTGTTTCAGCAATACTACCATCGGCCGATTGCCGATGGAGGGCTGTTTGCCAACTCAATATTGAGTGCTGTTGCTATTGTTTAAAGTCTGTTTTCAATACTGTTTAATTCTGTTTCGTTTGTTGCCCCTACATTAAGAGGGTTTATTGGTTGTTTTAGGACCAAAAATAAAACTGTTTTGTTTTTGCATGATATGCAATGTCATGTTTACAGCATTATTGATGATACTCAGAGTCAATCGATGCAGTGAGAAGCCGGGATTTTGATCTGCGGCATAAAAATCACAGAGCTTTAAAATCTTCACGTAGTCACTCACGTGACTCCGAAGTAAAATAGTAAGATTAAACGAGAACTTACCAGTTTGAAGTTTGATCTTTATTTTATGAGGAGTTACGTTGGTGATTACGTGCCCGCCACGCCCAACCCTCTCTCATAGAAAAAAGGTCATAATGGTAGTTCTCATGTTGATCATCTTAATATGTTACTTCAATTATGGTGTTGTCTGTGATTTCATACCGCTGCTTTGAAGATTGACGCGCATGTGCCCTGACGGGTCTTCTTCACGTAATCACCAACGTAACTTCTCATAAAATAAAGATCAAACTTCTAATTGGTAAGTTCTCGTTTAATCTTACTATTCTTTCCTACAGATTTAAGCTGCTGCACTGCAAAATCTCCTCAAGGTATGTCTACTTTGAAGAAGTTCTCCTCCTCTCTCCGACGAGAGTTCAGCAACATCCCCACTGTGATAGAAGGGTCTCGACCCGAAACGTCACCGTTCCTTCTCTCCAGAGACGCTGCCTGTCACGCTGCATTACTCCAGCATTTTGTGTCTATCTACGATTTAAACCAGCATCTGCAGTTCTTTCCTACACGCTAACAGTCTGGTTGTATTTGGATTGGGCTTAAGGGCCTGCCCCACTTTCACCACCTAATTCACCACCTTTTTTACTCGTGGACATTTTTCATCAGGCTAGAAAAACGCCCCGACCTACTTGATGCCACGAGTACCTACGACTAGCATCACAACCTACCTACGACCTACCTACTACCTCCTACGACCTTGTGACGACCATGCTGCGAGTATGAGTCAAGGGCAAACTCGGCAGAGGTCGTGAATTAGGTCGTGAAAGTGGGACAGGCCCTTTAGAAGGTCTGCCAATCCTTTTGTAAGACGTTTTTGGTGTACTTGGAAGACTGTTTTAGCACATCCTTGTAATGCTCTTTTAAAGACCCTGCACTATTGCTAATTTGGAGGACTGTAAAATCTAAAGTAAAATTGGAAATTATAATTAAATTTTGAACTTTTTGGGATCTATCATTCTCTGGATCAGAACAACATTGGTAAACTAAGATTTGGAATAAAGTCTGTTTTGATAAACAGAGTTACATTACAAAAAGGATAATGCAAGCTAAATTTAAACCTACACTAATCTCGGCACTTTACTCTGGGATGTACTGTCAGATGATTTTGCTTGAGTACTTGTGTATTCTCTGCTGTGGTGTTGTACACAGGAGTCAAGATTATGTGCGAAGACACAAAGTGCTGGAGCAGCTCAGCGGGTCTAGAAGCATCTCTGGTACGGTCGCCAACTTTCTCACTCCTAAATAAGGGATAATTGGCCCGGGCCGGGCGACGTCGGGCACAAAGTCCAGCACCCCATCCAACTCATGAACCGACGACCGGCCACGAGAAGGAGGGGTGGTGGTGTCGGCGGTAAGCGAAGGTCCGAAGGTCGGACAGCTGGCCGGGCTGCCGACCGACCGACGGGGCCACGGGGCGAGGTGCTGCTGCTGCACGCCATGGGGCTGCACTACGTCGGGACGGGTGAGGCGGGTCCGGACGGGGCGCTCCGACCCGACAGTTCCCTCAACCCGAGTAGTAGCAGTCAAATACGGGACAGGGGCGGTCCCGTATGGAACAAACCAATTTAGCCCAATATGCAGGATGTCCCGGCTAATACGGGACAGTCGGCAACCTTAATCTCTGGAGAACATGGGCAGTTGGGTTGGGACCCTTCTCAGATATTGTGGGGGTGGGGGTGGGGGAGGAAAGCTGGCAGAGAGGATGGGCGGGACAAAGCCTGGCAGGTAATTGGTTGCTGAAAGTAAGAGGGTCAAGATTAAGGGTTGGATTGCAGGATGTGGAAAATTGGAGCAGGCTTCACAGATGTTCCATTCACAGATACCATTCCAAAAAAGCATCAGACCTTGATCGATAGTTCCATTGGAAGTGATCATAATCTCATTTGGCTGCCAAAGCAAAGTTGTCACTGTAATTACAGCTTATGTTCAATGGGTCAGGTGACATATGGTGAAAGAATGGGTCGACTGGGCTTGTATTCACTGACATTTAGAAAGATAAGAGGGGATCTTATAGAAACATATAATATTCTTAAAGGATTGGACAGGCTAGATGCAGGAAAAATGTTCCCCATGTTGGGGGAGTCCAGAACCAGGGGGTCACAGTTTAAGAATAAGGGGTAGGCCATTTAGGACTGAGATGACGAAACATTTCTTCACCCAGAGAGTTGTGAATCTGTGGAAATTTCCGCCACAGAAGGCAATGGAGGCCAATTCACTGGATGTTTTCAAGAGAGAGATTTAGCTCTTGGGGCTAACGGAATCAAGGGATATGGGGAGAAAGCAGGATCGGGATTGATTGTGGATCATATTGAATGGCGATGCTGGCTTATAGGGCATTTGGCCTACTCCTGCAACTATTTTTCAATATTTCTATGTTTGAGAGGGAATTAGGGTGAGACTGCAGGGGTTGAGGTTGGGGACAGAGTACTTTGTAACTACTTTCCATATCTTTTTCCTACAACCCTCTATTTTTGTTTGGACAATATTGAATCCGTGAACAATGTCAAACGTCGTTAAGGGTTTGGAGTTAATCAGAAAAAAAGAGAGGTTCTTCAGGGCGTTAGGTGCTTGAGACTGAAATAATTTTGAATAACCAGCTACCAAATATGAAAACAAAAGTTTTAAAACCTCTTTTAAAAAAAAGAGCTTAAAAACTGGTTTAAATCTAAAATATGGTTGCAAGCAAAATCATAAAAAGTTGGCTTATTTTATTGTCATCTATTTCTTCACCGCTGTACTCTTTCCATTGAGATGAATAGGGCTACTATGAACTGACTGGAAGAGGTGAAGTGGGTATGTTACTGGATTATTGAACAAGTGAGGAAGTCCAAATATTTAAATAAATAGGCCTGGCTTCTCCAAAAAAATAATCTAATTGTGATATTGGTGAGCATGATTGTCCTAAAGTCCATCTCGCCCGTGAGTGTTTATGAAGAAGGAAATCTGACATCCTCACCATGATTTATATGTGACCACAGACTTGTGTTTCTGGTTGACCCTCAACTACCTCCTTGTACTGTCAAAGTAGTTCACAGTCAAGAGAGACACAAAATGCTGGGGTAATTGGACAAACGGCTGGACAGGCAACATCTCTGGATGGAAGGAATGGGTGACGTTTTGGGTCCAGACCCTTCTTCAGAATGAGAGTCGGGAGAGAGGGAGGCACAGAGATATGAAAGGGCAAGGTATGAAAACGAGAGATCAAAGGGGATGAAGTTCAAGGAGAATGTAGAATACATCATTGTTGGCCAGGGGAAGGTGACAACGGGGCAGACAAAGATAGAATTTAATCAGGAGGACAGTCAGACTGGTCAGACAACTAAGAAGGGGAGGAAATGGAGAGAGAGGGAAAGCAAGGGCTACTTGAAGTTAAAGAAGTCAATATTCATACTGTTGGGATGTAAGCTGCCCAAGCGAAATACTATCAGAATTTGTATTGTGAAAGCTTGCAGATATTTTTCCCACGTTATATCTGGATGGCATACATAGGCTTATGGTGAGAGCTGAGACATTTAAAAGGCGCCTCTGACAACTATTTTTTTGCACGGATGGTAGTTTATATCTGGAATGAGCTGCCAGAGGAAGCTATAGAGGCAGATATAATGGGCATATATGAATAGGAAGGCTATGGGCAAAATGAAGGTAGCTTGGGCAAGCCCAGTTTGCCATTGTTGTCAGTTTAGGACAAGGTGGGCTGAAGATCTGGTTTCAGAATCGAAACGTCACCCATTCCTTCCATCCAGAGATGCTATGTGCCCTGCTGAGTTACTCCACCATCTGCAGTTCCTTCCTACACAAAACAGTCGGCAGTGTTTTTATAGATCCTTGGACCTACCTTGGGCACTGCCTGTGTGGAATTTGCGCACACTCTCTCTGTGACTGCATGGATTTCTGGTGGCTGCTCCTGTTTCCTCCCACATCCCAAAGGGATGCTGGTAAGTTAAACTGGCTAAAGTAATTTGCCACTTTGAGGAGGTAAATGGCAAAAAGCATGAATGGAGAGTTTTAGTTTAGTTTAGAGATACAGTGCGGAAAGGTCCTTTGGGCCACTGAGTCCTCCCTGACCAGTGATCCCCGCACATTAACACTACTCTACACACACTAAGGACAATTTAACATTCATACCAAGCCAATTAACCTACAAACCTGTACGTCTTTGGAGTGTGGGAGGAAACCGAAGATCTCGTAGAAAGCCCACGCAGGTCACGGGGAGAACGTACACACTCCGTACAGGCAAGCACCCGTAGTCAGGATTGAACCCGGCACTCTGGCGCTTTAAGGCAGTGGATCTACCCGCTGCGCCGCTGTGCCACCCTTGCCGAGTATGCAAGAGACAATAAACTGCAAGGCGGCAGAGGTAGGAGGAGGATGAAATGAAACCAATGGGATTATTCTGCTGGGCGGTAGAGTGGACCTGATGGGCTGGATGGCTCTCCTCTGTATCGTAGCATATAAGTAAAGAAAATTAGATAAAAACAATTAATAACTTCACTGCAAGCCTAAATGGGGAATTTCTGTGTAGGAATGTGTTATTAGTGTTTGGTCTAGACTGTAGTTGCCTCCTATGTTTGTGACAATTACGGACAGGCAATCAAATACATGATAGGGATGAGGATGTTAGAGCATGCCTTCATGAGCTGTCCATATCTGCCAGCCAATAAAGTGGTTCTCAAGTGTTTTAATGGTGAGATTCACAACAGACAATTTGCATGCCCAAATGTTCACAGCCACAAGGCAAATAACCAGATTACTCATATGAGTGAAGTTTTTTTATCGGGTATAAATATTAGTAAAAGACATTGTGAAAGCTTCTCTTCAACCATTATTTTCTTTTGTGACCAATTGAAGGGGCGGGTGAGATCTTGATTTACCGCCCTGAATGTACCATGCCTGTCGATGCAACTCTGGAGCGGTAGCCTGGGTTTTGTGCTGTCTTACTTGATGGGATTTGAACTTGTGACCTTCTGACTGGGAGGGGAGGAGGAAGGGCAGTACTGATCCAACATTGACACTAGCTGAAGAAGAAATGGGTGGAGGGCAGCAAACAATGGGTATTTGTTGGAGGACTACCAAGCCAAGTGCCTCAAGGTCACGTTGCCGGGGCCACCACGGGTTTCAATTTATATAAATAACCTGATTTTGAAATTCGATGCAAAATGGTTTAAGTTTCAGCTGCCGCCCGATGAAGGGTGGCAGTAGAATTTAAAATATAGTGATTCGCAATGCTGGCGGCACGGAGGCGCAGCAGTAGAGTTGCTGCCTTACTGCGCTTACAGCGCCAGAGACCCGGGTTCAATCCCGACTACAGGTGCTGTCTGTACGGCGTTTGTCCCTTCTCCCCGTGACCTGCGTGGGTTTTCTCCGAGATCTTCGGTTTCCTCCCACACTCCAACGACGTGCAGGTTTGTAGGTTAATTGGCTTGGGTTTGTATACTTGGTATAAGTGTAAATTGTCTCTAGTATATGTAGGATAGCGTTAATGTGAGGGGATCGCTGGTCGGCCTGGACTCAGTGGGCCGAAGGGCCTGTTCCCGCGCTGTATCTCTAAACTAAACTAAAAGCCAGGAGGGCACTGTGACAAATCTGGTAGAGCTGCTGCCTCAGCGCCACAGGTATAGGTTCAATCCTGACCTCGGAGAGTGGAGAATATCAAGTTCTTCCTGTGACTGCGTGGGTTTCCTCCAGGTGCTTCAGCTTCCTCCCACATCGCAAAGAAGCACAGGTGCATCCGCAATTCCTTGTGTCTCTGGTTTGTAGGTTAATTGGCCTCCCTGGTGTGCAGGCGAGTGGATGAGAAAGTGTGATAACATGACCCCTCTCACCCTGCCCACAAACTCTTTGAATCACTTCCCTCTGGCAGGTGACTCTGGACTGTCAAAGCTGCCACAGCCAGATATAAAAACTGCTTCTTCCCACGAGCAGCAGCTCTACGCAACAACCAAAAGTCTGTAGCCTCCTTTTACTTTACTTTATTTTCACATGTTTAAATTATAATGTTTTATTTTTAATTGTCTGTTGAACATCAAGAACATCGGAGAAAGAGGACTGACTTTGGTGCCTTCCCTCACAGTGGGAAACTTTGATTCTGCGGTGTGGGGATGTTTTATGTTGGAGTATCGTGTGTTGTGTTCTTTTTGTATTTGTATGGCTGACCACACATTTCACTGAACCAACTGGTACATGTGACAAATAAATGTATCTTGTATCTCGTATCTTGTATCTTGTACATCGTGCTTTTACCATGTACGATCAAAGCACCAAATTCCTTGTATGTCTGCATACTTGGCCAATAAATTGATTCTGACTTCTGACTTCTGAACTAGTGTGAGCAGGTGATCGTTGGTGGGCCTAGGCAGGATGGTCTGTGTTCATGCTGCATCTTCCAATCAGTAAGAGGGAGCTGGGGAAGATGGCCAGTGAAGTTGTTCAGGTTCCACACAGGAAAGATAAATACATGACATATGTGCTCTGTGGTTGTTTAGTTTAGTTTAATTTAGAGATACAGCACGGAAACAGGCCCTTTCGGCCCATCGTGTCTGTGCCGACCAGCGATCCCCGCACATTAACACTTTCCACGCACATTAACACTATCCCATACCCCCTAGGGACAATTTTTACATTTACCAAGCCAATAAACTACAAACCTGTACATCTTTGGAGTGTGGGAGGAAACCGAAGATCTCGGAGAAAACCCACGCAGGTCACAGGGAGAACGTGCAAACTTTGTACAGACAGCACCCGTAGTCGGGATCGAACCCAGGTCTCCGGCGCTGCCTTCGCTGTAAGGTAGCAGCTCTACCGCTGCACCATCGTGCCGCCATGGTTGGTGATGAAATTGTGAATGCTGGAGCTGATAGAGTCCTGGGAGTTCCGGCATCCTTCATGCCAAACATTGGCAAGCGTTGCAGGCTAATCGATAAAGCCAACAGTATGTAGAACTAAACTAAACAGTCTTTGAATCAGAAGAGCAAAGAATCCCCTTTACAGTGGCCTGTCCAAACTGGCAACCTCCATACCCCCGTGTAGGGTGTCTGGTTAGTAAGAGAGACCTTTGGTGTGAAGGCAGTGTCATGATTAAATACACATGGTCGCGAGGCAAAGTGCTTGGAGTAGCTCAGCCGGACAGGCAGCATCTCCGGAGAAGATGGATGGGCGATCATTTTGTTTGGGATCTCTCTTCAGGCTGATTTGTGGTTAGGGGGTGGGGAGGACAAAGCTGGAAGAGAGGATGGACAACACTACCTCTGGCAGGTAATAAGCCGCCGCCGGTTATTTGAAGGGCATATGGTTGGACAAAGTCCAGAGATGAAAAGGCTGACTGTGAGGCAAAAGGATTGCAGTTGAGAATTGTGAAGCTAGAGGAGGAAATGTAGTAGGAAGGCGAGGGGGATGGGAGAAATAGGTGTGTGTCCAGATGGGGTACAGGTGAGAAGGAATGGAGGAAAGAAGAGGGGGTGGGGGGTTATATGGGGGCAAGGAGAGAAAGAGTTATGTAGTTACTTAAAATTGGACAACTCAATATTCATACCGTTGGATTGTGAACTATCCGAATGGAATATGAGGTGTTGTTCCTCCAGCGTGTGTGGGAACTCACTCTGGCGATGGAGGAGACCCAGAACTTTGGAGTCTTCAGTTACAAACTATTCTCATCATAAACAACTGTGAAAATCAAATGTGTAAATGGTGCAGTAAGTTATAATTAGTGTGCTGCAACCTCTTTGAACCAAAACAAATTGTCGCAAGGCTTGACATTACTTAAACTTGGAGATTTTTTCCCCCAAAAAAGTTTGTTTGTGATATTTTAATTGTACATATACCAAATTTATTTCACTTCCTGTAAAATTGCGGAGCAGTTGATGAAAAGTGAATTGCCATTTTGCAATGTTTAAGAAAAGACTGCAGATGCTGGAAAAATTGAAGATAGACAAAAATGCTGGAGGAACTCAGCGGGTGAGGCAGCATCTATTTTGACACGCTAGAGGCAGGACAAGCATTCCCGATGTTCGGGGAGTCTAGAATCAGGGGCCACAGTTTAAGAGGTTATCCACTTTGGTGGCAAAAACAGGAAAGCAGACTATTATCTAAATAGTGGCCGATTAGGAAAAGGGGAGATGCAGCGAGACCTGGGTGTCATGGTACACCAGTCATTGAAAGTAGGCATGCAGGTGCAGCAGGCAGTGAAGAAAGCGAATGGTATGTTAGCTTTCATAGCTAAAGGATTTGAGTATAGGAGCAGGGAGGTTCTACTGCAGTTGTACAAGGTCTTGGTGAGACCGCACCTGGAGTATTGCGTACAGTTTTGGTCTCCAAATCTGAGGAAGGATATTATAGCCATAGAGGGAGTGCAGAGAAGGTTCACCAGACTGATTCCTGGGATGTCAGGACTTTCATATGAAGAAAGAGTGGATAGACTTGGCTTATACTCGCTAGAATTTAGGAGATTGAGAGGGGATCTTATAGAAATGTACAAAATTCTTATGGGGTTGGACAGGCTAGATGCAGGAAGATTGTTCCCGATGTTGGGGAAGTGCAGGACAAGGGGTCACAGCTTAAGGATAAGGGGGAAATCCTTTAAGACCGAGATGAGAAAAAACTTTTTCACACAGAGAGTGGTGAATCTCTGGAACTCTCTGCCACAGAGGATAGTTGAGGCCAGTTCATTGGTTATATTTAAGAGGGAGTTAGATGTGGCCCTTGTGGCTAAAGGGATCACGGGGTATGGAGAGAAGGCAGGTACGGGATACTGAGTTGGATGATAAGCCATGATCATATTGAATGGCGGTGCAGGCTCGAAGGGCCGAATGGCCTACTCCTGCACCTATTTTCTATGTATCTATGTATCTATGTAAGAATTAGGGATAAGCCATTTAGAACAGAGATGAGGTAACACTTTTTCACACAGAGTGTTGGGTGTCTGTGAAATTCTCTGCCTCAGAGGGCAGTGGAGGCAGGTTCTCTGGATGCTTTCAAGAGAGAGCTAGATAGGGCTCTTAAAAATAGCGGAGTCAGGGGATATGGGGAGAAGGCAGGAACGGGGTACTGATTGGGGATGATCAGCCATGACCACATTGAATGGCGGTGCTGGCTCGAACGGCCAAATGGTCTACTCCTGCAGCTATTGTCTATTGTCTATGGAGAGAAGGAATAGGTGATGTTTCGGGTCCCGAAACGTCGCCTATTCCTTCTCTCCATAGATGCTGCCTCACCCGCTGAGTTCCTCCAACATATTTGTCTTCACGCCGTTTTGCAATGGTCAGGTCTGTGAATTTTTTGTGATAGGTTGTTTGGTCTGTTGCTGGAATCTCCCTGACTGTGATTGCAATTGAAGTTGGGAAAGACAACACTGATGTCACAATTTCTCAGTTTCTATATGAGGCTGAGGGCAAAATCAGCCACTTGAGCCAAAATAAAGCTATTGTGCATGACAGTGGCGGAGAGCAAACACAGTTAATGTTTTCCACCATCGAACTCCATCTGCATATAATACATAGTGTGACTGAACAAGGAGCCACTTGAAGACCTGCTTTGCAAGTCCAATGAAACATATTAGAACTGTCCAATTGTACGGTGACTCGTTGATGATTTGTGTACCATTGGATTCTTCTAAGAAATGACTGATATTGAAAATAATTATTAAAGGAGAGATATATCTCAATCATATTGAGATATCTCGTTCTATATCTCAATCATCATCATTGAGATATATCTCAATCATACTTCAGTACCAAATTGTTCTTTAGACTGTGAAGGCGGTGATATTCTCTTCAGTTGTCCTCTCTGGGCTGGTCATTTTGAGTTAAACATCATGCTTATTGTGCGCTTTAATTGAGAATTATGCTTTGGCTATTCTGGCGAAGATAATTGCCGAAGTGTTAAAGCCCTGTCCCACTGTACGAGTTCATTCCAAGAGTTCTCCCGAGTTTGCCCTGATTCGAACTCGGAGATTTACGGTACTCTCGTCGGGGCTCTCGTGAACATTTTTCATCATGTTGAAAAATCTTCACGAGTCTTCCCGTGCTTACCTGCCGTTAGCGAGTCTTCTCGAGTACCTGCCGTTAGCGCTAAGAGACGTCCCCGAGCTCCGACGTACCCACTACGTTCATTCTCCGTGCTTGCCACGAGTTTGATTTTTTTAAAACTCGGGAGAGCTCTTGGAATGAACTCGTACCGTGGGACATGGCTTTGTGTCAGAGACAGGAGGAAGGCTGCAGCCCTAAATCCCCCCCACAGCGGCCTTCATCTGCCTCCCACTGCCCCTCGCGTGTGAGGCTCGCGCATCAGACTCGTGAGCCGCACTCAACCCCACAAGACAGGAGACTGCACGACCATGCTATCATCGTCTCTGACGGTCCAACACCATTCTGCCGTTGTTTTCCTCTGGAGCAGACAGCGACATGATATGTAATAGATTCCTGACTCATAAATTGGAAGCCAATCTCGCGAGGTATATTAAATTCTAATTGTAAAATTCAGGGGGTTTTTTGGCCAGGGGTCCAGGTGGGTGCGAGAATATTCTTGATGTAATGACATTTTGAGTGGTCTGCACGGCCAGAAGCGAGGAGTCTAAAATCAAACAGGACGGAAGCTACCTCAGTTTAGATGAAATGCACCAATTAAGTTCTTATAACACTAAATGCACATTTAATGGTTATAACCGTATCACCATATTGATAATTGTAGATGGGAGAGTAAAATCTGTCTTGCACAAGTTAAGAAGAAAAAAATAAACAGTAATTTTTCAAAATGAATTCATTGCACTCAGCTTGTCGTCTGACAACTCTGCTTTTCCATCTTCATTAAATGTATCCCTGGAGGATACATTGGCTTTTTATTCCTAATAATTTACTGTCAGCCACCTTTGGGAAATCGTATGTTAAGCGATCAAAACATTTGCACAGAGGAAGAAGTGAAAATACTTTTCAGTTTTGACTGATTTGTTTAAATATCACGCAGTGTGGGTCAACGTGAAGCTATGTGCTTATTGTGGCTGCTGTTTCTGCTGTCTGGTGTTTTGAAGATTTTTCTGAAAGGGACTAGAGAAAATATAGATCAAATATAGGAATTATCGCTTAATAAGGAAGTGTAAAAGGAAGGGCAAAAAAATCCATAGACATAACTTGTAATTAATTTGGTTATGATTACTTGCAGTGAATGGTATTTATTTTGGAAAATACTAGCATGTCATGAAGTATTATTCTGTTTATTTTCAAACAAGTGGCTTGGCATCCTGTGTATAAACACTTTACTTCAGCAGAACAAGTTCACATAAGAAATGCCATTGTACATAAAAAATGAAGTTTCCTCAAAAGTCCCAAGTATTAACCAGGTGATGTTATCCCAATTTTCTTTTGAAACTCAGTTCAGATTGAGTTATCTAAGTTAATAACTACATCACTTATTGCTGAAATTTGTTTCAAAAATTCATGTGGGCGAACGTATTGTTTAAAAAAAAAATAAAAGCTGTTGTTCGTTTGATGGCAAAGGCATAAATAAATAGGATTCCCAACTTTTATTTGACATTTAGCATTTTCAGAAATAGAACCATTATTTAGGTTAAGATTGTGACATTTTGTGGGATTACTTAATGTGGGGAATAATTCCAATGTTTTAATATAGTTGAAATTTGAATTAATGTACATTGGAGATGTTACTGTCAATTTCTGATCCACAGCTACAGCAAAAGACTGTGTTAATTAAAACAATAAGGTACAGTATGAAGGGGTTATACAACTAGGATTAAAACTTCAGTGAACAGCTGAGCATACAATAGAACTGAAAATGAAATTGGCTTATAATCTCTCATGGTGATTTGTTGAGAAAATACTAAACCTTCAGCATGCATGGGATTTCTTATTTTATGATAGTGAGGAGTAATTTGTTTTGCTCTTCAAAGTACAGGACACTTCAAAATGTGTCAGCAAATAACTATCAAGTAACAGTCTATAGTTTGTGATGTGCTTTCAAAATGTGTTAAAACTCAATGGAAGGAACCAAAGGAACATGAAGAATGTTGCTTGACAGAAAAATAATATTATTCAGACTTAGAATATGTTTAGAGCGAAAGTATGTATCTGCATAAAGTTGAAGCATCAGCAATCTCCATTGAATTTTACAATTAAGAAGCAAGTCCTGTTTTACACAGCACTGTTTGAGTTGAACTTGAACATGCCAGAAAGAAATTATGATCACGGTGTCCATATATAAAAGGACTCATTGATGAAACAGCCAAACTAGTTCAAGAACAGACGTAATTGTACTATGCTAATAAATCTCTTTGGAAGCATCACTGTAATAAAATATAGCTTGTATCGAATTCTTTCCATTTTAATTGAAATATGGTGAGGTAATTTCTCTGCAAACTGTGGGATTAATTTATTGTAGTTCCGTCAAGCTACACGCAGACTAAAGAAAATTAAATGAACAGGAATGAAGTTACAGATGATGTTGAGATTTTTGAAAAATTTCTTTTTTCTGTTTACTCGGAGAAAGCTTCTCAAATGATTGGTTATCCAAAAGAAACTGAATATTGTCCATACTTGCAATTTAGGGGGATGTAAATATGACGTTACTAAAGTATGCAATTGAGGAATTATTTGTGCAATTATTGCTCATCTATCCAAATATGTTTTTTGTTTAATATAAAATGGATTCTACCTGAAACAATCTAGAGTCATTGCCCTGCTTTTTATACATCCAAGAATCCTTAAAGAACATTATATGTTGCCTTCAACTATTTAAATGTTTATGCCACTAAATATAAACGGCCTGCCTTTCGTGCTCTGTCATATAACACCCTGGCTCCATTCAGTCCCCTCTAGTTTTGTTTTAAATAGCTCTTTGAGACAGCTGCCTTGAAACCACCCTCAAATTATCAGCTTCAGTCTGACTTGATAATGTTTTTGGCTTCTCTTGTCTGTTAACATTCAATAATCACCTCCTGACTGTTTTAGAAATTAAGGTAAAAATATAGCCAATTCATAAGCATACTAAAGTTAGAATAATGTAAGGTTTTACGATCAAACATGCATTCTCAGAAATCATTGGTTGATTAAATAGCATTTCACGAAAATTAAAGTCTGAGCAATAGTTATAGTTCAACAAATGTCTGTGAGTTGTTGATTTGTGATCCCCCCCCCCCCCCCAAATTGTTTATCTAAATTAAAGTTGTAGATTTAAACGATTGACTCGATGCAGAAGTTGGGACAAAGTGCTTCATTATGGCACTTGAACCTGTTACTTTATTTGGTCTAGAACATCTGTTTGGCCAAATTATAGTAAGCCGTCACATACGGCGATAGCAGGTAGAGGAATTAGTAACAGCTTTAACCCAGCATTTGGGAAATGAGAAATGTGTCAGATTTTAATAAAGTTATTAACTGCAAGTTGTTTCAGTAAATATTCACAGATCATTTAAGTGATGTATCTCAGACCTTTTCCAGGAGAGAGAGATTTTAAAGTGACAAATGTTCAGACTTGCTTTGTGCAATTATTTCCGAACTTGTAATTTATCGTTTTTTTAATCCTATTCTAATTTTTTTTGATTCAGAATATTAATTTGTAACGAGCAATTCAACTTGATCAATAATATTCTTTGCATTCTATTTCTTTTATTTAGCTTTATTTTAAAATAAATGTTGTATTCTAATGTACTGTCATCAGGTGAATGAAATATTAAAATTCCTTTCAACGCGTAACGTTTCGAAGTTGTACCATTTTTCTCTTCAGTCCTACATTCCTGGTCTATTTCGTTTCCTTTGCCTTGTCTTTATATATAATTCTTTATTTTTAATCTTTTGTATTGTCATTCCTATTCTTTGATTCAATTAAAGCTGAGGCAACAAAGTTAACGCTGGGCTTTCTGGCTACCACTTTTCTCATTAATGTTGATTAATTGCCAAGCACAGACAATGAGCAAATTGCAGCTTTTTTGCTTAAAGTATTTCAGTGTGATTTAGAAAAACATGTTGCCGTCTATCAGAACAGAAAACATATTCAAGGGGCTATGTGGTCCATCTGCAAAGTGTTCATTTTTAAACAAAGCCAGTTAGTTGCACATTGCACTTATCAGCAACATCATAGATTTATTTAAACTGGTTTTTACAAATGATTGATGCTTTGTGATTTATTATTACTTTCACATTTCATACAGCAGAACATTTCCATATTAAAATATTTATGAAAGTAGCAGACCTTTTAGAAGGCTTATGTCGATGGCTGAAACATATTAAGGTATGGCAGTCCCTGAACAGCAAAGCTCCATATCCTGGCAGGTTAAGAATGCAAATTTATTTTATATTAATAAATTTCACCTGAAAGATGAAACTATAAACATCCCTTCTACATACAATGAGTTCTATTGAATGATGCCAGGTAAAAAATCCTGGTTAAAAAAAAAAGTCTTTCTGTAACTGAAAGATGGATGAAAACTAATTTAATATAAATTCTTATTTTTGTCAACGAATGCCATGCAGGGAAGAGTAAGAGATGTGGCAATTTGCAAAAACCAGTTTTTGCACAATCTGCACATAAATTAATACTATATTGCTGATTCTCTCATAAAAATAAGATTTATCACAGCCTTCAAATTGGGCAAAAACTTAGGCAGCATACCTACAATCAATACTGAAGTTTATAGGTGTGTTTAACACTGACTATATACCAGTTAACTGTTTTATATGAAAAGAGTGAAAGAATACATAATCCTAAATTGTAGGCTGCACTTCCTTTTAAAGTCATTGTTGGCAACATACGTGAAGGTGAAATAAATAATTTCCCTTCAACACCATATTGTAAAATAAAAAAGTCTTTTGTATGTGGAAACGTTATGGTTGTGTCTCTACTGCTTAGTGAGTCCTCATTCATAATATGTTGAGTATTTTGTTGCACGCCGTTCAGGATCGTTTAAAATTCTGCTGTTAGACCGTCTTTGTGGATGTATAGACTGGACTTTGAGGGGAAAGCAGAAGCTCTGAACAGTGTTGTAAAGCTAAACATCTGGTGGCTGTTGCGTGTCAGATTGAAGTTGCGTCACTTCCTGCAAACGCAACTGCAGGCAGCATCTTTGGAGTGGTACGCCCACAAACTGCAGTTGTTCTTTTTAACAATTCCAATGTTCAGTAAGAAATTATGGAAACAATTCTAGACAAAGCAATCCCCCCCCCTCCCCCCCCTCCTCAATCACCTTTGCCCAAATGCATTTGAAACTTGGTGAAACTTTAAAAAACAAAAACAAACACCCATTTAATTAGAAAACCAAAATGAGAATTTGAATTTTCATCTTGAATATAGGTTATATCTAAATGGGATGGAACTTTAATCTCTTTCTCTGTTGTGCCACAGTACATCATTTCCAGCAAAAAGTAGTGGATAAAATGACACGTTGGAAGTTATGGAGTTGGGAGTGGGTGTGAGTGTTAGAGAGAAAGGCAGCAACAATTTTTTTTTGCACATCAATAAGTGCAATATTTCGCATTCTTGCAAACTTTACATAATCTTATTTTGATTAACATGAGTTTTTTCAGAGACATTTATCCCGCCATTTTGGCCTGCTATTTCCCCCCCCCCCCCCCCAGGAAAGAGCTGCTTGTAAGTTGATCTCGGGTTGGTAGTGAGAAATTGCTTCATAGTGTTACATTATTGAGCAGTGCATTGTCCGTTGCCAATGAAGCTCATTTTGTTGACATCGAAAGGGACACATTGTTGAAGGCAGAGTACAATGACAATGCATTGTATTCTTCCTCCAAACAAGTTGTCTGTTTTGATGTCAACAATTATAAGCTTCATTGGCAATGGACAATGCAATGCCTAACGCAGAGTTTGTTTAGTGCTGGTGATCGGGGAAGCCAACAGTAGCTTTAATGAAATTGAAATCATCATATTTACTTTTGGAGTAAATAAACTTGCAAAAAAGTTGTGGTTAATGTTAAATTTAAAACAAAATTGCACTGTGGATTCTTTTGGTTTTCAAATATTGATGCCAGCAGTCTTCTGAGAATTCCCTCTTCGTGCAGTTCCAACAAGTGTCCAATGCAAGTATGTCTTAATTCCACTTGAACAATAATCCAATTATGTTAAGAGCTGTTCTTAAATTTAGTTCCTGTTTCAATCAGCATTAATGTGACCATCGGAAAAGCAGGCTGCATATTGTGTTGCAGTCCACTTTCCTGCTGGAGTTTTACCCTACAATGTATGTGGGTCTACAATATTGTGCTTTTCATTTAGATGGAAAAAATGAATAAAACATTTGGCCACTCGTTAGCTATTTGTAACTGAACAACCTAATCTGGTTCAATGTTTCTTGGACAACAGACACAAAATGCTGGAGCAACTCAGCGGGACAGGCAGCATCACTGGATGAAGGACGGGTCACGACCCGAAACGTCACCCATTCCTTCTCTCCAGAGATGCTATCCTTCCTTCTTCCCACAGAATGCCGATTGGATCTCTCGGTTGCTAGCCATTTTAACTCCTCTTCCCATTCCCATAACAACATTTCTAGCCTGCTCCCTTGCCAGAGTGAGAGCACACAGAAACTGGAGGAACAGCATTCTGCTTGGGGGGGCTTTGTCCTGATCCTCCTCCTCTTCCAGCTTTCTTACCCCTCCCCACCCCTCCCACAATCAGCCTGATTCCGACCCGTAACCTACCCATGCTCTACAGAAATGCTGCCTGACCTGCTCAGTTACTCCAGCGCTGTGTAACTTTTTTCCCCCCTCATGAATAGGCTTGCTGTATCCATCACCCAAGTAAGCTTTGTGTAGAGAAACCTCCCCAAACTGTTCTTTGGAAGTCCAACAGAATATGTTACGTTTTTCTCTTCACAAATCGTGCCATTCAGAACACCTTCAGCAGCTACTTCACACGTCAAGTTATCAAAGACTGGGAAATATGTTATTTATTGCAGTGAGGTTCATTGTCTCATTCCCCCATGCATTAGTGACATTTTCTACACTGATAATTGGAGTTGGCTATTTGCTCTGCAAGCCTGCAACAGGTTGACTTTGACCTTGCATCT
>CM075977.1:101861094-101951448 GCA_038087875.1 Malacoraja senta
CTCTCCTCTCTCCCCTCTCCCACAACCTTTCTGAGTCTTTCCTGCCCCCACTCCTCCATCCCATCTTCTCTCTTCACCCACCAGCACCCAGGAGGGAAGTGATCGTTGCCCAGTGAAGTGGGGAGTGGTCTGTGCATGGGGATCTGAGTGAGAACTGACCATTGCTCAAGTCCGGAATGGGCAGCAATTAGCAGTGAGTAGTTGCGGCTGTCTTAACACTGCAGTGCTAGCCCCCTGATATGTTTGACTAACAGCCCTTGGTGATAACACTCTGCCAGGCATGCAGGCTCCAAGCATCCCAATGGTAAATATGCATGTCTAATGTGTGGATGAATAAGACTGGTTAACAGTGGGGCTGATGCTGCCTATGTATTCGAGTTCCCACTGATACGAAAGGTGTATGGAGTCTGCAAGTGAAGCATTTTCTGTTAAGTGAAGAGTTTGTTCAAATGTAGGGGAGGGACATAGATGAGAGGAAAGTGCAGAAATCTACAATTATCCGGTGGCCGATTCCTCGGGCAGCAGTGCAATTGTAGAATAAATCAGAAGTCCACACAATCCTCGTTGAAGCAGCAATAATCTTTAAGCTGTTAGGTTTTAATAGATTCTAGATTCCTATTGCATTGAACTAAAACGAATACTTGCTCAACAGGACAGGCGTGATACATAACAGAACTCCAGTTTAGTTCTGAGCTATAAATCAACTGTCTTGTTACCATTCACAAAGAGTACCAACTCAAGGGCCTGTCCCACTGTACGAGGTAATTCAAGAGTTCTCCCGAGTTTTCCCCTGATCCGAACTTGGAGAATGTCCGTAGCGGGTCGTAGGAGTTCGTGGATGTCTCGTAGCGGCTCGTACGAGTAAAAAATTTTTTTAAATTTCATCACGAGTATTTCTTACTCGTGGACATTTTTCTCAGTGTTGAAAAAACGTCACGAGTTTACCGGATTTCCCGAGTACCTACCGTTACTCGTACGAGCCGCTACGGGACATCCACAAACTCCTAAGGACCCGCTACGGACATTCTCCGAGTTCGAATCAGGGGAAAATTCGGGAGAACTCGTGAATTACCTTGTACGGTGGGACAGGGGCTTTAGCAGTGTATCTTTTTTACTATTTTGTTGAAAATTCTTAAATAACGTAGATAAAACATGATCAGTTCATGAAGTTGGGGGCGAGAAATTTTACAGTGTAGCGATTTGTTTTTGTATATTACATTATAGAATGGTATTGAGTACTCATCTGCACCCACTTCTCCCACTACCCTGCTCCCTCATTCTGCATCCTCCCCGCTGTTGTCCCCTCCCACCTATATCCCTCTCTCTGGCTTTACATATCAGTCCTCTTCTCCCCTTATCTGATCCTCTTTTGTCATGCTTTGGTAGCCTTTGTCACTAAAGCCCCTGTCCCACTTACGTGTCCTTGGCACGCTAATTACGTGACCTCATGCGCCCGCACAGCCGTCTGGAGCGCGTGACGTCATTTGAAGATGACACAAAATGCTGGAGTAACTCAGCAATGGGTGATGTTTCATGTCGAGACCCTTCTTCAGTCTGAAAGAAGGGTCTTGACTCGAAACGTCACCCATTGCTTCTCTCCAGAGATGCTGCCGGTCCCGCTGAGTTACTCCTGCATTTGTGTCTATCTTCAATTTTCTTGGCCCCGCTCTGGGAGTTGAAGTGGGGGCGGATCCGGATCCGCAACGGCCGTGAGCCCAGGTCGAGTTCGGCGATCGTTTGCCTGCTTCTGCTGCTGTTGGAGGTGAGACGTTGCAGGTCTTGGGCCTGTCCCACTTTGGCCGTCAGTTACGCGACAGGCCGGTGGCGCGCGAAGTTTAGTTCGCTACAAAATTTCGGAGCGCCGCGCGATAATGCGCACAACTACATACCCCTCCGCGCTTCTCAGTGCGACCGGCCCCGCACGGCCACACGATGCCCGTGCGCCTCAACGCGACGACGAGGTCACGTAATTTGCATGCCAAGGACACGCAAGTGGGACAGGGCCTTTATTCCACTCATCTGCCAATTCAATCCCCCTCGCCAGTGTCCATCTATAATTGATCATTTGCCAGGCTTTGTCCCACCTCCACTTGCCCAGCTTTCTCCTCACTACCACAATCACTCTGAAGAAGGACCCTGACCTGAAATGTAGCCTGTCCGTTCCTTCTGCAGATAGTGCCTGAACCACCGAGTTACTCCAGCCCTTTATGTTTTACTCAATTGCTTAATGTGACTGGGAAATTCTCTGGGCAGCTGGCCCAGCTCACTAAATCAATTCCAGTGGCTTCTTGCATTACTGCAACTTCATAATATTGCAAAAATGGGACCAATTGTGGGTCTGTCTCGACTGGAGTTGCCATTCCTATCGTCCAGCATTGACTTACCTGTGCCACGACCACACCCCTGCCTCATGTTGGCTGCAACTCACACACAAGGGGAAGATCTAGGCCTGCTGACAACGATCAATAGTACTTTTATTAGTCATTTCTTACCGTGATTCTGCATTGATTTTTTTCCCAGGATTTAATGGCGGAATAAAATCAAGAAAGCATTTCTTTGCACAGAGGCTTGGTTCCATGACGTCAATATGTCCTGAAGGTCTTTCTAACCACTTATGTATTTTTGAAGGGTTGTCATTTCTCTAATAGAGAATGTGCATTGGCCATATTTTACAAACGGCAATATGATAATGGACAGATCAACCGTTTTAGTAACGTTTACTAAGAAGTAAATACTGGCCAAGACATCCAGATCTAGCTTGACAGCCCAACGTCAATACAAAGTTGAGGAACCCTTCACAGCCGTCTAAGGGAGTAGACAGCTCACTTTGAAATATCTGCAAGGCACCAGCCCAGAGTGAAACATGATCTTGACTATTTCCAGGTACATTCCCATCACTCCAGGAATTCTACAGGCCACACTCCAACCTGCCACCCTTGCAAGACTTATTTTGGAGATTTGGATCTTTTCTGGGAGCAACGTTACTGGGGACTCCGGATTGAGCGAGGTTCTTATGATGCCGTGCGAGATTCACATCTCTTGTAAACTGATGGCCCTTCTCATCTTGTGAGAACCCTCCGGGATCAAGGCCTCAAAGGCCTAATCCTTACTGAACAACTGTTCTCCCACCAGGCCCCTTGAACCAGCAGTCTCCCAAGACTTCCAATGGAGGACTAGATCTTAGCATGGGGAGGAGTTGAGAGAGCAGATGTTTCAATAGGAAATGACATGACATGGGATGGGAGTGGAGCATGCTGGAGGTAGTGAACAGAGTTAGAGCATCCCACAGGAAAAGGGTTCTTTCAAAAGCTGAAAGGGAAGGGAAAGATTATGCCTGCTTTGTTTACACCATATTTTGTTTGGGGTTTCTTCCTTCTACAGTTCACTGCAGCTGAGGTTTCTTGTTACTGACTGGGAATGAAACCAGTGTATGATTGAGTGGTTAATAATCACCAATTCTGAAGAAATAGCTGTAGATAATCATTCCACCTGACTCTTCTGTTAATAGCAACATCGACTTTAAAAATGTAGCAATTAATGTAATTGCAATTTTAATAGATCGACTGGTTTATAGTAGATGTTTGGATGGATTGATGTTTTGGGGTGTTGGGCATAGCAGGTTAACCAGTTCATAGACAATTAGGCAGTCAAGTGCCTCGAATAGAAGGATCATTACAATCCTGAACCTTGTTTAGCTAGCAATGTTGGAGTAAGCAATCACTATGCCCACCAGTGAATAATATTCACAACCTTAATTGTCTTTCATAATCGTGCGATAGAAGACATCATACACTACAGTGTTTGTGTGTGGTACCTGTTTTACACGATCTAAATGGGGGCAGATTTATTCATGTTTACATTTGTTCCTATGCTAACAGTTTTATGAAGAAAACCCTCTCTGGAAGAATGGATAGACATTGAAATAAAATGGTGATGGACTGGCTCTGGCCTAGTGGAAATGACATGGGACGTCCTACTTAAAACAGGCAAAGAGCATAACTGCCTTTGAGACTCCAGTGCAAAGTCTAAAAGATGTTGTGCTTGCTGATTCAAACATTTGAGACAAATTGAGCAACAATACAGTAATTTTGACTTGCTTAAAGTGAAAATACTTCCCATTCACAGGGCTCCAGGTAATAACATCAGATGCAAATAAAAGGTCCAGGTGGTTCCTGGGGACAAGTCTGCCTCGGTGTGTCAATAACGCCTCTATTCAAGGGTCAGTTCAGTTGTTTTCCTCCTTCTCCTTGTGTGTGTGTGTGTTAATATGTGTTTGTATTTTCACAAATGCATGCATGCATTTGTGTGTGTGTGTGTTGTGTTTTGTGTGTATGTTTGCACTCTTGTTTCTGTGCGAAATGTCACTACATGGCATGTAAAGAGCCTGTCCCACTTAGGCGACTTTTTAGGCGAGTGCAGGAGACTCTGTGCTCGCCACATGGTCGCCACATGTTCGCTGGTGGTCTCTGGTGAGTCTCCTTCATGTCGCGAGGAGTTCCCGCATTCTGGCAACTAGTCGCGGCCTCAGTATGGTCGCCGCAAATTTTTCAACCGATACGTCACTGTGCCGCCCAGAGAGTTGCTTCTCAGTTTCAGCATCGTTCTATCATTTCAAGAGTTCAGAGTGTTTAATTGTTATATATACCGGCAACAGAACAATGAAATTGTTACTTTCTGCAGCGTGACAGGCCCAATATTACACAAATAAATGTCCAATAATTAATAAATTAATAATCAGTAATACTAGGTAACCAGGCCATAATAGTGCAAAACTCAGGACTAGTGCGATCAAAAACAGAAGTCCATAATGAATTATATTTGTTGAGCTAGTGTGCGTATTCAAGGGTCAGATTCTTGCTGGGAAGAAGCTCTTCTTGAACGTGGAGGTCAGAAACACACGGTTGTTGTTAACTGGTTTCAGTAGTTACTGCTGTTTCTAACAGCAATTCCACAGCTCTTAAAAGTGCACTTTTGCCGCCTGCTGTAAGTTTTTAATTCTGATTGAGTTTTCTGGACGAGCCTGCATGACATCATTGGACGCTGGGTCAGCGTTGCTTCTCTGCAGTGGGTGGATGTGTTGAGCAGTGCACGGCCAAGGAACCAAAGATCCTGGATCACATTAAGTATCTGGACCCAATCACTCGGCTGCTAGTTAGATATACAAGCACACAGAGTTGGCCACCAAAGATGGTGTGACCGTATTATTCCTTAATCTCAGAATCAACAAATCATTACTATATACGGAGAGCCCATTCGGTGTCTCTTGTCCATGACTATTTCTTTACGTAGCAATACTTCAAACCCCATTCTCCTGCCTTCCCCCCATTGCCCTGCAAACTGTTTTCCTTTCTATCTCTACTCAATTCCTTTATGGAACACTTCATTGGTTTCACTACCAACACGTCACTGTTTCATATCATCATCATCTTCTGCAACAAAACGCTGTTCCTCATTTGGAGGGACGGATATGCTGGAATTTTGAGCAATGAGCGAACTGCCGGAGGAACTCAATGGGTCCGGCAGCGTCTGCAGAAGTGAATGGGCAGATGGTGCCTTGGCTCGAGACCCTCGAGAGTAGAAGGGAGATGGCTGGTAGAATGAGGGGAAGGGGTGGGGGCGATTCCTAGCGATTGACGGGTAGATCCAAGTAAAAACCCTGTCCCACGGTACGAGTTCATTCCAAGAGCTCTCCCGAGTTTACCCTGATTCGAAGTCGGAGATTTACGGTAATGGCCACTCGTCGGTATTCAGGGCTCTCGTGGACATTTTTCAACATGTTGAAAAATCTTCACGGGTCTTCCCGTGCTTACCTGCCGTTAGCGAGTCTTCCCGAGTACCTGCCGTTAGCATAACGAGCCGCTGAGAGACGTCCCCGAGCTCCGACGTACCCGCTACGTTCATTCTCCGTGCTTACCACGAGTTTGATTTTTTTTTAACTCGGGAGAGCTCTTGGAATGAACTCGTACCGTGGGACAGGGCTTTAAAGGAGGGGTTGATAGGCATAGGAGTCGGGTATTGGAGAGAAGGGTGGAGATAGAAATCTGGAGGTGATGGCAAAAGGGTAGAAATGGGTGGAATCTGACCAGAAGGACGGTGGTGCAGACAGCGGGAGGGAAGAGAGTTGGTAAAGGTGCGGATGGGGGGGGGAGTAATTAGGGGCCTGGAGTAGGGATGGGGTGGGTGATGAGTGGATGCAGCAGCAGGAGAGCAAGGAACTGGGGGAGAGGGGGCAGGGGGATTGGAAAATAAGGTGTCATGGGGGGGGGAGTGGGGAAAGCAGGGTAGTGGAAACATAGAAACATAGAAAATAGGTGCAGGAGGAGGCCATTCGGCCCTTCGAGCCAGCACCGCCATTCATTGTGATCATGGGTGATAGTCCCCAATCAATAACCCGTGCCTGCCTTCTCCCCATATCCCTTGATTCCACTAGCCCCTAGAGCTCTATCTAACTCTCTCTTAAATCCATCCACTGCCCTCTGTGGTAGGGAAATCCACAAATTCCCAACTCTCTGCGTGAAAACGTTTTTTTCTCACCTCAGTCTTTTCTCACCTCCCCTTTATTCTAAGACTGTGGCCCCTGGTTCTGGACTCACCCAACATTGGGAAAAATTTTCCTGCATCCAGCTTGCCCAGTCATTTTATAATTTTATATGTTTCTATAAGACCCCCCCTCATCCTTCTAAACTCCAGTGAATACAAGCCTAGTCTTTTCAATCTTTCCTCATTTGACAGTCCCGCCATCCCAGGGATCAATCTCGTGATCCACTGCCTCAATCACAAGGATGTCCTTCCTCAAATTAGGAGAGAAAAACTGTACACAATACTCCAGATGTGGTCTCACCAGAGCCCTATACAACTGCAGAAGAAATGTTACCTGGTATGTTCCGCGCTATCTATTGCCCATCACTTGGACTATGTGCCAATTGGTCCTTTGAACTCTTCCCTGATGGAGCATCGCTTGGTCTATCCTTCCCCAAACCATGCAGGATATGATGCACTTTGATCAGATCTCTCCCTTCTTCAATCTACCCTCACGCTTGACTATCATAAGACCAGAAGGGAAAGGGCAGATTGGCAGCAAGTGACTTGCCTTTTGCACCCCTACACTTCGAATGTGAACCAACCAGATTTGCCAAAGTTAAAGGGCCTGTCCCACTTTCCGAGCTGCTCAATAATTCTCCCGAGATTTCCCCTTGATTCAAACTTGGAGAATGTTCGTAACGGGTCCGTAGGAGACCGTAGGAGTCCGTAGATATATCGTAACAGCTCGTTATGTCAGCAGTAGGTACTCGGGGCATTAAATGTTGTAATATTTCACCTCCCGACTATCTTTTTACTTGTGGACATTTTTTGTCATGCTGGAAAAAACGTCCCGATTTACCTGATGCCCAGAGTACCTACAGAACGAGCCGCTACGATATATCTATGGACTCCTACGGACCATTCTCCGAGTTTGATTCAAGGGGAAAACTCGGGAGAATTTGTGAGCAGCTCGGGAAAGCGGGACAGGCCCTTTATAGGGAGCAACAAGCAGCTGGTTTGTGGCCCAATCTTCTGCTGGTTGATACTGGGATGTCAGAGATCAAGCATGAGTTGATGCCACATATACTGCACACTGAGCAATACTGATTCTGTTTGATATGTAGCACACCACAATACAAATGGTTGCATTCGACATTAACGTAAGCAAATAAAATATGCCTCCATTGATATCACAGGGCATCATTTGACCTTTGGATCTGCTTGCAGAGATACAATGGGTGGAACCAATTTGCTTCAGTCAACAAAACAAAATGCCATCTGTGCAATGCCAGCAATTTGCAACAACTTCTTTAACAGTCAATGTACAATCAATCAATTTTAATGGTTGGTAAGTGGGATAAGCTGAAGTCTTTCCATTGTCTCCTGAAAAATCAGCCCTTCTGATCCTAGTGTACAAAGAAGAGGGTGTATAGGAAGGAACTGCAGATGCTGGTTTAAACCGAAGATAGACACAAAAAGCTGGAGTAACTCAGTGGGTCAAGAAGCTGAGGGTTGGATATTGAGTGGCTGTAGTATGTCAGAGCACAGTGTTGAATGTGGTGTGGGGATGAGAAGGAAAAGATGATGAACAGCAGAAAACGGGCACTAAGAGGAAATGATCAAGAACCGTTGTTTTGTTTTATTTTTTAATGACCTGAATTGGCAACTTGTAATCAGTAGTCAGGTGCTTAGAAATAAATATTTCACAACTTTTGTTCTCGGGTTAGGACATTCACTTGGAAAGTGTTAAGCCCCTGTCCTACGATGCGAGTTCCCCCTCTCCCGAGTAAAAAAAATAAATCAAACTCGTGGTACATCATCACGAGTATTTTTTTACTCTTGGAAAATGTTCACCCTGTTGAAAAAACTTCACGAGTTTCCGCGTTTCCCGAGTACCTGTCGTTAGCTTTATGAGCCGCAACGAGACATCCACGAGCTCAGACGAAAGCGCTACGTACTTACCATGAGTACTCGGGAGAGCTCTTGGGTGAACTCGCATGGTGGGACAGGCCCTTTAGCAAGAATCCCTCTTTCCCTGTCGGCTTTCTGTAAGATGTACAGCAACCTTCTTAACACATTGATGTGCTGTCTGACACCTGAAGTTATGGAGCGAGGGAAGCATTTGACCTTATTATTGCTCTTTGTCATCATTATTCTTTATAATTTGAACATTACTTTTAATTCTCAATTAAGTATTAGATCAGATGTGTCTGTCTCTGAAGCTCGTAACAAGCCCACTTATCACATAAATAATGGTTTGCCGACATCTGTGTGATGAAAGAAGAAATGGCTGACCCCATTGAAGCCATTTTCATTTAACTCCTGAAAGGCTGATAACTATTTAGAAAATATTTTGCACCAATATTGCTATCACCAGCATTATTTGAATCTTATCTGGCACATATAACCCAACTACCTGACTTAAACCTTCTTTGGGCTTTCAGCATGGGCTGGAGCTCTTGGGTTGGTTTAGTTTAGAGATACAGTGCGGAAATTGGCCCTTCGGCCCACCGAATCCGCTCTGACCTGCGATCCCCGCTTATTGACACTACCCTACACACACACACACACACTAGGGACAATTTTACACTTACACCATGACAATTAACCTACAAACCCGTATGCCTTTGGAGTGTGTGGGGAAACCAAAGCTCTCGGAGAAAACCCACAGGGTCACGGGGAGAATGTACAAACTCCGTACAGACAGCACCTGTTGTCAGGGTAGAATCTGGGTCTCTGGCGCTGTAAGGCAGCAGCTCTACCGCTGAGCCACCACGCTGCACCTTGTTTGTTCATGAGTTTGAACTAAATGGCACCATCTGACCCAGAGGAAAAAGCCGATCATCGAGATTTGCAATGTATGAATGCAGCTAATCAGTTTTTGATTATTTTCTCTCTCAAACTTTTCTTCTTAATTTTCCTGTTTTCATTTCGAACTCCTGTTCATCCATGAACACCTTACTTGTTGCATTTCGTGTAACATTTCCAAATAAACATCTCTACAGTCTACAGTCATGAATGGTTAATTTAATTTAGCGGCCTTTCGGCATTTTGGTTCATTGTTTTAAAGGGAATGCAAGCATCTAGTTGAAAAATCCATTCTTTGCTTTTATAAAATAATTGCCTCGAGACTTTTGAACTCTTGCGAGCGACATCGTCGGGCTGCACAAGTCATACCTCTATTTAGAAAAAAATGTATCATTGTTTCTCAGTGAAATACGATACAATTCAGTGGTGATCATGGGGAAAGGCTTCGTTAGAGAGGTCTGAAGAAGGGTTTCGGCCCAAAACGTTGCCTATTTCCTTCGCTCCATAGATGCTGCTGCACCCGCTGAGTTTCTCCAGCATTTTTGTGTACCATGGGCAAAGACTTCTTTGTGTAGCAAAATAATAGTAGATGTATGCACTACGACCTAGGTGTAATCAGCACATTGAATCCAGCGTTTATTAGCAAAGTGTCAACTTGGCATCCATGTTGAATGTCATGCGAGGTATTTGAATGTGTTAATGACGGCATTCCCAGAACAGCCATGTTTTACTACACGGCGCTGAAAGGGTCTCTCGGATAATTTTGACTTAACCTTGCAATTGGATCCAATGACTGAGAATGACACCTAACCTTGCCATCCTACTCCCCGTCCCTGATTCCTCATGCCATCACCTCCATTGCCAATGTCACACACACACACACTGATGTCCAACTGACACACTATTCCTCGAGACACTGACTTTCCTCGCATCCCACCCGTTCCCTGAACAACTGCTGTCCCCTCTTCCCTTCGCCACCTCCGCATCTCCTGTGCCTGTCCGGCCAGTTCCTGACCTCAGAGACACTGATCATCCAATTCGCAACCCTCCTGCCCACCTACGATCACCCCCCCCGTCAAATACCATCCACCTTTCAGCCCCTCAGACTGCAGTCTCAATGCTCCCCTCTATCCTCGATCATCCCCCACCATCACTGTGATCACTTACTTTGCACCTGGGCAGCACCTGCAGCCTCACTCCCACAACTGGAGCAGGCCGCACCTTTTTCAACAGTGTGCAGGGAGGAACTGCAGATGCTGGTTTAATCCGAAGATTGACAAAAAACGCTGGAGTAACTCAGCGGGACAGGCAGCATCTCCGGAGAGAAGGAATGGGTGACGTTTCGGGTCGAGACCCTCCTTCAGACTGCACGGGACTTCTTCAGTCTGAAGAATGGTCTCGACCCCCAACGTCACCCATTCCTTCTCTCCAGAGATGCTGCCTGTCCCACTGAGTTACTCCAGCGTTTTGTGCCTATCTTCCTTTTAAACAGTGAATCTGTCCAGTGCCTTTTGGGTTATACAAAAGATCTGAGGCCTTCAGCGTTGCCCATTGTTACACCGATGAGCCCATGACCGAAGCTGTCGTAGGCCCAGTGCACTATATTATTTGTGCACTGATGTAATAGTGTTCTCTGGTACCCGCACCAATGTGTTCACAATTAACATTTCAAACAGTGAACAAATAATGTCTTCCGTTCAGAGTTTGAAATGCAGGCGCAATTGATTTACGGTTATTGATTTATGGTTATAAATGTATATGTCCTCAGTTGTAACAATAGACTTGAGATTTCATTTTTGCCTCCAAGCAATGCATATAAAGTAGTTTTGTTTGGGACGAAAGACATTTTAATGGAAGCCATTCTTGAATACTTTTCAAGGTGAATAACACATCTAACAAATGGAAAATGAAAATGGAATACACCAAGGACATGAGTAATTGAAAAGAAGAGATTGACAGATATTTCATTTTGAGCATTTCTGAATGTAAATAAGGACCCTTGTGTAAAAATGCGTTGTTGGCTAGAATTTCATGGATGCCATTCTGCGGAGGGATGAAGTCTGATCAATGGGTGAGTAACATTCCAACCACTAAGGCACGGTGGCGCAGCGGTAGAGTTGCTGCCTTACAGCTCTTACAGCACTGAGACCCGAGTTCAATCCTGACTACGGGTGTTGTCTGTACAGAGTTTGTACGTTCTCCCCGTGACCACGTGGGTTTTCTCCGAGATCTTCGGTTTCCTCCCACACTCCAAAGACGTACAGGTTTGTAGGCTAATTGGCTTGGTATAAATGTAAATTGTCCCTAGTGTGTGCAGGATAGTGTTAGTGTGCAGGGATTGCTGGTCAGTGCGGACTCGGTGGGCCGAAGGGCCTGATTCTGTGCTAAACTAAACTAAAAGAGCTCGGTTGCCTCCATGATTCCCAGGGAGTCTATAGGGATCAACCAGTAATCTCCTGAGCACGGCTTTAGTTTTCTTTTGAGAGATGCACCGTGTAAACAGGCCCTTTGGCCCACCGAGTTCGCACTGACCAACGATCACCTATTCCATCCTGCACAACAGGGGCAATTTACAGAAGTCAATTAACCAACAAAGTTGCACGTCTTTGAAAAGTGGGAATGAGGAAACCGGAGCACCTGGAGAAAACCCACGCAGGTCACGTGGAGATCGTGCAAACTCCCTACAGACAAGTACCCTTAGTCGGGATCATAGAAGCATAGAAACATAGAAAATAGGTGCAGGAGTAGGCCATTCGTCCCTTCGAGCCTGCACCGCCATTCAATATGATCATGGCTGATCATCTAACTCAGTATCCTGTACCTGCTTTCTCTCCATACCCCCTGATCCCTTTAGCCACAAGGGCCACATCTAACTCCCACTTAAATATAGCCAATGAACTGGCCTCAACTACATTCTGTGGCAGAGAATTCCAGAGATTCACCACTCTCTGTGTAAAATATGTTTTTCTCATCTCAGTCCTAAAAGATTTCCCCGTTATCCTTAAACTGTGACCCCTTGTTCTGGACTCCCCCAACATCGGGAACAATCTTCCTGCATCTAGCCTGTCCAAC
Organism: Malacoraja senta; assembly: GCA_038087875.1. NCBI lineage: Eukaryota > Metazoa > Chordata > Chondrichthyes > Rajiformes > Rajidae > Malacoraja > Malacoraja senta. The sequence goes on from CM075977.1 coordinate 101,873,497, forward strand.
CCCTTAAGAATTTTGTAAGTTTCTATTAGATCCCCCCCCAGTCTTCTGAATTTCAACGTGTACTAGCCGAGTCTATCCAGTCTTTCCTCATATGAAAGTCCTGACATCCCAGGAATCAGTCTGGTGAACCTTCTCTGCACTCCCTCTATGGCAAGAATGTCCTTCCTCAGATTAGGAGACCAAAACTGTACGCAATACTCCAGGTGTGGTCTCACCAAGACCCTGTACAACTGCAGTAGGACCTCCCTGCTCCTATACTCAAATCCTTTTGCTATGAATGCTAACATACCATTCGCTTTCTTCACTGCCTGCTGCACCTGCATGCCCACTTTCAATGACTGGTGTACCATGACACCCAGGTCTCGTTGCATCTCCCCTTTTCCTAATCGGCCACCATTCAGGTAATAGCCTACTTTCCTACTTTTGCCACCAAAGTGGATAACCTCACATTTATCCACATTATACTGCATCTGCCATGCATTTGCCCACTCACCCAGCCTATCCAAGTCATCTTGCAGCCTCCTAGCATCCTCCTCACAGCTAACACTGCCCCCCAGCTTCGTGTCATCCGCAAACTTGGAGATGTTGCATTCAATTCCCTCATCCAGATCATTAATATATATTGTAAATAGCTGGGGTCCCAGCACTGAGCCTTGCGGTACCCCACTAGTCACTGCCTGCCTTTCTGAAAAGGACCCGTTTACTCCTACTCTTTGCTTCCTGTCTGCCAGCCAATTCTCTATCCACATCAATACTGAACCCCCAATACCATGTGCTTTAAGTTTGTATATTAATCTCTGATGTGGGACCTTGTCGAAAGCCTTCTGAAAGTCCAGATATAACACATCCACTGGTTCTCCCTTATCCACTCTACTAGTTACATCCTCGAAAAATTCTATAAGATTCGTCAGACATGATTTACCTTTCGTAAATCCATGCTGACTTTGTCCAATGATTTCACCATTTTCCAAATGTGTTGCTATCCCATCTTTAATAACTGACTCTAGCAGTTTCCCCACTACCGATGTTAGACTAACTGGTCTGTAATTCCCCGTTTTCTCTCTCCCATCCCTTTTTAAAAAGTGGGGTTACATTAGCTACCCTCCAATCATCTGGAACTACTCCAGAATCTAAAGAGTTTTGAAAAACTATCACTAATGATCGAACCCGGGTCTCTGGCGCTGTAAGGCAGCAACTCTGCTGCTGCGCCGCCGTGCCGTTCCTCTTGGCAAGGTATTCCGAATATATATATTTTGTCGTTTAATTTCTTGGAGCACTTTATAAACTTGCAAAAAATATTGGACAAATGAATAACGTAAAGGATTGTTTAACTGGGCTGTGGCTGGAGATAATGCGGTAAAATTTGCAGGACTGACGGCTTTAACTTTGCAGCCTCTTTATTCACGTTCTTCAGTGACACCTTCATGATTAGGCTTTGAAATAAAGCTAGTAGGATAAAGCTCCTGTCCCACTTCGGCAATTTTTTTAGTGACTACAGGCGACTAGGCTGTCGCCACATGGTCGCGGGGTGACGCCTGTATGATCATGAGTAGTCACCTCAAGTCGCCTAGAGTCGTACTGTTTTTCTGGTCGCTGCTGGATTTTGAAATGTTCAAAACTTTTTGGCGACTGTGGGCTTGACGTAGCTTGTCTTCTCCTGTCATAGGTTGTCGCCAGGATGCCGCAGGTTGTCGCCAGGTTACGTTGGTTGTCGCCGGGTGCTGACTTTGATGAATTCCATTGGCGACTACCTACGTCAACCTACGTCAACCGGCGACAGGTACCGGCGACTGAATTGTTTTCTGTTGTCGCCGACAGGGTCGTAGCTTGTCGCGGGTGGACTTAGGTTGACTTTGGTTGTCGTAGGTTGTCGTCTGTGTGGTCGTAAGTTGCCGTAGGTGTGGTCGTAGGTGGACGTCCTAATGGGTCGCCGGTTGACGGTGGTTTTCCGTAGCTTGATGTCGACTAGGTGGTAGGTTGTCATAGCTTGTCGTAGACATTGTCGTGCGGGGGGGTCCAGTCGCCGTTTTATTGGCGACCTGCTACGACTGTGACAGTCGCCGAAAAAATTGCCTAAGTGGGACAGGCCCTTAAGGGGAAATGGGGTCCAACATCTGATAGGCGACACAAGAGCAGCGATCATGTATGAAAGAGTGCAATGTTGTGATGTGATTGGAGCTATATTGTAGACTTAAAAACTAAAATGCTTTGAATGGGTTTCCTTGTGTAAACTATAGGTTAGAAAGGAAAGATCTATAGCTGAGAGTATACATCTACACTGAGCTACTCTAACGCTTGCTGCATCTGCAGTTCATTATGTACATCAATGCTGTTGCTTAATGGGGTTCCTGAGCAATATTAAAAATAAGTAAAACAGATTTCCAGCAAAGTATAAATGCAGCCATGTTTATTTGAATGTATTGTATCAAGTATGAAATATGCATTTTGAACAGCCTGAGATTAAATATGTTCATTTAAGGAAGTTTGCAAAATAAGTTATTACTGTGAACTGGGGAAGTCAAGATATTATTCTTGTTTGCTCACAGTTTCTATCATTGAAAACAAATGTGGTGATTCCACAACCATTTTCCTGTACCTAAAAAATTCTGCTCACTTATTTTTGTCCTTCTCAGCGTTTGCATGCCTAGTTTAGGTCCTGCCTTGACTCATTTTCCACTAATGGCACAAAGAGTTAAAAATCTAGCCATGCTGTTTAGATTGGTTAATGCACCTGTCACAGGCTTCCTATGAAGATAAATTGTGATGTTCGAAGGGGCAATTCATCCCAACTAGTCAGTCCCTTCCATGGGCCATGAACTGTGTCTCACATTGCTGCACAGCACCAAGACTTGTTGACCCCAAATGGGGAATCAGAACTTTGTTATTCATCTCAAATCGCCGAGATCAAATGCTGGTCTGAGCTCTGAGTTAATTCCCTGGGCCAAGCTACGAAGAAGGTCACCTCTTTCTTTCTACCCAGAGATGCTGCCTATCCCGCCGAGTTTCACCAGCATTTTGTGTCTACCTTCAGTCGCAGAGAAACTTGGACCTTGAAGTTGCTCACTTCAATTCTGGATGTTTAAAGGGCCTGTTCCACTGTACGAGCTAATTCAAGAGTTCTCCCAAGTTTCCCCTGATTCGAACTCGGAGAATGACGGTAATGGCCGCTCGTAGGTACTCGGGGCTCTCGTGGACATTTTTTAACATGTTGAAAAATCTTCACGAGCTTACCGCATTTCCCCCGTACCTGCCGTTAGCGTTACGAGCCGCTAAGAGACGTCCCAAGCTCCGACGTACCCGCTACGTACATTCTACGTGCTTACCACGAGTTTGATTTTTTTTTTAAACTCGGGAGAGCTCTTGGGTAAACTCGTATAGTGGGACAGGCCCATGAATTTTAGTCAGTTATCACAATTAGATTTTGCCTTATTGACTTGATTGGTATTCAGTATCTGTTTCCAAAGCCAACCTGACTTTTAATTAATTGCATGCATGGCAAGCCAACTGTAGTGTAAATCAATAGGGAACATTTTGGAAAAAATTGATTGGACTTTGACTCTTCTCTCTCGGGTACATCTAGAAATAGCATCCAATTGGGTTGGAATAATTGTGTGTCCCTAGATGGAAAGAATCTGACAGATGAACTAATGTGAGCTCTCGGGGTTTGTGCAAGAGTTCAGTTACCTTTGCGGTGTTTGTTAATGATAAGTTTATACCACTAGAGGCCCTCGGTAAGCTGTGTAAATAGTTGCTTTCCCTCTAGGTCAAAAACATGTTGCAACAGTCCAAACTATTTCACAGGTCATGTGAACTTTGTACAACTTTCTCTACCTCAAAACTGCTACACAGAATATTTAATCCCACCACAAATCTGTGCAGCAGTTTTATTCATTGTTCTATTGAGCCCTTTGGTTATAAGAGAACATGAAAAATACATCGGGCTAGAGAGAAAAACATCTCCAAAAAAACTCGTGCAGGAGATTAACTCTTCCATAACAGGTTTTCTTTCCCCCTGAATATCCTCAATGGCTCTAACTTGCTTTGAAAATTACACCCAAGATTTAGCAGCTTTTAAATCGGTGCTGTGCAGCATGTGAGTGGTCTCATTCGACGCTCTGAAGACAGGCGTAGCGTCAGAACTGCATTGGGATTCCCAGTCCAAAGCTCATCTGTTTTATCCAAATGAAGTTCAAGTCTAATTTACAACAGGCTGCTCTGCCCGTTGCTTTCCCTCTGTCAACCGTAACCCTTGTAACAACGTTTTATTTCCCAATTCTGAGTATTTTTATGTGTGTTTAATATTACTCATCCATCGTAGTATCAAATGCTGAATGGAAGTGAACTGGCAAGTCTGAGATTATTCAGTTTCTGCTTCCCTTAAGTTATAGTGACATTTGCAGTCTGGTGGTTTTGTAAATGTTTTTTGCTTTGCAATGGGCTTAACTATCTCTTTTAATACTTTGGGTGGGAATAATCAGGAGCCAGAGAGGAGTCCACACAGGGATGCATTTGCTGAGAAATTCATCCTGTCAGTAGCAGTGAACAAACTGTGCAGTAGCAGTTTGCTCTGCCTCTGCTCTGCCTCTGAAATTACTTCCCTTGAGGTAAATGAAATGCATTTCAGAGATGGATGACAATGTGATAACGTAGCAAAAGTCCCAGCAGGAGTGTAATTTCCAGGCAATTGCATTTTTATTAGTTTTTCCCAAAGTTTTACCATATCCAATCTTTTTAACTTCCCTTGCACTTAGGCATTAACCTCTTGCACTGCTGTCACTGAAGATGTAATTATTAATTTAATAAATCTCCCATCTCTCTATTAAGCATTTTTATTTCACCTGCAAAGACTTTTAATAGTCTTACCACTGTTTCTTAAAGGGCTGAATTGTGCTGTGGTCTTTGAGGCTGAACGGAAGTTGGTCAGAACTTGCGTGAAGCAGCATAGGCATCATATTTCGCTTGGGCAGCTTTCCACCCAACGGTATGAGTTTAATTTCTCTAACCTCAAGTAACTCTTGCAATCCTCTCGTTCTGTCCCTTCCCCACTCAAGTCATTGCACCAGCTTCAAAGTCATCTTGTTGAGTCTCATTGCCTGTAACTCGTTTTCACCTAGCCCACCGCTAACAATGGCCTTTGATTAGTACAGGTGTCAGGGGTTATGGGGAGAAGGCAGGGGAATGGGGTTAGGAGGGAGAGACAGATCAGCCATAATTGAATGGCGGAGTAGAGTAGATGGGCCGAATGGCCTAATTCTGCTCTTATCACTGATGATCTTATCATTGTTACTTTTTTACATATCTTTCTTTCATTTGTTCTCTATCCCTCTGTATCACCATCTATATCTCTCGTTTCCCTTTCATAGAAAGAGAAACATAGAAAATAGGTGCAGGAGGAGGCAATTTGGCCCTTCGAGCCAGCACCGCCATTCATTGTGATCATGGCTGATCGTCCCCAATCAATAACCCGTGCCTGCCTTCTCCCCGTATCCCTTGATTCCACTAGCCCCTAGAGCTCTATCTAACTCTCTCTTAAATCCATCCAGTGACTTGGCCTCCACTGCCCTCTGTGGCAGGGAATTCCACAAATTCACAACTCTCTGGGTGAAAACGTTTTTTCTCAACTCAATCTTAAATGGCCTCCCCTTTATTCTAAGACTGTGGCCCCTGGTTCTGGACTCGCCAACATTGGGAACATTTTCCACTGACTTTCAGTCTGAAAAAGGGTCTCGACCCGAAACGTCACCTATTCCTTTTCTCCAGAGATGCTGTCTGACCCGCTAAGTTACCCCAGCATTTTGTGTCTGTCGTGGGTCTGAGATGCTGTGAGAAAGATGCTAGCACTTGTTCTCTATTCTGTCACTGGATCCTATCATCTTAATGCAGGCAATGGTCATAAATAATAAAGTTCTATCGCATTGTATTGTATCGTATCGTGAATGTTGCAGTGCCTGTTCACAGATCACTGCTGTCTGTGAATGCTACTGATGAATGCTGTTGGTCAATTGTGACTAGGGTTGTCAACTTTCTCACTCCCAAATAAGGGACAAAAGATCAAAATATGGGACAAATTCCCGACGGCAATTCGTTGACCGACTCGGCCGTGGCTGGGTGAATGATAGAAAATAGAAATATAGAAAATAGGTGCAGGAGTAGGCCATTCGTCCCTTCGAGCCTGCACCGCCATTCAATATGATCATGGCTGATCATCCAACTCAGGCATGATGGGTTGGCCCGGGTGCTGGACTGCTCACAAAGCCCAGCCGGCGGGCCAGCTGAGGAGTTTTGGCCCGCGCGACGTCGCTCGCAAAATCCGGCACCCCATCCAACTCATGAACCGATGATCGGCCATGAGAAGGAGGGGTGGTGGTGTTGGCGGTAAGCGAAGATCCGAAGGTCGGACAACTGCCCGGGCTGCCGACCGACGGGGCTACGGGCGAGGCGCTGCTGTTACCCATGTGAACAGCGGCTCTGAGTGCGGGCAGAACTGCCAGCCATGAGTGGGCAAGCGAGCTGCCAGCACTTACATGCCCAAAAATCACAATAGCAAATTTGTAAAATGACGCCGCCCCAGTTGGCATGTTTTTGGTCACACCTGCTTTAGCACGAATGATAAACAATAATGGGTGAAGTCAAATATATAGCACTGCTGCAGAAAGCTGTGTGCCTTTACAAAATAAGCCTTGTTTTGCTTCTCCTACTCCACCTGATAATTAGAATTATCCATTGGCACCAAAATGTTTTGAATCATTTGTTTGGTTCTTGTACCTATTCATCATTGTGCAAGATCATTTATCTCCTGCTTGTGAAGGAAGGAACTGCAGATGCTGGTATAAAAGGAGGATAGACACAAAAAGCTGGAGTAACTCAGCGGGTCAGACAGCATCTCTGGAGAGAAGGAATGGGTCACGTTTCGGGTCGAGACCATTGGTCACCTCTTCCTTTCTCCAGAGATGCTGCCTGTCCAGCTGAGTTACTCCAGCTTTTTGTGTCTATCTAATCGGCCTGTCCCACTTAGGCGATTTTTTAGGCAACTACAGGCATCTAGTTTGTCACCACATGTTTGCCGGTGGTCGCTTGCCTCAGTCGCGCAAAATGTCGTGGCGTCTTTCTGGTTGCCGCTAAATTTTCAACACGTTGAAAATGTTTTGGCGACAGTGGGTTTGTCCAATGAGCGTAGCTTGACTTCTCCTGACATAGGTGCTGTCGTAGGTTGTCACCAGGATGACGACAACCTACAGTTTTTCGGCGACCTGTTACGACTATGACAGTCTATGGCAGTTGCCAAAAAAATCGGCAAGTGGGACAGGCCCATTACTCCTCTGCCTGCTCTACATTCTTGGTGTGTTATGGTTTTGTTTGCATTGCATTCACTGACTGACCAGTCAACTGATTTTGCTTTCCAGCATTAGGGATTCTGTTTTATCTATTCCTCCAGTATTATCCATTGTCTCTTTTACAAATTGCCCTCTCCTTTCCTAAGATCCCATTGGGACAGCTTCTAGTCCTAGACCAGTTTGTGGCCAATTGTCTCGAATGGCAGCAAGGTCATCCTCTTTAGTTGAATTTATGCTTCCACTGGGGCCTGCGTGGGATGAGACACCGGGAGCATTGGAATGGAAACATTGAAACATAGAAAATAGGCGCAGGAGTAGGCCATTCGGCCCTTCGAGCCAGCACCGCCATTCAATATGATCATGGCTGATCATCCCCAATCAATACCCCGTTCCTGCTTTCTCTTCATATCCCTGGATTCCATTAGCCCTAAGAGCTATAAGAATATTGCGATAATGTGCGTGCATTCGCAACATGAATCTGTTTAACATGCTCCTCTCTTTTCACTTAAGAAAAATAGAGGGTTAACTTAATAGGGATCTTGAACATTTGGAAGAGCCTAGATATCGTGCATGCAGAAAAGCTTCCATTTGTGAAGAAGAACATAACTACAAAGTATTCTTCGTAGATGGCCGCCAAGAAATCCAATAGGATATTTGTGGGGAAATTACTAATTTACCCAATAATTACATAGATACATAGATACATAGAAAATAGGTGCAGGAGTAGGCCATTCGGCCCTTCGAGCCTGCACCGCCATTCAATATGATCATGGCTGATCATCCAACTCAGTATCCCGTACCTGCCTTCTCTCCATACCCCCTGATCCCTTTAGCCACAAGGGCCACATCTAACTCCCTCTTAAATATAGCCAATGAACTGGCCTCAACTACCCTCTGTGGCAGAGAGTTCCAGAGATTCACCACGCTCTGTGTGAAAACGTTTTTTCTCATCTTGGTCTTAAAGGATTTCCCCCTTATCCTTAAGCTGTGACCCCTTGTCCTGGACTTCCCCAACATTGGGAACAATCTTCCTGCATCTAGCCTGTCCAACCCCATAAGAATTTTGTAAGTTTCTATAAGATCTCCTAAATTCTAGCGAGTATAAGCTGAGTCTATCCAGTCTTTCTTCATATGAAAGTCCTGACATCCCAGGAATCAGTCTGATGAACCTTCTCTGAACTCCCTCTATGGCTATAATGTCCTTCCTCAGATTTGGAGACCAAAACTGTACGCAATACTCCAGGTGTGGTCTCACCAAGACCCTGTACAACTGCAGTAGAACCTCCCTGCTCCTATACTCAAATCCTTTTGCTATGAAAGCTAACATACCATTCGCTTTCTTCACTGCCTGCTGCACCTGCATGCTTACTTTCAATGACTGGTGTACCATGACACCCAGGTCTCGCTGCATCTCCCCTTTTCCTAATCGGCCACCATTTAGATAATAGTCTGCTTTCCTGTTTTTGGCACCAAAGTGGATAATCTCACATTTATCCACATTATATTGCATCTGCCAAACATTTGCCCACTCACCCAGCCTATCCAAGTCACCTTGCAGTCACCTAGCATCCTCCTCACAGCTAACACTGCCCCCCAGCTTAGTGTCATCCGCAAACTTGGAGATGTTGCCTTCAATTCCCTCATCCAGTTCATTAATATAAATTGTAAATAGCTGGGGTCCCAGCACTGAGCCTTGCGGTACCCCACTAGTCACTGCCTGCCATTGTGAAAAGGACCCGTTTACTCCTACTCTTTGCTTCCTGTTTGCCAGCCAGTTCTCTATCCACATCAATACTGAACCCCCAATACCGTGTGCTTTAAGTTTGTATATTAATCTCTTATGTGGGACCTTGTCGAAAGCCTTCTGAAAGTCCAGATACAACACATCCACTGGTTCTCCCCTATCCACTCTACTAGTTACATCCTCGGAAAATTCTATAAGATTCGTCAGACATGATTTACCTTTCGTAAATCCATGCTGACTTTGTCCAATGATTTCACCACTTTCCAAATGTGCTGCTATCCCATCTTTAATAACTGACTCTAGCAGTTTCCCCACTACCGATGTTAGACTAACTGGTCTGTAATTCCCCGTTTTCTCTCTCCCTCCCTTCTTAAAAAGTGGGGTTACGTTTGCTACCCTCCAATCCTCAGGAACTACTCCAGAATCTAAAGAGTTTTGAAAAATTATCACTAATGCATCCACTATTTCTGGAGCTACTTCCTTAAGTACTCTGGGATGCAGCCTATCTGGCCCTGGTGATTTATCAGCCTTTAATCCATTCAATTTACCCAACACCACTTCCCGACTAACCTGGATTACACTCAGTTCCTCCATCCCCTGCTATTTCCGGCAGATTATTTATGTCTTCCTTAGTGAAGACGGAACCAAAGTAGTTATTCAATTGGTCCGCCATATCCTTGTTCCCCATGATCAATTCACCTGTTTCTGACTGCAAGGGACCTACATTTGTTTTAACTAATCTCTTTCTCTTCACATATCTATAAAAACTTTTGCAGTCAGTTTTTATGTTCCCTGCCAGTTTTCTTTCACAATCTATTTTCCCTTTCCTAATTAAGCCCTTTGTCCTCCTCTGCTGGTCTCTGAATTTCTTCCAGTCCTCTGGTATGCTGCTTTTTCTGGCTAATTTGTACGCATCATCTTTTGCTTTGATACTATCCCTGATTTCCCTTGTTATCCACGGATGCACTACCTTTCCTGATTTATTCTTTTGCCAAACTGGGATGAACAATTTTTGTAGTTCATCCATGCAGTCTTTAAATGACTTCCATTGCATATCCACCGTCAACAGTGAGAAAGTGGAGCTACTTCAATCATTCCCCGTGGTGAATACATTTTAAGGGTGCATTTAAGAGAACTGAACATTATTCTACACTTCACACAGAGGAGGCTTTAGTGGCACTGAAATGTTGGCGTGGACTTGTTGCGCCACATGGCCTGTTTTTGTGCCATAATATATCCTAACAAATATCCAACCTCACTTAAAAATCCCTGCCTCAACTCTTTGTTTTATTTTGTAAATATGTATATCAGTGCATCAAACTCTTATCCATTCCTTCCATCCAGAGATGCTGCCTGTCCCGCTGAGTCACACCAACATTTTGTGTCTATCTTCGGTGCAAACCAGCATGTGCTGTTCCTTCCTACACATCAACCTCTTATCTGGGTGTCCATGCCCACTGTGTTCAGTTGTCCTCAAGCAGGAAATGTTTTTATGATTTTTTGCAAACGATTGATTGAAGTTCTCCTTAACATTGCAGGGAATTAATTTGTTCCTATTTTGCCACTCCTGCGGTAATTTTCCAGGTGTTTTATAACTTACTTCTGCTACGTTTTCTCTTCCTGGAACACATACCTTACCCTTATCACTTCTCCATTCCTGCCTTGGCACTTCCCCATTTCCACTTCTTGTGTGCTTGCTGCTACTGTGTCCACCCAAGCCGGTTCCTTGCCGTTCAGCGACTTCTCTTATTGTTCCAACGAGCATAGGTTGTGGTATAAGCTTTCAACTAAAGGGCCTGTCCCACTTGGGCGACCTAATCCGCGAGTTCTGGCGAGTTTGCCCTCGACTCATACTCGCAGCATGGTCAACACGAGGTCCTAGGAGGTCTTCGCAACTCTCCTTTATGTTTGATTATGGTCTCCACGTACTCGAGGCCTCAGCTAGGTTGCGGCATTTTTTTCAATATGTTAAAAAAATGCCCCCGAGTTAAAAAAGGTCGCCATGGAAACAATCGATACTTTTTTTACTCGTAGGTTTAGTCGTAGTAGGTCGTAGTAGGTCGGCATGTTAGTCGTAGGTAATCGCGGGTAGTCGAAGGTAGTCGTAGATAGTCTTCATCATAGTCAAAGGTAGATCGAAGGAGGTCTTCAACATGTCATTTTTTTCAAACTCTTCTAAACTCGCCAATTAGGTCGCCCAAGTGGGACACCCCTTAACTGTCCAGCTAAAGACAAATCATTTTTCAGGGTGTAAACAGTAGTTCATCGTTGCAAATCGCTATCTGGTGGCTTTAAAGATAAGTGGATTTCTATTGTGACAGTATAGACTGGAATTTGTTTCCACCGTTTGTTAGTTTTAATTAGTCATATTACTGGGTGGATTGCAAATTATGTTTGCCATCACTTTATATGTGCATCATACCTTCAGATTGAAATTGGAAAACTAACAAGCATCTTCACAAATAAACCAGCCATAATAACTAGGATTTAAGCAGACATTTATAATGTTAGACTCAGATTTGCCCGAAAAGGCAGTTATAGACCATTTGAGCTGTTTTCTCTTACAGGGCTGAACATGGATTTTGTCAATTGTTTCTGTATTGCTAGCTTTCCCCTTTGTTTTTGAGAGATTGACTCCCACGAACTGTCTTTATCTCGACATCAGTGTACCAATCTACTTGTTAGACTCCACTTTGTGATATATCGACCCAGATTATGGGACAATTCTTGCTGTTTATAGTCATGTAACAGCAGCCTTAACGTAATGGGAAATTGATCGACCCATTACATTCTGAGCTCATTCTGCATTAGTTTGCATTGAACACACTTTTGATAGTTATGAATGGAGATAAGAAAGGGAAAATTACTGTCTGTTGCCATGTTATTGTGTGCTATGTGATCTAACATTTTATTTTTTATAGAAACTTAAGCAAAGTTGGGAGTTCACATGAGTTTTAACAGGTCTGAGGTTTTGGTCCCAGTATTCTTCATGGTCTGATGGATGGACGATCCTTAGAATTTGTGATAAAATGTCACTTAGAGTCATAGAGTGATACAGTGTAGAAACAGGCCCATCGGCCCAACTTGCCCACACCGGCCAACATGTTCCAGCTACACTAGTCCCATCTGCCTGCATTTAGTCCATATCCCTCCAAACCTGTCCTATCCACGCACCTGTCTAACTGTTTCTTAAACGTTGGGATAGTCTCTGCCTCAACTACCTCTTCTGGCAGCTTGTTCCATACATCCAACTTTCCGTGAAAAAGTTAACCCTCCGATTCCTAGTAAATCTTTTCCCCTTCACCTTAAACCTATGTCATCTGGTTCTCGATTCACCTGCTCTGGTCAAGAGACTCTGTGCATATAACCATATAACAATTACAGCATGGAAACAGGCCATCTCGGCCCTTCAAGTCCATGCCGAACACTTTTTCTCCCCTAGTCCCATCTACCTGCACTCAGACCATAACCCTCCATTCCTTTCTCGTCCATATACCCATCCAATCTATTTTCAAATGATAAAATCGAACCTGCCTCCACCACTTCCACTGGAAGCTCATTCCACACAGCTACCACTCTCTGAGTAAAGAAGTTCCCCCTAATGTTCCCCCTAAACTTCTGTCCCTTAATTCTCAAGTCATGTCCTCTTGTTTGAATCTTCCCTACTCTCAATGGGAAAAGCTTATCCACGTCAACTCTGTCTATCCCTCTCATCATATTAAAGTCCTCTATCAAGTCCCCCCTCAACCTTCTGCGCTCCAAAGAATAAAGACCTAACTTGTTCAGCCTATCTCTGTAATTTAGTTGCTGAAACCCAGGCAACATTCTCGTAAATCTCCTCTGTACTCTCTCTATTTTGTTGACATCCTTCCTATTCTACCCGATCTATTCCTTTCATGATCTTATATACAATTTATACATGATTTTATTCACTTCTGGAATGACATTCCACCTGGCATTGAGTATTTGAGTACTCAACCCTGAATGTAATATTTTAATTTGAAGTAATTTATTTAAGCAGCTTTCTTTCTTGAGTTTGTCTGTTGGCAACTCTGCCTCTGATCCTTGGCAGGCAACCCTCAACCTCTGTGTAGGAAGGAACTGCAGATGCTGGTTTACACCGAAGATAGACACAAAATGCTGGAGTAACTCAGCGGGTCAGACAGCATCTCTGGAGAGAAGGAATAGGTGATGGTCTGGAGAAAACGATTAGGCGACGTCACCCATTCTTTCTCTCCAGAGATGCTGTCTGACCCGCTGAGTTACTCCAGCTTTTTGTGCCAATCCTCAACCTCATACAACCTCAACTTGCAGACCTGACCCGTGACTCACCTCTCCCTTCCCACCTCCATCCTCTCCCATGTACCTCTCCTCCATTGCCTCAGAACACAGAGCTGGAATTGTATGATTTCCGATGAGGAGCATGAAAATAAAAGGTCTTGGATCTTGTGTGCTATAGAATTTTGTAGCAGACTCACAATCAGAATAGTCGATGTGCTGATTAGCTCACTTTTACAGGCACTTATAAAACTGTTAAGTGCAAGTCAGTGCTACCCTACCTGAATCTTAAACCATACATTTGTAATAATGCTGCAACGAGATATTATTAGTGGTAAAAGTACATTGTAAATTAATCCCGCCAACCACAATACCTGACGAGGAATTATAAAAAAATACAAAAGAGACTTGACGAAATTTCATCCCCGATTCCACATATCCATTGTTTGAAGGATGCTGGTTTTCAAAAAATAGACACAAAATGCTGGAGATACTCAGCTGGTTCAGATCAGGACCCTGTCAAAATGTTGCCTCATCCTTATTCTCCAGGAATGCTGTCACCTCCATTTGGTACAGTCATCATTACCACAACTTTGTGTGCATGGGTGTTTTCTTTAAAAGAAGTTAACAAAACCAAATAAAAGCCGTATTTTGATTTAGACAATAAAGTATAGCCTTTCCAGGCTAATACAAAGCTCATTAAAACAAGCCTGAGAAAATGGAGCTTTGTCCGAAATATTCGCGTAACATGTTTTGAGAAAAAACCCAGAAAGCAAGCATATTAATTTTCACCACAAATGAATCACGCATGTGAAATAACGCATCAGAATATGAATGATGTTAAATGAAAAGTCATCTCAGCAAATACTTCTATCTAAATGGAGCCATTCAGCTGATGTAACAGTCTTAAGAAAGGGTAAGTCAAAGGAGCAAGCTGTTAGAGGAAAGAACTGATTAGTGACACAGTGCTTAACTAAAGGGCCTGCCCCACTTGGGCGTCATTTGCGCGTAATTTACGCGACATCATTTACGCACGTGATGTGTGCATGGCGTGCATTAAGCGCACATGGTGCATGGTGACGTAGACAGTGATGTGCGGTCGCGTGCGGCGCCCCAGGATTTGGGGATTCACAAAATCTTCGCGCGCCACCTGCGTGACGCGCAAATGACGCCCAAGTGAAACAGGCCCTTAACTCAGTGGATCAGGCAGCATCTGTGGGGAACATGGGGAGACAACATTTTGTGTTGGGAACCTTCTTCAGACTCGAGTGGAGGGGAACTTCTTCAATGTAGGCATACCTTGTTGCAGATCATAAGAGACCAGTTGTACTGTTCTAAACCATTTTTGTTGTTTTACATTTTGACAATAGACAATAGGTGCAGGAGTAGGCCATTAGGCCCTTCGAGCCAGCACCGCCATTCAATGTGATCATGGCTGATCATCCCCAATCAGTACCCCGTTCCTGCCTCCTCCCCATATCCCCTGACTCCATTATCTTTAAGAGCCCTATCTAGTTCTCTCTTGAAAGCATCCAGAGAACCTGCCTCCACCACCCTCTGAGGCAGAGAATTCCACAGACTCACAACTCTCTGTGAGAAAAAGTGTTTCCTCGTCTCCGTTCTAAATGGCTTACACCTTATTCTTAAACTTACCCATTATTCTTAATCTTTGGTTTGACTAATTAATGACGGCAATCATTTTCAGGCATAGTTTAGTGCTGACACCAAGCATGTTAATGTGGCCTATCATCTCAAACCTACAACTAAGCTTATCATGTTATTTGAGATTTTAAATGTTGAGATTTTGTCATGCCTATTTGAAAAGTTTTTGTTATATTGGTGACCCAAGGAAAATAACTCCTTTCTTATCCCACACAAGCCTATTGGATTCAACACCCAATCCAATAGATAGATTTATTTTAAAATTTGTGGAATAATTTGTTATTTTACAAAAAAATGCGAAGAAGTAATATTCTGAGCTGATCGTCAATATTCCAAAACTTGCATTTAATTGTTGATTATATTTACATTGGATTTCTTGAACTAGGAAGATAATGAGCTGAACCATCTATTGCTGAGAGAAGGACTAACTCTGTATCTACTGAGACTGATGAAATTGTGGAATCTCCTTGGTTTGTTAATTTGGGGGTGACAATTGATCTGGTCAGCTGTAATTTGGCACCGTGGAAATTGTACTAAAAATGAACTCAATTTGAGGATGAAGAAACTGAAATGTAACAAATAACATTCTAGTGTAGTTTGTCACTGCCATGCTCCATGACAGACTGCAAATGGAAATGTTTTGAACAATGTTAAAAAATTATATATTTAGTGCATTTTTCTAATTCTGTTTATTCTGAGCAAAGCACCAAAGCAAATTCCTTGTATGTACACATACTTGGCTAATAACATGTATTCAATTCAATTCAATTAAGAGTTAACCAAATTGCTAGGTCTGGAGTCAGACATAGACTCCTTTCTCTGAAGCCCATTAGAACCAGATGGGGTTTAATATCATTTCAATATTTTCAGTCACCATTAGTGAAATTACTTCTTTATTTCACATTTAGTTAATTTAAGATTTCCCCCTCTTCAGTGTTTGGTTTGAACTCAACTTATTGGGTGCAACTCCAGTAATTTGACCACAGTGTGATTGTATCGAATCTGTTCATCTGTGTGTTGCAATTTGTGTATGAGTTGGGGTCTTTTAGACCATGCCATTATGAAGCAGGAATGAAAAATTAAACATTAACATGGGAGACGTAACACTTGTACATTCCAAGTTTGGAGCATGGGTAGGTTGCAAGCACCTGAGATAGCAGATACCCCGAAACACTGCGGTTGTCACCTCAGATACATTCTCAGTACAGAATCTTATCAGCAAGTAATGTGTGAGATAAGTCAATAGAAAATAGACAATAGGTGCAGGAGTAGGCCATTCAGCCCCTCGAGCCAGCACCGCCTTTCAATAGACAAACGACAATAGGTGCAGGAGTACGCCATTCGGCCCTTCGAGCCAGCACCGCCATTCAATGTGATCATGGCTGATGATCACCAATCGGTACCCCGTTCCTGCCTTCTCCCCATATCCCCTGACTCCGCTATCTTTAGCTCTGTCCAGCTCTCTCTTGAAAGCATCCAGAAAACCGGCCAGTTCAACTGAACTGGTACAGAGCGGCAAGGTTAAATTGCAATCTCTCACTGGCGCCAAATTACTTGAAGTGACTTGTAAATGGATCAGACATGAAAGCAGTGATTGTTCCACCTTTGTACATGAACTGCCATGTCTCATTGCTGAGTGTGGGTTTTGTTGGTGCACTGGTAACTTGGCAGAAAAGCACTAATTCGCTGAAGAGCTAGTCTTTATTTGTCTTTTTAATTTAGAAAGTCTGCTTCCTTCTCTCATGACGTTAAGAACCCAAGCAAATGCAGTACCGAGCACTTGCTACCACGTTGATGGTATTCTTATCGTGACGGTATATTAAGCAAAATCCACGCTGACATTCTGATGAAATATTTTGGCAAAATGAAGGAGGGCTATCCCCATTGTCAGGCCAGTATTTATCTCTGAATGCAACACCGTGGGTGGCACAGTGGCGTAGCGGTAGAGTTGCTGCCTTACAGCGCCTGCAGCAACGGAGACCCGGGTTCGATCCCGACTACGGGTGCTGTCTGGACGGAGTTTGTACGTTCTCCCCGCGACCTGCGTGGGTTTTTTCCGAGATCTTCGGTTTCCTCCCACACTCCAAAGACGTGCAGGTTTGTAAGTTAATTGGCTTGGGTTTGTATGCTTGGTATAAGTGTAAATTGTCCCTAGTGTGCGTAGGCTTGTGTTAGTGTGTGGGGATCGCTGATCGGTGCTTGTTTCCGCATTGTATCTCTAAACTAAACCAAAATATGGGTTCCCATCTCCATCTCATTACACTTTTTATTGTGGGAGCTTGCTCTACACAAGATGACTATTGCCTTTCCTACCATGCAAGTATGATTATACTTCATAAGAATTTAATTACTGAAGTGATGTCTCCCAAGGTTGAGCAAAAAAAACACAATCCTGAAGAAACTCAGTGGGTGAGGCAGCATCTGTGGAAAGAATCGATTGCAGCATCTGCAGTCTCTTGCGACTCCATTTAAATGCAAAACCTGTTTCCATTATTGGTAAGATGAGCATTTGGGTGTTGGATTGGATGGTGGAAAGTGCCCCTGAATTGGGAGGAGAGGTTGCCCACTGATGGTCAAGTTTTACTGGAATTGGACCTTTGCAGTTCTCCAAATGTACAGCTGATGTTGTGTCTGGGTTTGTACATGAAGAATGGTTTTGTGAAGAAGGCTTAAATACATATTGCAGCTTCTTTGGGCAAATTAGAGGGCCACACTGACATTTTTTAAAGTTACAACCACGCCTTTGATTTGTCAGGCTTGTTATCACAATGGAACTTCCATGTTTCAGTTCTGCTCCACAGAAGCCTTGAGCAACCACAAACTTATACCCAGGCACAAAGGATGGATCATTGGGTCCCTTCCCTCAGTTCACCTGCTTCAGTGTAAGGAAAAAGAAAAGAGTTGATGGCCGAACAACACCAAGTCCTGCAGGATGTGTAGGAAAGAACTGCAGATGCTGGTTTAAATCAAAGGTAGACACAAAATGCTGGAATAACTCTGCGGGGCGGGCAGCATCTCTGGAGAGAAGGAATGGGTGACGTTTTGGGTTGAGACCCTCCTTCAGACTGCACAAGACTTCTTCAGGGTCTCGACCCGAAACGTCACCCATTCCTTCTCTCCAGAGATGCTACCTGTCCCGCTGAATTATTCCAGCATTTTGTGTCTCCCAAATCCTGCAGTGTGCCTTATCATTCAGCCAAGTCACCTTGGTAACATTTCCAATCCAATGCAGTATTTCCTCTGCCCGTCAGTTTATGAAGTCAGCTTTAACATTTGGGCAGACTGCTGTAATATTGTCTTTTCCTGAGATGGACTGATTCAACCTACAGCAGGATTAGACTGGTGAATGTTTCTATGCAAATAGTCTAAAGCTGAAAGCCCCTTATAAGGAAAAGGAGGCCAAGTCATTGGATATTTTTAAGGTCGAGATGGATAGATTCTTGATTAGTACGGCTGTCAGGGGTTATGGGGAGAAGGCAGGAGAATGGAGTTAGGAAGGAGAAGTAAATCAGCCATGATTGAATGGCGGAGTAGACGTGATGGGCCGAATGGCCTAATCTGCTCCTATCACTTCTGAACATGAATTTATGAAATGGCCTTGTCTCACGTCCCATCTCCGGGCAAACTGTAATCTTCTCTTGCAAATGTTCAGGTGTGGATTAGCACAATGTTCGCGTGATATTCAATTGATATTGATATTCCTGATATTAGTATTTTAGTAGCTGATATGTTGTCGTCTTCTCTGTATTGCAGCTCAACGGGTGTACAACTAACACATTATCACATTCATAAACAAGCCAGATTGTGTGCAAGAATGCAATTAGCATTGATTTTTTTACCTCTTAAATTCTCTGCTGATATTTGTAATGCTGCTGTTTCAGAAGTTGAATACAATGCAGCAAACATATTACATTGAGCGGTATTTTAGTCTGTGCATCCAATTCTTTACCATTTTGCAATTCAACAATTTTGTAAAAATGTGGATCTGATTCTGGAGGCAAAGGGATGTGAATTATTGTGGATGTGGATTCTCCTGCATCAGTGGGTCTGCCAAACTCATTTCAAATAGGACCCCAGCAGATCTTTCTAAGTCTTACATAGTCATTGCATCTGAATAGTACTTATATGCGCACACGTGCAAGAAAGATGTTAAAGTCTAGCCCAAAATAAATACCTGAACCAATATTATTGCATATTCATCTGAAAATTATATGATCATTAGTTTAGTTTAGAGATACAGCACGGAAATAGGCCCTTCGGCCCACCGGGTCCGCGCCGACCAGCGATCCCCGCATATAAACACTATCCTATGCCCACTAGGGACAATTTTTACATTTACCAAGCCAATTAACCTACAAATCTGTACAACTTTGCAGCTGATCAGCAGACGCTCCTCAGGAATCTAGGTCTGAAATGTAGGCCACTGAATATGTTCTACCCCAGAAAATTTGTTTTGGATTTAAATCGTCCCATATTATTTTTACCACTGAAGACATTTTTCAGGTGAAGTTCATGCAATGCTCATAAGAAAAGTGCTTCATTTTAAAGGACGTAGAGTATATGATTTATTGTTTATAATGCTTAAATCCCTACCCCTTTCTCATCTTATAGAAATGTGCATTAAACTCAGATGTAAAAACACGACTCAGACTCTTGAGTTCGACATCCTTTTCTGTTTCCGCAGTTTTTATTAATCGTGTGAGACCATTTGGAAAAGAATTCGGAGTTAAGAGTGTGCAGCCATCTCATTGAGTCTTAACTGTTGAAAAAGTTCAAAGCTGAGCTGTACTTTGGCCTCAAACCCCTTGTCCTGCCCACTTCCCATAAAACTTGATTCCCAGTAGTCCGAAAATGAATCTCAACCTGAATATACCACACTCTCTAGAATAGGGAATCCCCAAAATTCACAACTTGTTCAGAGAAAAAAAGATGGTACCTCACGTTTTAGCCACGTACGCATGGATCAAAGAAGGGTCTCGACCCGAAACGTCACCCATTCCTTCTCTCCAGAGATGTTGCCTGACCCTCTGAGTTACTCCAGCATCTTGTGTCTGTCTTCGATCAAAACACTGCAACAGGGAAGCTACATCAGTTTCAGCTGAGATTTTGAGCTTGATATTGAATGCAAAGCTTTTCAACTTGAGGTGCTCTTGCGTCAATTAGCTTCTGACCTGCTATTAAGGAGTAAAAGACTGCATATTTTTCAAAGGAATATGCAATAATACTGGTTCAGGGGTTTATTTTGTGTAAGTCTTTACAATATGCGCATGAGTACTATTCAGAAGCGATGACTGTGTGATAGGTATTGATGATCATAATCAATTCTGCCGATATTCAGAATGAAAGTTCTCTTCACCGTCAACAACCAACTTTGACATTGAGATTATTGACATACATTTTGCTTGATTTTTGTATTCTGCATTTTGAAATCCATCTTTTCCAGGAATAGTGATGTTATTAAATTGAAAGCAAATTAGAGGAAAACGTTATTGGTATTTTCAAGGCACGTTGGGTCACAAAATCTAACAGCACATAAACTTTTCATCATGTGCAACTGGTTGTTGAGTATAAAAATAGATACTTTATCCTAAATTCATAATTCCCCACCCTTTCCCACAGAGAGCTTGGCATTGACTCTTTTGTACATATTCTGGAGCATATTACGAACTGTGTGCGTACATCCAAGTTCGCCAACACACATCCTGTGGTAAGCTGACCAGGCAATTCCATTTCTTGCTCAACAAGATGAAAAGCATTTAGTAAAAATGATTTCCCAAACTAAGAGCAGAATTGATTGTATAACATGTTGCTCATCCACACTGTTGCAAAACCATCTAATGCACCAGCCAGATGAGATCATTTAGCATTTAACATCAATATTTAGTTAACCGATTTTTAAATGGAAAAAGTTGTTTTTCCACGTACTTTTGGAGTCATACATCATGGGTTCTTGAAACAAGTGGTGGATTGCAACTATGTTAATTGGGTTAGATTATCTGATTTTCCCCATTCTGGTCGATCATTATCTTCTTCTCCACTTGAACAGTGGAGAAGGCTTAAGAACCTGGATGGTGATTTTTTTCATGCCTCATTCCTAATAACTGAACAAAAATTGGAATTCCTGTTGAAGAAACAAATTGTACAGCAGATAACTCTTAAAAATCAGTTTTACTTTTGTGTCTTAGTTGGATGCATCTTCACTATATCAAAGCATTAACCATAAATCTCTTTTGTTGGATTTTGATCATGGCCCCTTAAGTAATGATTTTACATTACTGAGGAAAATTGTAAGCATGCAGGATCCTTCAAAACCTACATCCGTTTAGTTTAGAGATACAGCATTGAGACTGTCGGCCCACCGTGTCCGCACGGACCAGCGATCCCCGCACATTAACACTATCCTACACACACTAGGGACAATTTACATTTATACCAAGCCAATTAACGTACAAACCTGTACGTCTTTGGAGTGTGGGAGGAAACCGAAGATCTCGGAGAAAACTCACGTGGTCACGGGCAGCAATTCTACTGCTACACCACCTTGCCACCCCCACTTGTCAACATCGCTTGTCTTTTTTCTTCTTTATGAAGGTGATGGGCTCTCACCTTAAAAATCACCCCGGTATTGGTGGAATAAGGACGATTTATCAAGTTTTTTTTATTGTGTATACTTGTCCTCTAAACTTGAGAGACATGGAAAGAAAAAAAATATGGTCTGTTGGTTCTTTGCTTTGTTCTCAGGATACCTTTGCAACTAATGGAACCAGTGCTAAAAGGGGTCATTGAAGCATGATATTTGAGGAGGTGTCCCATGGACATTATGGTGTGAATCCAGCAATGAGCCGCACACAGATCAGAATGGGAGGGCCGCTTGTGAGGCCTGATGTCTGGTGGACTGCTGCAGTACAGGGGGACTTAGAACACTACAGCACAGGAACAGGCCCTGTGGTCCACAATGGTTGTGCTGAACATGATGCCAAATTAAACTAATCCCTTCTGCCTGCATATGATCCAAATTAAACTAATCCCTTCTGCCTGCACATGTGTGTGTCTCTCATAAAGGCCACTGTCATAACTGCCACTGTCATAACTGCTTCCACCACCACCACCACCACTCACCATTCACAGTGTAAAATTTTAAAAAAATACGTGCCACACATATTTTAAGCTTTGCCCCTGTCACCTTAAAACAATGCCAACTAATCCTTGACATTTCCACGTTGGGAATAAGATTCTGACTGCCTGTGCCTTTCAGAAATGTGATATGTTTCTATCAGATCTCCCCTCACCCTTCGACTCTCCTGAGGAAACAATCCAAGGTGTCCAAACTTTCCTGATAGCTAATACTCTTTGATCCAGGCAGCATCCTGCTCAACAACTCCAACATCCTCTCAAGCCTACACACCCTTCCTGTAATGGAGGTGCACACAGTACTGTAAATGTACCTTGTTCCAAGTTTCATAAAGCTGCAATATGACATCCTGATTCTTGTAGTCAATCACCCAACCTATGAAAGTGAGCAAACCATATGCCTCTTCACCACTCTTATCTCCTTTTGTTTCTACTATCAGGGAGCTGTGGACTTGGACCCGAGGATCCATCTGTACATCAGTACTTTAAGGGACCTGCCATTAACTATATACTTTACCCTTACATTGACCGACACAGTTCAGCAACTCACACTTGCCCAAATTATAATCCAACTGTAATTTCCCCATCCATATCTATAATTGGTCTATACCCTGGTGTCTCCTTCAACAGGTTTCTTCACTGTCCACGACTCTACTAACCTATCCTTGTGGAACCCTACTGGTCACGGAACTCCAGTCAGGAAGACATCCTTCCACCATGACCCTCTGTCTTCTCTGAGAGAGGCAATTCCAATTCAATGCTCGAGTCATTGTGGATCCCATGAATCTTATTGTTCTGGATCATTCCACCAAAGGAGACATTGTCACACAGTTTGCTAAAATCCATGTCGACAAAATCCACCTTCCTACCCACCTCAATCACCTTTGTTATCTCCTCAAAAAACTCAATCAAGTTTGTAAGCATGACCTATCCTGGGCAAAGCCGTATTGACTGTTCCTAATCTACCCATTCTCTTCCAAATGCAAGTAAATGCTATCCTGAAGAATCCTCGCCAACATTTTCCTTACCGCTGATGTGTGGCTCACCAGTTTATAATTTCCTTGATTATCCCTATTTCTTTCCTTAAATCAACACTTGCTACTCTTCATTCCTCTGGGATCTTGGATGTTCCCGGAGAGAATAGAAAGATCTTCGCCAAGCTCCCAGGTATCTGCTCTCTTGCATCATTCAATAACCTGTGATAAATCGGGCACTGGGGATTTATCCAGCTTCATGTTCTTAAATAGACCCACTACCACCACCTCCTTGATTTAATAATGCCCCAAAATATTAATATACTCCACCACTGATTCCACTATCCTCTGTGTCCTTCTTCCTGGTGAATACAGATGCAACATACTCATTTAGTACTTTGCCTACATCCTCTGACTCAAAGCATAAATTCCCTCCTTTGTGCGAGAGTGGTACTACCTTCTTCCTTGTTATTCTCTTGTTTTTAAAGTATGTATATAATGTCTTGGGATTATCTTTCATCCAACTTGCCAATGACATTTCTTAAAACTTTCTGGACCTCCTAATTCCTTGGGTGATTAATTTTCTGTTTTCGTTATCTTCCTCAATGACCCTGTATGATTTCATCTTCCAAATCTTGCATATGTTTCCATTTCCTTTTTGACCAAATTTACATCCAAGGTTCGCTTCTCTTGCCATCCTCACTGGAATATGCAGGTCTTGAACTCTGATCAGTTGGTTTTTAAACTAACTCCCATGCGTCAGATGTGGACTTATCCAATAACAAATTCTCCCATTTTACTCTCCCTGGTAACTGCCTAATAATGTTATATTTTGCCCTCCTCAAATTTAATATCTTCCCCCAATGTCCAGACTTATTCTTATTTATAACTGTCTTGAAACTAAGGTTCTACTAAGGTTCGCACAACACTCTTCTACTGAAACTCTAACCTGGCCAGGCTTGTGGCCCAATACAAGGTCAAGCCTTGGTCAGTGCAAGGAACAATCTAAAGGGACTGTCCCACTGCGGCGACCTAATCTGTGAGTTTAGACGAGTTTGCCCTCGACTCAAGCTCGCAGCATGGTCGACACGTGGTCCTAGGAGGTCCTATGAGGTCGCTGGAACTCTCCTTCATGCTCGAGGGAAGTTCCTGAATACTCGTGGCCTCAGCTAGGTCACGGAAAACTTTTCAGCATGTTGAAACATTTTCCGCGAGTAAAATTTGGTCGGCATGGTTCATTTTAACTCGTAGTGAAGTGGAGTGGAGTCGCTATTTACTTACAGGCAGTCGAGGGCAGCCGTAGGCAATCTACTTCGCTGACTGGGCATTTTGATTGGCTCATTGGAGTTTTCAGGACCAGGGAAAACCGACCGGTAGGTTAAATGCCCGCTAAACTTTATTATACTTCTTAAAAGTGTCCACTCCTTCTTCCCCCTTCTCTCCCCTTCTCTCCCCTTCTATCTCCTTCTCTCCCGCTCTCTCCCCTCTCTCCCGCCCCCCCCTGCGCTCTCTAAAGGACTTACCGTACACTGTGCAGCCGTCTTTTACCTTCCTCTTCATCGCGTGTGTGAATTTCAGACAGCGCTCCCCCGCTTTCCCTGGCCCCCACCTTCGCGATGTGTTTATGTGTGTGTGTGCGGTCGGTTGATCCAGCTCGCGGCTTCAACACGGACGGTCGATCCAGCTCGAGGTTTTCCAGGCGAGTGCCGTCGAGCTTTAAGGTCGAAGACACTCTTCTTAACTCGCGGATTAGGTCGCCGTTGTGGGACAGCCTCTTTACTTTGGATTATCCACATACTATTTCAAGAAATCCTTTTGTATTGTCCTAACACATTCTTCACCGTGTACCCCTCTTGCACAATGGAAGTCTCAGTGAATATTGGGGAAGTTAAGGTCATGCACTATTACAGCCCTGTTGCTTTTGTGTCTTTCCATAACCTATCTACATGTCTGTTCCTCTATATCCTGCTGGCTATTGGGAGGCTTGTGGTTTCGCCCATCAGTGTGATTTGCAACATTCTTATTTTGAGCTCTACCTATATTGCCTCGGTGGATGCACCCTCCAGTATGCCCTCTCTGAGTGCCACTGCAACGTTGATTAGTAATGCAACCGCTCCACCTCTTTTACTCCTGCGTTATCACATCGGAAACACCAGATCCTTGGAACGTTGTGCTGCTAGTTCTGTCCATCTTGCAGCCAAGTCTCTGTAACAGGTTCCTTGCACTGACTAATGGGCCTGTCCCACTTGGCGATTTTTTTTTTAGGCAACTGCCGGCGACTGTCATAGTCGTAGCAGGTCACCGAAAAACCGGCGCCACCCTAATTCTTCCTGGCGACAACCAACGACAGCACTTACGTCAGGAGAAGTCAAGCTACGCTCATTGGCGTCAAGCCAACTGTCGCCGAAAAATGTTCAACATGTCGAATATTTAGCGGCGACCATAATAACGCTACGACTTTTTGCGAGACTGAGGAGACTACTACCGGCAACCACCGGCGAACATGTAGCGACAAACTAGTCGCCTGTAGATGCCTAAAAAATCACATAAGTGGGACAGGCCCATAAGGCTCTTAAGTTTATCTGCATCATTCATAATACTATTTGCATTGAAATGAACAAGCTTAAGCCATCAGTGTCACCATAATTGTCAACCTTTCCATGCCTGTCCTTGCTTGCAGACTTGCTGATCATAACCTCTACCTAGCCGTAAGTCCTTCCACTTGTTTACCTCTTGCTCTCATTCTCCCCCTCCTTGCCACTCCAGTTTAAACCCTCCCAATTAGCAACACTATCGGTTTCCCTCCAGTTCATGTGCAACCTAGTCCCTCTTGTACAAGTCCCACCTGCCCTGGAAAAAGGCCAATAATCCATTGCTGAAATCCTCCCTCCTGCACGAACTCCTTTGCCACATATTGTACAGCATTGTCTTTCTACTACCTGCTTTATTAGCTCATGGCATGGGCAGTAATCCTGGTGGTCCTGTCTATTTTTAACCCTCTATCTAACTCCCTGAGTATGTGTAGGAACGAACTGCAGATGCTGCTTTAAATAGGTGGACACAAAATGCTGGAGTAAATCAGCTGGACAGGCAGGATCTCTGTAGAGAAGAAATCCAGACATGCTGCCTGTCCCGCTGAGTTACTCCAGCATTTGTGTCTGCCTTCCTCGAGTATGTACTCCATATCCTCCTGAGATGATGCCTAACCCGCTGAGTTACTCCAGCACTTTGTGTTTTACACAAGATTCCAGCATCTACAGTTCCTTGTGTTTACACCTAACTCCCTTTTTTTTTTTGCTGGGCCTCATTTCTCTTCCTATCTAACTCATTGGGTACCAAGGTGGACACTCACACTCCTCTCTCAGAATGTCCGGTGCCTACTCTGAGAGGTCCTTGACCCTGGGCACCAGGGAGGCAACACGCCATCCCGCAGTCTCGCTTGAGGCCACAAACATTCCTGTGGGATCAGGACACACCCAGTCCGGTGCGGTGAGTGTGAATTGGCTCCCTGTGTTGCAGACAGTCTGGATCCTACAGTCACCCACCCCATGTCCTTTTCGACGTGATCGATACCGAGTCTCCCTCCCTCTGTTATTGGCGGTGCAACTCTCCCTCGCCTGGTGCTATATCAATGATTACAAGCCCATGGTGCATGTATTAAAGTTCTGGCTATTCATTACAGGTGTACTAGGCAAGAAAAACAAGTCCGACTTGCCAACTTCGAGATGTGGACTCTTATACATGGGCGAGACCAAACGTAGACTGGGCGATCGTTTTGCAGAATACCTTTGCTCAGCCCGCCTGAACCTACCTGATCTTCAGGTTGCTAAACACTTCAATCCCCCTTCCCATTCCCACACTGATCATTCTGTCCCAGGTCTCCTCCATTGTCAGAGCGAGACTAAATGCAAATTGGAGGAACAGCATCTCATATTTCGCTTGTGCAGCTTACAGCCCAGTGGTATGAATATTGATTTCTCTCACTTCCGGTAGCCCCTGCATTCCCTCTCTCTCTATCACTCCCCCACCCAAGTCGCACCAGCTTCTCGTTTTCACCCAATAGGATTTGACGTTTGTGGGACATTTGGGGTAATAGACTGGTCCCTTATTGAGTCAAGTCAAGTCAAGTGTCAAGTGAGTTTATTGTCATGTGTCCCTGGTAGGACAATGAAATTCTTGCTTTGCTTGAGCACAACAGAACATAGTAGGCATTTACTACAAGGCATTCTATAAATATATACACAATGGTCAATATACTGATAAAGTGCAAATAACAGTATTGGCTAGTAAAGTTCAGTGTTATTGAAGGAGCTTATTTCAGAAATTTGGGGTTCATCTTACTTGCTGGAAGAAACAAGTCACTGTTTTACTGTCATTTCCATGTAAGGCTAGTTTAAGTTACATGATTACAGAGTTGCTATACAAAATTGATTATATTTATATTTTCTTTGACACAGCTCATTGAATAGTCTGAGAGATTTTTTAATTATGTTTCACAGGTCCCACCCAAAATTACTCCTCTTCCTCCATACCCAACAGAAATTCCATTAGAAATGTTCCAGGTTGTTCTTGAAGCAATCAGCAGTGATCCATTTACAATGCATTGGCATGGCTGCTCAGTGCCTGATGGGACTGGTGTGTAGGAAGTCCAACTCTTATTATCTACGACACTGAATGAGGACTTTAACCTGTGTAGGAAGGAACTGCAGATGCAAGTTTAAACCGAAAATAGACACAAAATGTTGGAGTAACTCAGCGGGACAGACAGCATCTATGGAGACAATGGTCTGGAGAAAAGGATTAGGTGACGTCACGTATTCCTTCTCTCTAGATATGCTGTGTGTCCTGCTGAGTTAAGGGCCTGTCCCACTTTCACGACCTAATTCACGACCTTTTTCACTCGTGGACATTTTTTATCATGCTAGAAAAAAACCCCGACCTACTTGATGCCACGAGTACCTACGACTAGCATCACGGCCTGCTACGACCTACCTGCGACCTCGTGACGACCATGCTGCGAGTATGAGTCAAGGGCAAACTCGGCAGAGGTCGTGAATTAGGTCGTGAAAGTGGGACAGGCCCTTTACTCCAGCTTTTTGTGTCAATCCTAAATCTCTTGCAACCTCAACTTGCAGACCTGACCTGTGATGCACCTCTCCCTTCCCACGTCCATCCTCTCACATGTACCTCCCCTCCATTGCCACAGAACATAGAGCTGGAATTGTATGACAATAGACAATAGACAATAGGTGCAGGAGTAGGCCATTTGGCCCTTCGAGCGATTCAATGTGATCATGGCTGATTATCCCCAATCAGTACCCCGTTCCTGCCTTCTCCCCATATCCCCTGACTCCGCTATTTCTAGCTCTCTCTTGAAAGCATCCAGAGAACCCGCCTCCACCGCCATCTGAGGCAGAGAATTCCACAGACTCACCACTCTCGGTGAGAAAAAGTGTTTCCTCGTCTCCGTTCTAAATGGCTTACTCCTTATTCTTAAACTGTGGCCCCTGGTTCTGGACTCCCCCAACATCGGGAACATGTTTCCCGCCTCTAGCCCTTAACAATCTTATATGTTTCAATGTGATATCCTCTCATCCTTTTAAACTCCAGAGTGTACAAGCCCAGCTGCTCCATTCTCTCAGCATATGACAGTCCCGCCATCCCGGAAATTAACCTTGTAAACCTACGCTGCACTCCCTCAATAGCAAGAATGTCCTTCCTCAAATTAGGGGACCAAACCTGCACACAATACTCCAGGTGTGGTCTCACTAGGGCTCTGTACAACTACAGAAGGACCTCTTTGCTCCTATATTTGTTTCCTCTTGTTATAAAGGCCAACATGTCATTTGCTTTCTTCACTGCCTACTGTTCCTGCATGCTTACTTTCATAGACTGATGTACAAGGACCCCCCAGATCCTGAGGTACTTCCCCTTTTCCCAACTTGATGCCGTATGATCGAGACCCTTCTTCAGACTTTGTGTCTGGAGACTGGGCTTGGTGTCGATTGATGTAGACATGAAGATTGGGTCAGGTCCCCCACAGTCACCGTAAGAGCATTATTTGTATATTGGGTAAAAAATATTTCTTATCTTAGATGTGAAGGCTGCCTGAAGAAGAGATGAGGTGTTTTTTGGTATTGAAGGCTTGCCTACCATTTGTGTCTATTTCATTCATACAATAATAGGCAGGCAGCCATGCATCTGAAGAAAATATCCTCGACTGTTAGCTTTCTTTCAAGGCACTTTTCCGTTATCAGACGCAATACCATGACAAGGTCAAATGCGTCTGCTGCTGCCGTCAATTGATTTTATTCAAAGCAAATGCTTTATAAGGATTTTATTGTGCAGGAAACGAGGTTTTTACCACAGCAGCCAATGTGGCAGTAAGCTTGCCTAATAATTTCTCCCTAAGCTGCCAACGCCTCTTTAATATTGGTATAATTTGCACTTCATCAGCAAAGGATAATTAGATGCTAGCCAATGGATAGTGGCAGCACTGTTAAAGCTTGCTGTTACTTTTATTCAATCTGATTTTTAAGCATCTGACTTTTACAGCTCTCTCCTGAAAATGTTAACTAAGGTTGATGGCCTGGGAGCAGTGATCCTCCTCCCTTCACAAGGCCACCGTAACCTTTGCGACTGAGTGCAACACGGTGGACAATACAGTAGGGTGAAGAAGGGTCTCGACCCAAAATGTCACCCATTCCTTCTCTCCAGAGATGCTGCCTGTCCTGCTAAGTTACTCCAGTAAAGTGTGCCTATCTTCAGGGTGAATATGGTGACTGTTGAACCCTAACATCTACAGAACATTTCTTTCCAAAGGGATCACTGAGAAGCAAGCAGTCAGAAATTGGTTTCTGCTCCTTAACCCGTATGTTTGTGTACTAATTGAAGAGAGCCTTCCGCTTCCAAACTGGCGGCGATCTGCTAACTCAGCAAACAATTTGGAATACAATTTTAATCTGCGTACATTTATTCTATATCGGCTGTATTTACTCATTAGTCCATTGGAATAACTCCCTTTTAAAATCAATTTAATATTCCTGTCCAGGGCAGCACAGGCTTACTCTGTTAAAATATTTAGTTAAGTATCTCGGTTGTCTTTATACTAGCTCTCTTGTGCCATTTTTCAAATTCCTGTTAATTTATTTTCACCGATAATTGGGTTTCCATTCCCACCAAAATACTAAGTAGAAATGGCTTAACTTGTATTATGCGCCTTGTGGCAGTTCTGTGTTCTGCACATTTTAAATTCCATGATGTCTCTTTGTTGTTCATTATTTAAAATATGTCTGAAATCTCTGCCACTTTATTTATTGTTTTACCTCGATAAGCTAATCTACGTTGCGCCATTTTAGTATGCTGCTGCATGATTTTATTAATTAGCAGAATTCCCATAATTGACTTTCCATTGAATACTGTGTAAGCTACATTGAGATAAATGTAACAATTACTTTCCAGCATGGTACACAATTACAATTACTCTTCTGTTAATCTTTTGTACCATGCAGTTCATCTCAGATCATTGTAAAAATTCTTGATCTAGTTCCAATCCGAGAAACGGGCTAGATGCAGGAAGAATGTTCCCAGTGTTGGGCGAGTCCAGAACCAGGGGCCACAGTCTTGGAATAGAGGGGAGGCCATTTGGGACTGAGGTGAGAAGGGACTTTTTCACTCAGAGAGTTGTGAATTTGTGGAATTCCCTGCCACGGAGGGCAGTGGAGGCCAATTCACTGGATGGATTTAAGAGAGAGTTAGATAGAGTTCTAGGGGCTAGTGGAATCAAGGGATATGGGGAGAAGGCAGGCATGGGTTATTGATTGGGGACGATCAGCCATGCTCACAATGAATGGCGGTGCTGGCTCGAAGGGCCGAATGGCCTCCTCCTGCACCTATTTTTCTATGTTTCTTTGTTTCTAAAAAGTAAAAAAGTTTCCCGTTTTTTGAAGATGTTAGCAATCCTCCTGAATTGATTTTCCTTAGCTGTGTATTTCAGATAAGCTGAGGTCTGAATAAAATAGATCATTTAATATTAGTACTGTTTATCTTTTGAACCATTGTAACCAAGTGATTGGAGTCCTGACCACTATTGGTTGAATTACAGGATATGTCAAGGGTCTAGATTTAATGCTGGGTGACTTCCTCTCTGGTCAGCGATAATGGCTGCATGTGAACTGAGAGGAATATAAAGGGTAAATACAAAGTGTTTTACCCACAGTTGGGGAATCAAGAACAAGAGGTCATAGGTTTAAGGTGAGGAGGGAAAGATTTAATGGAACCTGAGGGACCATTTTTTTTACACAAAGTGCAATTGGTATATGGAGCGATCTGCTGGAGGAGGTAGTTGAGGCAGGTACTGTCACAATATTTAAAAAATATTTGGGCAGGTACATGGATAGGATATCCTTTGGAAGGATATGGGCCAAATATCAGCAGGTGGGGCCAGTGCAAATGGGGTGTGTTATTCAGTGTGGGCATGTTGGGCTGAAGGGCTTGTTTCCGTGCTCTATGACTCTCTAACAAGCTGACCAAAGTTGAATGCAATGATTGAACACTGCCTCTTCCACTGCCCTTCTGGCAGAAGTTGTTTATTGGCAGCTAGCATAATTGACATTATGGAAATTCATCTCACCAGTGGCACTCCATATTGTTTACCACTAAGAAATCCAAGGTGTAGAATTCCTGTTTTCATTTTTATTGTTTGCTTGTGGGGGTTTGGCAGGAGGCGCTGTCAGTGCCTGCTCCTGTGTGTTGGGCTCCATACCCTGTGTGTTGGGCTCCATATTCTGTGTGTTGGGCTCCCTACCTTGTGTGTTGGGCTCTATATTCTGTGTGTTGGGCTCCATACCCAGTGTATTGGGTTCCATATTCTGTGTGTTGGGCGCCATGCATCTGTGTGTTGGACCCCATGGCTTCTTATCAAACACTGATCATAAGAAGATAGACACAAAAAGCTGGAATAACTCAGCGGAACAGGCAACATCTCTGAAGAGAAGGAATGGGTGACATTTTGGGTCGAGACCCTTCTTCAGACTGGTCAGGGGTAAGGGAAACAAAATATATAGATGTTGATGTGGAGAGATAAAGAACAATGAAAGAAAGATATGCAAAAAACCGATGATAAAGGAAACAGGCAATTGTTAGCTGTTTGTTGGGTGAAAATGAAAAGCTAGTGCGACTTGGGTGGGAAAGGGATAGTGAGAGAGGGAATGCCAGGGCTACCTGTAGTTAGAAAAATCAATATTCATACCACTGGGCTGTAAGCTGCCCAAGCGAAATATGAGGTGCTGTTCCTCCAATTTACTTTTAGCCTCACTCTGACAATGGAGGACACCTAGGACAGAAAGGTCTGTGTAGGAATGGGAAGGAGAATTAAAGTGTTTAGCAACCGGGAGATCAGGTAGGTTCAGATGGACTGAGCAAAGGTGTTCAGTGAAAGGATCGCCCAGTCTATGTTTGTTCTCATCGATGTATAAGAGTCCACATCTTGAAGAATGGATACATTAGAAGAGGTTGGAGTGTTATTCATTTTTAAGTTATTTTTTCCTAAGTGAGAATTATCAGATAAAACTGTAACTTCATACTCTTTTTTCTTCACTGTTGTCACGTCATCATCGCTCGTACATTTAACAATTCACATTGGCTTATGGGCATGGGCACATTGGTCATGGGCACTTTGGTCATGGGCACATTGGTAATGGGCATATAGCCATGGAAATATGCCCTTCATACCCTGACTAATGTAGGCCAATGTGACAAATCTTGACTATCCTATGATGCCTCTTTCATGGAACTATCTACCTGCATTCCTAAGATAGACACAAATTGCTGGAGTAACTCAGCGGGACAGGCAGCATCTCTGGAGAGAAGGAATGGGTGATGTTTCGGGTTGAGACCCTTCTTCAGACTCTACAGTCTCAGTTCTTCAGTCTTGAAATGTCACCCATACTTCTGTTTAAACCAGCATCTGCAGTTCCTTCCTGCACATTACCAGCATTCCTAGAGCCCTCTGCTCTGTAACACTACCCAAGGACCCACCATGCTGTTCAATGCCTATACCTTAAAATCTTGCCCCACAGAGGGCAGCCATTTCTGAGGTACTATGCTGGCTTGAATCAAGTCACATGTTCAACTTTCAGTAGGAGTCAGTGGAGAGTGAAGAAGAAGCCTGGGTCCTTTTTCATCCTTGTGAACCCGGTCAAGAATTCAGCTGTGCTTCCATCATTGATAAATCACAAATCAAATTATATAATAACAACCATTAGTTAAACTTGGCATTGCCCTGCTCTCTGTCCTGCAGCATCATATTCCAGAGCGCACAAGCCACTCAAAACCAACAATGATTACAATATCCAATTCATACTCACATTATTGCAATTTTCTCCTTGTTTCTTATTTCTAGATTCCCCCCCCCCCCCCCACCGCCTTTGAATTAAGGAGCAGGGCCCCATATCTGAGGAAGGATGTGCTGGCTCTGGAGAGGGACCAGAGGAGGTTTACAAGAATGATCCCAGGAATGAGTGGATTGACATATGATGAACATTTATCAGCACTAGGCCTGTACTTGCTTGAGTTTAGCAGATTGAGAGGAGACCTCATTGAAACATACAGAATAGTGAAAGGCTTGGATGGAGTGGATGTGGAGAGGATGTTTCCACTAATGGGAGAGTCTGGGGCTAGAGGTCATAGCCTCAGAATTAAAGGACATTCCTTTAGGAAGGAGATAAGGAGAAATTTCTTCAGTCAAATGGTGGTGAACCTGTGGAATTATTTGCCACAGAAGGCTGTGGAGGCCAAGTCAATGGATATTTTTAAAGCAGAGATTGATAGATTCACCACATTAGACAGCGACCCGTTCATGGCTATTTCTGCCAATGGCCTACATTCTGTACTGGTTGGACACAACATCCACATACTATCGTCAAGACCACATCTTTGCAATCCCCTGTGGACCTCTGTTTTTGAAAGTACTTTTGTATTTTCTGACACTTTTATTTTAATGGGTCTCATAGACCATTTTTTCAGTTCAAAGCTTTCAATCTTTTGGTGTTTGCTTTGATACCGCCACAATCTGTCTTTCTCTCAACTTAATCCTAGAGACATTACAAAACGAGAAAGAGATTAAAAAAAGGGGGATCAAAGTAAAGAATGGAATGGAAGCAGGCACCAAGTACCTTAGACACTGGCCAAAACGTGGAGGGAGCAGAATTAGTTGAACACTATAACAGAGGCAATCACTACTGAAGGTCACTTTGTAAACCTGCCTTTACAACATCTTGATGAATTAGTTCCCCCGAGTAATTTCAGTGTTTGTCCTTGCTGTCTTGTCCAATCTTAACATTGGAGCCTATTTTCAGCAGCATCAGCTTTTATTTAATCCCAAAAAGACCTTTGAGACGTTCAAACTAACACTTTTTAGTTCCAACAGAGCGTGCTCTGCCACTCCCTCCCTCTTGTTCTTTCTTCATCTACTCATCTGGAGCCAGAATGTAGTGCAGAGCTTAGCTCACTTTTGCCTCAGCCTTCCCAACCACAGACTGTAGACACTATAATTTGGCAGTGGATTAAGCTTTGATTTATCGACGATGAACAGAAAGGAGAAATGTCTAGTGTTGCTATAAATTCTTCTGCTTCAGGAAGCAATGTGCAATTAACATCAGTTTACAGGAAGGTCAGAATATAAGTGGAAAAATCAAAAAAATGACAGATCTTTCATTTCCAAACTGAGTCGAGGGCGTGGTAGTTAAAAACATTGAATGACAGAAGATGGAATCATTGGGAGAAGGTTGAATTTGATCATTTTGAACGGTTGATTCTTTTATCAATGCACATGTAGAACTACAACCTTTGTTTAGTGGCTTAACTAATAAAAGTTGTGGTTGTTGCCTGCTGCTTGAGTTTGAAAATATTGTCAGAGTCAACACTGACCCTCTGAATTTCATAAACATTCTTTTGCAATGTTTGAATGTCAGGTGCACAGTAGATGAATCTGAAGAAGGGTCTCGACCCGAAACCTCGCCCATTCCTTCTATCCAGAGATGCTGCCTGTCCCGCTGAGTTATGGGCCTGTCCCACTGTATGAGTTCACCCAAGAGCTCTCCCGAGTTTAAACAAAAAATCAATCTCGTTGAAGCAGGTAGAATGTACGTAGCGGCTACGTTGGAGCTCGGGACGTCTCTTAGCGGCTCGTAACGCTAACGGCAGGTACTCGGGAAACGAGGTAAGCTCGGGAAGACTCGTGAAGATTTTTCAACATGTTGAAAAATTTCCACGAGAGCCCCGAGTACCTACGAGCGGCTATTACCATAATTCTCTGAGTTCGAATGAGAGGAAACTCGGGAGAAGTCTTGAATTGACTCGTACAGTGGGACACCCCCATTACTCCAGCTTTGTGTGTCTATTCATAGTAGATGAGAGTTGGTGAATGCAATGTCATTGACCTGAAACCTTGATTATTTTTCTTTCCTTGTGGATGTTGCCTGGTAGGCTGAGTATTTCTGTCCTTTTTCTTTTATCATTTCATATTTCCAACATGTATAATATTTGGCACTTGGGTTAGACCTCTGATCCAGTGGGATACAAATTTAAAGTTTCATTGAGAGATGCGCATTAAGTTTGTGAAAAGGCTGGCATCAATAAATTGCAATGCTTGATTACTATGGCTGTTATAATTAATGGTCAATTTCATCAGGAAACCTTCAGTTTCGCTACTTCACTAAACAAGACTACTTCACTAACCAAGACTTGTAGAAGTTGCCTAACCATACAAAGCAATGTTGGCAGCTACTATGGGTTTGAGGTCAAGCACGGCAGTAACATGATATGAATGGTACATCGATTGATAGCGGTTAATACCAATGTGTATCCTGCAAACATATATAGATAGGTGGTTCTATAAATGCCACAATCATGCATGGTGTCCAAGCCAACTGCATCATGAGTTCTGTTATTAGTCAGTTTCAACTTGCATAAGTTGTGACCATGGACGTTATAAAGAAATACAACCGCTTTTAATGAATAAACATTTTGGATTCTGTTATCATTTCATTCCATTTCAAGGCAGTAGAGGCCAATTTGTTGGATGAATTTGAAAGAGTTAGATAGAGCTCTAGGGGCTAGCGGAATCAAGGGATATGGGGAGAAGGCAGGCACGGGTTACAGATTGTGGATGATCAGCCATGATCACCATGAATGGTGGTGCAGGCTCGAAGGGCCGAATGACCTACTCCTGCACCTATTTTCTATGTTTCTGTGTTTAATTGTCTAGACATGTAAAATTCAACCCTCAGTTTTAACTCCTCTTGTGCTTGGAGTGAGGTTTGAATATCTATATAGACACAAAATGCTGGAGTAACTCAGCGAGACATGCTGATGCCGCCTGTGTGCACTTTGTATCTATCTTTGGTGTAAACCACATCTGCAGTTCCTTGGGTTGGGAATGAATAAGATCCTTTGTGGGTCAGCACGACAGTCTTTGTACAGAGCCATGAGACGTAGGAGATATTAAATGAATATTTATCATCCATTTTTACTGTGGAGAAGATCATGGGAGCTACGGAATTGAGGCATCACATTTTTGATGCCTTAGATCATACACGTTACCAAAGTGGAGGTAATGGCAATTTTAGTCATAGTGTGTGGAAATAGGTCCTTCAGCCTAACTTGCCCACATCGACCAACATGTCCCATCTACACTAGTCCTTCCTGCTTGCGTTTGGCCCATATCCCTCTACACCTGTCCTATCCATGTTTCTTAAACATTGCGATAACCTGAGCCTCAACTACCTCCTCTGGCAGCTCGTTCCATACATCACCCACCCTTTCTGTGAAAAAGTTACCTCTCAGATTCCTATTAAATCTTTCCCCCTTTACCTTAAACCTATGTCCTCTCGATTCCCCTGCTTTGGGCAAGAGACTCTGTGCGTCTGTCCGATCTATACATCTCATGATTTCATACACCTCTATAAGATCACCCTTCATCCTCCTATGCTTCAAGGAATAGAGTCCCAGCCTGCTCAACCACTCCCTATAGCTCAGACCCTAGAGTCCTGGCAACGTCCTCATAAAGCTTCTCAGTACCATTTCCAACTTGACAACTTTATCCAGGAACATGGCGCCCAGAACTGAACACGATACTCCAAATGCGGCCTCACCAACGTCTTATACAACTGGAACTTGACCTCCCAATATTCAATATTCTGACTGATGAAGGCCAATGTGCCAAAAGCCTTTTTGACCACCCTGTTCGCCAGTAATGCCGCTTCAAGTTTTAAAACACATTAAGGTGGATAAATCCTCGTAGGCTGACCAAGTGCATCCTCGGACATTGTATGAAGCTAGGGAGGAAATTTCAGACACGTGTACATCATCTTTAGCCACAGGTGAAGTTCTGGAAAACTGGAGGGTGGCTAATTCTGTATCGTTGATTTAGAAGAGCAGTGTGGACAGGCCAGGGAATAACAGGCCTGTGAATCTAACGCCAATGGTGGGAAAGTTGCTGGAGCAGATGTAACAGGGACAGGATCTATCAGAAGTGAGACACAAAATGCTGGAGTAACTCAACGGGACATGCAGCATATCTGGATAGAAGGAATGGGTGACGTTTCGGGTGCAGACCGTTCTTCAGACTGAGAGTCAGGGGAGAGGGAGGCACAGAGATATGAAAGGGCAAGGTATGGAAATGAAAGATCAAAGGGGATGAAGTTCAAGGAGAATGTAGAATAGATCATTGTTGGCCAGGGGAATGTGACAATGGGGCATACAAAGATAGAATTTAATCAGGAGGACAGTCAGACTGGTCAGAGAACTAAGAAGGGGGGGAAATGGAGAGAGGGGGAAAGCAAGGGCAACTTGAAGTTAGAGAAGTCAATATTCATACTGCTGGGATGTAAGCTGCCCAAGCAAAATACTATCAGAATTTGGATTAAGTGAAAGCTTGCAGATATTTTTCCCACGTTATATCTGGATGGCATACATAGGCTTATGGTGAGAGCAGAGACATTTAAAAGGGACTTCGGACAACTTTTTTTTGCACGGATGGTAGTTTATATCTGGAACGAGCTGCCAGAGGAAGCTATAGAGGCAGATATAATGGGCATATATGAATAGGAAGGCAATGGGCAAAATGAAGGTAATTGGGGCAAGCCTAGTTTGCCATTGTTGTCAGTTTAGGACAAGGTGGGCTGAAGATCTGGTTTCTGCGATGCATAGGTCTATGGTTCTACTAGCAGCTTAAGATGGACCACCTCATAGCAACACATGCCAATTTAACTGGCATTTTGTGTGGAACATACACAAAAATGTTGCCCTCGTGGAGCCTCGGCCATCCTTGAGATTGAAGAGTCCAATCAGAGTCTGTTTCCGTTGATCTCCTTCCATGAGTTAACTTTTGATGCCTTTGCAAGTCCAATGAAACATATTAGAACTGTCCAATTGTACGGCTACTCGTTGATGATTTGTGTACCGTTGGATTCTTCTAATAAATGACTGATATTGAAATCGCTAATGTGGGACAGGCGCATTACTCTACTATTTG
This sequence comes from Malacoraja senta, assembly GCA_038087875.1. NCBI lineage: Eukaryota > Metazoa > Chordata > Chondrichthyes > Rajiformes > Rajidae > Malacoraja > Malacoraja senta. Next base: position 101,912,155 of record CM075977.1, read on the forward strand.
CTCTATTAAAGCATGAGCAGTTGTCAAATGAGCATTTGTATTCCCTTAAATGGAAAATTAAACAATTTTTAGAAGCTGGGCATAACATTTATCCACTTGGATATCAGCAGTTTACCCTCAATGTCTTAAATAAAGGTTCCCACAAACAGCTTGATTTGATTCCATCTATTTGAGAAACTGCAAAGGGAAGTTTTGTTGAATTTGGATTCAAACAATTACTTTTTTTATATTTATGCAGCTCCAAGTCCATAATTGGCTGCAAGGGCTATGATTATGCCATCAGAATTGATCAAAGGTCACCAATATTCCAGACATCTGTTGCGATCACTGCAGTTAACGTGATTGCAGTAGCAATGGGCCTGAAGTAAAAAAAACATCATATGTGCCGTTGCAAGTGTTGTAGATTGTGAATTACAATCAATAATGAATGTTGGTAAAATTATTGTCGGAGCTGCAGCTTTAATTTAAATTTTGTATCTTGCAATAAAATATCTCACTGGATTCTATCTGGTACAAAGTTTGTTCGGTGGGAAAGAACTTGGATATTGTGGAAATTGCTCCATCCCTGGTCACCGTGAATCTGTTTATTCCAAATCATCTGGTAACACTAAATCACAAAATTGTGGAGCAGACACATGAATGGTGAAGGCAATATCCCAGTCCAACAAGTTGACATTTTCAGTTCATAAGATTGTAAGTGATAGGAGCAGAATTAGGCCATTTGGTCCATCAAGCCTACTCCGCCATTCAATCATGACTGATCTATCTCTCCTAACCCCATTCTCCTGCCTTCTCCCCATAACCTTCCAGATTGTATACGGTAGTCTTCATGAAAAGACATTAAATGTGACAGTTTGTGAATGTATGCAAAAGTGAATAAATAAGTTTGGTAAATCTTAATTCGCAGAAATAATTAAAACAAAGGCAAGATACCGCAGATGCTACAATTCTCTGGATATATCATCCAGTTGAAACTTTGACGGTTTTATGGTCCACACAGATGGTCCCTTTTCTGTTTTAATTTCAGATTTCCAGATTCTGGAGCATTTTGCCAATAGATATTATAAATATGGACATAAGATTAAATCTGAGGCAGTCTCAATTCAATTGAAACCCAAGCTTTTCTCTGCAGCACATCTTCTGATCATTATTTTAATCGAAGCAATAATGGTTCCCGTACACATTATTTTAATCGAAGCAATAATAGTTCCTGTTCACAGAGATAAAATAATTCTCTATCAGTTGATTCCATTTTAACTGCTTACAGAAGCTGCTCACTTTTTGTGGACACATTTGCAGGAATGTATTTTGTGAAAGCTGGGAACCGGAATTAAGAGATTTTTAATTCTTATACGGAGTCTTTTTTTTATGTGCGCTATGATCATAAATCACTTTTTAATGTCATGATTTTTAGCCACAAAACCTTTTGTAATCAGTTAAATATGAATTCCCTTGCACAGAAAGTCATCCCCAGTGGTTAATGCTAAATGTGCTATTTAGTAGTGTCAGCATGTTATACTCTGCCTCTGAAATTCATCTTACTGACTTTATTGGAATGAGTTTCAGAAGCACAGAACAATACACTGACACTGCTGTATTGCGTGTTTAGCATCACCAACCTGGGATAAATCTACAGGTTTCTGCATCGACAGGGTGTGGTGGAGCAATTCTTACCACCACCAAGTGGGCCTGTGGGACAAAGGACAAAGGACATTTATTATCACACACACCAATTGGTGTAGTGAAATTTGACTTGCCATTGCAGCACACAGATAAAGGTAAGACACAACATCAAAGAATTTAACAATATACATAAAAACATCCCCCCACAATGGTTCCCAATGAGGCCTCCGCAGTCGCCGCTACGGCAGCCCGATGCTTCAGGCCCTCTCGCCGGTTGATGGAATTCTGGCGTCGGGTGAACACTCTCAGCGGCCCGGAGTGTCTGGAGCGGCCGCTTCCTCCCGGGAGACCGCGGCTCCCGAAGTCCACGAGCCGCGCTGGTCGGTGCTCCGACTCTGGCGACCTCGTCGTGAGATCCCAGGTTCTTGTAGCTCATGTCAGTGCCCCCAGTCATCATGGCAAGCACCACAGCTAAGTGTAACATATTCAGCTGTATCCGTCATCATGCACAACATGAAAGGTAGTTTGAATAATTATCACACGGTCTGTGTCAAGTTCTAGTGAGAGTAGGTCATAAGTGAGCAGAATTAGGCCATTCAGCCCATCAAGTATGCTCTGCCATTCAATAATAGCTGATCTATCTCTCCCTCTTAACCCCATTCTCCCGCCTTCTCCCCATAACCCCTGACACCCATACTAATCAAGAATCTATCTGTCAATGTTTTAAAAATATACATTGACTTGGCCTCCACAGCCTTCTGTGGCAAAGAATTCCACAATTTCACCACCCTCTGACTAAAGAAATTCCTTCTCATCTCCTTCCTAAAGGAACATCCTTTAATTCTGAGGTTATGACCTCTAGTCCTAGATTCTCCCACTAGTAGAAACATCCTCTCCATATCCACTGTCCACACCTTTCACTATTCGGTACATTTCAATGAGGTCACCCCTCATTCTTTTAAACTCCAGCGAGTACAGGCCCAGTGCTGTCAAACGCTCATCATATATTAACCCACTCATTCCTGGGATCATTCTCGTAAATCTCCTCTGGACCCTTTCCAGAGCCAGCACATCTTTCCTCAGATATGGTGCCCAAAATTCCTCACAATACTCCAAATGCAGCCTGACCAGCGCCTTATAGAGCCTCAAAATTACATCCCCGTTTATGTATTCTGGCCCTCTTGAAATAAATGCTGGCATGGCGTTGTAGGAAGTCCAACTCTTATTATCTACGGTTCCGAGTGAGGACTTTAACCTGTGTAGGAAGGAACTGCAGATGCTGGTTCAAATCGAAGATAGACACTAAAAGCTGGAGTAACTCAGCGGGACAGGCAGCATCTCTGGAGAGACGGAATGGGTGACATTTCGGGTCAAGACCCTTCTTCAGACTTTAACCTACTGAGCTCCGAGCACAACTATCCCATCAGTCTCATTACTCTTCCTTATCTTTACACCACCCCAAAGAATAGTCATAGCAGAAAAATCCTTAATTATGTTCTTGGCCTTTGATATGTAACACATTTTGACAAAGTTGCAATTTTTATTCTAAGTTAATATAGATTTTTAATCAATTTAATCAATTGAATTGATTATGTTCTTTTTCCCGAGGTCTTGAAAAGTCCTGTCATTATCCTAATCACTGCAACCTGCAGCAATGAACACAAAAATAATCCTACTAATTGTTTTAAGCTCCTGGTGTTATTCTTCCATTTCTGAAAGGTCTACCTCCGGTTGTTGATGGACTCCGACTTCAGGGTTTTAAACTATGAAACAAACAGTGAACAAATGAATTCAAATGCGAGACAAGGTTCTTTCCTCCATCTCCTCAAAGGTATCCAGGTATCAAAGGTATTAATTTAAATATCAACCAGTGCCAGTATATGCACAACATCTTTTATTCATAGATTCTTATCTGCAGGAGCTAACAATAGTCTTCTTGCCTCCTTCTGTTGAAGATGGACACAAAAAGCTGGAGTCAAGGACCTGTCCCACTTGGGCATCATTTGCGCGTAATTTACGCAACAGGCCGGTAGTGACTGACGCATGAAAATCGTCTAGCAGTACGACTGTCGCGCGCCAAGTGTTCTTGCGGGCCCTGCTTCTTTTGGGAGCAATTTGCGACGTCGTTCGTACTTAGTCCGATCTCCGTGGCAAGGATTTTCCCAGTGAAAATCAAAGATACTATGGTGAACATTTTTCCAAGCTACGTGCGCTTTATACACGGGTGGTCACGTGGTGTGGCGCACAAATGACGTGCAAATGGCGCGCCGACGGCGTACGAGCGTCGCATAGTTACGGACGTTGACGCATGGTTACGCATAATAAATTAGCATAGGCAAGGTTCGTGCATCACCGTGCGTAACTATGCATCAGTACGACAGCGTACGCAAGGTGTACGTCACGCAGGTGGCGCACAAGGATTTTGAGCATCTCAAAATCCTGGCTTGCCGCGCATTACCGCACGTCACTGCATACACCACCAATCGCCATGCGCCCGTCATGACGCGCCAACCAGTTTTTAGGATGTCGCGCAAATGACGCCCAAGTGGGACAGGTCCTTTACTCAGCGGGTCAGGCAGCATCTCTGGAGAAAAGGGATAGGTGATGTCTCAGGTCGAGACCCTTCTTCAGACTGAGAGTCGGGGGAAAGGGAAACAAGAGATATAGGCGGTGATATAGAGAGATATAGAATAAATGAATGAAAGATATGCAAAAAGGTAATGATGATAAAGGAAAGGCCAATGTTAGCTGTGGGCTCGGTGAAAATGAGTTACAATGAAACTCACCAGGATGACATTGAAACTAGTACAATGACTAGGGTGGAGGGGGGGGGGGGGGGACGGAGAGGGAGGGGATGCATGGGTTACTTAAAGTTAGAGAAATCAATATTCATACCGCTGGGTGTAAGCTGCCCAATGAAATATGAGGTCTTGCCTCTTTGTGTTCTTATGTTCAGTGGCCCTCTCCATTTTCCAGCCTCATTCAGGAACAACTGTATTCCATCACTGAGCTGGTTACGACTTTTTTTGTGTTAAAAATCATAGACTGCATTTTATGTGAAAAGGTTTTGCAGATACAGGTGTGAATGCACGAGTCTTGAAGGTGGTGGTAATTGCTCCTATACTGCTTTCCTGACTGTATTTAACACTGGACTCCTCATGATGTTGAATCCAGTGGCAGTTTATGAAGTTATAACCTCTGCCGTGTCTGTGTAGTGTCTGTACAGTAAAGCAGAAGGTAGAGCTACAGTGCCAGAAACCCGGGTTTGATCCTGACCTCGGGTGCTGTTTGTGTGGAGTTTGCACGTTCACCCTGTGACCGCATGGGTTTCTACCACGACCTTTGGTTTTCTCCCATATCCCAAAGATGTGTGGGTTTGTAGGTTAATTAGCCTCTGCAAAAACAGCCACATAATGTAAGGGGTGGATGTACAAATGGGATAACATAGTACTGGTGTGAACGCGCGTTCAGTGGTTGGTGTGGACTCCATGGGCTGAAGCGCCTGTCTCCGAGCTGTCTAAATAACGGGAAAGCTTTCCTCTGTCTCCTTCCTTGCAGGAGAATGGATGTGAGAGGTTGTAGTTACACGATGTTTTTTACTTTTTAATTTTCAGTTTATTCAAGTGTTTCTTGGGTATTTTTAATAGTTTCAAAAAGTATTGCAGTGCTTCATTTTGTTCCTACTCGCCTCAATTTTACTGGAAGAGGATACTAGAGACAATCAAAGTTAAAATAGAAATAAGAAGTTCACAAGATGAAGCGGAAAGGCTTTGAGCAAATTGTTTGTAGAAGAATCTTTCTACATTCAGAATAGGCATGCATGAGACACTGTTCTGAAGTGCTCTGACTAGTTGGGAGTGAGACTGGTGGATTTTTGCTACCAGACCTTCTTTGTGATTGTTATCTTCAGCTACAGGGAATTGCACAGAAGGGAATGAGTTTGTGGACTAATACAGTTTACAATAAAACTTCTATTCACTGATTTGAATTTCTGACTTGTGAAGTTAAGAACATTTTTACAAATGGAAATGAGTATTGCCGACCTAAGAGGAGAGTGGTGCAGAGGGAGAATATACAGCGCCAGAGACCCAGGTTCTATCTTGACCACTTGTGCTGTCCGTACGGAGTTTGTACGTTCTCCCTGTGATCTGCGTGGGTTTTCTCTGGGTGTTTAGGTTTCCTCCTACATTTCAAAGACATGCAGGTTTGTGCTTCTATAAATTGTCTCTAGTGTGTGGGATAGAACTAGTGTACGGGGGTGATCGCTGGTCGGCGTGGGCCAAAGGGACTATTTCCACACCGTAGCTCTCAACTACACTAAAGTGGGCATTTTGTCACAAAAGTACAAAAGGGGAAAGGAGTCTTGCCTGTTTGTCAGTGAAGAGGTTAGGCTGTCAATAATAGAAGTGCGATACTGGAGAAGAGACTAGGGGAATAAGTTACAGCAGCAACAGTTGGTAATGTGGACACTCAAGCCTGCTCTGGTGCTCAGTAAGATCCTGGCTGCCCTCTTCCTGACCCACTTCCAATTTCGTGTCCGATCTCTATAATCCTTGATTTTCCCAGAGTCCTAAAATCTTTCTACCTCAACCATGAATTTTCCTATTGTCTTTGGATCTACTGCCTTCTGAGATAAAGAAGTCGAAAGTCTCCAAATGCCCAGGGAGGAAAAGAAAATCTCAGCAACTCAGACTTAAATAGCTGACCCACATGCTAAGACAATGATCCTTGTATTAGGGTGGCACGGTGGCGCAGCGGTAGAGTTGCTGCCTTACAACGCAAGAGACCCGGGTTCGATCCTGACTACGGGTGCTGTCCGTACGGAATTTGTACGTTGGCCCCGTGACCTGCGTGGGTTTTCTCCAAGATCTTCGGTTTCCTCCTCCACTCCATATATATACAGGTTTGTAGGCTAATTGGCTTGGTGTAAATGTAAAATTGTCCTAGATGTGTAGGGTAATATTAATGTGCGGGGATCGCTGGTCGGTGTGGACTCGGAGGGCTGAAGGGCCTGTTTCTGCGCTGTATCTCTAAACTGAATTACTATACTTCTGTGCCAGGGAAAGGACTGTTGTAGCATTTGCCTGATGAAGCTTTAGAAAGTTTACTTATTTTAATAAGGTCACCCCCTCTCTTCTCCAGAGTATAAACCCATTCTTTTCATTCCTTCTCTTTATGTCAACCTGCTAATGACCTCTAGGGCAATTATATTCTGATGTTAATGCAACTGCTCGGTCACCATCTGGACTTCATGGCTGCCATTGAAGTACTTTTGCAATGACATAGAAACATAGAAAATAGGTGCAGGAGGTGGCCATTCGGCCCTTCGAGCCAGCATCGCCATTCATTGTGATCATGGCTGATCGCCCCCAATGAATAACCCGTGCCTGCCTTCTCCCCATATCCCTTGCTTCCACAAGCCCCTAGAGCTCTATCTAACTCTCTCTTAGTGGAGGAAGTTAGTGGAGGACGTGAGTGGAAGTTAGATAGACTGGCGGAGAGCATGTTGTAGAGAGTTTCAGTACTAGAGGCCAAAAAGTTAGCCATGGCTCGTTTAATCTGCCATTGTGTTTCCATTTCAAATTGGGGCTTAAGCATTGCTCCCAAGCAGTGGTAATCATTGATCCTAAGCATTGATCATCCAAGCAGTGGCACCCAACTTTTCACCATCTCCCACCCGAAAACGATCTACTTTTGCCTCCTTTCTATTTTACCTGTTGATCAATTTTTAATCCACTCCTAGATAGTACCAAGACTGCATTAAAAACATAATCATTAAATTTGGACAAAGTTGCGTTTGATTACGGGCTAGCTGCATCCTTGTGTTTTGCTCTTGGAACAGTAATGATGCTTGTGGTTGATATTATTGTCAACAACACATGCCGAAACGTGGTGTTAATTGCAGCTGTTACACTCGTCATGCTAGAACAGAGGTAAAGTGTCTCTGGATCGTTTACTAAATGCCAAACAATTTTATTAAGAGAGGCAATCTTGCAATTCTGTTAAATGCTTCAAGGAGCTACAGAGCTGATATGAGCCTAATTGCCATTTCTACATCCTTGAGCGTCCATAATGGTTTTTTTTTAATAGTATGAAGATGTAACAGCAGAAAATATATTAAAATAGTCACAATTAGTTGATTGCAAAGCCTTTGGGCTCTGAGGCTGTGAAAGACATTAGACCCATGAAAGTCTATTTGATAATCTAGATGGCAAAAAACACCTATATCCCCACCACCTTGCCAGTTACCTAGAGTCCGAAGAAGGGTCTCGACCCGAAACCTCACCCGATTCCTTCTCTCCAGAGATGCTGCCTGTCCCGCTGAGTTACTCCAGCATTTTGTGTCTACCTAGAATACTGTATTGTTTCTCTCTTTCCCAGTTCCGGTGGAGCGTTTTGGACTTGAAAGGTAAACTGTTTTTCTTCTCACAGATGATGCTTGATCTGCGGAGGTTTTCCAGCATTTCCTGCTTTTACTTTAAAATGGCTTGTTGAAATAACAAAAAAAAAACCTTGCCCACACTCCCATCCTTCACCAGCCATTTTGCTTTACTACATACAAAAGTTTTCCTTTTGCTTTTTATTCCCATCGTACTGTATTCTTGATGTAATGAGTGATGATTAGATATTTGTATAAGAAGGAACTGCAGATGCTGGAAAATCGAAGGTAGATAAAAATGCTGGAGAAACTTAGCTGCAGCATCTATGGAGCAAAGGAATAGGTGATGTTTCGAGTCGAGATTATTATTTGTAAATTGTTTTTAAGCGATCTGCATCTTTTATTTCCCAAGGAATTCCGATAAACGATGAGCAAACGATGAGCAAAGTTCAAAAATTTCTTCTCTTGAATTCGGACATATTGAAATGCATTGAGTGCAGTCATTTAATGTAGTTCTGGCAAGTCATGTGGAACAACATGGGGCACAGTGTGCCGGGGACCACACCCTTTCCCACATCCTTGCTCCATTTTAGAAAGTGAAGTCTTCGCTCTGGTTAAAGAAGCACGAAGGCTTGCAAATATTGGCATTTCGCCACCTGCGGACTGCCAAGTAAAACCATGGAGGTGACCAAAGGAACAGACGAAAGGTGCTTATTTTAAATTAAAGAGGAGCGACATTCCTGCCACCTCACACGCAGAGGCTGAATGAACAGCACTTGGATGTTCCGGGATACTTGCTGCCCCTCTGATCTGCACTTAACCCGAGCTGTGAAAATTTGGTGTCAGCCAAATATTAACCATTTCTTCCGAACTGCTCCTGTTCCAGTACTATATCTTTGCGAATGTGCAATTTTTACTTTTAGTAAACAAAACGGTTTCCACTACTTCTCTGTGGAGGTTACAAAAAGCAGACAAAATGTATAGGCAGGAACTGCAGTTGCTGGTTTAAACCAAAGATAGACACAGAATGCTGGAGTAACTCAGCGGGACAGGCAGCATCCCTGGAGAGAAGGAATGGGTGACGTTTCGGGCAGTGACCCTTCTTCGGACCAAAACGTCACCCATTCCTTCTATCCAGAGATGCTGCCTGTCCCGCTGAATTACTCCAGCATTTTTTTGTCTACCTTATTTTACAAAAAGCAAAACACTTTGAAGAAATTCTGCATTCTAGTTCCATTGATCCAGAGATAATGTAAGGAAGGTGGGGTTAAAATTGAATTATGTTGAAAGTATATATTTTTATTTTATGCTGATATCTTCCCGAATAGAATGGTGGACGATTCATCGCACTGTTGAAACCTCAACTTACATGCAGACTATTTGGTCCCTTGTCCCTCTTCCTCACTGGCTGCAACTCCATGCTGAACAGCCCTCCTCAAATATCTTGTATCCTTTTTAGACCTTTCATCTTTTGTTTCTTGTTTTTTTCTGATTATTTTTCACCATTTGCTCCCTTCGCCACCTTCATAATCCCAGGTGTAGTAAATCAACCTTGTTTTAGCATACCGAAGATAGACACAAAATGCTGGAGTAACTCAGCAGGACAGGCAGCATTTCTGGAGAGAAGGAATGGGTGACGTTTCGGGTCGAGACCCTTCTTCAGACCCTATATACTACTTGCATTGATCTGCTTTTGATCTGGTATTTTGTTGGTTCACATGCTTGATCAATGGTGTTTTATCATTAATGTCATTATTAATGTTTAGTGTTTTCTGAGTCATTCGTAACTCTCACTGTATGTCATGTTGTTGCTTGTGGGTGGAGCACCAAGACAAATTCCTTGTATGTGAATACTTGGCCAATAAACTTACTTACTTACTTACTTTACACACATGAACTCGAAATCTCTCAGAACTACCTACACTTTTTTCATTCTGGCCCTCACATTTTTCTTGTTATTATAGTGCTATTTTTTGCACCCTCTGGTCTCCTTTTTACTGCTACTGTCCTGAGGCCATACCCTGCTAAAATTCCTTCCACCTGTCCTCCTCTCCAATTTACATGTTATATCACTACCACCGTAAGGTTTCTCTCTCTCTCTCTCTCTCTCTCTCTCTCTCTCTCTCTCTCTCTCTCTCTCTCTCTCTCTCTCACTCTCTCTCTCTCTCTCTCTCTCTCTCTCTCTCTCGCGTTTGAGGCAGCAGAGGTTATGTAATGCCCTCCAGGCGCTGTAGCCAGTTCAATGTGCTGTTGTCGAGGGCCGTGAGGTCTACCCCTCCACCAGGGGGGCGGAGGACAGTGCAGTCAAAAATGTTTGCTGGTCTGCTCCACACATGCAGGCTGCTGATGAACATGTTGGCTTTGAACCGGCCGACCCCTGTATGGAGCCGGTTCAGGGCGACCCACTCTTTGTGGGGCAGGTCCGAGCTGGGTGGGGCTGTGGTGTTCGGTGCAACAGTGAATTGAGGAGGTCGTGAAGTTTGTTCCCAGCTGGTTCTCCATGCTCCTAGTGTGTTGAAACTGGAGCCACAGAGGGTCGTTGCGTGACGGGAGCAGGGGCGATAAAATGACAGGCGTTGAGGTCCCAGTTGCTGTGAGTCCTGGGCGAGGTGGTGCAAAGGATGTTTGGCAACCGATGGGGCCTTGCACACCCGCCTGTGGGTGAAGTACTCTCTGTGAAGCTTGGCGGGTGCGATACCTGCGAGCATCGGCAGAAGATCCGTCTGAGTAGGACATAGGCAGCCGGTGATGATCCGCATGGTGTTGTTGAGGATGGCGTCTAGCTTGCTAGTATGAGCGCTGCGGCACCATGCTGGGGCGGCGTATTCAGCGGCGCTGTACACAGTGCTGTTTCTCTGATACAGCACCTCAAATCTGATTTTTCCGCTTATTACTCCTTGCAACCACTCTTTGCAAACTACCACTTTTTTTATTGTGACCTTTGGTGTCCTTTAATGTACTTTATCAAATGCAGAAATATCAATTTCCAGTGGATCACCTGTTAAGTAATTTGCAACGAGTTTGACTTAAATCACTTGGGTAAGTTCTTTGAATAAATGAGGGACACAGTGGAACTGCGGGTAGTGCAACTGTCTCCTATCGCCAGCATCCCTGCTCCAGTGTTGACCTCGGGTGCTGTCCATGTGGAGTTTGCAAGTTCTCGCTGTGACTGTGTGAAGGAATGGGTGATGTTTTGGATCGACACCCTTCTTCAGACTGCGAGTCAGGTGAGAGGGAGACACAGAGATAAGGAAGGGTAAGGTGTGAAAACGAGACATCAATGGAGATGCAGTTCAAAGGAAAATGTAGAATAGATCATTTGGGTTGAAGGTGAAAACAAAGCATACACAGATAATATTTAATCAGGGGAACAGTCAGACTGGTCGGAGAACTATGATGGGGGAGGGGAGAGAGAGAGGGAAAACAAGGCTTACTTGAAGCTAGAGAAGACAATATTCATACCGCTGGGTTGTAAGCTGCCCAAGCAAAACATGAGGTGCTGTTCCTCCAATTTGCTTTGGGCTTCACTCTGACAGTGGAGGAGGCCCAGGACAGAAAGGTCAGTGTGGGAATGGGAGGCAGAGTTAAATTGTTTGGCAACCGGGAGATCAGATATGTTTAGGCGGACTGAGCGTAGGCGTTAGACTGCAGCCTTTGTTATACAATGGAATGCAGACCTGTGCCCAGACTGGGTCATTCCCAGTGACCTTGATGTCCCAATGTCACAGATTTGTATTAAAAGGTGAGCGCGCACACACTCGCTCCCAGGAGAGAGGGGGCTTCCGTGAACGTTGGTCGCCACGGGAGGTCAAGTGTATTGTCGATAAAGTTGGCGATATTTGAATTTGATAACTGTTTGTTTGTAAACTGCCAATATAGGCAGTCTTTGATTGTGTTCGGTGACAACCCACGGGGAGAATGTACAAACTCCGTAAGGACAGCACCCGTAGTCGGGATCGAACCCGGGTCTCCGACGCTGTAAGCGCTGTAAGTGGATGCCGTGCAATTCTGACTTATTTTCAGGTCAGAGTAGGGCTTTTACAATCTTTATGGTTATAAACTACAAATGAAATTAGAGCATGGGTAATCCATCATGTTCATACGTGATAGGAACAGAATTAGGCCCATTTGGCCCATCTAGTCTATTCTGCCATTCAATCATGGCTGGTCTATCTTTCCCTCTTAACCCTAATAACTTATAACTAACCATGGGCGAATTGTGCTAGAATGTACACATGCTTAATGGTATGAAACTCAACTAATCACGAGGTTAGTGGCTCAACCTAATGAAATTGTTTCGTAAATATTTTTGGCATCTATATAGTAGTAGAACCATTGAGGCAATCTTTCATTGCTCATGTCAGCCTGTAGCCAGCCATGGGCTTCTCTCAGTACCAGAACTGGCAATTGGTAATTGGAAGCAGACTAGTTATTGAATTTGTCGCAGAGCATTTGGGGAAATCAGTTTGGTATAAGCTGAAATTGAATCCATACTCAGTATCAGCAGTAATCATTTTTTATTAATTTAAAAACGTTCTTTTAGTTTTTCTTCCCCTGAATTGTGAGTGGGATTCAGGAAATGGAAATGTAGCCGTGGTAATTAACGATGTTCTTTCAGTGAATATTGTTAGTGCTGGAAACAATCTCTTCGATCCATGTGTTATCCATTTCCTTGTCTTTATGGTTTAAACCTTTACGTTTTAAAATTAGGACAATGTCATTGACTGTAAAATCTAGCAAATGAACACATAGTTTAGTCAAGAAATCTCTTCCTGCATGGTTTCATGAGCTGACCTTTAATACTTGGATTGTAAATCTCATATAAGTAAGTTGTTTGTTTTTTTAACCACTTTTCTGCCCTGTCTTCCTCTCCACAACTATCACAGGATATACAGCTCTGTATGGGTTTCCCACCTGTCTAGTTTTGGATTAGTTAGTTCATTTTCTTTTTGGTGCGCATTGTCGTAAAAGATGCCACTTCCAGGGAATAAAGCACTTTCATTTCAGGCATTTACTATGCCCCTGGTTGGGGTACAGCTCTGCCAAGTTGCCCTGCTCAGCCTTCTCCAGTCAGTCCCACATTGTGCTGAGCTGCTCTCTGAGCAAACCATTGCGGCAATCTTTCATTGCTCAGGTCAAGAATCCTGAGGCGTGTGTTGCATCTCCAGTTTATGGCCGCGGGAACTGAATGATAGATTCCAGAGCCTATACATCACACTGGCTTTAGGGCTAACAGTCCAGTCTGGACCTCAGCTCCGGTCTCAAAAAATCTCTACCACCTACTTTGCAGTTGATCTAGTTTTTAATGAAACATATAAGATTGTTAAGGAGTAAGCCATTTAGAACGGAGACGAGGAAGCACTTTTTCTCACAGAGAGTGGTGAGTCTGTGGAATTCTCTACCTCAGAGGGCAGTGGAGGCAGGTTCTTTGGATGCTTTCAAGAGAGAGCTAGATAGGGCTCTTAAAATTAGCGGAGTCAGGGGATATGGGGAGAAGGCAGGAACGGGGTACTGATTGGGGATGATCAGCCATGATCACATTAAATGGCGGTGCTGGCTCGAAGGGCTGAATGGCCTACTCCTGCATCTATTGTCTATTGTCTATTAATTGTGTTTCTGGAAAAGCATAAATTAAAATTAGATTTTAATAATCGAACCCATTCCGTCCACTTCTGTGCTTATGTGTAAAGACGTAGGTGAGGTCTTGGGATCAACAATATAATTTCTTCCTTGAAGATAGACACAAAAAGCTTGAGCAACTCAGCGGGACAGGCAGCAGACTGTCAAAAGAAGGGTTTCCACCCCGAAACGTCACCCATTCCTTCTCTCCAGAGGCATTGCCTGCCCCGCTGAGTTACTCCAGCTTTGTGTGTCCACCTTTGGTTTAAACCAGCATCTGCAGTTCCATCCCACACATAATTTCTTCCCAGGTTTGATACCACTGTCTTGGTTTTATTGGATTGGCTATCATTTATTTCTTGACCCAGTTGGTTGTAGCTTCTCGTGGAGCTGGGCACAGTAATCCGGCCTGCTGCACGATTCCAGAGCAGCGGAGGTGAATCTAATACTTCCCATGTTTGACATTCATACCCGTCCTTCCACCAGCGATCACTGGGAGCTGGGTCATGTTATTAGACAATAGACAAGAGGTGCAGGAGTAGGCCAAAATCGGCCCTTCGAGCCAATGATCTAACTCTAATGTACATTCTAATCTATACATTCTAATGCACAATGTAAGGCCCCCAGGGTGGGGGTCGCTCTACACAGTGATTATCCCCCTCTACATTGGAGACCTGAGGTGGAGGGTATTGCACCAAGGTGTTCCCTGCAACCTGTTTCTCTTGCGGTTCACAGACTCACCAGCCGCTTGGCACCATTGCTGGCTGGAAGAGTCTGTGTACCACATGTACATGGAGTGCGTGGGGCTGCAGCCCCTGTTCCCTTATGTAATGGGGCTGCTCCTTGCCTTCTGGCTGCACTTCTCACCCACCACCCTCCTCTTCGGACACCCTGTGTGTAGGGGAGAGGGTAGGGCTGAAGATGTCCTGGTTGGGTTGCTCCTGGGCTTGGCCAAGCTGGCCATCCGCGAGTCACGGTGCCAGGCGGAAGAGGGCTCTGCCCGAGCCGGCTGCCTGACCCTTTTCCGGGGTTACACCCAGGTGGTGGTAGAGAGGGACTAAGCGCTGTCCACGGGCACCCTGGGGGATTTCCGGGACCGCTGGGCACCGCGGGGGGGATGAATGCATCCTTGACAAGGAGTGTAACATAGTTGTATAATCGTTTATTTAGTATATTTGTTTGTCTTGTACTGTGGTGGTGGGTTTTGTTTTGTTTTATTGTATTTTAAATATTATTTTTAATAATTGAATACAATTTTAATTAAAAATAAATCGCAATTTGACCTGTACACTCTCATGCACACTTTAAACTGTACACTCTAATTCACAATGTAACCTGCACACTTTAATGCACACTTTAATTGGCACACTCTGCAAATTTGATACATGCAGAAGAGGGCCGCAGCTGAAGACTGACAAAGCTAATAGTTGGATTTCCAAAATGGCTTTTGGACGATCCACTGAGCACTGCAGGCATTGAAGTATATTCTGGTTATTGGCTTTGTAGTAAAGGAGAAGAGTAGGATAAATTCACCAGCTCTTCAAGGGCTGCAGCTCCTTTTGATATTGGGTAACATTTTGTGGAATGTCGTTTGGGCAAAGGTGGGATGCCTCAGGAGTAGGATGTGTTCCCACTGTTGTTGGAGGAGGTCTTCAGTTTTGGGGAAGATGGAACTTCCTCCAAGTCATTGGGGTGATCTATCTTGAGATAAAATTAACAAAAGAAAATGACCCAAGAACAGCCGCACTAAGCAAAATGCAAAGAGCTGAGCCTCAGTGGGTCGGGCGGCATGCGTGGAGGAATGGATAAGCAATGTTTCAGGTCGGGACCCCTCTTCAGATTGAAAATTACTTAAGGCTACTGATGTTTGCAATGGATCCAACTCCGACGTTGTCAGGTCTCATTGCACTTCTCTGGATGGCCAGATTTCAAGTCGAATCCCAGATGTATTTGCTTATAAATCAGTCTGGCCAGATCTAACGAGAGCCTGAGATCTTGCAATTTCTTTGATTCCTGGATCCAACATTTTGTGGCAGACGCAGGTGAAGTACCCAGACTCTAAATTATTGGACAGAAATCATGGGAGGAGACATCCCACTGAGTTAACCCAGTACCTTAATTGGTGCATGTGACCGATAAACTTGAACCTTGAACCGTGCAGGCTAAAATGAGAGAACAATGCAAGGGAAAGTGGGCCACTGGACTTGACCAGGAGTTTAGTTTCTTGTCCGAGTTACAGTGAGAAGCTTTTTGTTGCGTGCTGTGTAGTTAGCGGAAAGACCATACATGATTACCACCGAGCCATTAACAGAGTGGAGATACACGATAAGTGAATAACATTTCCATGCTGTGTCTCCATCGCAGTTATTAAAGATTGGCCGAGTTACATTGGCAAGCTCTAACCGAACAACACTCACATTTTGCGAGGGGAGGCAGAAAAATACACTCATGATAAAAGAAAACATGACAATGATTCCTGATGGAACTACATTGAATATTGCTCGTGCTGCTGTTCAGTTCAGTTTAATTTAGTTTATTGTCACGTGTACAGAGGTACAGTGAAATGCTTTTGTTGCGTGCTATCCAGTCAGCGGAAAGACGACACATGATTACAATCGAGCCATTCATAGTGCATAGATACATGATAAGGGAATAACGTTTAGTGTAAGGTAAAGCCAGCAAAGACAGGTCAGGGATAGTCCGAGGGTCACCCATGAGGTAGATAGAAGTTTGGGACTGCTCTCTGGTGGTGGTAGGATGAAATAGTCTCCTCCTGTATCCTGTGGTAAGGAGTGCTGAGATAGCTCAGAGCAGAGTCCTGTCCTTAGCTGCTACCAAGAAGCTTGCTCTGCCGGTAGGGATGACTGAGTAGTAATCAGATGATTATTTTGTGGTAACTGCCCCAAAGCTCCGATGCAGATGCCACTTTTATTCAGCATGGTTTATCTGCTGATCGTAATTCATATATTAAGCCTGTACCTGTCACGGATTGGCATCTGCGCACTTGCGAAACGTTGCTCCAAAGTGTTACAAATTGAACACCTTACACTCCGTAATATCTCGTTTCATTGATCCTATACAGCTGCAATGTGCATTGATTTTTCAGTGTTCGTGGTAGTCCAATTTAGATTTAGTTATCTCTCAAAAGAAAACGACCCAAGAACAGCCGCACTTTGCAAACAGCAAAGTGCTGAGTCTCAGTGGGCCGAGCAGTGTGCGTGGAGGAATGGATAAGCAATGTTTCATTGAATTTTAGATTCTTGTTTTTCATTTGAAAAGTGAGGGCAAAGTCTTCCAGATACTTGACAGAAAATCTAAGACTCGGATAAATCTATTTTTTGGTGATCACGTTCAGCAAGTTTTAGCCTGCGTCTAACAGCTGAAGGGACTTGGTACTCTCGATGACCCAAGGGACCAACGTTTTGGTGAAGCAGAAGTAGGAATCACTGGCGGCATCTGTTCCAAACAGGCCATTCGTTCCAGTAAAGGAGCCGCTGAGTAGGAACAAACCAGGAAAGTGCGAGGAAGATGTGAGAAAAGGAGAAAGGAGCTGGTGAGGGACTTTGGAAGAGGTGAGAAATGACGGAGGAATAGGAATTTAGTGCTTGAAACAGATTTCGTTTTCTAGAATAAATTTAGAGGGGTGATCAGCCACAGTGTTTATCCACATTATTAGGTTCACTTTCATCAATATGTTTAGTGGCATTAGATAGGAGGATGGTGAAGGAATTGAGAATGCCCACTTTCAAGTGTAGAACAAAATGGATTGGAGTGAGACGAATGAAGAATGACAGACAAGAGACAATAGACAATAGGTGCAGGAGTAGGCCATTCGGCCCTTCGAGCCAGCACCGCCATTCAATGTGATCATGGCTGATCATCCCCAATCAGTACCCCGTTCCTGCCTTCTCCCCATATCCCCTGACTCCGCTATCTTTAAGAGCCCTATCTAGCTTTCTCTTGAAAGCATCCAGAGAACCTGCCTCCACCGCCCTCTGAGGCAGAGAATTCCACAGACTCACCACTCTCTGTGAGAAAAAGCGTTTCCTCGTCTCCGTTCTAAATGGCTTACTCCTTATTCTTAAACTGTGGCCCCTGGTTCTGGACTCCCCCAACATCGGGAACATGTTTCCTGCCTCTAGCATGTCCAAACCCTTAACAATCTTATATGTTTCAATGAGATCCCCTCTCATCCTTCTAAACTCCAGAGTGTACAAGCCCAGCTGCTCCATTCTCTCAGCATATGACAGTCCCGCCATCCCGGGAATTAACCTTGTAAACCTACGCTGCACTCCCTCAATAGCAAGAATGTCCTTCCTCAAATTAGGACAGAGGGGCCATACAGAGAGCGCACCTATTGCCAAACAAAGGATTGGCCCAAGGAAAAAGACCGGGGGGCAGTAGGTTCCCGGAAGATGTGGAGTTGGAGTTTGTTTCCCTCTGTAGTCTCCTGACTGTAAACACGAACATCAGCAAAGCTGGCAAAAAGAGCTTGGCATCATGTGTAGAGTTTGTTAATATGGGGGATGAAACCGAGGACGTAAGGATGTAAGAGAGCGTAAAGTGTAAAGAGAGTACAGTGAAAAATGGGTCAGTGGTACCGTGACAGAGCTTTGGGGGGCTGCAGCTTCACAGCACCAGCAATCTAGTTTCAACCCTGAGCTCCAGTGCTGTCTGTGTGGAGTGTGCATGAAGGAAGTGCAGATGCTGGTTTACACCGAAGATAGACACAAGATGCTGGAGTAACTCAGCAGGACAGGCGGCATCTCCGGAGGGAAGGAATGGGTGACGTTTGGTGTCGAGACCCTTCTTCATTCATGTACCGTGAATGTATTCCTTCTCTCCAGTCCCGCTAAGTTACACCAGCATTTTGTGTCTATCTTTGGAGTGTACATGCTCTCCACGTGACCCCATGGGTTTCAGAGGGTGGCCTGGGATTTCCTCAGACATCCCAGGCACTTGCAGTTTGGTGGGTTAATTGGTCACTACAGTTAGTCACACAATGACGCAGAGTTGGAGGGAGTTGATGGGAATGTGGGGAGAATGAAATGAGATGTGAGAAAGCCCAAACTGATGGTGGCCGACGGTGTTGTTTTTGCTCTGTATGACTGACTCTGAGCAAAAGGTCCAAGTGGAACCAAAGGAGAAAAGAGTTGGGGAATTCTTTCCCTTCCCAAGAGGAAGGACATTCTTACCATCACCCGGCGGGGTCACAACATCGAGGCCTGGATCACCTCAGCGCAGAGGGAGAGCAAGGAGGGAAGAGACACGGACTTTGGGACTTTTTGCCTTCCATCACAGTGAGGAGGTGCCTGGTGGACTCACTGTGGTGGATGTTAAACTGTGTTGAGTGTGTGTTTTTGTTATTTATTCTATGTTATGACTGCAGGCTAAATCATTTCGTTGCACTGAAAAGTGCAATGACAATAAAATTGAATCAGAATCAGAAGATGATCTTGCAGTCAAGAGCTGTTTGAGTTTCTGGCCCTTCTCGTGTGAAATGGAAATAATAAATCCTTTACCTAAAGCACTGAGTGAGACGAAAACTGTGGAGCACAGAAGAAGATTCTTCTGCACAGATTTTTTTAAAGAGAGTTAACCTCATGGATAATGGAGAAGGGGGAACCATAAGTTCGATGGGTACTCCAAGGCCATGCATGAGAATTTTAACTGATGGGAGATGAAGCAAGTTTAAAGGAATATTGTTATTGCGAACTGTTTAATTTTATACCTGATAGAAAACAAGTGCAGTATTTCAGAGTACTTGTAAAATGTTTTAATTATCTTGGATCCTGCAAATCTGATAATGCCTGTATAATATTCTTCACAGCTAACACTCCACACATTTCTAAATCTTTGAGAAGGCAATAGCTTTTGCTGGGAACTCGAATCTAAGTTAGAATCGGAAAACGTGCTCAGATCTTTGTTTGCCCCCGATTGCATTAGCACTGTTGCCTCAGCTAAGAATACAGACCAAGAATAAGACAATATTTTAAATCATTTGACTGGCACTGCTTGCATAAGCACACTTGAGATTGAACAGCACTGAGAACAACAACAAACTTGTGAAATTTAATTCCAGTGAAAAAAAAATGGTTCCACCTCATTAAAGTCTAACAAAATGGTCATAGAGCAACAGCTTGTTTGTGTGGCCTTGACGTGATTTTTTTTTTTTAAATTAGGGACTGCAAAGCAAAAGAATTCTGCGTTATTAAAACAAAAAACCCAGTGGCGAGTGGTATTAACTTTAAACATCTGGAGTCTGAACATCTAACTTTGACATCAAATCTGACTTCTGCTCATATCTTAAAGATATAGGTTTGATGTTTCAGCAAACCATGCTGTATTGTTAAAAAGCAAAGATATGCATTTTGAGGAGAAATGTTCGCTGGGTGAATCACAAACCATTCCCAGGTGAAAGGACTTGATGGTTCGAAACTGATATCGGATATTGTAGCCAGATGTTTTCCACCAGTCACTACAGTAGGTCTTGATAGTTTCCTCTGGGAAAGGTATTTAAATTAGGAGACACTAGTTCTCGTGCAAAGAACACATGTTAATCAAATACTCTTGATTGGACATTGAGTTACACCTTATTTAGTTTAGTCTAGAGTTTAGTTTAGAGATATAGCGCAGCAACAGGCCCTTTGGCCCACCGAGTCCGCACCGACCAGCGACCCCCGTACACGAACAGTATCCTACACACACAAGGGACAATTTACAATTTTTACCGAAGCCAAATAACCTCCAATCCTGTATGTCTTTGGAGTGCGGGAAGAAACAGAAGTACCTGGAGAAAACTCATGCAGGTCACTAGGAGAACGTACAAACTCCGTGCAGACAGCATCCGCAGTCAGGATGGAACCCGGGTCTGTGGCGCTGTAAGGCAGCAACTCTACCGCTGTGCCGCCGTCGTTGGTGTTAGTGCGTGGTGCAAGCTGGGCTGCAGCAGACACCGGACACCATTTTGCTCTTGCCAGACATGAAATAACATTGGAAAAACAAGAAGGTTGAGTTGAATAAAATACCATTCCTTTGCCCTGCTCTCCAGTTCGGCGAACGCTGCACCTTGAAACGATATGCATGGCAATGAATGAAATGGGCTTGTACTCGGGCACAGCAAAGACAATTGAAGCTTTCTTCTCCAGCAGCTGCAGCCAGCTAATGAAAGTGTAAAAGCAGAAACTGGCAGAACAAGATATGTGTTACTTTTTGCAGATGGCAGTGCAGACAAGTTGGTAATTGAACAGGAAGTCACATACGTGAGGTATTTGATCGGGGCAGTCTATTACAGTACCTCACTCGCTGGTCTAATTGCTCTCAAGACCCTTGCTGCTGTACATTTAGATATTATTGCATTTTCCCCTCTAAGTACTTGACTGCTGAACATTGTGTGGGATGCAAGTCGCACAAAGCTGTTCTGTTAGAACAAAATCTTGCAGTTTTGTTAATAAAAAGACTCAGAAGGAAAGAGCAAGTCCATGCTGCCAAAATTGTTAGATTATTTTCACATATTTTGACATTTATCCCTTTGACAACATGAATACCATCATAATATTATCAATAATATTATCATAAAGGGGCTGTCCCACCGTACGAGGTAATTCAAGAGCTCTCCCGAGTTTAAAAAAAAATCTAACTCGTGGTAAGCACGTAGAATGTACGTAGCGGGTACGTCGGAGCTCGGGACGTCTCTTAGCGGCTCGTAACGCTAACGGCAGGTACTCGGGAAACGCGGTAAGCTCGGGAAGACTTGTGAAGATTTTTCAACATGTTGAAAAATGTCCAGGAGAGCCCCGAGTACCTACGAGCGGCTATTACCGTAATTCTCCGTGTTCGAATCAGGGGAAACTCGGGAGAACTCTTGAATTAGCTCGTACAGTGGGACAGCCCCTTTAGAATAAAAACATTACTTCCTCCAAGTTATTCCACAGTGCCGGTGAATGTGAACACCAGAACAATTTGAATGTTTTCTGCATGACGTACTTTTTTGATAATTATTATGCAATACAGACATGAATGAGAGGTTAATTTCCTGAGATTCTTAATAAACCTCAGCAAATGATCACACTGCAGGTAATATTGTTGTGTACGATGTGCTAATCATGTTTTGGCTGCCTTCTGTCACAAAGGATGCAATTAGATCAGCTGCCGTTTTATTGATTATATTCTAACTCAAAGAAAAGTGGGGAGAAAGTATTAGAGCATAATCATCCATAGGATCATTAAAGAAGTTTGTTTTCTCTGCAGATATCTGAGAGCATTACAAGGTTACCATGGCAACCATTTGTTGGTTGGATTAATAGTTGGAATTGATAGTTTCTCTATTTAAAAGTTACAAGCCAAAGCCGTATAACTTCTAATTATTTTGTACAATTAATGCTGGCAAAATCCGAGCCTTCTCATTATGAGCTTAACTAGCCGGCAATGGGGCAACCCATTACAGCGATGGGAATGTTGAATGGTAATGATGGGAGATGTTGAAAGGGCAAGGTGGGAACTGCAAGGAACATTCTTGTTCTGAAAGAGGAATAGTGAGACCAACTTTTCAGCTGTTTATTGCTCACTGAAAATATTTCTAAAGTCATGTTAAATGATGACAGTCATTTCAGGTTTTATGGCTGTGCGGCCTACCAGCACTCATTGCTTTTGGCTCCGTTCATTTTCCTTGTATGAATGATTAATGGACAATGTTGAACGTTGGAGTGAGCAGGCATCAGCAAATGCGAGATTGTAATTAGTTTCGCTGACGAGTCCTTCGATGGCACTTGCATCTGGATGGAAAAATTATCCTACGGGGAACTGGCTGCTCACCAGGTTTTCTCTGAAATACATTGTGAATCACCAGATGAATCAAGTGCTTTTTTGTTCCAAGAAACTGCTTGAGTCTTGAAGACAGAAATATCCCCATGCAAGCCTTCCACTTTGAATATATCAGAACACAATTATTAGCATTGTACTTTCCTCTGCTATTTTTGGTGAGCAATTCATTCCTTTAATTTTTTTTTTAATTCCTGAAGTCGATTAATTTTTTGAAAGATTATTAATTGATTTCATTTAAAGAACTGTATTTATCAGAATAAAAAGATTGTAACCCTCCACTATTCTCCTTGTGATTTATATTTATACATGTATTTTAAAAACGATCCTTATTCCTGTTTCTTCATGAAGTTGACTAGAGGATGATGCAACGCAAGGCCGGAACTAGTCTAGCTTCAAGCTATTAGCTCACGGCTCTCACCATCTAGAACTCCCAATATTGATTAGCTACAAAAGCAAGGGTATTGCACCTCACTTTGTACTCATGGATTTTAACGTCTCTCTTCGTGTACAGCTCTGTTTAATTTCCATTTAACAATGTTATAATGGGTTGTCACTAAAGTTGAAATCGAATGTCACACTCTACTAATTTCATCCATGAAGAATGGTAAATAAGGCGAGTAGTTTAAAAAAATACTTGGAACACTCGCAGAGCAAAGAAAAAGCATATGTAAAGGAGAAGAGTGGAGGAGTTATCTAAAATAAGTTGTGTCCAAAATAAGCCCATGGACCGTGGTCTTCAAAATTTACATTTATCCATCTGGCTAAACTCTTTGTCATGAAGAATACCCTACAGAAATCTGTTATTTTTCTACACTTTGGAATCTGATGCAATTTGAGCATTTGACGGTGCTGGGCTTGTACTCGCTGAAGTTTAGAATGAGGGGGGACCTCATTGAAACATACAGAATAGTGAAAGGCTTGGATAGAGTGGATGTGGACACGATGTTTCCACTAGTGGGAGAGTCTAGGACTAGCGGTCATAGCCTCAGAATAGGAGGTTCCTTTAGGAAGGGGATGATGAGGAATTTCTTTAATCAGAGGATGATGAATCTGTGGAATCCTTTGCCACCGAAGGCTGTGGAGGCCAAGTTAATGGATATTTTTAAGGCAGAGATAGATAGGGTTCCTGATTAGTATGGGTATCAGGGTTTATGGGGCGAAGACAGGAGAATGGGGTTAGGAGGGCGAGATAGTTCAGCCATCTTCTACTTCTTGTGTATGGCGTGCACAGCCTAAAGTTGTAGGACAACTTGTTCTATTTGATCTTATTTGATTGTGCATGCCGGGTTGATTGCATTCGTCGAAACAGGGTGGACCACGTGAAGGTTGCAATCTTCCACCCCAGATCAGCCATGATTGAATGGTAGAGTAGATTTGATGGACTAATTCTGCTCCAATCACTTATGACCTTATGCCAATTGGTAAATGCAGTACATAAGTTGTCATTGCATGGCAAAATTAATAATCAGTGGAAGAACTAAGTGATGTCTGTACATTATAAATCTTGCAAATATAAGAATGTTCTCTATTTGCAAACAATCAATATTGGGAAGTCTGAGACAAAACGTTCACGTTCGAGAAGCTGGAGGGCCCATTGTTTTCCATGCTGAAACACACTTAGGATTCAATGTTCAAATGTTTACTTGTAATTCAATATTGATGTGGTTATGGAAGTATTTTAATAATAACCACCATTCTCAAATTTCATTGGCAATTTTCATTCCTGTCTGTATTTTTGTTTGGCTTTATTGGAAATACTTGCATTCCTCTTCATTAGGGCTTAGCTGAGACTGCTTATATGTATTCTACATTCACATCAGCAGAAAGAAGCAATTTTCATTTGTGAATTTAAATAGGACTTCAATTTTAGGATTTCCAATATTATCATTATTGTTATTACCTTCGATCTGGAAGCAAGAAAAAACGGAATGAGACCACGTTGGTTCACTGATATACATGAAAGTGAATTAGACAATAAATCATGAATCTGATGTATCATCAAAGAGTAATGGTTAAAAAATTGTACTGTGTCTGTAATATTTAAAGGAGTGTGAATTGATAGAAAGTAAAATGTTTTCATACTAACGATAATCTTGCGGCATATCTTTGATGTGGCCTATGTGTGTGGTATGAGTCGCACTCTGGTTGGTTCATAGTTTATTATAAGAAACGCTACTCTCAAAGTTGTACAATGGAGAATTATTTGGTGTGGAATCATTATGTTATATATTATAATTTAAAGCAGGTCGAGTTTCTTTAAATATATATATATATATTTATATCTCTAGACTAAAACAAAATTATGCAATGAATGATTATTTAGAAATGTTCCCTAAAGTTCGCATATGCGAACTTTAGGGAACATTTCTAAATAATTATTCATTGCATAATTTTGTTTTAGTTTAGAGATACAACTTAAAAACAGGCCCTTCAGCCCCTCGTGTCCACACCAACCATTCACACTGTAGGGGGAATTCCCACACTAGGGGGAATTTTAGAGGCCAAATAACCTACAAAGCCATATATCTTTGGGATGTGGGAAGTAACCGAGGCACCCAGAGGAAACCTACGTGGTCACAGGGAGAACATGCAAACACCACAAAGGCAGCACCCTTGGTCAGGATTGAACCCAGGTCTCTGGCACTGTGAGTCAGCAGCACTACCAGTTACACTACTGTACTGCCCTCACTCACAATGTAACAGATGTAACAGTTATGGGCCTGTCCCACTTAGGCGACTTTTTAGGCGACTGCAGGAGACTATGCGGTCGCCACATGTTCGCGGGCGGTTGCCGGGGAGTCGCCTTCATGGTCGTGAGGAGTTCCCGCATTCTGGGAACTTGTCGCAGCCTCATTATGGTCACCGCAAATTTTTCAACATGTTGAAGAATTAGCGGCGACTAGAATGAAGCCGCCATGGAGAATAGCGAGAATTCTCGTGCCGTAGGTGGGTCGCCAGGTGGTCGAAGGTTCTCGTAGGTTGTAGCTGGTGCTGACCGGTGAATTTCATTTGCTCATTGGGGGAAAAAAAAAGTAAGCAGTAGTTTTTAGAACCAAGGATAACCGACCGATAATGTTAAATGTCCGCCGAGCTTCACAGCCGTGTATCTCTGGCTTGTTAAAAGTTGTCTCCACTCCTTCTCCCTCCTTCTCCACCCTTCTCCCCCCTCCCTCCCTCCTCCCCCCCCCCTCTCTTTTAAAGGATTTACCCTACACTGTGCATTAGCCATCTTAATTACAGCGCCAACCTTCCTGTTCATCGTGGTATCACCTTGGCTCTGCACCGTGTGAATTTCATTCAGACAGCGCTCTCCCCGCTTGCCCTGTCCCCCACCTGCATAATGGGCTGGTGAAGGAAGCAATGTGTGTGTGTGTGTGTGTTCCACTCTGACAGTCGCCGTTCCGGTAGCCGTTTTTTCAGACGACTGCTGGCAACTTGACAGTCGCCGGCAGTCGCTGGAAAAATCGTCTAAGTGGGACAGGCCCATTATGTAGCAGGTAGTGCTCTGCAGGTTTGTTCAACTGCAGTGAGTCCTGAGTCCCAATGCCTGCTCTGCAACAGAAGAATCCAACAGGGCATGCAGGGACGAGGAATAAACGTTGAGGTCCAGGAGAGGAAGAGTGTGAGAACAAACAGCAATTATAATAGAAGTATTAAACTATTTTGAAAGAAGATAGGTTATACTCAAATGAAGTTTGTACCATAATTAAAATGATTTGAGCTCAATCAAATGGAAGATCAAATTTGAAACAGGTTATTCAGACAATGATTTATGCAGCTGCACATTGATGCCTGTAGAACAGGTGTGAGTTGGGTGAATTATGTTCATGATTTTTAGTGATTTTTGCTACTAACATTTGAGGAACTCTTTTACATCCACAATTTCATTTGTAGCTTTTGTATCTGAAATGAATGAGAGCTGTTGGAACATTTGATTATTAAAGGTTTTGACCTAATTAATGTAAGATAAAACAAAGTATTTACCTGACCTCTCCACTTAGATTTTATTCAGATGAAATCTCTTTTCTGCTATTTTGATGGAAGGCGATTAATTCAAAATCAGATATACATGCCTCAAATGGTGAATGTTTCAAAACATTGATCAAACTGGTGCTGCCACATTGGCATGGTTTTAGTTATTGCTCTTGCAATTATTTTACCTTTCTTTCTGTGCTTCATCTATTACTGCTTCATTAGAATGGGATTCAGTAATCATCATGATGAAATATGGTTAATAGTGATGATATTTTGAGCAATTTGTTTTCTTAGTTATTTCTGCCCGAATGGAGACAAAACTTTGATGTTTCTTCTTCTTGCGAATGAAACATAAACCAAAGGAATAGTTAGATCTCAAGCCGGGTGTTGAGCAGCCAGGTTGTTGTCTCTGCTCCATTTGGTGGGTGGTAGAGCGGGCACCCAGAGATGACATGGTTGGCTGCCCGTTGTTCTGCTCCGCATTCATAGGCTGGGCTCTGGCGGAGCCCCCATCTCCACATGCTGGCATTGAAATGCCCAACTCCAGTACCAAGTCTGTTGAGCTTCACCCATGCTCCTCTGGGGAGGTCAGACCCTGGACAGCTTTTATCTGGTGAAGAGATGTAGCTGTGTAATGGAGATGAGGTTGCCTTCCACTCCTGTGACCACTTGGTGGCTAAAATTTTATGTTAATTTACCCTAACTTCATAGATCACATGATGTAGCTTTGACCTTTTTCTATTTCAGAGGCGAAGAGGCTCGGGGGTTTTCTGTGCCAACTGCCTGACTACAAAGACCTCTCTCTGGAGGAAGAACGCAAATGGTGGATACGTCTGCAATGCTTGCGGCCTGTACCAGAAGCTGCATTCGGTAGGAAAGATCTTTCGTTAGTTTAGTTTAGAGATACAACGCTGAAACAGGTCCTTCGTTCCACCAAGTCTATGCCATCCATCGATCCCCGCACATTAACACTATCATACACACATTAGGGGCAGTTTTACTTGTACACCATGCTAATTTACCCACAAACCTGTACGTCTTTGGAGTGCGGAGGGAAACTGAAGATCTTTGGGAAAACCCACACAAGTTATGGGGAGAACATACAAACTCCCTACAGACACCACATGTAGTCGGGTTCGAACCCGGGTCCCTGGAGCTGTAAGCACTGTAAGACAGCAACTGCTGCACCACCGTGCCACCATACTTCTTCCTACACACCAGATTGATTGCAAAGCCTGGTCAGAATGAGCTGGAGTGACAAATGTATGCTTGTCTGAATTTAGTTTAGTTTAGAGATATAGCGCGGAAACAGGCCCTTCAGCCCACCTAGTCCGCACCGATCAGCGATCCCCGCACACTAACACTACCCCACACACTAGGGACAATTTATATTTACATCAAGCCAATTAACCTACAAACCTGTACGTCTTTGGAGTGAATCTGAGTGTCTCAGAGTGTTTCTGAGTCTGCAATTAATTAAAAAAATCAGTTACAATAATTAGAGATGATGGAATAGGTGTGTGTTTTCTGTGTGCCTTTTCAGTCAGTGACCATGCATGTGTGCTTTCATATATTGATGCCTTTTAATTAATTAGAATGAAAAGATTAGAACAGAGAAACGTTAAAGTGCATATCAGGTAATTTCATATAATTTACTCTTGTTGGAACCCATGTGTTTTTAACACATTTAATGATATTTCCAAAGCAACGTTTTATTCACAGGTACTGGTAGTGGCTCAGGAAGAAGTCAAGGTCTCTGCAAAAATGTTCTGTCCACTGCTTTGTATAAGGTCAAAGTCTTCTGACTTCACTGTTCTCATAAGGTCATCAGTGATAAGAACAGAATTAAGCCATTCGGCCCGTCAAGTCTACTCCGTCTTCACTAAGGAGGACGCAAACAATCTCCCTGATGTACTAGTGGCCAGAGGATCTAGGGTGATGGAGGAACTGAAGGAAATGAACATTAGGCAGGAAATGGTGTTGGGTAGACTGATGGGACTGAAGACTGATAAATCCCCAGGGCCTGATGGTCTGCATCCTAGGGTACATAAGGAGGCGGCTCTGGAAATCGTGGACACATTGGTGATCATTTTTCAATGTTCTATAGATTCAGAATCAGTTTCTGTGGATTGGAGGGTAGCTAAAGTTATCCCACTTTTTGAGAAAGGCGGGAGAGAGAAAACAGGGAATTATAGACCACTTAGCCTGACATCGATGGTGGGGAAGATGCTGGAGTCAATTATAAACGATGAAATAGCAACACATTTGGATAGCAGTAACAGGATCGGTCCGAGTCAGCATGGATTTATGAACGGGAAATCATGCTTGAATAATCTTCTGGAATTATTTGAGGATGTAACTGGGAAAATGGACAAGAGAGAGTCAGTGGATGTACCTGGACTTTCAGAAAGCATTTGATAAGGTCCCACATAGGAGATTAGTGGGCAAAATTAGAGCACATTGTATTGGGGGTAGAGTGCTGACATGGATAGAAAATTGGTTGGCACACAGGAAACAAAGAGCAGGGATTAATAGATCCCTTTCAGAATAACAGGCATTGACTAGTGGGTACCGCAAGGCTCGGTGATAGGACCACAGCTATTAACAATATACATCAATGATTTAGATGGATTCAAAGTAACATTAGCAAATTTGCAGATGACACAAAGCTGGATGGCAGTGTGAACTGTGAAGAGGATGCTATGAGGATGCAGGGTGACTTGGACAGGTTGGGTGAGTGGGCAGATGCATGGCAGATGCAGTTTAATGTGGATAAATGTGAGGTTATCCACTTTGATGGCAAAAACAGGAAAGCAGATTATTATCTAAATGGTAGGTACACAAAAATGCTGGAGAAACTCAGCGGGTGCAGCAGCATCTATGGAGCGAAGGAAATAGGCAACGTTTCGGGCCGAAACCCTTCTTCAGACTGATAGGGGGTGGGGAGAAGAAAGGAAAAAAGGAAAAAGGCGGAGGAGGAGCCCGAGGGCTGGGGGAGGGGAGGAGACAACCAGAGGGCTGATGAAGGGGAGGGGACAGCAAGGGCTAGCAGAATTGGGAGAATTCAATGTTCAAGCCCCCAGGATGTAGACTGCCCAAGCGGAATATGAGGGGCATTTCCTCCAATTTACGGTGTTGCTCGCTGTGGCCATGGAGGAGACCCAGGACAGAGAGGTCAGATACGGAATGGGAGGGGGAGTTGAAGTGCTGAGCCACCAGTAGGTCAGGTTGGTTATTGCGGACCGACCGGAGGTGTTCGGCGAAACGATCGCCAAGCCTCCGCTTGGTCTCACCGATGTAGATCAGCTGGCATCTAGAGCAGCGGATGCAATAGATGAGGTTGGAGGAGATGCAGGTGAACCTCTGTCGCACCTGGAACGACTGCTTGGGTCCTTGAATGGAGTCGAGGGGGGAGGTGAAGGGACAAGTGTTGCATCTCTTGCGGTTGCAAGGGAAAGTACCAGGGGAGGGGGTGGTATGGGAGGGAAGGGAAGAATTGACAAGGGAGTTACGGAGGGAGCGGTCTTTGCGGAAGGCAGACATGGGGGGAGATGGGAAGATGTGGCGAGTGGTGGGGTAACGTTGGAGGTGGCGAAACTGACGGAGGATCACTTGTTGTATGTGACGGCTGGTGTGGTGAAAGGTGAGGACGAGGGGGACTCTGCCCTTGTTGTGAGTGGGGGGATGGGGAGAGAGAGCAGTGTTGCGGGGTATGGCAGAGACCCTGGTGCGAGCCTCATCTATGGTGGAGGAGGGGAACCCCCGTGGAGGAGGGAAACCCCCAACTTGACACCATTATCTAAATGGTGTCAAGTTGGGAAAAGGGGAAGTACAACGGGATCTGGGGGGTCCTTGTTCATCAGTCACTGAAAGTAAGCATGCAGGTACAGCAGGCAGTGAAGAAAGCGAATGGCATGTTGGCCTTCATAACAAGAGGAATTGAGTATAGGAGCAAAGAGGTCCTTCTGCAATTGTACAGGGCCCTAATGAGACCACACCTGAAGTATTATGTGCAGTTTTGGTCTCCAAATTTGAGGAAGGACATTCTTGCTATTGAGGGAGTACAGCGTAGGTTCACCAGGTTAATTCCCGGGATGGCGGGACTGTCATATGTTGATAGAATGGAGCGGCTGGGCTTGAATACTCTGGAATTTAGAAGGATGAGAGGGCATCTTATTGAAACATATAAAAATATTAAGGGTTTGTACACGCTAGAGGTAGGAAACGTGTTCCCGATGTTGGGAGAGTCCAGAAACAGGGGTCACAGTTTAAGAATAAGGGGTAAGCCATTACAAACGGAGATGAGGAAAAAAAAATTCACACAGAGTTGTGAGTGTGTGGAATTCTCTGCCTCAGAAGGCGATGGAGGCCGGTTCTCTGGATGCTTTCAAGAGAGAGCTAGATAGGGCTCTTTTAGCAGAGTCAGGGGATATTGGGAGAAGGCAGGAACGGGGTACTGATTGTGGATGATCAGCCATGATCGCATTGAATGGCAGTGCTGACTCAAAGGGCTGAATGGCCTACTCCTGCACCTATTGTCTTTTGTCTATTCAATCATGGCTGATATATCTCTCTCCTAACCCCATTCTCCTGCCTTTTCTCCATTACCTCTGACACCCATACTAATCAAGAATCTATCTACCTCTGCCTTACAAATATCCTTTAGTGGCCTCCACATCCTTCTGTGGCAAAGAATTCCACAGAGTCACCACCCTCTAACTAAAGAAATTCCCCCTCATCTCCTTCCTAAAGGAAGTCTAATTCTGAGGCTATGTCCTCTGTTCCTAGACTCTTCCATTAGTGGAAACATCCTCTCCACATTCACTTGTTGGCTGGAACTGCAGATGCTGGGATAAACCGAAGATAGTCACAAAAAGCTGGGGTAACTCAGCGGGACAGGTGGCATCTCTGGAGAGAAGGAATGGGTGACCCTCGACCCGAAACATCACCTATTCCTTCTCACCAGAGATGCTGCCTGTCCCGCTGAGTTGCCCACAGCTTTTTGTGTCTCTCCGTATCCACTCTATCCAAGCCTTTCACTATTCTGTATGTTTCAATGAAGTGCCCCCTCATCCTTCTAAACTCCATTGAGGCCAGGCCCAGTGCCATCAAATGTTACCCACTCATTCCTGGGATCATTCTTGTGAACCTCCTCTGGACCCTCTCCAGAGCCAGCACATCCTTCCACAGATAAGGTGCCCAGAATTGCTCACAATGCTCCAAATGCAGCCTGACCAGCGCCTTATAGAGCCTCAGCATTACATCCCTGTTTTTGTATTCTAGCCCTCGTGAAATAAATGCTCGCATTGCGCTTGCCATTTCCGTTTCATATTTATTTTTATCTCTCCAATGCCCAAACAGTTTGCTTGTTTATATTGTATTTATAGGTCAGAGGTCAGGCCACCATCACTGTCTCTGCTGAATCAGGTGGGACAAAAAACAATGGAGCAGATATTGCAACGGGCCTAGCCTGCTAACAGAACTCGGTCCCAGCCTTAATTTGTTCCCCTTCTGCCGACCACGTACAAAGACAGATGATGAATTGGAACTCTGATTTCGCGATGCCAGCTGATGGATTCCAGTGGAGATCACGGGGAACCACCACACTAAAGCAGAGAGAGCATCCACTGATGGCAATTGGGGTCTAATCCACTATCTGATGAACACTTCATTCTGGACGAGGCCTCACTTGCCATTATTGAGACTCTTTCAATGTTTAACTGTCCTCCCTCTCTGGACCCCCGCCTCATCTGGTTTTAAAGCACTTTAGGTTATCCCTTTGTGGTCCTCTAGTGATGATGAAAGTTTTCAGTAATGATATACGATGGCCCGGATTTTTCTTTGGTTTATTTGTGCACACTGTTATTATGAGGTGAAGTGGGTAATAGCTTCATGCACGGACTGTTCATAATGCTGTAGGCCACTTTCCCCTGCTCTTGTACAAGATTCACTTCACCAGTATCTCGCGTTCAAAGAGAGATGAAGGTAACTGCATCGAACTGTAGATTACTCACATAAGCAGGGCAGAGAAAAGTTAGGGGGAGTGAATTTGGAAGTGTGGGGTAACTTCGTTGGCCACCAAAGTAGCTCTCTCTGTCACTCCTAATTACAATTTGCAAGCGTCATTCCTTCAGATCTTAAGTGGTGTGCTTTATTTTGATATAAACTACAACTCACTTGTTTTTTTCTTTTTGTCTTTGTTATCACCCATTTATTTAATCCCATCTGTTTTAGACAATAGACAATAGGTGCAGGATTAGGCCATTCGGCCCCTCGAGCCAGCACCGCCATTCAATGTGATCATGGCTGATCATCCCCAATCAGTACCCCGTTCCTGTCTTCTCCCCATATCCCCTGACTCCGTTATCTTTAAGAGCCCTATCTAGCTCTCTCTTGAAAGTATCCAGAGAACCAGCCTCCACCGCCCTCTAAGACAGAGAATTCCACAGACTCACAATCCTCTGTGAGAAAAAGTGTTTCCTCGTCTCCGTTCTAAATGGCTTACCCCTTATTCTTAAACTGTGCCCCCTGGTTCTGGACTCCCCCAACATCGGGAACATTTTTCCTGCCTCTAGTGTGTCCAAACCCTTAACAATCTTATATGTTTCAATAAAATTCCCTCTCATCCTTCTAAACTCCAGAGTATACAAGCCTAGCCGCTCTATTCTCTCAGCATATGACAGTCCCGCCATCCCGGGAATTAACCTTGTAAACCTACGCTGCACTCCCTCAATAGCAAGAATGTCCTTCCTCAAATTTTCTTCCTCAAATCCCTGTATTAGCCATTTTCTTAGTTTTAGTTTTAGAGATTCAGCGCGGAAACAGGCCCTTCAGCCCACGGAGTCTGTGCCGGCCAGCGATCCTCGCACATTAACACTATCCTACGCACACAAGGGGCAATTTACACTTACACCAAGTCAATTAACCTACAGACCTGTACGTCTTTGGAGTGTGGGAAGAAACCGAAGATATCGGAGAAAGCCTACGCAGGTCACAGGGAGAACATACAAACTCCATACAGACAAATCAAATCAAATCAACCTTTATTGTCATCTTGCAAAGCAGCAGTTGTACAGTGCAAAATGAGAAGACATTTCCCAGGGAATACCACAGCATCACACATAAACATTTCAGACATAAATAAAAACAATCCAGTCCCTGATAAAAACAGTAGGAATAGTAAAAAAAAGTGCAGGTAAAAACAACAACAATAAAATACGTAACAACAGTCATAAATTGTCCAGGGCAGCTGATTTAAGTGGCCAGTGCCGGAGTTTGTTATTAAAGTGCCAGTGCATAAAAAGCAGCAGAATCAGGTGGAGTGACTGTTTCGCAGCCTCACAGCCTGTGGAAGGAAGCTGTTTAGCAGTCTGGTTGTCCGGGCTTTGATGCTGCGGTATCTCTTGCCTGATGGCAGGCGATCCAGATGTGTGTGGAGGGGGTGCAGTCTGTCCTTTGCTATGCTCAGTGCTTTTTTCAGGCAGCCACTCTGGAAGAGTTCTTGTA
The DNA here is from genome assembly GCA_038087875.1 of Malacoraja senta. Taxonomy (NCBI): domain Eukaryota; kingdom Metazoa; phylum Chordata; class Chondrichthyes; order Rajiformes; family Rajidae; genus Malacoraja; species Malacoraja senta. Next base: position 101,946,080 of record CM075977.1, read on the forward strand.
CAGAGGGTAGGGAGACGCCAATGATCCTCTCTGCTTCCCTCACTACCCTCTGCAGAGCCTTCCTGTCTGAGCAGTTGCAGTTGGAGTACCACATGTTGATGCAGTACGTGAGCACAGACTCCAACTGTAGTCCAGATCGTACCCGGGTCTCTGGCGCTGTATGGCAGCAACTCTGCCACTACGCCACCATGCCGCCCTGTACTTTCTGTACATGATATTACAATAGATCAAAAGTTTAACATTTAAACTTCTACATTTGGACTCTGTAAAGCTCACTAAGGACATTTCTCCATGATAAGTTAAATAAACAGATGTTTGCAAGCAGCTTTCCTAGAATCAAGTGAGCATTGTTCTTTTGCTTTTATCTATAACATTTCAGACTAGTAAACTTAGAAGACAGAGCTCACAGTGCACTCCATAATGTTTGGGACAAAGACCCGTCATTTATTTATTTGCCTCTGTACTCCACATTTTGAGATTTGTAATTGAAAAAAATCACATGTGGTTAAAGTGCACATTGTTTGATTTTAATAAAGGTCATTTTTATACATTTTGGTTTCACCATGTAGAAATTACATCAGTGTTTATACATAGTCCCCCCATTTCATGGCACCATAATGTTTGGGACACAGCAATGACATGTAAATGAAAGCAGTCATGTTTAGTATTTTGTTGCATATCCTTTGCATGCAATGACTGCTTGAAGTCTGCGATTCATGGACATCACCAGTTGCTGGGTGCCTTCTCTGGTAATGCTCTGCCAGGCCTGTATTGCAGCCATCTTTAGCTTATGCTTGTTTTGGGGGCTAGTCCTCTTCAGTTTTCTCTTCAGCATATAAAAGACATGCTCAGTTGGGTTCAGATCGGGTGTTTGACTTGGCCACTCAAATATTGACCATATTTTAGCTTTGAAAAACTCCTTTGTTGCTTTAGCAGTATGTTTGAGATCATTGTCTTGCTGTAGAATGAACCGCCGGTCAATGGGTTTTGAGGCATTTGTTTGAACTTGAGCAGATAGGATGTGTCTATACACTTCAGAAGTCATTATGCTACTACCATCAGCAGATGTATCATCAATGAAGATAGGTGAGCCAGTACCTTCAGCAGCCATACATGCCCAGGCCATAACACCCCCACCACTGTGTTTCACAGATGAGGTGGTATGCTTTGGATCTTGGGCAGTTTCTTCTCTCCTCCATACCTTGCTCTTGCCATCACTCTGATATAAGTTAATCTTCATCTCACCTGTCCACAAGACCTTTTTCCAGAATGTGGTTGCTCTTTTAAGTATTTCTTAGCAAACTGTAACCTGGCCATCCTATTTTTTGCAGCTAACCAGTGTAGCCTCTGTATTTCTGTTCACGAAGTCTTCTGCGGACAGTGGTCATTGACAAATCAACACATGATTCCTGAAGAGTGTTTCTGATCTGTCGGACAAGTGTTTGGGGATTTTTCTTTATTATAGATGTAATGAAGTGAGTCATACGCATGTCAAGGTACAACACATGTTTATTAAAGTTCACTCACAGCATCCGTCTGCATGGTGTTACGGTGGGCTAGCAGCCACTCAGACTAATTACTTAAGCAGACTTCTGATAATATAAACCAAAGATCCTTTGGCGAGCAAGATAGTCTACTCGACGAAAAAGATGTAGTACGGTCATGGGCAGATTCATGGGTAATTTTCGGCCCCATTTCCGTAACCGGCTTCCGTCTCCGCACCAAAGATCCCATAGGATAATAGTGCGGAGATGGAAGCCGGTTACGGAAACATCCTCGTAAAAATAAGTTATTTGGTAAAAATATTCTCCTCATTTTCAGAATTTTAATTTATTAACACAAACTGTTCCCCGCAACGTTGATTACACTGCGAGTCGGGTCGGGTCGGGTCAGGTTACGGAAATGGATGAAAAAAAGGCCCACGTTCCGTTCCGTTGCGTACTACACGTCAGCCCATTGCATTTAGCAGGAATAATCTATCTTGCTTGCTATAGGGTCTTTGATATAAACTGCATAGTAGGCGGAGCTTCTACTAACAAGCACTATAATTGGTTAGTAAGAAGTAACCAATCTACATCTTTCTTTGTAGAAACAAAATAAAGCATTGATACATGGTGGCTAAATAATACAGTAGCCGAAACGCTAATGACGTTTATGGGGACGTATAGATGAATACACAAAATCTCCATATCTAAAGGTGGCCTGCTGACCCGTCTAGCGCCCGTGCGGTATAAATCCGCGTCTCCTCCTTTCATTGAGGAAGTGACTGGGGACGGCACCGGAGACCCGCCGAGTGGAGGTGGCGAAGTAGGCGAGCAGGGCGCTGAACGCCGTGGAGAGGCCGCGAGGGACACAGTCTGTGGTTGTTGAGCAGTCGGCCCGGCAGTGAGAGGTTATATAAAATGTGTGACTTCTGGATACGGAGCCGCAGGACGTGGTTCCTTCACAGGAAGGAGATGTTGACGGTTACGTCTGTAGAGGCCCCCGTCCGCGCTTGCCAGGTAAGAGCGCCGTTCTTTAGCAGGGCTGTGGATGTGACCCAGACGGCCATAGCCCTTGTTGGTCTGGAGGCGAACAACCTGTCCACTGGAGAGAGGTTTAACTGGCTTCCTGGACTTGTCAAAAGATCGGTTTTATGCATCACGCTTCAGCTGGAGTTGTTTCTGGACCACGGGAGGTGAACGGACCTGTGGCTGCAACAGCTGCTGGGGTACAGGCAGGGCAGCGCGGGTTTGGCGAGACATCAGTCGTTGGGCTGGAGAACCCAGTATGGGATCGCGGTCAATGTTCCTTAAGTTGAGCAGGCCCAGGTAGACGTCGGATTTGGCAAGATAGGAACGCTCCATTAATTGTTTGCGCTCCGGACAGCCCGTTCGGCGAGTCCGTTGGACTGTGGAAACTCAGGGCTGCTGGTGATTTGTCGAAAGTCCCATCATTGAGCAACGTTTCTGAAGAGCTGGCTGGTGAACTGCCTGCCGTTGTCTGATAGGAGGCGTGCAGGGGAACCATGCATGGAGAAGTGGCGTGACAACCTCTGGATGACTGCTTCAGATATAATGCATACCTGCAAACTAGTCCGACTTTATCGCATTTGTTCCGATTTTTAAGTTAAAATAGTGTGAAAAATAGGAACAGTACCATTTTGAAATGAGGGAGAGAAAAACCGGCCAATCAACCGCTGTCTCTAAGGGGGTTACGTCCAATCACCGACCAGCATCCCTTAAAATTCCCGTCCAATCAGCCGCTGTCTCCAAGGGCATTGTGTCCAATCACATAATGCGCTGGTCACTCGGCGGCCAATCAGACGCTATCTCCGTGGGGCATTGCGGCCAATCACCAACCAGCTTTCCTTACTGAAGCAGAAGATGGCTGCAGATGGAGAGTGGGAGAGAGAGAGCGCGAGAGAGAGAGGGAGGGAGAGAGAGAGAGGGAGGGGTGGGGAGAGAAAGGTTATCCACTTTGGTAGCAAAAACAGGAAGGAAGATTACTATCTAAATGGTGTCAAGTTGGGAAAAGGGGAAGTACAACGGGATCTGGGGGGTCCTTGTTCATCAGTCTATGAAAGTAAGCATGCAGGTACAGCAGGCAGTGAAGAAAGCGAATGGCATGTTGGCCTTTGAAACAAGAGGAATCAAATATAGGAGCAAAGAGGTCCTTCTGCAGTTGTACAGGGCCCTAGTGAGACCACACCTGGAGTATTGTGTGCAGTTTTGGTCCCCTAATTTGAGGAAGGACATTCTTGCTATTGTGGGAGTGCAGCGTAGGTTTACAAGGTTAATTCCCGGGATGGCGGGACTGTCATATGCTGAGAGAATGGAGCAGCTGGGCTTGTACACTCTGGAGTTTAGAAGGATGAGAGAGGATCTCATTGAAACATATAAGATTGTTAAGGGCTTGGACACGCTAGAGGCAGGAAACATGTTCTCGATGTTGGGGGAGTCCAGAACCAGGGGCCACAGTTTAAGAATAAGGAGTAAGCCATTTAGAACGGAGACGAGGAAGCACTTTTTCTCACGGAGAGTGGTGAGTCTGTGGAATTCTCTGCCTCAGAGGGCGGTGGAGGCAGGTTCTCTGGGTGCTTTCAGGAGAGAGCTAGGTAGGGCTCTTAGAAATAGCGGAGTCAGGGGATATGGGGAGAAGGCAGGAACGGGGTACTGATTGGGGATGATCAGCCATGATCACATTGAATGGCGGTGCTGGCTCGAAGGGCCAAATGGCCTACTCCTGCACCTATTGTCTATTGTCTATATAAAGAAAGAACGAGATAGAGAGATTCCAGCCCCTTAACGTTTCCCCAGGCCATGGGGAAACGTTGCTACCAAATGACTATCATTGATAAACTTCTAGACAAATGCAAGAAAGCAGCTATGACAAATAATACACAATAAACTGTATTACAAATACACAATATAACAAGTTATGCATTTTTGTTCTCTTACATGGTTATGACCGCACATAAAAAATAATTATTTGGCGCTCGCGCTCTGTCAATCCGCGCACTCAGAGTAAGATTTTTCATTTTCAAATGTTGGCAGGTATAATGGTTTGGAGTAGGTCTGTTTCGAACGAGCCCGAATACGAGTCGACGAGGACTAGGTAGTGTTACCCATGCCATTCGAATATGTCGGTGGCTACCGTGGATCACGGCAGAGGAGGAACCGTGTGCGATAGTAAGGGTTGTTTCTGTTGGTGTGGAGCTAGGCTTTTGCAGATGGCGCAGACTTCAGCTTTTTCTCGTATATACTTGGTCATACCAGGCCAGTAAAACATGCTCTGCACCGGTTGTACGGTTGCCTCTACACCGGGGTGGCCCCTGTGGACGGCATCGTAGTACTTGTCCTGAAGTACAGCTGGGATGATTGCTTTGTGGCCCTTGACTATAATCCCATCCTGTATCACCAGTTCGTCGCGAACCAGGTAGTATGGGCGAATCGCGAGCGAGGTGCTGTTGTTTATCCGGCCAGCCACGCCGGATGACTGCAGATAGCAATTGTAAAGTCTCGTCAGCAGCCGTGTGCTCTGCCAGGCCGCTTAGGCGTTCAGTGGGAACATACGATACCTTCATTACCAAGAACTGCTCCTGTTCAGAGGGCTGTTGTTCGCTGGTTTTGTGTGGGGCCCTTGATAGCGTGTCAGGTATGTGCATGTCCTTGTCCTTTTTGTAGACTATTTTGAAATTGAAACGCTGCAGCTGCATCATCATCAATTGCAGGTGAGCCGGGGCGGCGTGGATGGGCTTGTTCAAGATCGTGACCAGCGGCTGGTGGTCTGTTTCCACAGTCACGGACTTTCCAAAAATAAAGTCCTTGAATTTTGTGCTGCAAAAACCACTGCAAGTAACTCGCTTTCAATTTGGGCGTAACGTTGTT
>CM075977.1:101951648-102024028 GCA_038087875.1 Malacoraja senta
CGGGAGGCATATGCAACAGGCTTGTGGTCGCCATCGGTGGTGGTTTGCAGATAGGCAGCGGCCAAGTCCGTACTCCAGACACATCGCATGTGAGTGTCACTGGCAACTCCAGATCAAAGTAAGCAAGGGTGGGAGCACTGGCCAGCTGCAACTTGAGGATATCAAAAGCTCTTTGGTGCTGTGAATACCAAGACCATTCAGTGTCTTTGTGTGTCAGTTCCCGCAGGGGGCAGATATATCGCTGAGGTTGGGAATGAATTTTCCAGGTATTTGACCATTCCCAGGAATCTTTGTAAACTCGTAACGTCAGTAGGAACCGGCATCTCGTTGATGGTTTGTTTTGGATGGGAACATCACTAGTCTGGGAGACCATCACTAGTGAAAACATGCCCAACATAGGTAACTTCCGGGACCCGAAACTTACATTTCAGGGGATTGAGCTTGAGATGATTTCTTTGCACGATCCAGCACTCTCTTCAGATTGGCGTCATCTTCAGCCATGTCACGTCCGTAAACGAGAATGACATCGACAATGATGGCGCACGGATACCCCGCAAACAGTTGTTCCATTGTGCGTTGGAAAACTCGCTGGCAGAGTTGATACCGAAGGGCATTCTCAGGAAGGGCATTCTCAGAAGGGCCACTCAGCAGATACTCTCACAATATAAAGAACTGTTTGACAACGAGCTTGGAAAGCTGCCCCTCAAATACAATATCGCCGTGGATCCCAAAATCACTCCGGTGGTCCGAGCCCCACACCGTGTTCCGCATGCCATGCGTGACAGAGTACATCTGACTGGGTTTCCACCATGGTGGTTGCAACGGAAAAAAACAAGGAAGAAATCCGAATCAGCATCAACCTCAGAGACCTAAACACAGCAATCAAACGCCCACACTACCCGATGTGAACAGTAGAGGAAGTTGCTGCTCAGATAGGCAACGCATTCGTGTTCTCCGTTCTGGATGCCAAAAGCTCATTTTGGCAGATACCACTTCTGACACCATGTAAAGAAGCGAGTCGTATGCATGTCAAGGTACAACACATGCTTATTAAAATGCTGGAGAAACTCAGCGGGTGAGGCAGCATCTATGGAGCGTAAGAAATAGGCAACGTTTCAGGCCGATACCCTTCTTCAGTCTGAAGAAGGGTTTTGGCCCGAAGCGTTGCTTATTTCCTACGCTCCATATATGTTGCCTCACCCGCTGAGTTTCCCCAGCATTTTTGTCTACCTTCGATTTTCCAGCATCTGCAGTTCCTTCTTAAACATGTTTATTAAAGTTCACTCATAGCATTCTTCTGCATGGTGTTACTGTAGGCTAGTAGCTACTCAGACTAAGTACTTAACCAGACTTCTGATAATATAAACCGCATAGTAAGCGGAGCTTCTACTAACAAGCAATACAATTGGTTAGTAAGAAATAACCAATCTACAATAGAGAGAATTCTTCTGTCATCAATGTGAAGGTGTTCCTTGGCCTCCAGTCCCTTTGCGATTAGTAAGCTCACCAGTGCTCTCTTTCTTCTTAATGATGTCCAAACAGTTGATTTGGGTAAGCCGAAAGTTTGGCTGATGTCTCTAACAGTTTTATTCTTGTTTCTCAGTCTCATAATGGCTTCTTTGACTTTAATTGGCACAACTTTGGTCCTCATGGTGATAAACAGCAATAAAAGTTTCCAAAGGTGATGGAAAGACTGGAGGAAATACTGGAAGAAAGGTGCTGCATTAATGCTCTCTTATACCTGCATTAAAGAGGCAATTAAACACACCTGACGTATTAGATTCAGATTCACATTTATTGTCACAATTAAGGTACAGTGATATTTGAGTTACCGTGCAGCCATACAATTAAAAGGACAACACAATTAAAAAGAACGATAGAACTTAACATAAACATCCACAGTGATCACTGTGATGGAAGTCAGTCTTCCTCCTTTTGTTCGCCTTTTGTTTGGGGCCTTGACCCTCCGTAGTTGCCGCCACGGATGGCCCGATGTACAGGCCCTCTCGTCGGGATGATAGAAGCTCCGACGTCGGGGCGGACGAAACACACTCTGCGTCTTGGACTGCCCGAATCGGCCACTTTCTTACTGGAGACCGCGGCTCCTCGATGTTATAGGCCGCAGGCAGGCCAGCGGTCGAAGCTCTTCTCCGGCGATCCCCGGCAAGGGATCCCTGGCTCCGTGTTGAAGTCCTCTCCACGCCCGCAGCTAGAAGCTCCGCAGACCGGCTTCACGATGTTAAAGTCAGCAGGCCGGCGGTCGGAACATTTCTTCTGGCTCCGCGATGGAAGTCCACGCCGCGCCTGCTGCTGAAGCTCTGGGCCGGTCCCTGCGAAAGGCCGCTCCAATCCAAGTTGTTAGGTCGCGAGGGAGGTCGATAATGCAACTAGGAGAAAAGTCGCATCTCACCCGAGGTAAGTAACTGGAAATGGTTTCCCCCTTTCCCCGCCCCCCCCCCCAACCCCCACATAAAAACATACCAAGAGACATTAACACATACGTTTAGACACACTAAAAAAAACAAAAAAAGTCTAAATGACTGACAAACTGCTGGTGAAACTGCTGCCCGCGGTGCCACCCGATGACTTAATCTGTGAAGCCATGTGTCCCAAACATTATGGTGCCCTGAAATGGGGGAACTATGTATAAACACAGCTGTAATTTCTACATGGTGAAACCAAAATGTATGAAAATGGTCTTTATTAAAATCTGACAATGTGCACTTTCACCACATGTGACTTTTTCTATTACAAATCTCAAATTGTGGAGTACAGAGGCAAATAAATAAATGATGGGTCTGTCCCAAGCATTATGGAGGGCACTGTACTTACCTGAATATTACTGTTTGAGTGTAAAAAATACAACTCTATTATCATCTGTTTCTAAGATTCATGTATGTATGCTGTATTTCTAAGATTCAATTATGTATACTGGCCATGACATCAGGCTTTGATTTTATTTATGTGTTCACACTGAACAGATGGGTTTCCTTTGGATGCTCCAGTTTCCTCCCACATCACACAATGTGTAGGTTTTGTAGGTTAATTGTTCTCTGTCAACTTGTCTCTGGTGTGCGGGGAGTATGGTCGGCATGGACATAGTGGGCTGAAGGGCCCATTTGCATGCTGCATCTTTAAATCAAACATCCAAGATGACAAATCAGAATTGGAATCAGATTTTATTCGCCAAGTATGTTTTGCAACATACGAGGAATTTCACTGGCCAGGTCCGTCATACAATTAAAAACACATTTTAACATGAACATCCACCACAGTGACTCCTACACATTCCTCACTGTGATGGAAGGCGAAATAAAGTTCAAGTCCTTCCCTTAGTTCCTCCCCGGTCGTGGGCCTCGAGCCCTCCGTTGACGGGACAGTCTTGACTCCCGTAGCCGGCGGCGTTCGGGCCCTCCGCGTCGATGCGTTCAGCTCCCCCACGCCAGGCGATCGAACCTCACATCGGGGCTGGACGAACCTTCTGTGGTGTTGGAGCTCTCGACTAGCCTCTCCCGAGACTGCGAACCCTTGATGGTAAGTCCGCAGGCCGCGGTGGGAGTGATCCCAGGCTAGGGATCCGCTCCGATGTTAAGTCCGCCCCTCGCGGTGGGGCTCACGACAGTCCGACGTGGCTCCCAGCTCCAGCGATGGTAGGCCACAGAGACCGGAGAATGTGATCCAAAAATTGATCGCATCTCGGGGAAGGTAAGAACTTGAAAAAAAGTTTCCCCCGAACCACCCCCTCTCCCCCCACATAAAACAAACCGAAGAACATAAAAACAAACTTTTAACAGACGCTAAAAATAACAAAAAGGTGAAAAAAACAAATGGACTGCCTGCAGGACTGGCCATCTCCCCGGCGCCCCTGGTGGTTTGATCACTCCATTGCCAAGCCATCTTCTTGTGAGCTTTGCAACATCTTCTGTAAGCTTCACAACATCTCTGGGCCTGAAATCCCTGGTGGTGGAAAATATGGAGAGGAGCAGAATATTATTCCACCTGAACTTTATCCTTCGTCCGTCCAGAAAAGATAGTGGGAGAAGGATGGGAGGAAAGCGCAGACATTTTCTGTATTCCCCTCTCACACTAAGCAGCTCGTGACGACTTGGGAATTCATCCATTATTCAACAGCCAAGAACAGCTCCAGGTTGTGTGGAGTGTTTGGACAGACTCCAGGGCTGCAATAAATGGAGAGGATCAATCCCAGTTTCGATCAAATTCCTTTTCTATTTGGCCTATTAAAGCCATGAGAGACCAAGGAAACAGAGCTTCCTCCTCCTCCTCCTCGTCACTGTGCCAGGGGCTTCCCCCTCTCACAGATCCCCAACGATGCTGCTGGAGCGAGCATCCTCACAGCTCCGCATCATCCCTCATCATCCCCTTCCCGCCTGTTTAAAACTGGGCCTGAATCATTGCCTGATGCTCGACACATGTCTATTTTTGACCCACTGCTACTGTCAGGAGGATCTCCACCGACCTTGGCCTCTCTGCCTCCATTAGCTTGGCTGTCACATCATCTTGCCTCTTTTATATTCCTTAATTTTAAAAAAAGGGCTCTTGTTCTCTGTGCTGAATTTATTTCTCATTAATGAGAACAATCGAGGCTTAGTTGTGCTACTATATCATTAGTGATGCCAGTTTACAAATTAATTTTGTAAATTTGATTGAATGCCTGTGCATTCTCACACATTTGCAATATTTCTTTCATATCCAATTGCCTGCAATATTTCTGTTTTGGTTTGAAAATTCACACTTTTGGGCAATCCAAATCATGATTCAGATTTATTGTAGGTTATTGTGCTGTAGGTTTTCCTTAATTAGTTGCAGTGCAAACACGGTAAGAAAATAGACAGAAGCCAGGCTCCGAGTTTTAGATTTGGAGTATTCCCTTTCACACTGTTGTATTTTTTTTTTCAATTCCTCGATAAGTTACTGGATGGTGGCTGACAAATTAAATGAGAAAAGTATTTTATTGATGAAACAAACTTCCAAAGAACTGGGGCAGCATTTTTACTGTGTACTCCTGGCTAGTTCTATGCTGAACAATATAGCCATTATTTGCAACATAGAAACATAGAAACATGGAAAATAGGTGCAGGAGGAGGCCATTAGGCCCTTCGAGCCAGCACCGCCATTCATTGTGATCATGGCTGATCGTCCCCTATCAATAACCCGTGCCTGTCTTCTCCCCATATCCCTTGATTCCACCAGCACCTAGAGCTCTATCTAACTCTCTCTTAAATCCATCCAGTGATTTGGCCTCCACTGCCCTCTGTGGCAGGGAATTCCACAAATTCACAACTCTCTGGGTGAAAACTTTTTTTCTCATCTCAGTCTTAAATGGCTTCCCCTTTATTCTAAGCCTGTGGCCCCTGGTTCTGGACTCGCCCAACATTGGGAACATTTTTCCTGCATCTAGCCTGTCCTGTCCTTTTATAATTTTATATGTTTCTATAAGATCCCCCCTCATCCTTCTAAACTCCAGTGAATACAAGCCTAGTCTTTTCAATCTTTCCTCATATGACAGTCCCGCCATCCCAGGGATCAATTTCGTGAACCTACGCTGCACTGCATCAATCACAAGGATGTCCTTCCTCAAATTAGGAGACCAAAACTGTACACAATACTCCAGATGTGGTCTTACCAGAGCCCTATGCAACTGCAGAAGAACCTATATACTCCTATGCTGAAATCCTCTTGTTATGAAGGCCAACATTCCATTAGCTTTCTTCACTGCCTGCTGTACCTGCACGCCAACTTTCAGTGACCGGTGTACAAGGACACCCAGGTCTCGCTGTACCTCCCCCTTACCTAGCCTAACCCTATTGAGATAATAATCTGCCCCCTTGTATTTGCCGCCAAAGTGGATAATCTCACATTTATCTATATTATACTGCATCTGCCACGCATCTGCCCACTCACTCAACCTGTCCATGTCATCCAGGAACCTCCTAACATCCTCTTCACAGTTCACACTGCCACCCAGCTTTGTGTCATCCACAAACTTGCTGGTGTTGCTCCTAATTCCCTCTTCCAAATCATTAATATATATGGTAAACAGTTGCGGCCCCAACACCGAGCCTTGCGGCACTCCACTAGCCACTACCTGCCATTCTGAAAAGGACCCGTTCACTCCTACTCTTTGCTTCCTGTCTGCCAACCAATTTTCTATCCATGTCAACACCCTACCCCCAATACCATGTGCTCTAATTTTAGTCACCAGTCACCCGTGCGGGACCTTATCAAAGGCTTTCTGAAAGTCTAGATACACTACATCCACTGGCTCCCCTTCATCCATTTTACTTGTCACATCCTCAAAAAATTCCAGAAGATTAGTCAAGCATGATTTTTCTTTCATAAATCCATGCTGACTTGGACTAATCATTTTACTGCTATCCAAATGTCCCATCATTACCTCTTTAATAATTGACTCCAGCATCTTTCCCACCACCGAAGTCAGGCTAACTGGTCTGTAATTCCCCATTTTCTCTCTCGCTCCTTTCTTGAAAAGTGGGATAACATTAGCTATCTTCCAATCCACAGGAATTGATCCTGAATCTATTGAACATTGGAAAATTATCACCAATGGTTCCACTATTTCTAGAGCCACCTCCCTGAGGATGCAGACCATCAGGCCCAGTGGATTCATCATCCTTCAGTCCCATTAGCCTATCCAATACTATTTCTCGCCTAATGAAAATTTATTTCAGTTCCTCTACCCCCTTAGATCCTCTGTCCTCCTGTACTTCTGGGAGATTGTTTGTGTCTTCCTTAGTGAAGACAGATCCGAAGTACCTGTTCAACTCTTCTGCCATTTCCTTGTTCCCCATAATAATTTCACCTGTGTCTGCCTTCTAGGGACCCACATTTGACTTTGCTATTCTTTTTCCCTTAACATATCTAAAGAAGCTTTTACTGTCCTTCTTTATATTCCTGGCCAACTTCCCCTCGTACTTCATCTTGTCAGCCCGTTTTGTTTCCTTCTGTTGTCCTATGAAAATTTCCCAATCCTCTGGCTTCCGGCTACTCTTTGCTGTGTTAAACATCTTTTCGTTTTATTCTATCCCTAACTTCTCTTGTCAGCCACAATTGCCTCTTATTCCCCTTAGAATATTTCTTCCTTTTTGGAATGAAATGATCCTGCGTCTTCCTGATTATCCCCAGAAATTCCTGCCATTGCTATTCCACCGTCATTCCTGCTAGGATCCCTTTCCAGTCTACCTTGGCCAGCTCCTCCCTCAATCCTTCATAGTCCCCTTTGTTCCATTGCATCACTGACAGTTCCGATTTAACCTTCTCCTTCTCAAATTGAAGATGTACTGTTCTGAATGTGTCTCTAACCAATATCGTAAGTGAGAGAGGCATGGATGGGGCAGACAGTCAACATATCTATCACGGGATGGAAATGTCAAATGAGGGGGAAAGCTTTTTTACATAGAGTGATGGGTTCCTGGAACACACTGTTAGGGTTGGTGGTGGATGCAGGTACAATAGCAGCATTTAAGAGGCATTTTGAAAGGCACATACTGTGCAGGGAATGGGTGGATATGGACTACTTGCAGGCAGATGAGATTGTTTTGCTTCATGTCTAACACAGCAGACATTGTGGCTTAAGGGCCTGTTCTTCTGCTGTACTATGTTCTGTATGTTCTGCACATCGACATAGGAAAAACTGATTAATATACGCAACTTTGACTGCGTGATCACTGGGGCATTTTCATTTTCCACCCAGTGGTGTCATCCTTTCTCTCCCACTCTGCCACTCGCATGGTTTTATTTTGTTCCCTTACTTCACAACATGCCAGGCGCCTGGGTCACAGCGGGCAGCTGCCAGAGCACTGGTCACCATTTTCAGAGTAAAGGGCCTGTCCCACTTAGGTGATTTTTTAGGCAACTACAGGCGACTAGGCTGTCGCCACATGGTCGCCACATGGGTGTCACCTGTATGATCGTGAGTAATCTTCTCAGTCGCCCAAAGAGTCGCAGCGTCCTTCCGGTCGCCGCTGGATTTTCAACATGTTGAATAATTTTCTGAGACAGTCTGCGACAGTGGGTTTGACGCCAATGAGCGTAGTTTGACTTCTCCTGACGTAGGTGCTGTCGTAGTTGTCGCCAGGTTAACGTAGGTTGTCACCGGGATCATGTAGGTAGTCGCCGGTGCTGACTTCGTTGTGTTTTTGTTGTTAAAGTATTGATTCTATTTCAAGTTTTATGTCGAGGGGGGGTCCAGTCACCGGTTTTTCGGCGAACTGCTCCGCCTGTGACAGTTGCCGGCAGTCGCCTAAAAATAGCTTAAGTGGGACAGGCCCATTCCTGTTATTCGCTCCTGAAATGGGGTAATGTTGAAACACTCCATATTCCAGTGCTGTTGGCTGTAGCTGTTGCTGCCACATTTTCCATGACAGCAAAATGGTTGTCCAGCAGGCACGTGCCATGAGTAATTACTCAAGGTAGGCAGTCAGTCGGCTTTAAAAAACATCTTAAACCACGCATGCGCAGATTGTTTTCTCCGTAAAAAACAAAGAAGTAACAATTCAATTTTCCCAAGGCTTCTAAATCTCCTTCATTTTTTAATTACTGAATGGGTGGGGGATGGAGGATGAAGGCAGGTGGAGAGATGGTGGGAAAACGGGAGCACACCTGGACATTGAATCAGTTGTCATCTTATTGAATGACAATATTAATTCAAGGGACCAATTGGAGGGAAAGTTCCTTTCACAGTGTATGGAGAGTCTGTGCCAGGGGTTAAAGATGCGGGGAGGGCAGGAGTGTTGAGAAGGAGAGGGTCGGAGATCATGTCAGACTCACTCACCGCTGCCGCAGCGTTCTGGGCATGGACAGCAGAACTGGCCGCCACTTCCGGGGAGGGAAGCAGCTCGGGTGGCTGTGGGCGGCTGCCGGGACCCGACAGCAGAACTGGCTGCCACTTCAGCGCCTTCTGCCGGCCCACTCACCTCTGGCAGTGCTCTCCGTCTGAACACATCTCACCTGCTGCTCACCGGCTTTACTCATGTCAGCCGCTTCCTGCAAATCCTTAAATTCCGACAGCCGAGTGACCTCAATTGGTCCCTTGAGCGCGCTGTTGGAAATTAACGATTTGCGGGAAGCGGCTGACATGAGTGAGGCCGGCGAGTGGCAGTAGAGAGGTTTTCAGACGGAGAGCACAACCAGAGGTGTGCAGGGACCGGCAGAAGGGGCTGTCCGGTCCCGGCGGCCACTCGCAACCACCCGAGCTAATTCACTCCCCGGCCACAATGCGGTGGCTCCGTGCCCGGAGAGTCGTAAGTGGGTTACTGGCCCCGATCCCCTCCTTCACAATGCTCCTGCCCTCCCTGCAACTTTACCCCAGGCCAGACTCCCCAAACGCTGTGAAAGGAGCTCCCCCACCCCAGGAAATACGGTATTTAAAAACATAAAGCACCAAGAAATGTACATGCCATGTTATTGGTGCACGAACTCCATTCTTCACTCTTTGTTTCCTAAGATACTCTTAAAATAATGACAATCCATATTTGAAAAACCCACCAAGAAACTTGCACTGCGTATTCGCAGTCGGCTGCTGCGCATGCGCTGTCTTGCAGTGGCAGAATTTCAGCTGCCTTCAGCCCCGCTTGTCATTGACGGCTTGAAGCAGCGCTGACGGCACGTGGGCTGCACAGACCTTCGCGAGTTACAAGTGCTGTGGATGAAAGGCACGGAGAATTATGCCTACCTAAGAGATCGATCTCTTAGATAGGCATAATTCTCCCATGCCTTTACTATTTATATTTAATAATTGCCATTTCATAATTTTATTCAGGGTAGGCAGTGCCTAACTTGCCTACCCTGACGGCACATGCCTGTTGACCAGGTATCTGTATCCTTGTGTTTAAAATTACCGATATTGTAATTCTTTTGTTAAACATGGGGACAAAGGTTATAGAAGTATCTAATAAGGGACTGCTCCATGCGTAGCAATAACAAGGAAAGCACAACATGAATTCTTCCGCTAATCGGTGAGAAACATCATCAGCTGGTAATATGAAATAATATCAAACACTTGCTCTGAGAGGGGAAAAGGAAGCTAGCGTCCATTGTGTGATGAGTTGCTTGCATCCGATCAGGAAGCACTCCATTGGGAAAGAATCCTTGCTGCTCAGCGAATGTGTACACGTGAGGTAAAACTCCTGACTGGAAGCTGTTTCTGCAGGCCACAGACAATAGTCAGCTGGCATGCATACCTGAGGTGGTGAAGCACTAAATGAATGGTGAAGAATTGCTTTGGTTCGTATTTTTCGATTGCTATCATTGCCCTTGGATGAGCTCATCCCCTTGATCTCTGAGTGTTTGAGACTTCAGTGGTTCAAATGTTTCCACAAATAGTTGGTGCAGCGGTACAGTTGCTGCCTCACAGCACCAGAAACCCGGGGTCGATCCCGGCTATGGATTATATCTGTACGTTCTCCCCGTGACCGCGTGGGTTTTCTCCGAGAACTTCGGTTTCCTCCCACACTCCAAAGACGTACAGGGTTTGTAGGTTAATTGACTTGGTATATATGTAAAAAAAATGTCCCTAGTGCAGGATAGTGTTAATGTGCGGGGATCGCTGGTCGGTGCAGACTCGGTGGGCCCAAGGGCCTGTTTCCACGCTATACCTTTAAACTAAACCAGATAGGAAACCATACCTTGTGGGAGCGCATTGCATCTCTTGTTACCTGGAGATGGTACCATGCACCATCTGGTTGGGAAAAATGACCCAGTTTTAGGGTAATTTACCAGAACAGCGAGTGATGCTTGGCATAGCCTAAAAATCAAGTGTAAAATTCCAAAAATGTTATCAAAAAGATAGTGGATACTCATTGTTCATTGCAAAAATATAAGACTTGGAACTCCTCAGGAAGCAATGGTGGAAAAACTAGTTCAGGACTGCTCGCTGTTTTTGTGCAACTGAACCATCCTACCACAACCAGAGAGCAGTCCTGAACTGCTATCAGACTATCTTTAATCAGACTTTATTGGCTTTACCTTGCACTGAGCGTTATTGCCTTATCATGTATCTGTACTCTGTGAATGGCTCGATTGTAATCATGTATTGTCTTTCCGCTGACTGGTTAGCACGCAGCACAAGCTTTTCACTGTATCTCGGTACACGTGACAATGAACAAAACTGAGCTGAGCCTGCATGAGTTGCTCTTGGGACCAGTGCCACAACTACTGCTGGAAGGTGCTCAGAAAACATGCACACCCCAGATATCCCTTGGTTAAAATGCAGCTTTAGAAATGTGGGGGATTGATTTTGGGTTTTTTTCCCCTTTCAGTAAAGCAGATGATTAAAGTGTAATCTGTTTGATCAGAACCCTACTTCTGACATTACACTCCTTGTCTCTTGTGGCAACTCCATCCATTTCCATGTCTGATTAAATACACTGTCTATTTTCAATAAATGAGCATGTATAAAACTTTAATCCCAAAATGGTAAACTACATTTGCTAGAAATCTAAAATCAAAACAGAAAATGTCGGAGATACACAGCAGGTCAGGGAGCATCTGTAACGTTTTGGGTCGAATACCTCATCAGCTGTAACATTCATCCTCTTTCTCTTTTCAAAATGGTTGCCTCATCTACTGTACAACTCCAGGATTTTGTGGTTTTTTATTATAAATATGTAATATCTTACGTAAGAAATAAATATAAATAATATTTAGGGCGACACGGCAGCACAGCGCTAGAGTTGCTGCCTTACAGCGCTCACAGTGCTGGAGACTCGGGATCAATCTTGACTACGGGTGCTGTCTGTACGGAGTTTGTACGTTCTCCCCGTGACCTGCGCGGGTTTTTTCCGAGAACTTCCGTTTCCTCCCACACTCCAAAGACGTACAGATTTGTAGGTTAATTGGCCTGTTATCAATGTAAAAATTGTCCCTAATGTGTGTAGGGTAGTGTTAATGTGCGGGGATCGCTGGTCAGTGGAACTCGGTGGGCCGAAGGGCCTGTTTCGAGCTGTATCTCTAAACTAAACTAAAAAATACAATTGATGAACAATTATGAATGTATAATTTCCCTGTTTTGGGTTTGAATATACTTATGTGCTCCTTATCTGATGCCCTTTTGCCTCATTTTCATCCTTATCCTTTGTCCACCTGCCTGCCGATCAACCCTCCCTCACCTGTATCCACCTAGCACTTGCCAAGCTTTGTCCTGTTCCCCACCTCTTTTACAGCTTTTCCCCCTCCTACTATAGTCCATCTGAAGAAGCATCCCGACTTTAAAGGTTCGCTCCAGAAATGCTGCCTGGCCCACTTTGTGCTCCACTCAAGATTCAGCATCAGTGGTTCCTGGTGTCCCAATACTTATGTGCTCAACCACATTAAGGATTTACATATAATTCTAGTTCATTTCTCATGACCAATTACCCTTTGAAACATTACCGTTTAATGGAACAAAAAATAGCATGAGTTGTGCAAACATAAGATAAGACCTGCTTTTTTGTTTCTTGTTTCTAGACTCCGAGGCCCTTAAATATTATAAAGCAAAGCAATGGGGAGCAGATCATTCGAAGGAGGACCCGGAAGCGGCTTAACCCCGAAGTATTGCAAACTGAGCAGGTCAACAAACAGCAGAGGGTAAGCAATGAGGAGCAGCTAAGCGACAGCCCACTAGACCGGAAAGTGGGGGAGCTCCCTTCAGAAGGTCAGCATCGGGAGCCTCAGCAGTCTAACCTGAGCAAACTTGATCTCTTTGGCTCTGTGAGTAAACCACATCAGGGCCAATCCACACTGGTGGTTGGCCAGGCAGTGGACCTTCACAGAAGAATGCAGCCTCTCCACGTACAAGTCAAGAGCCCTCAGGAAACCAGTGTTGACCCAGCCAATTGTTTGCCTACATCAGAAGGGAAAGGAAGCTCGGAACGTGGGAGTCCGATTGAAAAATACCTTCGACCCACCAAGCACCCAAATTACTCGCCTCCTGGAAGCCCTATTGAGAAGTACCAGTATCCTTTATTTGGATTTCAATTTGTGCATAGCGATTTACAAAATGAAGCTGATTGGCTGAGGTTCTGGAGTAAATATAAATTGTCAGTCGCTGGGAATCAACACTACCATATGCCTGGCCTGTCAAATCCTTGCCAAAACTTTGTGCCTTATCCTGCCTTTAGCCTGCCTCCAAGTTTCTCGTCCCTTGGATCTGATAATGACATTCCTCTAGATCTGGCAACAAAGCATTCCAGGTCGGGACCAGCTGCAAACGGTGCCACAAAGGACAAAGCCAATGCATCAGTGGCCACCGCAGAGGAGAGCGTAGAAACCGTGGTCAAAACTGCGGACAAAGTTGACCGAGGCACTCAAGATGAATCACTGACAAAGTGCGTCCATTGCAGCATTCTCTTTATGGATGAAGTGATGTATGCATTGCATATGAGTTGCCACGGTGAGAGTGGACCTTTCCAGTGCAGCTTATGCCAGCATTTCTGTACGGACAAGTATGACTTCATGACGCACATTCAGAGGGGCCTGCATAGAAATGTGCAAACTGATAAAAAGTTGCAAAGCTAAGGAATAGAAGTTTTAGTACTGTAACACAATGAGTACCTGTTGCATTTGGGAGAACAATCAGAATATTATTTTTCTAAAAAAGAGTAAATGTTAAACATTTGAAAATGATGGTGCCTGACACATTGTATAATTTTTTTCTATAAAGTATGCAACAAAAATATTGCATTATGCTTTAGAGTCAGAATACTGATTCTTTCCTAGCTGTTTACATTGTGCAAATGTAGCAAAATAAGTAATGAAGCACCTATTTCAATTTCATTAGAATTGTTTTTTCTTTCATTATAGTAGCCCTGAATACCATCATGAAATAAATACGGTTGTTGCAAATGCAATGTATGGATGAAAAGTAGATGAACGTATTTTTCATGCTTAAATAGGGGGAAAAAAAGAGGGTAGCACTATGCATTCCACTTAATGAATATTAATGTATTTTGTGTTATCTATCAAAGCTCTTAATTCATATTGTTAAGCTTGAAAAGACTTATATGCACATTTGTTAATTGCTTTTCAATATTATGTTTCAAGTGAAACAGTTTGGAAGTTGATGGTTCTTATCAAATGACGTTGGAATCACGATCTTCTGTTGGTTTTGTTTATTTTCCATAGAATCATACATCAATCAGTCTTATAATGAAATGCAGTCTTGTTTCCGTGCAGAGGCAGTGTTTCCAAGGGCTTTAAAACAGTGACTAATTTTAGAAACCTGGAAATAGATCATAGCTTTTACAATTTTCCTTTGGTTTTCATATCTGACAATATTATTCAATGGTGCATCCCAGTGAAATGATTCAAATCCGAAGGAAGCTAAAAGGAACCACTGCCTCTGGTTGAGAAGCAACTGGGACATGTTCCCAACTTTCATCATGCATGTAATTTAGTGTTGTTTATTTCTTTTTTTTTTTTTTTAATCGCACCTACACATTCTTTCTGTATCTTCCATGAAAGCTATTTCAGACAGAAATGAGGTCATTTACATCTAAACTTGAATAATAAAGTTTTACCAAAAGTATTAAGTGAAGTTTTCTGATAGTGACAATCTATTTTTGGGGCCCCCTTTTCTTATGGTGATGAATTTGGTCACTTTAAATTTGTATTGGTTTCCGTCAACAGGCAATGAAGGTGCAGACTTTTTAGTATACGTGCAATTATGTTGAAAAAATGGGAACATCGTTTTTTTTTAACCAAATAACACTGAGTCTGGGAATAAGCTTTTGATGTTCAGATCTCAAGCCGCAATAAACCCTTGGATTCTCAGCAGAACAGTAGTCAATATCCTATTTATTTTACAAGCAGTTACTGTACATATTCTAAAGGATTGCTGAAGGTGTTGGTGCATGTTAGAAATTCACTGATGCCTGGAGGCCCACGTTAGTCATTTTCTCTCAACCGTCAATATTTGCTGGTCAAAACTGGTTATTTTCCAAAAGCTCTTGTAACTAAAATTCAACACTTTCCGATATGTAACAGCCGAAGGTTGTATGGCAATGGTAGATCAGTGGCTTATCTGAAGTCTCATGAGTACAGATAGGGCTGAGCCTGAGCACATTAGAATCCACAGCAGCAACCATTAGTGTTGCTGCTTGGAGGAGGATGCTATTGGCAGTAAACCGATGTTTCAAAGGTAAGCAGGCTATCTGTCAAGGGGTAACTAAGCATTCACGAAAGCTGCCGCTCACAGGTTTTGACATTCAAGTCCGTTCCCCTGACTGGTTTGTCCACGAGATATTCTTTAATAATATTTTATAAAATTGGCCATGTGACGCTGCAATGTTTGCACTTTTGTTCAAAAGAAACGTCGTTACAGCTGCTTCTCGGGTCAAATGTCACAAAGGGTCAAATCACCTGCGAGCCAAAATGCTTTGTTGCTTTTATTTTCTGTTCCGTAATGGCGCAGCTTGCAATTAATTTGTTTCCAGAGGAAATGATAAACTAAAATCACAGATATATTGGAAGCTATTTGAAGTCTATTGTTCAGTAACCAACATGCGAGTGGCCTAAAGAATAGATAACAAAATCTCATGCAAATCACTGTATGTAAGAAGGAAAAAATATAATGCTTTAGTAGTTCTGAAAAGGTCAAAGATGTGGTTGTAAGAAATCTTGTGGTGTTGGTGGACAGACTTTGTCAGGCATTTCATTCAATGGAATGAAGACAGTGGTGATGAACAGATTTAATTCTGACCTCCAATGTTGGAGGCCAAGGCAAAGTTTTCATGTTTTCACTGAGACCTCGTGCATTTTCTCCAGGTGCTCCTGTTTCCACCTAACTGCTAACTATGTGCAGGTTGGCTTCTGCAAATTGCTCCCAATTCGTATGTAAGTCGTAGAATCTGAGGGGAAGCATTGGGACTACGGGAAGAATATAAAGGGCTTTGTGTAGATGAGTGTTTATTGGCCTGTCTGGACTCCTGGGCCTGAAAGGCTTGTTTCTATGCTCCGGATGTCTGTCCCTGTAATGTTGAATGGCATGGACATGAATATTAGCGTACAATTCCGTGCCTTGGTCTAGCTGTATATTCCTTTGATTGGAGCACCCATGGAGTTACAGGCATTTCCAGTCACTGAGAAACAAGGGAGATTGCAAACAGGACATGGGAGAGATTTGAGGTTGGTCCAATTCAAGGGTTCTGGACGGACACTTACAGATTTCATCCTTGCTCATCCTTGATGAAATTCTCACTCGGGTTTGTAATATTTGTAATACTGTAACCTCAATAAAGCTGCCCAAAAAAATGTTTCCGAGAGTCTCCAATAAAAGATATGAAAATGGTCAAACATTAGATTTAACAGAAACAATAGCAATGGGGCAAAGAGAGAGAGAGATTCAAACTGGCCAAAGGTTACTGTATGGATGATAATAATGTATGACAGAGAATAATCAGTGTTTGGAACAGACTTCAGGTGGAGCATTGGATGTGAAAACTCAGCACTTTAAAAACAAATAAGTGGAATATAAAATGGAAGAATTAAGATGAGCCAAATGAGTTCCTCATCTGCAAGACATACATAATTTGGTTTCCATTATACAGAATGTTATCATTAGTCATACGGCAGTGAATCAATAGTTAAATACTAATTACAAGTATGTCTCTGATTTACTATTCACTTGCCGTCATAAAAATACTACATGTTAGGTTTTGAACATCAGGTTCTGGTGCACTGATTACCAACATTTCAAACGGAGTCAGCAGCTAACCATGAAATTATTTCTGAAGTCTTTAATCAGGACAAAATGTATGAGGCTGCAAAGAGCTGACACTATCGTTTGTTTGCTGTATTTACCTGGGTGAGTAGCCTTTTCAAACTGTGATTAATAATTTCAGGGACATGTGTTTTGAAGAATCTTGACGTTGACCTTGAAGCCATTGCAAGGTGATACATCTTTAAAAAATATATATATATATATTGGAGTAGGTTAAAAAACTGCAGCAGGATAAAATAATACTTGCCTAACAGACTTTATATGAGAAGAGGAATAGTCTCCCAACTCAACATGCTTGTTCTTTCGTGTTTGCAAGATCAAAGTTATGTTCCCATGAGACATATTGCCCTGAACGTCATCCTTGCTTATTGTCATTAATTTCATGTAAACTTTCATTCATCATAATCTTTTTGTGTCTACTGTCCAATTACTTGACTGTTCAATGACGCTTCTCATTCTGCAGCAGCCCATTAGCTCCGGGTCATGTGTTGCTTAAACAGCGTCAGATATGGCCATTAATCATTCATGGGTATCCTGATGCATCTTCAGAGCTCTTGGTAATGGAGAGCACATTAATTTTCCATTTGGAGTCACCTTTTGTTGAAATTGGAGCAAATGGAGCACCTCCTCACTGATCCTGCAGTTTGAACATTATGGGTGATTGGTAAACACTTTTTCAAATACAGATTCATTTTTCATTGTTTCTTCCAAACATGGGTTGATATTTTTGTAATGTCTTTCTTTTTTTTCTTCTTGGTATTAAAGAACAAAGATCCAATGTGCATCAGTTTATCTTTACAATGGCATGACACTTTGCTAAGTATCACTTTGAGATGGGCTAACTATTGGTATGCATGACATTACCGATCTACAGTCACTTCTCTAGGCAATGTATTTACCCAATAGTGACAGTGGTCATTTCAAAGCAGACATGTATAAGTTTTCCTCAACATGATCTCCCTCCCCTCCACTGTAGTTTGATGGGGATCTCAGACAGGTCCTTTCTATTTCCTTTCTATTTACATGGATAGGACAGGTTTAGAAGGTTTAGACCAAACGCAGACAGGTGGGACTAGTGTAGCAAGGACATGTTGGCCGGTGAGGGAAAGTTGGGCTGAAGGGCCTGTTTCCACACTCTATCATTATACCTCTATGAATCATGCACGTCTGTTCTCATTTTCCTTTGTACCACCCATAACAAGAATAGGGTTCCTCTCATCTTCATCTTCATCTTGCATCCTATAAGTATTTGCATTCTGTGGACTAATCTCCCGAATTTCCGATGCCAGTCTTCCTTTCCTCCATTTCAAAAGGGCCGTCCCTCTTAGGACATTCTGCTTGCTTCCTCCCACTGGCACTCATTTCCCTTTTCGAGGCATCCTCCTCTGCAAACTAAACTCACTTCCTTCTCTTCATCCAGTGACCCAAGACCTTCAGCTCGGTGAAAGAGCAATTTACTTGTATCTCTTCCAATTCAATATACTGCTCATCATGTCGTATCCTCTGCCGTGTGCAAACTAAATTTAGAAAAGGTGACTGGATCCATAAGGATGACTAATTGATGGTCCCATCCCGTAATGACCTCTCTGAATTTGGCCTCCTGCATTGTTCCAACAAAGCTGCACATAATCGCAAGAACCAGCACACATCTTCTGGTATTACACTTAACTGCATTTAACAAGGAATTCAATAATATCACATAATTGGTCATTACCCAACTTTTTTTTTGAATCACATTTTCACCATTCACAGAATTAGAGTCATAGAGTGATACAGTGTGGAAACAGGCCCTTCGGCCCAACCTGCCCACACCGGCCAACATGTCCCAGCTACACTAGTCCCACCTGCCAGCATTTGGTCCATATCCCTCCAAACTTTCTTGGGATAGTCCCAGACTCAACTACCTCCTCTGGCAGCTTGTTCCATACATCCACCATCCTTTGTGTGAAAAACATTACCCCTCAGATTCCGATTAAATCTTTTTCCTTTCACCTTAAACCTGCGTCCCCATAAACCTATAAACAGATTGTTTTGTAGAAAAGGTGCTAGTGAAGGAATTAACAATTTATTATTTTTCTTTTCCTGGTAATTTAGGAGATCATTTGTCTCCTACTTATACCTCGTTCAGACCCACCTTTATGTATTCACCAGCGTTTTGGGGACACTATCACTTTTGTTATCCACACTCTCCTTTATACCCATTCAGACAGATTCATTTTGGCTCTTCTTGGTTCCCATAAAGGGCCTGTCCCACTTAGGCGACTTTTTAGGTGAGTGCAGGAGACTCTGCGCTCGCCTCATGATCGCCACATGGTCACCACATGTTCGCTGGTGGTCTCTGGTAAGTCTCCTTCATGGTCGCGAGGAGTTCCCACATTCTGGGAATGAGTCACGGCCTCCGTATGGTCACCGCAAATTTTTCAACATGTTGAAAAAAATGTCTGCGACCAAAAATTGGTCGCCATGGAGAAAATCCTGAAGTTGTAGGTGCAGTTGTAGTGGGGTCGCCATGTAGTTATGGGTAGTCGAGGTAGTCGTAGGTAGTTTTAGTTAATCGCCTTTGCTGACCGGTCATTTTCATTGGCTCACTGGGGGGAAAAAAAACGTAAGCACGAGTTTTCAAAACCAAGGATAACCGACTGGTAATGTTAAATGCACGCCGAACTTCACAGCTGTGTATCTCTGGCTTCTTAAAAGTGTCTCCACTCCTTCTCCCGTTCCCTTCTCCCCCTTCTCTCCCCTTCTCCCCTCCCCTCTTTTAAAGGACTTACCGTACACTGTGATAGCCGTCTTAACCTTCCTGTTCATCGCGGTGTGTGTCTGTATCACCTTGGCTTTGCACCGTGTGAATTTCAGACAGCGGTCCCCCCGCTTGCCCTGGCCCCCACCGCCTGTGTGCTCCACTCCGACAGTCGCCGTTTTTTTCAGGCGAGTGCCGCAAACTTGACAGTCGCCGGCAGTCCGCTGAAAAGTCGCCTAAGTGGGACAGGCCCTTAACTCTTCCTCTTGGATTTTAAAACACTTTTTCCAATGATGACCTTTCAGATTTCTGTCATTGATCTCAAACATTAACTTTTTTTCCCTCTCTTCACAGCTACTGATGAATATTGCCAGAAATTTATTTTTTAATTTAGATTTCATGTTTTATATATTGTCGATTGTTGGTAGAAAAGGTGCTACTGAGGAAGTTAATAATTTATTTCTGTTTTAATGCATTCTTTTCATCTGTCAAAAAATATATTGGAAGCACAACTTGCAATGACGCAGTTCAGACTCTGAAATTTATTATATTGATTTCATATTATTAAATGTACAAACTGAGACATTATTTAATTGAGTAACCATGGACATAACTCAGTCACATTTGAAGCCGTTACCCCATTCTCAGTGTCTACCTGAAATTAAAGCACTAAAATTTATTCCACTGTGTAAATCTATGTTTTACATGCTACACAGATAAAGGTTCGGCACAACCTCAGGGTGGAAGTGGGAGAGTTTGTTTCTGAGTGTCTGGAATCCTTGAATATAGTCTTTGGATGAGGGTTTGGAACTTTTGAATTGAGATGCTAAACTTACCCACGGAGAGCTGAAAAAGTTTAGAATTCCGTACCTCAAAGATGCTACGATATTTATCTGTTGAACATACTCGAGACTAAGATCCGTTGATTATTGGAGGAGATATGGGTTCCCAGGCCGTGGACTTGACATCAAGGATCAGTGATTTACCATGATTTACCATGCCCCAGGAGTGACTTGCTTTGACTGCTGCTCCCAAAGTCTGCATGGGCGGAAATCCTGGGGGGGGGGGACGGGGGCCTGTCCCCCCCCCCCATGTTTTGAGAGGTGGGAGACAATCTCCCCCAAGTTTTGTGAAACGTTGCAGCAAAACCGCCCGGGACTGGCTTCAGCGCCCAGGTCGCCTGCGTGCCCCGGGTCTGGCTGTAGCGCCCAGGTTGCCTGCGTGCCCCGGGTCTGGCTGTAGCGCACAGGTCGCCTGCGTGCCCCGTGTCTGGCTGTAGTGCCCAGGTCGGCTGGCCTGCCCCGGGTCTGGCTGTAGCGCACAGGTCGGCTCGCCTGCCCCACACTCCGAAGATGTGCAGGTATGTAGGTTAAGTGCTTCGGTAAATTGTAAATTGTCCCTAGTGTGTCGGATGGTGCTAGTGTACAGGGTGATTGCTGGTCGGTGCGGACACGGTGGGCCAAAGCACCTGCAGTTCCCAGGTCGCCTGCCGCCCAGGTCGGCTGGCCTGCCCCGAGACTGGCTGTAGCGCCCAGGTCAGCTGGCAGGTCTGGCTGTAGTTCCCAGATTGGCTCGCCTGCCCCGGGAATGGCTGCTGTTCCCAGGTCGCGAAAATGAATTGAAAAAAAATACGCCTGCTGGCCGGTTGATTTCGGGTTACGGGCCGGATCCGGCCCATGAGCCATAGGTTGCCGACTCCTGTCCTAGATGTTAGGCCTCATTGTGTCCCCCCCTCCCCCCCATGGTTTAAAAGCAATTTCCGCCCATGGCTAGTGTCCATTTATTGTTAATGTGAAGCTTAATTAATGTTTCAACTGCCATGAATGGGTTAATTTGGTTGTAACACCCAGCTATTGAATAAATCAAGTCAAGTCAAGTCAAGTGAGTTTATTGTCATGTGTCCCTGATAGGACAATGAAATTCTTACTTTGCTTCAGCACAACAGAACACAGTAGGCATTGACTACAAACAGATCAGTGTGTCCATATACCATAATATAAATATATACACACATGACAAAGTGCAAATAACAGATAATGGGCTATGAATGTTCAGAGTTTTGTCCGAGCCAAGTTTAATAGCCTGATGGCTGTGGGGAAGTAGCTATTCCTGAACCTGGTTGTTGCAGTCTTCAGGCTCCTGTACCTTCTTCCTGAAGGTAGTAGGGAGATGAGTGAGTGGCCAGGATGGTGTGGGTCCTTGATGATACTGCCAGCCTTTTTGAGGCAGCGACTGCGATAGATCCCCTCAATGGAAGGGAGGTCAGAGCCGATGATGGACTGGGCAGTGTTTACTACTTTTTGTAGTCTTTTCCTCTCCAGGGCGCTCAAGTTGCCGAACCAAGCCACGATGCAACCGGTCAGCATGCTCTCTACTGTGCACCTGTAGAAGTTAGAGAGAGTCCTCCTTGACAAACAGACTCACCGTAATCTTCTCAGGAAGTAGAGAATAAGCAAGAGAATAGGTTTGTTGAGTGATAGATCCCTGGGAAGTGGATATGTGAGGGATAGGTGGTTGAATGCTTGAGCATTGGGAAGGGAGTGAGGGGCTGTACAGTTGTGTAATATGAAGAGCTGAGAACATTCTGAGTGACCCATGAAGGTCATGCTTTGGATCAACGTAATCTACTTTCTCCCAGGATATACAAATGAATGTTGCATAAGCAATGTCATTATTATAGAGTGATACAGTGTGGAAACAGGCCCTTCAGCCCAACTTGCCCACACTGGCCAACATGTCCTACACTACACTTCTCCCACCTGCCTGCATTTGGTCCATATCCCTCCAAACCTGTCCTATCATGTGCCTGTCTAACTGTTTCTTAAACATTGCGATAGTCCCAGCCTCAACTACCTCTTCTGGCAGCTTGTTCCATACACCCAAAATCCTTTGTGTGAAAAAGTTATCCCCGAGATACCTATTTAATCTTTTCCCCTTCACCTTAAACCTATGCCCACTGGTCCTCGATTCCCTGCTCTGGGCAAGAGACTCTGTGCATCTACCCGATCTATTCCTCTCATGATTTTATACACCTCTATAATATCACCCCTCATCATCCTGCGCTCCAAGGGCTGGAGTCCCAGCCTGTTCAACCTCTCCCTATAGCTCAGACCCTCGAGTCCTGGCAACATCCTCGTAAATCTTCTCTGCACCCTCCCCAGCTTGACAACATCTTTCCTTTAACACTGTATAACTGCTTCACCATTATGTGTGTATGCAGCACAGGCGATGGGCACTCACTTGACCTATGACGGGAAGTGCTAGCTTGAATTGCCGAAGCATGTGATATCGTGTTGCAGTCTGGATAACATTGCTCCTCAGAGCTGAGAAAGGCAGCAGATTGCAATTGAATTGCCAGCAATATTTTTCTTCTTGCAGCTTTATGCTTTTCCCCTGCAGTTGTTTTGTTATACCAGTCAAAGTGAACATCAAGCAAAATAACCATGGCAACTAAATTATCGTGAGTTAATGCCAATTACTGTCCTCCTCGTGTGGAGTTGCGAGATTTTGGGATTATGGAAATGAAAAACTAACTTTATTTTCCAAAATGCAGAAGGATCTGATTGTCCCCACTAAATGGACTACCCCTTTATAATGATGGAACTGGACAATTTTCATTTATTTTGGAGATTTTTACCTATGAATTGTTTCAGTTTTCAGTCTTTCCCCTTTAAAAAACAAATGTTCCCAGCAATTAGTTTTAAATTCTACTTAAGTAACTGATTCCATCTGCAATATGTAGTCAGCCTGTGGTTATAAAGTTATTTTTAGCTTTACAAAAAATGTGTAGATGTCACTCAAAACAAACTTGCATGTGAGTGGAGATAGAATCAATTTTTTTGAATTTAGCTCACAACTACATAATCAGCCTTGAATGTTTTCAAAGGTACAATACTTAAGATTTGCCAAATCGCCATTGAATGTCCAAACAGACTTTAAGCTACAAGAGGTTTTAAGCCATGGGCCAAGTTGCTCCAAATGGTATGCTGGGAAAATGCCCAAATATCTTGCAACAAAATGCCTTCAGAATTAGTTTGTGAATATTGCTACATACAATCACAATATTATATTCCAAAAGTAGTGGTAAGTGGTGCTATTCAATTTTTTTTCCATTTACAATATCAATATCTCACCAAATAAAAGTGCTCTTGAACAGTTGTTTTTCTCTCTCTTTGCTTTAATTTAAAAAAAATTGAACATTTTTAAGTGTCCAGAGATCACAGAGGACTTGCATGTTCAAAATATTGATGTGCCTCAATCAGTTCGAAAGCAACTTATTTTGGTGTTGTGATGAAAATGACATTAATTACATTGTGCATTGACTTTTTTCCATTGGAAAAGGTGAAGTTAAATAATGCTTCTTTTTTTTAACACCCCCCCCCCCCCACCATCTCCTGACTCAACTGATAACAGTGTGATATATTTTGTACATAACTTTAGAATATATAGTACATGCCTAGAGTCATAACAGATTTACAGCAAAGCTTGTATGATTTAGGTGAAGTAGTCATGTCTGGGCACTTGAATATTGAAGTAATTAGTCTACTAAGTCATAGTCTGGGAATGAACCAATCTGCACACCCTAATTAGGTGCGGGTGGCTTTTAGTCAAGGCCTTGACAAATTTGTTTTGCTTAGTTCCACAGAATATATGATCTTTTCATAACAGTGTGATCTTTCATTACATTAGGGCACACACTGTGCCTCAAAGGAGCTATTTATCTTTAAGAAAATACACAGCACTTGAATAAAGCATTTAAAAATTATATTTATATGCCTTACCTTTGTTTACAATCTGTCTCAATCAGAACCTGTTTTAAAATCACATCTTTATAAGCCATCCAAATTTAAGAAAAAATATATTTTCAAATATATTGTTCCATTAATAAATATTTCAAGTGTATGTTGTTCTATTTCAACAGAATATCTTCTGTTTCTCAGGCATTTCAATAATTAAGTGCAAATTCAACTTGAAAAATTGAAATAAGTAATTAAACTATTTAATTTTTGATTTTATTGAGGAGTAAACCAGTGAACATGTTTTAATGACTCGCGTATTTCTACTCATTATAAAGTGGTGCTCAGCAATCACATCTTCACATGTCCAAATTAACTGTGTTGTTGAATGAACTTTAATTAGTTTTGACTCAACTTCTAATGTTGCGGTCTACTTGAAATTGTTTACTTTCTGTCACTTTAAACTACACAGCATTCATTGCAAAGTGGGAAAAGCAGAAAACGCCTCCCTAATGTCCTGTCAAGGTGCCGTTGCACAAAAATAATTCAGACGATTTGTCCACCTCCACCTTCACAATGAGGAAGTCGCCAACCCAAGCCCTTCAAAAGCAAGGTCATGATTGACATGGCCCAACTGGTCAATGGGCTGGATGTCAGTGCACTCAACTGGCAACCTGAGTTGACTAAATCTGTAGGAAGGAAGTGCAGATGCTGGTTTACACCAAATGATCATAAGGTCATAAGTGATAGGAGTAGAATTTAGCCATTTGGCCCATCTCTGCCATTTTATCGTGGTTGATCTATCTCTCCCTCCTAACCACATTCTCCTGCCTTCTTCCCATACCCTCTGACACCTGTACTAATCAAGAATCTATCTATCTCTGCCTTAAAAATATCCACTGACTTGGCCTCAAGAGCCTTCTGCGGCAAAGAATTCCACTGACTCACCTCCCTCTGACTAAAGAAATTTCTCCTCATCTCCTCCCTAAAAGACTGTCCTTTAATTCTGAGGCTATGACCTCTAGTCCTAGACTCTCCCACTTTTGTGATGGTCACAAAATGCTGGGGTAACACAGCGGATCAGGCAGCTTCTCTGGATGGAAGGAATGGGTGACGTTTTGGGTCGAGACCCTCCTTTGGATGCTGCCTGCCTGCAATGTTACTCCAGTGTTTTGTGTCTAGCTGTCTAACGTGAGTCGACTGCCTGCCTGCACTTAACTGTACCTGGGGCAGATGGAAAATGGGGCCAGGGTATTACACCCCTGATTTGGGCAGCAGGTGTCGGAGTGATTGGGCTTCAAGTAATTGTCAAAATTGAAATAAATAACGTAAAGTTATAATCACAAGTCATTATAAACAATTAAAACCAATAAATTAAAATAAAATAATTAATAAACTCTTGCCCTGGCATTTTGCTTCTGAAATGACAGCCTTGGAATTCCCATTGAAATCAATGGAGTTTTGGATCCAGAACCAGCTCTGATTGATGTGGAACTCAGGGATGGGACCCTGTCATAATGTGTAGGAAGGAACTGCAAATGCTGGTTTAATCCAAAGAGGGACACAAAATGCTGGAGTAACTCAGCGGAACAGGCAGCATCTCTGGAGAGAAGGAATGGGTGAGGTTTCGGTTCGGGACCCTTCTTCAGACTTTGTCATGGTGTTTTGGGTCGAGACCCTTCTTCCGATCTGCTCATAATGTTGGAGAACCCTCGCAAGACACACCTCTACCCTTGGACTCCAGATGACTTACCAAAGTTTTTTTTCCACTGTCTCTCATCTGCACAATTCACCACAATGGATTTTCACCGTCGACCATTGGTGCAATGTTCCAAAACACTACAAAATGCAACATCAGCACATGAGAAAAGTTCATACATTTTCTAAAGTCTCCGTGGACAATTTGCATAGTTTCTTGGAATGCAGTCAGTATGCATAATTGTAATAGTATAATTGTATTACATTTTATTTTTGGGATGTTGGTTGCGGTAAATATTCATTTACTCTGTTTTCTTGTTTTCATTGATCCTCATTCACTGCTGTACACAAATAAGTTTCAATATTCCAAACTCGCTACTTAACGCATCACTTATTCCCCTGGGTGGCTAATTTTCCATCTGTGTTATTGTAATCGACTTGGTTACTCTGCACAATTCTTAACTGATTAATGGAGAATAAGGCATTGTACAAGACACTGTATTAGTCAAAATGGGACACTAGCCCCGGGAAAGAACAGTCAACTGCCAGCAATAACATGGGTCAGTCCTTCCAGGTTCCATGCAGACACAAAAAATTGTTATGAAGCAGAACCTGCTGACTGTATTCCAAGAAACTATGCACACGGTAGATATATTTAGAATGTAAAATATTTAGTTTGGATAAAATTGAAGTTGTCTTTTTTTCTGCGTAAGTTCTGCTTGACCGAGTGAAGTGTTACCAGCATTTACTACTTTCACTGCAGATTTTCACAGTAGCTTTGGTCATAAGGCCACAAGGAATAGGGGTAGAATTAGGTAATTCGGCCCATCAAGTCTACTCCACCATTCAGTCATGGCTGATCTATCTCTCCCTCCTAACCCCATTCTCCTGCCTTCTCCCCATAACCTCTGACACCCGTACCAATCAAGAAGTTGTTTTAATAATGACATTTGTTTTATTTGTTTTAATAATGAAAACAAATGTGCTCAGGATTCCATTTTAGCAATGAGAAAGAGAGAAAAAAAAAGATTTTTATACTGTTGCGTGAGAAACAGAAAATGCTGGAAATACTTGGAGGGTTAAGCTGCTTCTGTGTTAATAATTCAGGTTGTTAATTTTCCATCAGAGTTTTCAATTGGTACCACTATGTTTAGTGTGGTCAGACATATAAACAACAACAAAATGATATCATTCTAGATAAGGTAGCTTGTGTATCATTTTAAAAGATGTATTACCTGGAGGACGATTTCTTCTCCAATCTGTCAGCAGAAGTGCAAGGGTTTTATTATTTTCTGTGGCAATATACCCAGTGTGAATTACTAACTGAGAGTGGTTAATTGAATAGAGAATGAATGGTAACGTTATCCCTATGGGTACATACAGTGCATATTGTGGACCTATGAATGGACAATGTTACCACATTGTTCAGGTTGCTCATGGACAATGCATGATATGTACATTATTCTCACTGCATGTTCTATTTGGACAGCAACAAGTGGAAGTGATTGAGCTGGAGTTTTAATGTTGGTCTGGAACACAAGCTTCATTCACAACTACTTTCACCCCAAAGGCATGAACAACAAGTTGCTATTTTGTTTAAAGAAGAATGTTGTGCAGGATCACAGTAAATAAATGTTCCTTGCTGAGTTGATGATGGTATGGTATTTATAAAGTGAATTTTGACCAAAGCAAAACAATAGTTAAATGCTGGCATCTCCCCTGCTGCAGTTTGCAATGAGTTTACCCAACTGAAGTGTTCTCACCCAAGGCTTTGTTGAGCTGATGTGTGTCCAAGTGTGGGTTTAATTTTGTAAAAATCTTTCCTATACAGAGACTGTTGTCATGGTTGTGATTAACCCATCTCAGACGACTAAAACCTACAATGAAATCTGGAGATAGGCACCAAAACCTGGAGTAACTGAGTGGGTCAGGCTGCATCCACTCTGAAGAAAAGAAATAGGTGACATTTCAGATCGAGACCCTTCTTCAACAGAAATCTTTTGTCAGTTTCTCACTTCCAACTATGAACAGCACTGAGGTTTGTTCGGAATGTGTTGATATGCATTTCTGCCCTGGAGTTCTTCATCAGAAACACTTGCATTTGAGCCTGAAGTATGTTCTCATCTCTCCTTTGGAGAGACTCCTCTACTATTCTGGTTATTATGCGGTCTTACAGTGCAGAAGCAGGTCCTTCAACCCCACCATGTCTCCATGGATTATCAAAGCATCCATCTGCTCTAATCCTATTTATCAGAACTTGGACTATAACTTTTTAAACTTTGATGATTAAAATGCTTGTCTGGATAATTTATAAATGTTGTGAGAGCCTCCATTTTCTTCACCCCTATCCACCAGTAGGCATTCTCAGCTCCGTGAATGAAGGAGGAGTAGTTAAGTGGAATGTTTTCATATTTTGGTGACATCCAAAGGGTTTGTATGGCTAATGAATTATTTCTACGTCACCATGGACCGTCAGTGTTTGATCTTCTGCTGGGGCACTAAAAGTATCTTCATTGAAAGTGTTATGCATCCACTCCATAAAAGATAATTGCACAGGAATGTATCCACAAACTGGTTAAGGGACGGCAGGACTGGCAGCTCAATGTTCTGGGGTACAGGAGCTTCAGGAGAGACAGGGGTGAGGGAAAAAGAGGAGGGAGGGTTGCAGTGTTGGTTAAGGAGGATGTCACGGCAGTGGTCAGAGGTGACTTACCACGGTTCGTCTAGTGAGGCTATATGGGTGGAGCTGAGGAACAAGAAAGGGATGATCACCTTGTTGGGGGTGAACAACAAGGCCCCCGAATAGTCAACGGGAATTAGAAGAACAAATGTGCCGGGAAATTGCAGACAGCTGCAGGTCAAATAAGGTTGTAGTAGGGGATTTTAACTTTCCCAATATAGACTGGGAAAATCATAGCGTGAAGGGTTCAGATGGGGTGCAATTCCTCAAAAGTGTTCAGGAGAGTTTTCTTAAGCAGTATGTGGAGGCCCCCACACATGAGAGGGCAACGCTGGATCTAGTATTGGGAAATTGGGAAGGGCAAGTTAATGAAGTGTTTGTGGAGGAGACCTTTGGGACCAGTGACGACAGCTTGATTAAGTTTAAAATAGTTATGGATAGAAACGTAGAGGGTCCATGTGTTAAAATGCTCAACTGGGGTAAGGCCAACTTTGAGGGAATGAGAGAAGGTCTCGCTCAAGTTGACTGGAGCAGGTTATTTGTGGGAGAGGAACATTGGCCATGGGATGATTTTAAAAGTGTACTGAAGAAAGTTCAGGATGTGTACGTCCTTGTAAGAGTGAAGGGCAAAGCAGGCAAACGTAAGGAAGCTTGGCTGACGAGGGAAATTGAGG
This sequence comes from Malacoraja senta, assembly GCA_038087875.1. Taxonomy (NCBI): domain Eukaryota; kingdom Metazoa; phylum Chordata; class Chondrichthyes; order Rajiformes; family Rajidae; genus Malacoraja; species Malacoraja senta. The sequence continues at coordinate 101,980,912 of CM075977.1, forward strand.
CATTGGTCAAAAACAAGAAGGATGCATGGGACAGGTATAGGCAGCTGGGATCAAGTGTATCCCTGAAGGAGTTTCGGGAACTAAGGAGTAAATTGAAAAAGGAAATCAGAAGGGCAAAAAGGGGCCGGAGATAGCTCTGGCGGGTAGCATTAAGGACAATCCCAAAAGATGTTATAAATACATAAGAGGGAAAAGGGTAACTAGAGAGAGAGTGGGACCTCTCAGGAATTAAAGCGGTCACCTCTGTGTCACAGGAGATAGGCAAGGTCCTAAATGAGTATTTCTCCTCTGTATTTACCGAGGAGAAAGACAATAGGATGGAGGAAATTGGAGCAGTCACTGGAAGCATCATGAGAGCAGTCAGGGTTACTGTCGAAGACGTACTGGAGGTACTGTTGTGTTTGAAGGTAGATACATTTCCAGGGTCTGATCTGATATATCCAAGGATATTGTGGGAAACTAGAGAGGAAATTGCGGGAGCCCTGGTTGAAATTTACGAGCCGTCCTTAAATACAGGAGAGGTGCCGGAAGACTGGAGGGTGGCAAATGTTGTGCCTCTTTTCAAGAAGGGCTGCAGGGAAAATGTTCGGAACTATAGGCCGATGAGCTTAACATCTGTAGTTGGTAAGTTACTGGAGTATTCTGAGGGATAGGATATACAGGCATTAGGATGGGCAAGGGCTGATTAGGGAAAGTCAGCATGGTTTTGTACATGGAAGGTCGTGTCTCACAAATCTGACTGATTTTTTTGAAGACGTGTCCAAAAAGGTTGATGAGGGCAGAGGTGTAGATGTTGTGTACATGGACTTCAATAAGGTGTTCAACAAGGTTCCACATGGTAGGCTGCTCTGGAGGGTTAAATCACATGGGATCCAAGGAGAGGTAGGTGAATGGATAGCAAATTGGCTCCCTGGAAGGAAGCAGAGGGTAATGATGGAAGGTTGCTTCTCGGACTGGAGGCCTGTGACTAGTGGTGTGCTGCTGTCAAGTTTGCTGATGATACGAAAGTTAGTGGTTTTGCAGATAGTGAAGATGGTTGTGAACGATTACAGCAGGATCTGCATCGATTGGCCAGGTGGGCGGAGGAATGGTTGCATGGAATTTAATACAGAGAAGTGTGAGGTGTTGCATTTTGGGCTTCGAACAAGGGCAGGACCTACACAGTAAATGGTTGGCCTCTGTGTAGTGTTGTAGAGCACAGGGATCTAGGAGTACAGGTGCATGGTTCCTTGAAGGTCGAATTGCAGGTGGATAATGTGGTCAAAAAAGGCTTTTGGCATTTTGGCCTTCTTCAGTCAGAGTATTGAGTGTAGATGTTTGGGAGTCATATTGCAGTTATATAAGACGTTGGTGAGACCGCATTTAGAATATTGTGTTCAGTTCTGGGCACCATGTTATAGGAAAGATATTGTTAAGCTTGAAAGGGTTCAGAAAATATTTACGAGGATGTTGCCAGGACTAGAGGGTGTGAGCTATAGGGCGAGGTTGAGTAGGCTGGGTCTCTATTCCATGGAGCGCAGGAGGATGAGGGGAGATCTTATAGAGGTTTACAAAATCATGTGAGGAATAGATCGGGTGGATGCACAGAGTCTTTTGCCCACAGTAGGGGAATCGAAGACCAGATGCCATAGAGTGCATTCAGAAAGTATTCAGACCCCTTCACTTTTTCCACATTTTGTTACATTACAGCCTTATTTTAAAATTGATTAAATTCATATTTTTTTTTATCATCGTTCCACACACAATACCCCAGAATGAAGAAGCGAAAACTGGTGTTTAGAAATTTTTGCAAAGTAATTAAAAAGAAATAGCTGGAATCTCACATTTACATAAGCATTCAGACCCTTTGCTATGACACTCAAAATTGAGCTTTGATTCATCCTGTTTCCATTGATTATCCTTGAGATGTTTCTACAACTTGATTGGAGTCCACCAGTGGTAAATTAAATTGATTGGACATGATATGGAAAGGCACACAGCTGTCTATATAAGGTCCCACAGTTGACGGTGCATGTCAGAGCAAAAACCAAGCCATGAAGACGAAGGAATTGTCCGTAGACCTCCGAGACAGGATTGTGTCGAGACACAGATATAAAACAATTTCTGCAGCATTTCAGGTCCCGAAGAGCACAGTGGCCTCCATCATTCTTAAATGGAAGAACTTTGGAACCACCAGGACTCTTCATAGAGCTGTCCGCCCGGCCAAACTGAGCAATCGGGGGAGAAGAGCCTTGGTCAGGGAGGTGACCAAGAACCCGATGGTCACTCTGACGGAGCTCCAGAGTTCCTCTGTGGAGGTGGGAGAACCTTCCAGAAGTACAACTATATCTGCAGCACTCCAGCAATCAGGCCTTTATGGTAGAGTGGGCAGACGGAAGCCACATGACAGGCACATAAAAGGCACATGACAGCCTGCTTGGAGTTTGCCAAAAGGCATGAGAAACAAGATTCTCTGGTCTGATGAAACCAAGATTGAACTCTTTGGCCTGAATGCCAAGCGTCACGTCTGGAGGAAACCAGGCTCCGCTCATCACCTGGCCAATACCATACCTACAGTGAAGCATAGTGGTGGCAGCATCATGTTGTGGGGATGTTTTTCAATGGCAGTAACTGGGAGACTAGTCAGGATCGAGTGAAAGATGAACGGAGCAAAGTACAGAGAGATTCTTGATGAAAACCTGCTCCAGTGCATTCTGGACCTCAGACTGGGGCACAGGTTCACCTTCCAACAGGACAATGACCCAAAGCACACAGCCAAGACAATGCAGGAGTGGCTTTGTGACAAGTCTGTGAATGTCCTTGAGTGGCCCAGCCAGAGCCTGGACTTGAACCCGATCGAACATCTCTGGAGTGACCTGAAAACAGCCGTGCATCGACGCTCCCCATCCAACCTGACAGAGCTTGAGCCAGAAAAAGCAGCATACCAGAGGACTGGGAGAAATTCAGAGACAAGCAGAGGAGGACAAAGGGCTTAAATATGAAAGGGAAAATAGATTATGAAAGGAAACTGGCAGGGAACATAAAAACTGACTTTTATAGATATGTGAAGAGAAAGAGATTAGTTAAAACAAATTTAGGTCCCTTGCAGTCAGAAGCAGGTGAATTGATCATGGGGAACAAGGATATGGCGGACCAATTGAATAACTACTTTGGTTCCGTCTTCACTAAAGAAGACATAAATAATCTGCCGGAAATAGCAGGGGGCCACGGGTCAAAGGAGATGGAGGAACTGAGTGAAATCCAGGTTAGTCGGGAAGTGGTGTTGGGTAAATTGAATGGATTAAAGGCCGATAAATCACCAGGGCCAGATAGGCTGCATCCCAGAGTACTTAAGGAAGTAGCTCCAGAAATAGTGGATGCATTAGTGATAATCAAAACTCTTTAGAATCTGGAGTAGTTCCTGAGGATTGGAGGGTAGCAAACTTAACCCCACTTTTTAAGAAGGGAGGGAGAGAGAAAACGGGGAATTACAGACCAGTTAGTCTAACATCGGTAGTGGGGAAACTGCTAGAGTCAGTTATTAAGGATGGGATAGCAGCACATTTGGAAAGTGGTGAAATCATTGGACAAAGTCAGCATGGATTTACGAAAGGTAAATCATGTCTGACGAATCTTATAGAATTTTTCGAGGATGTAACTAGTAGAGTGGATAGGGGAGAACCAGTGGATGTGTTGTATCTGGACTTTCAGAAGGCTTTCGACAAGGTACCACATAAGAGATTAGTATACAAACTTAAAGCACACGGTATTGGGGGTTCAGTATTGATGTGGATAGAGAACTGGCTGGCAAACAGGAAGCAAAGAGCAGGAGTAAACGGGTCCTTTTCACAATGGCAGGCAGTGACTAGTGGGGTACCGCAAGGCTCAGTGCTGGGACCCCAGCTATTTACAATCTATATTAATGACCTGGATGAGGGAATTGAAGGCAACATCTCCAAGTTTGCAGATGACACTAAGCTGGGGGGCAGTGTTAGCTGTGAGGAGGATGCTAGGAGACTGCAAGGTGACTTGGATAGGCTGGGTGATTGGGCAAATGTTTTGCAGATGCAGTATAATGTGGATAAATGTGAGGTTATCCACTTTGGTGGCAAAAACAGGAAAGCAGACTATTATCTAAATGGTGGCCGATTAGGAAATGGGGAGATGCAGCGAGACCTGGGTGTCATGGTACACCAGTCATTGAAAGTAGGCATGCAGGTGCAGCAGGCAGTGAAGAAAGTGAATGGTATGTTAGCTTTCATAGCAAAAGGATTTGAGTATAGGAGCAGGGAGGTTCTACTGCAGTTGTACAGGGTCTTGGTGAGACCACACCTGGAGTATTGCGTACAGTTTTGGTCTCCAAATCTGAGGAAGGACATTATAGCCATAGAGGGAGTGCAGAGAAGGTTCACCAGACTGATTCCTGGGATGTCAGGACTTTCATATGAAGAAAGACTGGATAGACTTGGCTTATACTCGCTAAAATTTAGGAGATTGAGAGGGTATCTTATAGAAACGTACAAAATTCTTATGGGGTTGGACAGGCTAGATGCAGGAAGATTGTTCCCGATGTTGGGGAAGTCCAGGACAAGGGGTCACAGCTTAAGGATAAGAGGGAAATCCTTTAAGACCGAGATGAGGAAAAACTTTTTCACACAGAGAGTGGTGAATCTCTGGAACTCTCTGCCACAGAGGGTAGTTGAGGCCAGTTCATTGGCTATATTTAAGAGGGAGTTAGATGTGGCCCTTGTGGCTATGGGGATCAGGGGGTATGGAGAGAAGGCAGGTACGGGATACTGAGTTGGATGATCAGCCATGATCATATTGAATGGCGGTGCAGGCTCGAAGGGCCAAATGGCCTACTCCTGCACCTATTTTCTATGTATGTATCTATGAGATGATCTGCAGAGAAGAATGGGAGAAATTACCCAAATACAGGTGTACCACGCTTGTAGCATTATACCCAAGAAGACTTGAGGCTGTAATCGCTGCCAAAGGTGCCTCAACAAAGTAATGAGTAAAGGGTGTGAAAACTTATGTATATGTGATATTTCAGTTATTTCTTTTTAATTATTTTGCAAAATTTCTAAACAGCTGTTTTTGCTTTTTTATTATGTGGTATTGTGTGTAGATTGATGATGAAAAAAAATAATTTAATCCATTTTAGAACAAGGCTGTAGTAAGAAAAAGTGAAAAATTGGTCTGAATTCTTTCTGAATGCACTTTAGGTTCAAGGTGAAGGGGAAAAGATTTAATTGGAATCCGAGGGGTAACTTTTTCACACAAAGGGTGGTGGGTGTATGGAACAAGCTGCCAGAGGAGGTAGTTGAGGCTGGGACTATCCCATCGTTTAAGAAACAGTTAGACAGGTACATGTTCACACGGGAGGGCTGGTCCCCCGACGCAATATTCCACCTCTCCTCCAATTCCAATATTGGCGGCCGGTGGGGGGGGGGGGGGGCTTTCTGGAGCGCTGGTATGGGTGTTGTTGGCTGCAGGGACTACTGGTCTCCAGAGTGCTAGTATGGGCATTGTGGGCCAAGTGGATTCTTGGGGTGGCAGCTCAGTCCCTCAAGCCTGATGTGCTGGCAGCTCACTCACGGCTGGTGGGCTGGCAGTTGACTCACGGCTATTCCTTGAAATTCCATTTCAAGCAGAGTGCAAGGCCACCAAATTCAAATCCATTTTCCTACCATTTCAAGCAGGGTGCAAGGCCACCAAATTCAAGTGCAGTTTCTTACCTCTTCGAGCTGGGTGCAAGGCCACAAAATTCAAGTGCAGTTTCATACCACTTCAAGCAGGGTGCAAGGCCACCAAATTCAGGTTCAGTTTCATACCACTTCAAGCAGGGTGCAAGGCCACCGAATTCAAGTGCAGTTTCCAACCACTTCAAGCAGGGTGCAAGTCCACCAAATTCAAGTGCAGTTTCATACCACTTCAAGGAGGGTGCAAGGCCACCAAATTCAAATGCAGTTTCATACCATTTCATGCAGGGTGCAACGACACCACATTCAAATGCAGTTTCATACCATTTCATGCAGGGTGCAAGGCCACCACATTCAAATGCAGTTTCATACCATTTCAAGCAGGGTGAAACCACCATAAAACCACCATCAAACCACACAAAACACCACACTCACAGTTCAGTAGACATTCAGTGGACCTGCAGAGACTGAGCCACACCCCCACTTCCGGGTTTTCTAATCCCTCCCCCTCCCACCGGAAAAGTGTGGCCTTCATGGCGTGATTGACAGGAGAGAGATTCTCAATATTTTTTAAACACTAATAATACTTTTATTTTTCATTGATAGGAAGAATCCTCTACACCTGATGAGCGGAGGGGAACTGAGTAAGATGGCCAAAAATCACAGCCGTAAGTGGTAGCGTTTTATCTAAAATCAATAAAGTGCAAACAGGAAGTTGTCAAGTTTAGACAAACAACCATTTGCAGTGCTTTTTCACTTCAAACCAAAACACCCCAAAACCATTTGCAGTGCCTTTTCACTTCAACCCAAAACACCCCAAACAACCATTTGCAGTGCCTTTTCACTTGAACCCAAAACACCCCAAAACCATTTGCAGTGCCTTTTCACTTCAACCCAAAACACCCCAAAACCATTTGCAGTGCCTTTTCACTTCAACCCAAAACACCCCAAACAACGATTTGCAGCCTTTTCACTTCAACCCAAAACACCCCAAACAACCATTTACAGTGCCTTTTTACTTCAACCCAACCACATTTTCAATTTCAAACCACATTAAGGGCACTCACAGTTGAGTAGACAGGTGTTCAGTATTATTCAGAGCTCAGAGAGACCCTCTCACTTCCTCCATCTTGCAGAGACTGAGTGAGGCACACCACTTCTGGGTTTTATAGTCCCGCCCCCCTCCCACCAGCAGCGGCAGCAGAGAGAATGGCAAAACATTAATATATCTCTGATTTGTCATCGATGGGAAAAATCCTCTGGTCCAGTCCGGTGGAGGGGGGCTCTGAGCGAGTTGGCCAAAAATGACCGCCGTAAGTGGCGGCGTTCTCTCTGAAATCACATCGCAGTGAGTCAAAAGCGGTCAAGATCTTACTTTTAGTAATATAGATATATATTTAATATTTGTGTGAACAGCCTGAAAATTTGAAAGTGTAACAGAATATAATCCATGTAGTGTTTGCACAATCTCAGTCTCTGAGCTTTAGGTCCCACATCTGTCTGTTTTCCACATCTGGAGCTGCAATATTTAGAAATACTCAGCGTTAGAAGATGACAAAATAAATTGTTAAGTTGCTGTACTCTAACTTCAGTCCCAACATTGAGAAAGCTTTTATTCCATACACTGCGATAATGAGAAAGCAGCAGTAACTCGCACTGCAGTAAACCCACTCAAACAGCTGGAAACCTCTGCTTTCCTCTTGGCAACATGTAATTGTGAAGATGTACTTCAAAAATATTTTCAGGTCAAGATATCTTAACACCTTTGTTTCACTATTTTAGTTTAGTTTAGAGATACCGTGCGGAAACAGGCTCTTCAGCCACCGACCAGCAATCCCCACACATACAATCCCTGCACATTAACACTATCCTACACAGACTAGGGACAATTTTACATTTACACCAAGCTAATTAACCTACAAACCTGTACGTCCTTTCCCTTCTGTTCTTTCTGCAACTTGTTTTTGCAATTCCCCCTGTTCTGTTAATCATTTTTAAGTTCACTTATTTGATTTGAATTTTTCTCCCCACCTAATCTCTATTTTTATATTTAATTGCTTGACGTGATTCCTTGCTTTTATGTATATCACTCAGCCTTTCCATTCTCCTGGCTCCCACTCTGCATTTGCTGGTAGCAAGCAAACCAGATTTTTGGTCGTTTTGGCTTTCAGTCCCTGGATAACGACAGACCAGCCCCCCCTCTTATTTATTATTCATTCACAGGATGTGGGCATCGTGGACAAGTCCAGCCCTTATTGCCTATTCCCAACTGCTCTTGGGAAAGCGGTAGTGAGCTGTCTTCTCGACAATGCGTGGCCTTGTTAGCTCACCTCCTAGGCAGTTACAAATCAATTACTGTATGTTTGGAGTCATTATACCAGGAAAATATGGTAGCGTTTCTTCCCAACAGGACGTTCGTGAAGCTGTGGGGCTTTTATGCTACTTTTGCGGTAATCCTACAGATACTGCTCATGCCAGATTTATTTCAGTAACTGAAGTTAAATTTCCCAGCTGTGATGTGAACTCTTGTCTCCAGATCATTAGTTTGGGCTCCTGAATTACTTGCACCATGCCAAAGCTCCTATTGTGCTATCGTACCCTAATCTTCAATAGGACCTCATCGATCTGACTCTCGACGGTTTTGATATCTAAAGAGTGTCTGGTTGTAAATGCACCTTTAGGAACTGTGAAACATTGTTATTACCAGCCACTGTTTGACGATCTTTAATAAAGTGCATCTTAGCTGCTCACTTTCCACATGTTCCGCAACAAGGGAGGTTTTATTGACAGCCCATTGCTACTTGCCGTAGCAGGGTAGTGACCAAGTGTGAAACAGTGGTGAGCGTGGTTCTGTACGAACCCACCATGATGGCAGGCAGGGAATGTGACAGACAAGTCAGCAAGGCGAGATGCATAAAGAGGTCTCGGCCTTGGTACAGATCAGTTCAGTTTAGTTTATTGTCATGTGTTCCGGGGTACAGTGAAAAGCTTTTTGTTGTGTGCTAACCAAGTCAGCAGAAAAACAATACATGATTACAATCGATCCATTTACAGTGTGTAGATACATGATAAGGGAATAATGTTGCGGTTCGCTAAGTTCGGTCAAGGTTAGTCCGAGAGAGACCAAAGAGGTAGATAATAGTTCAGCACTACTCTCTGGTTGTGGTGGGATGATTCAGTTGCCTGATAACAGCTGGGGAGAAACTGTCCCTGAATTTGGTGGTGTGCGCCATGCAGATGCACTTTAGAAAGCATTTTATCAGGATGCATCACAACTTGGATTGGGAACAGCTCCATCCAAGACTGCAAGAAATTGCAGCGAATTGTAGACGCAGCCCAGACCATCACGCAAACCAACCACCCTTCTATTGACTCAATTTATACCTCACGCTGCCTCGGCAAGGCCAACAGCATAATCAAGGATGAGTCGCACCCTGGTCACTCCCTCTTCTCCCCTCTCCCTTCAGGCAAAAGGTATAGAAGTGTGAAAATGCCCACCTCCAGATTCAGGAACAGTTTCTTCAGGCAACTGAATCAACCTACCACAACCAGAGAGCGGGCCTGAACTACTATCTACCTTATTGGTGACCCGCGGACTATCCTTGATCGGACTTTGCACTAAACGTCATTCTGTTATCATGTATCTGTACACTGTAAATGGCTTGATTGTAATCATGTATTGTCTTTCCGCTGACTGGATAGCACGCAACAAAAGCTTTTCACACGTGACAATAAACTAAACTGCAACCATTTATTCATGTGTGGAGGCTTCTTTCCTGAGAGACTAATATCCCTGCGATCTTTGGGAGGGCACAGCAAAGAAGAACGTGTTCGTGCGCAAGTTGCTGCTTGCAAGGAGGAGTATGATTCAGGTGGATCTGGTTGGGCCAGAAACAGCAGGTGAAGTTTCCTCTCAAGGCTCAGTACCTTTGAATATTTTTGAGAGTCCCAGGTTTGCCACATGTAACCAGGAACGGTTGGTCTAAGCACACAGGCAACGAGGTACAATTTCCATAGCTGCTTGGGCAAGGCCCTCTGCGATTGTTTGGCCTTTGGACTCATTTTGCAAGCTGCAGAACCATCTTTGAATGTACTGCGGGAAGGTCTCACAGACTCTGGGAGACAGTAATGCCATTCCCAGTCCAGTACAAAGAAAGAGAAGGCCATCTGTGAACATATGTGGCCAGTTATACGAGTTGGCCGCATGTGGTGGGGTGATACTGGCTATGGCCACTGCGCATTAGCTGGTACAAACCAAACATGACAGTGATAAGTTGAAACAAGGGTAGACACAAAAAGCTGGAGTAACTTTAATGGGTGACTTTTTGGGTTACTCCATCATTTTGTGGCTGTCCTGGACAGGACTGGTTGGTGATGAGCATCATTTGCTGCCTGCCTCATGATATTTATTCAAAGGGGTAGTAGCTCCATAATACCTTTGTAGCATGCTCCGTGCCTACACCCAGTTGAATGTGGCTTCAGGGAGTTGGAGACAGGATCCTTTGCCCTGTTCAGATACTGGATGTAATTTGGTCCCTGGTCCTTGCAGCTGATAATGAGCAAAGTGCTGTGGAAGATCAAAAGTTGTTGATACAACCTGGATGATCTATTTATCATCACAGAGAATGAAGGAGAACACACACATACATTGGAAGACTGACAAAGCATGTTATTGCAGCCATAATGAAAATCTGAAATGGAACTGGTGTGCAATTCTACAGCATGAATTTTCATCTTTTTCGATTTTGAATTAACGCAAATGGGTAGTAATCTGCTACTGGATGCCGAGAAGTGAACTCTGCCTTGGGATGCTTCTGCACTGTCCAATGTTTCCTGTGTTTGACTGTGCTAGTGAGTCTCCTTCTCAGCTGTACATGGAGGAACGCTGGGTCTGGCACGAAGAGGAGCAGATTCCCATAAAAGTGGATGGAACAAAATATAGCCATGAATCTCGCCTCATCATGGTTCGCAGGGACTATTACAGCCGCCTTCCAATGCCTTTAATAATCGGGCAATTAACGTTACCACACACATTGTGCAATCAGCCACCAGCTATTGATTGCGTATACTTTCTGCACACGTGCTTCCAGTGATAAAAGCTGCACAGATTGAAACAATGATCCCAGTCCTTACCTTAGACCAGGGGTTCCCAACCTTTTTTCTCCCATTCACCCCAGGCAACTTTAATAGCACATAACAATGTTAGTTCACTTATTTATGAACAACTAATGATGAACAGATACCAGATACCAGAGAACAGATAATAGATACCAGAACCAAACACAGTCAGTCAATGAGAAAAAATATGTACAAATCCAGAATCAACAAATGTACCCCCTGGGTAGGTGAAATGTACCCCCTGGGTAGGTGAAATTTACCCCCTGGGTAGGTGAAATTTAGCCCCTGGGAGTAAACTTACACCAGGTTGGGAACCTTTGCCTTAGAGGTACTTGATTTAGGCGTTTCCTATTGGCAATCCTTTCACACTGGACATGGACCTTAAACCGCTGCAAATGCAATTTTTCTGCGAAGGTTAGCTGCCGCAGTGATGGTAGCTGCAAATGTGTGACAATGGGCCATTTTGCTGTTGCATCTGTGAGTACTGCATGTTGAAGAGTAATGTTGCAGTGGGCTTCTGTCAGCTTCCTTTGAGGGCACAACATAAGATTTGAAATTGGCCATTCTTCAATTACAAGTCGTTGTTGACAATTTTCCGGTGACAGCAGAAGAGATTGCCTTGCTCCTTTGTGGGAGGCATATGCATATGTAGTCATAGAGTGATACAGTGTGGAAACAGGTCCTTCAGCCCAACATGCCCACACCGGCCTACATGTCCCAGCTACACGAGTCCCACATGCCCGCATTTAGCCCATATCCCTCCAAACCTGTCCTATCCATGTATCTTGGTGGGGTGGGGATTCTGAGAGGTGGCAGCGAGAATGGAGATGAGACGTTTCTGGAGGAGATGGTAGGAGCTGCTAGTGAGTAAAGATGGCCTGAAGTGGGACGAGGGAGTAGTGAACCCAAAGGTACGACAAGTGCATGTGCTGAAGGATGTCTGTTTTCAGCATATGGGGCAAGAAGGCAGTGACCAGAGGCTATTGAACAGGGGTTGATCAGGACAATGAAGACTTGAGGTCCTGCTTATTGTAACAGTGAACGTGAAGGTGGCTGATTCGCCACTTCTAGTGGGTCTGTGTTGACTTCTTCCAGCTGAGAATGGGAGATTCCTCAAGCTGGCTGATGGCTGCTTTGGGGTTGTCAGTGCTGTGTGGGTCATGCACATTACAGAACAAGCATTCAAAGCTTTGAGATCAGTTTTTGTGACCCATGGCCTATGAGGATGCAGGGTGACTTGGACAGGTTGGGTGAGTGGGCAGATGCATGGCAGATGCAGTATAATGTGGATAAATGTGAGGTTATCCACTTTGGTGGCAAAAACAGGAAGGCAGATTATTATCTGAATGCTGTCAGGTTGGGAAAAGGGGAAGTACAAAGAGATCTGGGGGTCCTGGTTCATCACTCACTGAAAGTAAGCATGCAGGTGCAGCAGGCAGTGAAGAAAACTAATGGCATGTTGGCCTTCATAACAAGAGGAGTATAGGAGCAAAGAGGTTATTCTGCAGTTGTACAGGGCCCTAGTGTGACCGCACCTGGAGTATTGTGTGCAGTTTTGGTCTCCAAATTTGAGGAAGGACATTCTTGCTATTGAGGGAGTGCAGCGTAGGTTCACAAGGTTAATTCCCGGGATGGTGGGACTGTCATATGTTGATAGAATGAAGCGGCTGGGCTTGTATACTATGGAATTTAGAAGGATGAGAGGGGATCTTATTGAAACATATAAGATTATTAAGGGATTGGACATGCTCGAGGCAGGAAACATGTTCCCGATGTTGGGGGAGTCCAGAACCAGGGCCCACAGTTTAAAAATAAGTGGTAGACCATTTAGAACGGAGATGAGGAAAAACTTTTTCACCCAGAGAGTTGTGAATCTGTGGAATTCTCTGCCTCAGAAGGCGGTGGACGCCAATTCTCTGGATGCTTTCAAGAGAGAGATAGTTAGAGCTCTTAAAGATAGCGGAGTCAAGGGTTATGGTGAGAAGGCAGGAACGGGGTACTGATTGTGGATGATCAGTCATGATCACAATGAGTGACGGTGCTGGCTCGAAGGGCCGAATGGCTTACTCCTGCACCTATTGTTTATTGTCTATTGTCGAATTTTCTTCCCATTCAGGTCAGCACAGTTTGTCACATCTCTTGGCTCCGATGAAACCCAGAATGTTCTTTTGCACCCATTCCATAAAACATCTAATGCAGAGATCTAATATTCTACCTCCGTGGTGAATGAAGCCACGAAAAAGGAGTTATTGGACAAAAGGTCCAAGTGAGTTGTCATAAGTTGTCAACTGATGTTGTTTCTGCTTCCATATATGACCACCCTGCTCGGCATCACAGGGTGTTCCTTGGCTGCAATGTTAATAGGTTGCTGGCTGGGGAAATAGTTGAGATTGATGCAATCTGATTCAAAAAAACTGTGGCGCAACGCAAGAAGAACCAGAAGTTGAAAGGCTGGCGAGATGGTTTTCGGATGAGAAAGCTCCTACCACTTGTCCATGGAGTTGTAGGGAGAAATATCACAGCAGTCTCGAACTATATGGTGAAGAAAGCTGACATATATTGAAAAGTTCATGTGCAGATAAAATTAGGTAGACGGTGATCCAGAACATAAAGTTTAGAAAGCACGTGAGCTTGAGTTACAGGATTGCTTCAGTGATATAACCATCGTTGGGTAAGGTAAGCACGGCTGACTGGAACAAAATGCAGGACAATTGGAGAGGCTTTGCTGACGAAGGCACTTTTGCATTAAAGAGGTCCCAGAAGTTAAGGAAACACTTAAATTAATTGAATTCCTTTTTATGGAAAACTACATATATTTACTTGTAAATATTCAACCTTGTTTATAATTGTCTGCATATAAATATTTGATTTAATTTAATCTGTACATTTGCACAGTTTATTTTTATTTAAGTGGAAGCACAGCGATAGATATGAATAAGAATTCACCTGGTAAGATGTATACCATAAGGTATGGCTTTAGATGTACCAAGCACTGCTACTATTAGTTGAATATTGGTAACGCTTAGGTTTAACCTTTGATTTGTCAGTGAGAAAGAGCACAAGAGACCCTTCACGTACCACAAGAATAAACACTATTGATGATCAATTAAATGGCTGGTGATGATTCACAAACTGGAGATCATCTGTGGTACTTGAAGATTAAATTGTGCGCAGATTTCTAAATGCCAGTTTTCTCGATCATTGGTTATTTTTGTTTTATAAACAATTTCATCTTTCTAATTATGTGATGCATCATTGCAAATCATGTTCGAAGGCGTCATAATACATCTTACTCATGAAAGCACGTCTTTGGCAAAACGTAAAAGCAAAGATATTTCCACAAAGATGTTACATGATCATTTGAAAATCTATATTACTAAAAGTCTGATCTTGACCACTTCCTGTATATTGATTTTAGAAAACACGCTGCCACTTACGGCTGTGATTTTTAGCCATCTTACTCAGAGTCCCCCTCCGCTGCGCAGGACAAGTGGATTTTTCCCATCGATGAAAAATAAAGAGTTATTAGTGTTTAAAATATGTTGAGATTCTCTCTCCTGAAGGCCACGCCCCTTCCGGAGGGACTATAAAACCCGGAAGTGTTGAGTGCCTCAGTCAGTCTCTGCAAGATGGGGGAAGTGAGAGGGTCACGTCTCTCAGTCTGAGCTGTGAATAATACTGAACACATGTCTACTAAACTGTGAGTGGTTTTACTGACCTGTCAGTGCCCTTATTGTGGTTTAAAAATATAGTTTGGAAATCCTAAAGCTGTGTTGCCTTTGGTTTGGAAATGCTAAAGCTGTGTTGCCTAGTCAAAGTTGCCTTGCCTAATTAAAGTTGCCTTGCCTAATTAAAGATGCCTTGCCATCTATATAATTAAAAGTCTTATCTTGACCACTTCTTGTTTGCGCTTTAAATTGAACTGAGAAAAAACGCTGCTACGTACGGCTGTGATTTTTGGCCATCTTACTCAGAGTCCCCCTCCGCTCATCAGGTGCCGAGGACTTTTCCCATCGATGAAAATTAAAAGAGTTATTAGTGTTTAAAAAATGTTGAGATTCTCTCTCCTGTCAATCATGCCATGAAGGCCACGCCCCTTCTGGTGGGAAGGGGAGGGACTAAAAAACCCAGAAGTGTGGGCGTGGCTCAGTCTCTGCAAGATGGAGGAGGGAGAGGTCGCGACTCACTGTCTTTAGTGGCCTTGCACCCTGCTTGAAATGGTATGAAACTGCACTTGAATTTGGTAGCCTTGCACCCTGCTTGAAATGGAATTTCAAGGAATAGCCGTGAGTCAGCTGCCAGCTCACCAGCCGTGAGTGAGCTGCCAGCACAACAGCTTGAGTGACTGAGCCGCCAGCCCATTCGGCCCATAATGTCCATACTAGCCCTCTGGATACCAGTCCCTTCAGCACCACAACACCCATACTAGCGCTACGGAAAGCCCCCCCCCCCCCACACTGGCCACCAATATTGGAATTGGTGGAGAGGTGGAATATTGCATTGGGGGACCAGCCCTCCCGTGTGATGCTGGGACCCAACGGGTCCCACTTAGTCTAGTTTTCTGTGCCAAAATGGAAAACAAATGATTTAATATGGCCAGATCTGAGCTCATTATACACTGGACAGCTGCTGTCCAACACATTGTTCAAGGCGGTAAAATGTGTTTGGGGTCTGTGCCCGGAACAGACGTTGGGCCATTTGTCCATGCTCTTGGCCAGGCCATTCAATTTCTAAATTGGGCTTGCATCAAGTGTTGATGTGTTCTCGCCTGTGATCCTTAATTGGACTGCCAGAGGCCATGATGGAGAATATGAGGTCGGGGAAAAGTTTCATTGGAAACTTTGCCAGACCCGAAACATCACCCCTTCCTTCTCTCCAGAGATGCTGCCTGTCCCGCTGACTTACTCCAGCATTTTGTGTCTACCTTCGATTTAAACCAGCAACTGCAGTTCTTTCCTACACATAGGACAGTTTCCCTTCAGTTGTGGAGATGATGACTAATTTTGTTTCAACAAACTCTCTTTCAAGAGAGAGCTAGATAGGGCTTTAAAGATAGCGGAGTCAGAGGATCTGGTGAGAAGGCAGGAATGGGGTACTGATTGGGGATGATCAGCCATGATCACATTGAATGGCGGTGCTGGCTCGAAGGGCCGAATGGCCTACTCCTGCACCTATTGTCTATTGTCTATTGTCTATAACAACCTCGAAGCAAGTGATTGAATTCACTGGAGACGCAAGGAACTACAGATGCTGAATCTTGAACAAAACACAGTGCTGGAGGAACTCAGTGGGTCAGGCAGCATTTGAGGCGAGGATGGATGTGATGTTTCGGGTTGGGACCCCCTCTTGGCACCAACTTCACGCCCATTGCAGAATTCTCAAAAATTTAAATCATCTTCACTGGGGAAGCTCACCAGCCTGACAAAATACCACCCAAGACCCAATGCTGGCCACATCTCAATATGACCAGTTCTGCCGATGCGATCATTTTGTGTGACCTCTATGAAGCAATTTTTTGATCATCGTCTCTACGCAAACTGAATGCTGTGATATTTGGCTATGTTTGTGTATTGTGTCAACAGCGTTCTTTAAATACTGGCATTGATTTAAGCTGTTTCACTGAAAGGACAATGTTCTTTTCAGCCATTTATTTAATTTTAAGAGGAAAAGAAACCTGTGCTTTGTAGTTTCAGCAAAATGATTACGTCTGTTGTAATATTCTTCATTCAACCAGTGCCGAGATCAGCTTTGGTAATGTGCCTTTCAATGACATGACTTCCAGATTAGATTTGGGATACTGCTTGTCAATTTATAATAGTCGATCACTATTTCACTTACATGGTCTGCTATCGTCCTTCTGTTACAAGCGCATGGTGAGACTGGCCTACTGTCTCTGTCCTTGTCTCAGTAATGGGTAAAGTAGACAGCAATGTTATGTCTTGTGCCTGGGGAAGAATAAATTGGCCACCTCTAAAACAATATCGTAGTTGATCAGACAAAATGTGGTCAGATTAATTGGCCTTTAGATTAAATGAGGGAACAATTGGCTCTAATTTATTTTGCAATGTCATTATACAATTGCTGCTGCCAGGCTTGGAGCTCTGGCTTCTCATTGTGCTCAAGACCTTGACAGTAGAAGTGTACATTGGAGGCCAAGTATCATTGTCTAAATTAATAGGGATAACACCATGCAGAGCAGATCTCGACTCATTCATTTTACTTCGGAGTCACGTGAGTGACTTCGTGAAGACCCCGTCCAGCACGCATGCGCGACATTAGCGTTCACGCAGTGCAACAGCGACCACCGGGAGTACAGGCGCTCCCGCTACACGTCGGTGAAAATAAACAGCGGACCTTCAGGTAAGTCTCACACTGAGGTCGTAATCCGCAAGCTGTGCTCTGCTCTGCTCTCTATTCCAGAGGAACTGGGAACAGGAGCAGCACGGCAAAGGAAGAAAACCGCCCCCCGTACGACTCCAACAGAACGGGAGTGTTCCATCAGTGGGGGGCGAGAGGCGGCACCTGGACCGCATATGCGGCGGTCCACCCTCATCGAGACCGAGCCGAGCCCAGTCCCGCTAGCGCAGCCTGATGAGCGGCAGCGGGCTGGAGGAAAAGTTTAAACAAACAAACAAACAAACAAACCGGCCGGTTATGTCTGACTCCGATGAGGAGGGTCCGCCTTAGAGCGGCAGAGCTAGCCGCCTGAGCCGAATGAAAAGGCTCATGGAGCAACTGCTCCAGCGAGACTTGCTTCAGGAGCTACAGCAGTCTCGCCAGGGGGATCAGGCACTCCCACAGCAGTGCTCTATAAATGCACTGGCCATCGCTTTCCCCTCAAAGCAGGGCAGCGTTGGCGACCAGGGCTGGGCTGGTCAGGAAGAGGGGTCATTGGCTGAAGATGTCGGGAGTACGCTTGGGGTACAGGATCAGGAAGAGCTGCTGGGTGTGGAGATCCGCTACGTGGTTTCACCACGAGCAGGGCGGCCATTGGAGCCAAAACTGGCGGCCAGCATCAACCACCTGTCCCTCAAACCCCTACAAGACAGGTACTTAATGAGGCACTAGAGCTGGAAAACTGCAGTTCGCTCAACGTACCGGCTGTTAACAGCCAAATCTGGGGGGGGGGGGGGGACAGAGTATCTGGAACCAGGAGCTAAAATCCTCAAGCTCCTGACGACAGGGATAACAGCCTATGCTCGTTCCGTGGATGGGGTGGATATGACCACAAACCAGCAAGACACTCTGGCTCTGCTGTGCTACACCCAATATGAGATAAATAACCTCCGCAAGGAGAGAATAAGACCTGCCCTCAATCCCAGGTTTGCAGGACTGTGTAAAACACCGGCCTCAGAGCCACAGATCCTGTTATTTGGAAGGACAAGTGAAAGACCTGGAGGAGGAGTCCAAAGCATTTGGCCTCATGAGGGCAGGCCCCGGAACGAGCAGACCCACACAAAAAACCAGACGGCAGTACCCCACCGCGTCCACCAGTCAAGGTCAAATTTATGTCACTGGTGAAAGCTCGGGGTCCGCATACTATCCCCGAAAGCCTTTTTAGGCCAGGGCCCAGAGCGGACCCCATGGAAAATGCGCCACCCCCAATCAGCAGTACATCAACAGTACATCCAGCAGTATAACGACGGATGAACAAACGGAAGAAAGGAACACTACCATAACTATGGAGGTAGGTGGGTTTGGT
Source organism: Malacoraja senta (assembly GCA_038087875.1). Classification (NCBI taxonomy): domain Eukaryota; kingdom Metazoa; phylum Chordata; class Chondrichthyes; order Rajiformes; family Rajidae; genus Malacoraja; species Malacoraja senta. The sequence goes on from CM075977.1 coordinate 101,999,416, forward strand.
TCCTACCAGCATGTAAATGGGGAACTGTACTAACAGGAGGTGTCTCACGAATGATAGTTATATACTTAACAGTATTCGGGGATACAAAATAGAGTTCATTCACGAAAACATGCCACCAGTTCAGCACGTACCCAAAGGGTCTTTACCCTCTCAGTCAAAGAGAACTAGAGGCTCAAGCAGAACTGGTGAGGTTACTTACAAAGGGTTTGTCTCAAATATATTTACCAAAAGTAGTAAAGATGGTGGATGTCGCATCATCATTGACTTAACCTCACTAAATACCTTTGTTAAGTATGTACATTTCAAAATGGAAACATTTGTAACTGCTAAACAACTGATTTCCAAAGGATACTTTATGGCAAGCATTGATCTAAAAGATGCCTACTATTCAGTACCCATTCACAAGGGTCATCGCAGATACCTGAAAATTTACCTGGATGGGGCAACTATGGCAGTATAAAGTATTGCCTAATGGGTTGACATCAGCCTTAGACTATTTACCAAGATATTAAAACCAGCCTTGGCAACATTAGCGAAACAAAGACATATTGTCATGGCGTATCTTGATGATATCCTAATAGTTGGCAAAACCATGGAGTTGGCTAAATCAGCTGTATTAGCTACCAAATAATAGTTTGAAACCCTGGGTTTGTCATACATCCAGATAAATCTAAGTTGACGCCATCCACAACTATGGACTATCTGGGATTCAATTAACTCAATCCACATGTCTGTAACGTTGCCAAAAGGTAAAGCAGCAGAATTGGCACAGATGTGCAACAATTTAATGGTAAGCAATCGACCAACCATCCCACAAGTGGCAAGAGTAATTGGCAAAATGGTAGCAGCATTTTCAGCTACACAATTTGGACTCCTGCACTATCAGCACCTACAAAGGGCAAAAGTACAGGCGTTGAAACGACATGCAGGTCACTTTGACAGATCCATGAAACTACCCATTGAAGCAATATCAGAGTTACAATGGTGCATATAACACATTTGGCATAGTTCCAGCCCTATCATCATCAATAACCCAACGTTAACTATACAAACAGATGCCAGTGCTCAAGGCTGGGGAGCAACTAATACCATATCCAGCACAGGTGGTAGATGGACTAACCTAGACTCGTCTTTACTACAAACACTGGGCATAAATTATTTGGAAATGTTGGGTGCGTTTTATGGTTTTAAAGCATATTCTAGGAATATGCACAACTTGCATGTTCATTTACAAATTGATAATATCACGGTGGTGGCCTATATTAACCATATGGCTGGAATAAAATCGATATCATGTGACAATTGGGTCAACACAATCTGGTAATGGTGGGTCGATAGACATATTTGGCTATCAGCAACTTACCTACCAGGTAAGCTAAATACAGTGCCAGGTCATGCAAATTCAATGATAAACACCAAATGGATGTTAAATCCTAGAGCTTTGCTAAAATTACAAACCAATATGGCACACCAGATATCGATCTCTTTGCATCCAGACTAAATCACCACGTACCAATGTATGTCCCTTGGGAACCACACCCTGAGGCAGCAGCGATAGATGCATTCGCGCTGAACTGGGGGACAGATTTCTTCTATGCTTTTCCCCTTCTGCCTTAATCTGTAGGGTACTACGCAAAATACAGATGGACTCTGCTTCGGGTATTTTGATAGTACCAACTGGCCTACACAGCCATGATTCCCAGTGGTCCTCGACATGGTCATCGAAACTCCTATGACCTTTCCCAGTAGCCCAGACCTATTGACGCACCCTGTATCAGGCATAAGTCATCCATGCCATGACAAAATTAACCTACTGGGTTGCAGATTATCAAAAGACCACTGCTGGGACTGGGATTGTCTGACAGGACCATCAACATGATGACACCGTATGTCCACCAGGAAACAATACCTATCGAGCATCAGGAAGTGGGAAAGATACTGCTCGACTACTGGGACAACGTACTCATCTGCAACCATAACCAATGTACTGGAGTTCCTGGGGGGCCTTCACCATAATGAAGGATTGAGCTACAGCGCCATCAATACTGCCAGACGTGCGCTGTCAGCCTACTTAAAACAGGTGCCAGGACAACAGGCCATAGGGTCTCACCCGCTGGTGATCAAACTCATGAGGAGTATCGTCAACTCCAACCCTCTTAGACCTAGGTATACACAAATCTGGGATGTCAGTGTGGTCCTGACATACCTAAGGGGATCGTCCCCAGCCAGGTCTCTCACCCTGGAAAAGCTAACCCTGAAAACGGTCATGCTGATGCTACTAGTCTCAGCACAAAGAGTCCAGTCCCTCCACTTACTGCGACTGGACAACATGGTTATAACACCAGACCGGGTCTCATTCACCATTCAGGAGCTGCTAAAGCAGAGCAAGCCAGGAACTTGAGTCCTAGTTATGGATTTCCGGGCATACCCACCTGACCTACGGTTGTGTGTCATGACTCACTTATTCACTTACATCAACACAACAAGAGATTCTCGAGGGAGAAGGAAAAAATAAATAAATAAATAAATAAATTAAAAAGCCTTATGGGTCAGCCACAAGAAACCTCATGGTTGGGTGTCGAGCCAAACCATCTCGAGATGGCTCAAGCAGGTACTGGGAGCTGCTGGAGTAGATACTGATGTATATACATCTCACTCCACCAGGGCAGCATCCACATCGGCGGCTAAAAGAATGAACATGGAGAAAACGTTCCAAACGTTCTACCACAAGCCGCTAGCAGAACCTGTGTTATTTGCAGAAAGAGTTTTAAAATCTGCAAAATTATATAATTTAAGCCCGGGGGAGCATTTTGTCTTTTGTTATTGTTTAATAGATACCATTATTGTTTACAAACAGATTATGGTTGATTACGATAACATACTTCCTCCCTTGAATGACTTCGGCAGCGAGTGAAGTATGAACTGTTACACGGTTTGAAATCACAGAGCTTTGAAGTCTTCACGAAGTCACTCACGTGACTCCGAAGTAAAATAGTAAGATTAAACGAGAACTTACCAGTTTGAAGTTTGATCTGTATTTTATGAGGAGTTACGATGAGGGATTACGTGCCCTCCGCTCCCACCCTCAAATATATAGATCAACAGGTATCTTAGTTCTCCTTTTCTTTACTATGTTTATTTCAATTATTGTGTTTCCTGTGATTCCACACCGCTGCTTTGAAGAATGTCGCGCATGCGTGCTGGACGGGGTCTTCACGTAATCCCTCATCGTAACTCCTCATAAAATACAGATCAAACTTCAAACTGGTAAGTTCTCGTTTAATCTTACTATTTTCACCCTCTAGTTATGGGCCCACTGATTTTAGGATTGCAATTAATCTAATTTGTCAAAACAACTACACGTCGATTTGCTGAAATTTGAGAATTTCTTAACCAGATTGGACCCGATGGATGAACTCCACAGGACTCTTGACAGAGAACTGGCAATCCACTCACGACATTGTGCCAAATGTTCAACCCAGTGATGTCAATTGTATTCAAACTCGCATTTACATTCCTTGCTCAATGCAACAAAGATTCCATTATTAATCAAATACTTTTGCATTTCGGATGACAAAAGGCAGATTAAAAAAAAGGAAAAAGTGGCTCTGTTAATTAGGATTGTACAGGTTAGGTGAATATTGGAGGTCTTGCCGTGGCATATCATATCAGCACAAACCCATTGGGCCGTAAGTATTTTGTAATCAATGTAAATACTGTGGGGTCGCTTCATATCAGGGGTGTCCTTCACTGGGACTGCTATTTTTGATGAGAAACATTTCGTTTTTTAGCCGTGTTAAAGGGTCATTGTTGAAGGTACCAGACTGGCATCCTGAAGTCTTGCACATAAAGAGCACTGGAATAAAGAGCTCGTATCAACCATGGTGTCGGGATAATTCCCGCGAGACGTGAGTGACTATCAAACTGTTGCTACTTTATTCACAATAAGCATGCGATGCTCTCCAGACGAGGAAACCATGCAATCATAATCATAATCATACTTTATTAGCCAAGTATGTTTTGCAACATATGAGGAATTTCATTTGCCATACAGTCATACCATTAAAAAGCAACAAAACACACAAAATACATTTTAACATGAACATCCACCACAGTGACTCCTCCACAAAAAAAGTTCAATCTCTTCCCTTCTTTGTTCTCCCGCGGTCGGGGGCCTCGAGCCTTCCGTTGACGGGACGATCTTGGATCCCGCAGCCGGCGGTCGGGGCGATCAAGCTCCTGCATCGGGGGGATGTCAGCTCCACGCGCCGGGCGATCTACCCCGGGTCGGAGCTGGTCGAACCTTCTGCAACTTTGGATCTACCCGAGACTGCGAGCTCCACGATGGTGAAATCCGCAGGCCGCGGTTGGAGTGTCGATCCCAGGCAAGGGATCGGCTCCGATGGTAAGTCCACGTCATGGTAAGTTGGGCTCAAAGTCAGTCCCGAGCAAGGCCTCCAGCTCCATGATGTTAGGCCGGAGAGCGACCAAAGATACGATCCGGAAAACAATCGCTTCTCCGGCAAGGTAAGAGATTGAAATAAAGTTTCCCCCTCCCCCCTCCCCCACCCCCCACATTAAACAAACCAGAGAACATTAACACAAACTTTTAAAACTCACAAAAAATAACAAAAATAAAGACGAAAAGACAGACAGACTGTTGGCAAGGCTGCCATCGTGCAGCGCCCCCTGGTGGTAACACTAGGCTGTGCTGAAGTTTCAAGGAGTGTAGTATTTTAATATCATTTTTTTATAGCATAAAAGCAAGGTTGCTCACATAGGCTTGTTCACAAGGGTAACTACTGTCATCCAGCATTCTGTAATTTTCCACTGAGAAACAGGCTTCTTTATCTATGTAAGATAATTAGGGCCATCTAGTTGTAACCTTGAGTTCACAAGCTCTTCTTTTGTGTTCAGCAGACTTGTTTCTGGCTGAAGATAGACAAAAAATGCTGGAGTAACTCAACGGGACAGGCAGCATCTCTGGAGAGAAGGAATGGGTGACGTTTCGGGTCGAGGCCCTTCTTCAGACTGTTTCTGACTGTATGGGCCACCTGTACCAGACATGGATAGCCTAGGTCTGAAGGGTACAGTACGTTCACTGGACTAAAGTTTGATTCCCATGGAGTGAAGTGCTGCCGTTGTTAATAGACAAAATGGAAGAACAGCTCAGTTCTTCCCACAAACCCGCCTTTTGTCCTAAGAGGGAGATATTCATGAGTTGCATGAAAGCGTTATCAGTATTACATTGAAGCATGCTGTGTGTGGCTCAACTGTGAGACGGGAGCACTGTTTTGATAAGCAGAGCGCTCGGATGAGGCAGTGATCGCTGCAACAGTACATAGACGGTGACAACAGCAGCTAAAATAATAAAAGCACATTTTAAAATGGTCTTAAACGTCAGGGAGCCGCCCCCATCAATCAAAGGGTTTTATTTGCGAGATCTTATGCAAGGTGTGGATATGTTCTTGAGTAATCCTTACAGCGGTTTCAATTAATTGATCTCACTTAGAGAAGAAGCATCAGGATTCGTTGAGGATTGTACAATGGGCCTGGGCTACTAGGAGAAAGTCTAAAGCCATTTGATTTTGAATAACCATTTTGGAACGGGACTGGGTCTCAGATTGAAGGGCCGAAATAGCAACAACCGCCCTGTTCTCTATTTAAGGTGATTAGTGATAGGAGCAGAATGAGGCCATTCGGCCCATCAAGTCTACTCCACCATTCAATCATGGCTGATCTATCTCTCCCCCCTAACCCCATTCTCCTGCCTTCTCCCCATAACCCCTGACACCCGTACCATGTTCCATGGTGGCTGAAATGTTGACAAGAATGAAGCAAGAATTTCATTGTCCTATCTGACAATAAACTCTTTTGACTTGACTTGACAACTGCTTTCTCTGGCTCAATTACTCAATTACTCCCAGGCCAGGTATCCGGGTGTGGAGAAATCTGTGGAACACCATATTGCAGACAGTAAATGGGTTTACAACCTGTCTCCTGCATCTAACCTTACCTGGGGATGGCTGAAAATGATTCCTGATCGTGAGTCTTGAAGGGTTTAAATTCCCCAAGCATTAGGAGATACATTTCCCAGGGTACAGATCCCAATCAAATGCAAAGGCACGGGTTTATAAGCAGTGTCACCACATATCCAAAATATCCCATGCTGAACAAATGAACAGATACATAGATAGTATAGTATAGTATAGTATAGTATAGTATATAGTATAGTATAGTATTTTAATGACCACACAGCCAAGCTGGTGGAATTTTGAGTTGTCAGCAGCGATACAATAATAAGAACACACAACCACAATAAAAAATGTAACACAAACATCCACCACAGCATTCATCACTGTGGTGGAAGGCACAAAAATGTGGCCAATCCTCCTCCATTTCCCCTCCGTGAACAGGACCAGAGTCCAGAGTCAGTCCAGGATCGGCTCTTCCTCACCGGAGACCACGGCTTTAAGTTGTTGTAGGCCGCAGGCCGGCTGTCGAGATTTAAAGTCTCCGCTGCAGCCAGAAGCACCGTAGACTGCAGGGCCGGCGGTCGAAGCTCCCCTCCAGGGGTGTTGATAAGTCCATGCCGGCCCCGCGGTAGAAGTTGGCCGCGGGCCGGCAGTGATGGCTTCTTCTTCCCCCGGGTCCCCCACGAGGGATCCCGGGCTGTAGACGCCGCACCAGCTGGAGCTCTGCAGATGAAAACAAATTGAAGTTAGTACGACTTGGGTGGGGGAGAGATGGCGAGAGAGGGAATGCAAAGGTTACTTGAAGTTAGAGAAGTCAATATTCATACCACTGGTTGCCCAAGCAAAATAGGAGGTGCTGTTCCTCCAATTTGCATTTGGACTCATTCGGACAATGGAGGAGACCCAGGACAGAAAGTTTTCACCTAGGCCACAGCTAACAATAGCCCGGTTCCTTGAACAATGCTACTTTTTTGCATATCTTTCATTAGTTTGTTCTATATCTCTCTACATCCCCGTCTATATTTCTCATTTCCTTTCCCCTTGACTCTCAGTCTGAAGAAGGGTCTTGACCCTAAACGTCACCTATTCCTTCTCTCCAGAGATGTTGTCTGTCCTGCTGAGTTACTCCAGCATTTTGTGTCTATCTTTGGTTTAAACATATAAGATTATTAAGGGATTGGACACGCTAGACACAGGAAACATGTTCCCGATGTTGGGGGAGTCCAGAACCAGGGGCCACAATTTACGAATAAGGGGTAAGCCATTTATAACGGAGATGAGGAAAACCTTTTTCACCCAGAGAGTTGTGAATCTGTGCAATTCTCTGCCTCAGAGGGCGGTAGAGCCAATTCCCTGGATGCTTTCAAGAGAGTTAAAGATAGCGGAGTCAAGGGATAGGGGGAGAAGGCGGGAACGGGGTACTGATTGTGGATGATCAGCCATGATCACAGTGAATGGTGGTGCTGGCTCGAAGGGCCGAATGGCCTACTTCTGGACCTATTGTCTATTGTCTATTGACTCGTGGATGCTTCCGGGATCGGGACTAGACCCATTGCTATTTGTGGTTGCTATCAATGATTTGCAAGGGAATGTAGAAGGTAACTTTGCAGGTAACACTAAAGTGAGTGGTATTGTCGACAGTGAAGATGGTTATCAAATATTACAGCAGGATCTTGATAAGTTGGGCACGTGGGCTGAGGAGTTGTTAATTGTGTTTAATGTAGATAAGAGCGAGGTATTATATTGAGGAGAGTCAAAGCAGGGTAGGACCTTCACAGTGAATGACAGGTCCCTGGGGAGTGTTGTGGTGAAGAGTGCCTGGACATAGTCCCTTGAAAGTAGCATCATACTTACAGTACATCGGTCAGGGTAGTCGGTATAGAAGATAGACACAAAAAGCTGGAGTAACTCAGCGGGACAGGCAGCATCTCTGGAGAGAAGGAATCGGTGAAGTTTTGGGTCGAGACCCTCAGCCACTGAAGAAATGGCAGGCAAGTTGGTACAGTGTGTTTCCTGCAGGATGTGGGAAGTCAGGGACACTGCTGGAGCTTCTGGAAACTACACCTGCAGAAATTGTGTCCAGGTGCAGCTCCTGAATGAACATGTTGGGGAACTGGAGAAGCAGCTGGATGACTTCAGGGCCATCCGGTAAAACAAGAGTTTCCTGGACAGGACCTTCAGTGAGGTTGGCACACCAAGGATACAGGAAGAGTGAAGGTGAGTGACTGTGAGAAAGAGGTGTAAACGTGGAGTGCAGGAGACCCCGGTGACTGTACCTGATGAAAATGGGTACGCCCTCTTGGGAGCTGTCGGGGCAGATGACGCTTCCAGTCCGAGTGGCGGACAGGTGGGTGGCTCCAATCCTAGCGATGAGACTCGACCGGCGAGACCGACGTCGGGCAGAGCCATAGTGGTGATTGACTCCATTGTCAGAGGTATGGACAGGAGATTCTGTGGAGGCAGGCGAGACTCAAGGATGGTCTGTTGCCTCCCTGGTGCCAGGGTTCAAGATGTCTCGGACCGACTTCAGAACATCCTCGAGAGAGAAGGTGAACAGCCGGAACAAGTTGTGCACGTGGGCACAAACGACATCGGGAAGAAGAGGAAGGAGGTTCTGCAATGTGAGTTTAGAGAGCTAGGAAGAAGAATGAAAAGCTGGACTTCTAGCGTGGTTATCTCTGGATTGCTTACTGTGCCTTGTGCTGGTGAGGACAGGAACAGGGAGATAGGGGATCTGAATGTGTGGCTGAGGGGCTGGTGCAGGGAGCAAGGATTTAGATTTATAGACCACTGGGGTCACTTCTGGGGCAGGGGTGACCTGTACAAAATGGACGGGTTACACCTTAACTGGAGGGGGACCGACATTCTGGCAGGCAGGTTTGTTAGGGCTACACGTGTGGGTTTAAACTAAATAGTGGGGGGGAGGGATTGACAAATTGGGAGTATAAAGATAGAGTTGACGAGGAAGTGAATACAGGAAAAGTTACAAAAGACTCCCGAATTAATGGGAAGGAAAGTTTGAGAAGGGATAAGAGAGTAAGGTCAGGGCCAATTGCGAGCGGTGCGAGACGGGAGGTGAATACGGAAGTCAAAGTGTTGTATATGAATGCGTGAAGTATAAGAAATAAAGTGGAAGAGCTTGAGACTCAGTTGGAAATTGGCAAGTTTGATGTTGTGGGAATTACAGAGACATGGCTGCAAGAGGGCCAGGGCTGGGAACTGAATATTCAAGGGTATACGTCCTATAGAAAGGAAAGGCAGGTGGGCAGAGAGGGTGGGGTAGCTCTGTTGGTGAGTAATGAAATTCAATCCCTTGTGAGAGGTGACATAGAAGCAGGAGATGTAGAGTCAGTATGGATAGAACTAAGGAATTGTAAGGGTAAAAAAACCCTAATGGGACTTATCTACAGGCCCCCAAACAGTAGCCTGGATATATGGTGCAAGTTGAATCAAGAGTTAAAAGTGGCATGTAGCAAAGGTAATGCTACGGTTGTTATGGGAGATTTCAACATGCAGGTAGACTAGGAAAATCAGGTTGGTACTGGACCCCCAGAAAGGGAGTTTGTGGAGTGCCTCCGAGATGGATTCTTTGAGCAGCTTGTACTGTAGCCTACCAGGGAGAAGGCAATTCTGGATTTAGTGTTGTGTAATGAACCAGATTTGAAAAGGGAACTCAAGGTAGAGCCATTAGGAGGTAGAGACCATAATATGATGTTTTAATCTACAATTTGAGAGGGAGAAGGGAAAATTGGAAGAGTCAGTATTACAGTTGAGCAAAGGGGACTATGGAGGCATGGGGGAGGAGCTGGCCAAAGTTGACTGGAAAGAGACCCTAGCAAAGATGACAGTGTACCAACAATGGCAGGAATTTCTGGGAATAATACAGATGGTGCAGGATCAGTTCATTCCAAAGAGGAAGAAAGATTCTAAGGGGAGTAAGCGGCGACCGTGGCTGACAAGGAAAGTCAGGGACACTATTAAAACAAAGTGAAGAAATATAACATAGAAAAGATGAATGGGAAGCCAGAGGATTGGAAAACTTTTAAAGAGCAACAGAAGATAAAAGGCAATACGGGGAGGAAAGATGAGGTACGAAGATAAGATAGCCAAGAAATTGTGGACGCATTGCTGACCATTTTCCAATGTTCTATAGATTCAGGATCAGTTCCTGTGGATTGGAGGGTAGCTAATGTTATCCCACTTTTTAAGAAAGGAGGGAGAGTGAAAACAGGGAATTATAGACCAGTTAGCCTGACATCGCTGGTGGGGAAGATGCTGGAGTCAATTATAAAAGATGAAATAGCGGCACATTTTGGATAGCAGTAACAGGATCGGTCCAAGTCAGCATGGATCTACGAAAGGGAAATCATGCTTGACTAATCTTCTGGAATTTTTTGAGGATGTAACCAGGAAAATGGACAAGGGAGAGCCAGTGGATGTAATGTACCTGGACTTTCAGAAAGCCTTTGATAAGGTCCACTCAGGAGATTATTGGGCAAAATTAGAGCACATGGTATTGGGGGTAGAGTGCTGACATGGATAGAAAATTGGTTGGCAGACAGGAAACAAAGAGTAGGGATTAACGGGTCCCTTTCAGAATGGCAGGCAGTGACTAGTGTGGTACCGCAAGGCTCGGTGCTGGGACCGCAGCTATTTACAATATACAGCAATGATTTAGATGAAGGGATTAAAAGTAACATTAACAAATTTGCAGATGACACAAATCTGGGTGGCAGTGTGAACTGTGAGGAGGATGCTATGAGGATGCAGGGTGACTTGGACAGGTTGGGTTTGTGGGCAGATGCATGGCAGATGAAGTTTAATGTGGATAAAGTTCAAGTTCACGTTACATTTATTGTCACATGCGATCTCATTGTCACATCTCGATTGGTACAGTGAGAGTTGAGTTACCATACAGCCATACAAATAAAAAGAACACAATACACGATAAACATGAACATTTAACATAAACATCCCCCCACAGCAGAATCAACGTTTCCCACTGTGAGGGAAGGCAATAAAGTTCAGTCATCTTCCTCTTTGTTCACCTGTGGTCGGGACCTTTGAGCCCTCCGCAGTCGCCACTACGGACGGCCCGATGTACCGGCCCTCTCGCCGGGATGATTGTAACTCAGACGTCGGAATGGATCGGAACACACTCGTGGCTTGGAGTTTCTGAATCGGCCGCTTCCTACCGCAGACCACAGCTTCCGAAGTCCACAGGCCGAGCTGGACAGAGCTCCAACACTGGTGACCCGAGGCAAGGGATCCCAGACCTCCACGATGTTAAAGTCCGCAGGCCCAACACCCTGGAGCTCCAACACCGCTCGTCGACAGTAATTCAGCGCAGCGCCCGCTGCTGAAGCTCTGGCCGGTCTCCGGTAGGAAAGGCCGTGCCGATCCAGTTGGTAGGCCGCGAAGGGGGGGCGAAGATGCGACTTGGAGAAAAGACGCATCTACGTCCAGGTAAGTGACTGGGAAACGGTTTCCCCTTATTCCCCCGCACCACCCCCGACATAAAAAAGACTAAGAAACCTGATGTGAGGTTATCCACTTTGGTGGCAAGAACAGGAAGGCAGATTATTATCTTAATGGTGTCAAGTTAGGAAAAGGGGAAGTACAACGAGATTTGGGTGTCCTTGTACATCAGTCACTGAAAGTAAGCGTGCAGGTACAGCAGGCAGTGAAGAAAGCTAATGGCATGTTGGCCTTCATAACAAGAGGAGTTGAGTATAGGAGCAAAGAGGTCCTTCTGCAGTTGTACAGGGCCCGGGTGAGACCACTCCTGGAGTATTGTATGCAGTTTTGGTCTCCAAATTTGAGGAGTGCTGCGTAGGTTCACGAGGTTAACTCCCGGGATGGCGGGACTGTCATATGCTGAAAGAATGGAGCGACTGGGCTTGTATACACTGGAATTTAGAAGGATGAGCGGGTATATTATTGAAATATATAAGATTATTAAGAGTTTGGACATGCAAGAGGCAGGAAACATGTTCCCGATGTTGGGGGAGTCCAGAACCAGGGGCCACAGTTTAAGAATAAGGGGTAGGCCATTTCGAACGGAGATGAGGAAAAACTTTTTCACCCAGAGAGTTGAGAATCTGTGGAATTCTCTGCCTCAGAAGGTAATGGAGGTCGGTTCTCTGGTTGCGTTCAAGAGAGAGTGAGATAGGGTTAAAGATAGCGGAGTCAAGGGATATGGGGAGAAGGCAGGAACGGGGTACTGATTGTAGATGATCAGCCATGATCACAGTGAATGGCGGTGCTGGCTCGAAGGGCTGAATGGCCAACTCCTGTACCTATTGTCTATTGTCTATCGTCTATTGACCTTCAGGAAGGTAAGACTGCTACTAGTGCGGCCTATAAGTGACTCATGATCCACAGCAATCAGTTGACTCTTAGCTGCTCTCTGTAATGGTCCAGTAAGTCATTCAGATCCAGAGCTAAAGGGGATGGCCAGTAAATGCTGGGGACACCCAACCCCCTGTAAATGAATTCCAAGCATAATATTGGGAGTCCTTAACACTATCATAGGAAGACTTTTGCTTAAAGAAAGAAGGTTTAGCATTCACTTTCAGTGCAAGTTTGGATGTTTAATAAATGGCAGCATTTTCCACATTTAAAAAACAAATGAATACAGGAAAAAAAGTTAATGTCATCTCATTACTATTTTGTGAAATGTTTTATCAAAATGGCTGTTTGATTGATTGATTGGAAGATATAGCATGAAAACAAGTCTTTTGACCCACTGAGTCCATGCTGATGAACGATCATTCGTCCTCACGAATTCTATGTACTACTCCTTTTGCATCCACTTCCAATACACTAGGGGCAATTGACAGAGACCAATGATCCTACAAACCCACATGTCTCTGGAATGGGAGGACCCAGGCAGTCATGGGGAAAAACGTGCAAACTCCACACAAACAGCACCCGAGGTCAGGATCAAACCCTGGTCCCTGGCGCTGTGAAGCAGTAGTTCTACCAGCTACATCATTGTTGCAAGCAAAACTTCTCCACAAAATAGAATTGATGTACAGAGCTTTGCAATGGTTCTGTGCCTTGGCAGGGTGCTTCTTTAATGAGGGTCCATTTACCAGCCTACATCATTATTATCTCATTCTGGTTTCAAATTTTGTTTGGATTTGCATTATTGTGACTAAAAATATTGTTCTGACCTGTGTAGGAGTGTTTGAAGTAACAGGCGATTTATAAAACTGGCGCGCAAGATGGAGGCCGGCCAAAGCTGACCTGTCAAGTGTGACGTTGGTACGTTTTTTACATTCTCTGATGACGAGGTTTTGCTCAGAGACATGATGAACAATAAAACGAGGTCTTAATTACAGAATAGCTCAGAAAGACTTAATTAGGTGACAAACAGAATGAGATGATTGTCCACCAGTCTAAATTCATTAGCGTAGATCCAAATTTTTGTTCCAATGATGGGTGCACACATTATCAATGTAATTCCTGTTATTCGCCTGTCCCTTTTAGGTGATTTTTCAGGAGACTGCCGGCGACTGTCAAGTCGCCGGCAGTCGCCTGAAAAACCAGAGACTGGAACGGCGACTGGCAGAGGGGAACAAACACACACATCGCTTCCTTCACCAGCCCGTTATGCAGGCGGGGGACAAGGCAAGTGGGGGAGCTCTGAGTGAAATTCACACGGTGCAAAGCCAAGGTGATACAGGAAGGTTGGCGTTGTAATTAAGACGGTGAAAGCACAGTGTACGGGAAGGGTCACGTAAGTCCTTTAAAAGGGGAGTGAGGGTGGGGGGAGAAGGGGGGAGACAACTTTTGAGAAGCCAGAGAAACACGGCTGTGAAGCTGGGCGAACATTAACATTACCGGTCGGTTATCCTTGGTTCTGAAAACTACTGTTTATAATTTTTTTTTCCCAATGAGCTAATGAAATTCACCAGTCAGCATCGGCTACAAACTACGAGAACCTACGACAACCTTCGACCTCCTGGCAACCCACTACCACTGCCCCAACGGCACGAGCATGTTCTCAGAATGCGGCAGCTCCTCACGACCATGAAGGCGACTCCCCGGTAACCACTGCATAGTCTCCTGCAGTCGCCCAAAAAGTCACCTAAGTGGGACAGGTCTATTGGGCTTTGTCTGCAGTTTCTCATCACCACAGTAGCATAATCCACATCCTTATTTATTAATTATTAAACTTCATGATAAATGCTCTCTGATCTGCTGAGTATTCCTAGCATAATCTATTGTTATTACTTCTGTATCTTTTGCATTTCTTATCAAATGTAATCTTTTCAAATTTTGCGTCCATATTTTTTTGCATTCACAAGTTAGAAACAGTTAGACAGGTACATGGATAGGACAAGTTTGGAGGGATATGGACCAAGCACAGGTAGCTGGGACAGGTTGGCCGGTGTGGGCAAGTTGGGCCGAAGGGCCTGTTTCCACACTGTATTTCATTGGTAAATTGTTTATATGATTTCCTCTGATTCCATGTAATGTAACTTAAGGGGCTGTCCCACTGCGGCGACCTAATTCGCGAGTTTAGAAGAGTTTGAAAAAATGTCATGTTGAAGACCTCCTTCGACTATGTTGAAGACTAGCTTCGACTAGCTTCAGGAAAATTGGACACCGAATAGTGGAGGGTGAAGACGACCTCCTTCGACCTCCCTTCGACTATGTTGAAGACTATCTACAACTACCTTTGACTACCTTCGATTACCTTCGACTACCCTCGATTACCTACGACTATCATGCCGACTTACTACAACCTACTTTGACTAAACCTACAAGTAAAAAAAGTATCGATTTTTTCCATGGCGAACTTTTTTTACTCGCAGGCATTTTTCAACATGTTGGAAAATACGCCGCGACCTAGCTGAGGCCTCGAGTAGGCGGAGACTACCCTCAAGCATGAAGGAGAGTTTCAAAGACCTCCTACGACCTCGTGTCGACCATGCTGCGAGTATGAGTCGAGGGTAAACTCGCCAGAACTCGCGGATTAGGTCGCCGCAGTTGGACAGCCCCTTTAACTCCTCATAAAATGGTACAGTGCAATAAATAACATTGTTTTTTCTGCTTATAATAACGTCTTACAATTGTCAATTGGAAGCACTCTTTGACCTGATATACTTCAAGGCAATCTCGAGCCCGATTCCCTTTTGGAAGTTTGGTATGAAGAATGAAACTTCTTAGATCTGTTTTTTTTGTTCCAAATTATGGTCCTGCAGGCAATCCTTACAATTATGCCTTTCTCAGTCTGGGAATTTTTTGTCCCTCTTTAATTAAATTGCCAAACATGCATCCTTTCCAGATGTATTTAAAAATGTGTGCTGATAATATTCTTACTTGTTCCAATAAATGTAGTTTGTGGCCCTCACATTGATTTATTCTCAAATATTGTTTGAGAGTAATGGCAAAAGAACAACACATCTCGTCTCAAACGCAGCAAATCTCCACCAGTGAATCCAAGTAGACCGTGTCCCTTCTGGGAATCCAAATAAGCACATCAGGATCTGGCCCCTAATGTTGCATGAGATTGTTATTCATGGTAAAGCAAGGAACGGTTCGTAAACAAACAATGTAAGGCTTGCTGAGATGGCTTTGGAAATTACTTTTATTGAACTAACTGGAAGAGAAATACAACACAAACAGGTTGGGTCCCATCCCAGCATGTTATCTGTCCATTTCCCTACACAGATGCTGCTTGACCTGCTGAGTTCCTTCAGCACTTTGTATTTTGTTTAGTTCCTTGGCTTCCAATTTAACGCTAATGTCATTAATTACAGCAGTGTAAGAATGTGAGACTGTTTCTTTCAGTCTGAGGAGGACATTTTAGCTCACTGAAAGATAGACGCAAAATGCTGGAGTAACTCAGCGGGTCAGGCAGCATCTCTGGAGAAAAGGAATAGTTGACATTTTGGGTTGAGACACTTCTTCAGACTGTTTCAGTCCTAACAGCAACCTTCCACCATCACCCTCTGCTTCCTTCCAAGAAGCCAATTTTCTCTCCATCCAGCTATCTCTCCTTGGATCCCAAACGCTCTAACCTTCCAGAGGAGCCTACCATGCGGAACCTTGTCAAATGCAAGGACTATTATTAGACCTAATAATAAAGACAAATGCCATTTTGTGCAATAATGACAAAGGCCTCCTCATGCTCCTTACTTTGTCTGCAACCACAGGACCATCAACAAAGCATAATTTGAGTTCCTTATTGCAAAATCACCTTTTGTTGGCTATGGAGAAGAGATTCATCTGGTTCCATTTTATATCTTCAATTATAAACAAGCAATGCCCATTCATCCCAATCCTGCGCCATCATCTCTGGTGATGTGAAAGATCTCTCCTCAGCTCCCTCCCTACCTGTTTCCCCTGGCACCATCATCCAAAATCACACTGGATGCCACAAGCACTTTAACAACATCCAGCTAGAACTCACTCACCAGCTTCTTGATACCTCCCTAATTGCCATAAGATTAGCATGGTGATCTGACTCCCAGAATGAGGACTGAATGAGCACAAAGTTCTTTGAATAGTATATTGGGAATATTGAACCGTTTGGACCACCGTGTGTTAATGGCTAAAGGGCCTGTCCCAATGACGTGTCCTTGGCACGCAAATTACGCGACGGTCCCGCGCGACTTCATTCGACCGCACAGCCATCTGGAGCGGGTGACGTCATTTTAAGATGGACGCAAAATGCAGGAGTAAGTCAGCGGGACCGGCAGCATCTCTGGAGAGAAGCAATGGGTCATGTTTCGGGTCGAGACTCTTCTTCAGTCTGAAAGAAGGGTCTTGACCCAAAATGTCATCCATTCCTTCTCTCCAGAGATGCTGCCGGTCCTGCTGAGTTACTCCAGCATTTTGAATCTATCTTCAATTTTCTTGGCCCCGCTCTGGGAGTAGAAGTGGGGGCTGATCCGGACCGCAACGGCCGTGAGCCCCAGGCCGAGTTCGGCGATCGTTTGCCTGCTTCTGCTGCTGTTAGACTGTGAGACGTTGCGTTGCGCCAGGATCTTGGGCCTGTCCCACTTTGGCCGTCAGTTCCGCGACAGGCCGGTGGCGCGCAAAGATTTTGTTCGCTACAGAAATTTTGGAGACCCGTGCGATGTCGCGCACAACTAAATACCCCTCCGCGCTTTTCTGTGGGACCAGCCCCACGCAGCCACACGATACCCGTGCGCCTCAACACGACCACGAGGTCGTGTAATTTGCGTGCCAAGGACACGTAAGTGGGACAGGCCCTTAACTCGGCAATGTAGGGAGGCATCAGCACACTGCATTGTGGGTCAAGATGTGTTCCCGTGTCAAAGCCTGTAGAGAGATGCCAGGTATACACGAGCATGTTCCAGCTGAGGACCTGTCCAGAAGTACCAGCAAGCTCCAGTGCATGTTGCAGTGTCTTTAGACTGCAGAACTTGAAGAGAAGTGCAGAATTGGAATCAATGTTTCCAGTAATCACCACCTGTATACTGTAGCAGTGAACTCAAGGTTTGCCCAGATTAATGCATAGGAATTAATCCAGGGACACAGTAGTGAGTCCCCACCAGCTACTCTTCATGGCCTTCTTCGACCTCACTATACCTCTTGACTCCATCAATAAGCAGGGACTGTGTGTCACTTTCTTCAAATTTGTATGACCACAGAAACTCTTGTCCATCTTACGTTTGCTTCATGATGGCATCATTGGCATGATACAAACCCACTGAACCAATCTAGGTCATGGTGGCACAGCGGTAGAGTTGTTGCCTTACAGCGAATGCAGCACCGGAGACCCGGGTTCGATCCCGACTACGGGTGCTGTCTGTACGGAGTTTGTACGTTCTCCCCGTGACCGCGTGGGTTTTCTCCGAGATCTTCAATCCACACTCCAAAGATGTACAGGTTTGTAGGTTAATTGGCACACCTTCTATAATCTCCCAGTGGGAGTGGATCTTCAGAGCTCTGGTGAAACCTTTCCAATGGGCCTGTCTCACTTAGGCGACTATTTAGGCGACTACAGGAAACTACGGCGACAGGTACCGGCGACTGAATTGTCTTACCTTGTCATAGCTTGTCGTAGGTTGTCCTAGGTGTGGTCATAGGTGGACGTCCTAATGGGTCACCGGTTGTCGATAGCTTGCCATAGCTGGACGTCGACTAGGTGGTAGCTTGTTGTAGACTTTGTCGTAGGGGGTTCCAGTTGCTGGTTTTTCGGTGACCTGCTATGACTATGGCAGTCGCCGAAAAAACCTCCTAAATGGGACAGACCCATTGGTGTACGGTGTGATTGCAGGACTCGTTGGGCTGAAGGGCCTGTTTCCATGCTGTATCTCTCTAAACTAAACTTTTAAATCATGCAAGGTCTCCCCTCTCCATATATTTTATCGTCTCCTCTTTCTTTATAGACCTCTGAAATATCTGTGCTTCTATGATTGGGGTCTTTTGCCTCAAACTCAATTGTTCCACTTTTGGTGACAGACCTTCACCCATCATGGGCCTGAGCTATGAAAGCTTTCTCTTTCATTCCAAAGATATTTGTTGAAACCTACCTCTTTGACCTAGTTTTTCATCTGCTCCAACATTTTCTCATGCATCAGCATATTATTTTTTCTTGTTTCAGGCAATGATAAAGCACAACATAAACTAGAAGGGTTTGAAGAAGGGTTTCGACCCGAAACGTTGCACATTTCCTTAGTTCCATAGATGCTGCCTCATCCGCTGAGTTTCTCCAGCATTTTTGTCTACCTTCGATTTTCCAGCATCTGCAGTTCCTTCTTAAACATAAACTAGAATCTGTTGTTAAAAGAGCATGGTCAGATTAGTACAATCTTACAGAGAATGAGAATTTGACAGTTTTGTCCTCGAAAATGTACAGTGACTCGCAAAACGTAACAGCGTTGGCAAAGAGATTCTTTGCTTCATTCCTGCAAACGCTGCATGTTGGCTGCTGCACTGATCCAAGTTCTGTTTTTGCTTGGAAAGTCCTTTAAAACTATAGTTTTAGTGTTTAAAATTGGCCAAACTGGCTTGCCACTCCTGCTATGCTTTGACAGTGTCTCTCTGGAGACTGAAATACCATCCATCTGGCAGACAGCCCCCAAAAGCCTAGCAGGAATATTGACATATGCCTCTGGAATTAATCTGAAGCTGGAGAGATACCATATGAAGCTGAACGAAATGGACAACTTGCAAAAGTGTGATGATAACATCTATATGTAGAACAGATTATTTTGACAGGACTTTGATATGCCAGACTCTAAAACCTTTATCCAATTATGAAGCACAAAGACGGCCAATCCACTGTACTAGTTGATTTCACAACATTAGACTTGGTCCTTTGAGTTTGGAGTTATACATTTACTCATTCACTCTTTATTTTAAGGCCTCTTCACTCTTATTATCACTACATCGAGGACAGCACTTTCACACTTTCAGCCACACTGATGACACTATTGGAAATATGTTCGTAGTGGATTTATCATCTTCACATCTGCCTCACATTTGAAAGACATCTGGATAGGTACATGGATCGGAAAGGTTTAGAGGGATATGTGCCAAATGCAGGCAGGTGGAACTAGTGTATGGAGCATCTTGGTCAGCATCGGCAAGTTGGGCCCATTTCCGTGCTGTGTTACTCTAGATATTTTCTTGGGTTCAGTAGTAGTGGTCTCTTCCATTGTAGTCCATGTGCTTTACTTCAGAGCCAATATTTTGTAGCTGATATTGACTGTAAAGGGGCTGTCCCACTGTACGAGTAATTCAAGAGTTCTCCCGAGTTTCCCCGATTCGAACTGGGAGAATTACGGTAATAGCCGCTCGTAGGTACTTGGGCTTTCGTGGACAATTTTCAACATGTTGAAAAATCTTCACGAGTCTTCACGAGCTTACCGCGTTTCCCGAGTACCTGCCGTTAGCGTTATGAGCCACTAAGAAACGTCCCGAGCTCCGACGTACCCGCTCTGTACATTCTACATACTTACCACGAGTTAGAATTTTTTAAACTCGGGAGAGCTCTTGAATTACCTCGTACAGTGGAACAGCCCTTTTAACATATTACAATATACATATTGATGGAATTTTATGAAGGTAGGGCAATCATTCATGCCCAAGGAAAGTAGTCTTCCACTCAGCCTTGTCTGGTCATTGAAGTACATACACTAGTCTTTATTCCAGGCTACCTCCTTAACCCAGAGGACCTGTTCAATCCTTGGCTCTTTTATACGATTTGCTTGTAGAAACCATTGTTTTCCTCCTTCTGACCAAACTCCATGACCATTCAAGAATTAACCAGCAGGACTCTGATTATATCAGCCATCATCATCTCAATGTGTTGCTCGTAACATGTGGTCTTCCTGCCACATAAACGTTGTCACTTAATTTCTGATATAAAATCATCACTCTGTTATGTTCCCTGCAGATGGTTGACTTCTTGTTTCACACTGTTTTACAATATATCGTACAAAGACCCGCCTCATGGCATGGTTATCAGAAACCCTGAAATGTTTCGATCAAACTGATGTTTAATGTAAAAACAGGAAATACTGGAGATACTTCAGCAGGTCAGGCAGTGTCTGCGGAAAGACAAATGGAGTTAACATTGTACACTCACGACTGTGCAGCTGTGTGCAAATGCAATTCAATTAACAGATTCGCAGACGACACCACCGTTGTGAGCTGGATACCAAATAATGATGAGGCGGAGTACAAGAAAGAGGTCGGGAACCTCGTGTCCTGGTGTCAAAGGACAAAGCACAAAGGACAAAGGACATTTATTTGTCACGTACACCAATGGTGTAGTGAAATTTGTCTTGCCATGCAGCACACAGATAAAGGTAAGACACAACATTAAAGAATTTAACAATAAACATAAAAAACATCCTCCCACAATGGTTCCCATTATGAGGGAAGGCACAGAGTCCAGTCCCCATCCCCTTGTCCATCCATAGTCGGGCCTATTGAGGCCTCTGCAGTCGCCGCTACGGGGCCCGATGTTTCAGGCCCTTCTTCGCCGGGTGATGGTGCTCCGGCGTCGGGAGAATCCTCTCAGCGGCTTGGGATGCCTGGAGCGGCCGCTTCCTAATGTCAAGACGACAACCTTTCTCTCAATGTCAGCAAGACAAAGGAGATAGTGATCGACTTCAGGAAGCAAAGTGGTACTCATGCCCCAGTTTGCATTGATGGCACTGAAGTAGAGATGGTTGAATGTTTCAAATTCCTAGCAGTAAATATCACCAGCAACTTATACTGGACCACCCATGTTGGAGCAATGACCAAGAAAGCACACCAACGCCTCTACTTCCTTGGACGGCTCAGGAGGTTTGGCATGTCCCCAACAACTCTCAGCAACTTCTACAGATGCGCCATAGAAAACATTTTATCGGGATGAATCACAGCATGGTTTGGAAACAGCTCCATCCAAGACCACAAGAAATTGCAGAAAGATGTGGATGCAGCCCAGACCATCGTGCAAATCAACCTCCCTTTCATTGACTCCATGGTTGCCTGACGCTGACTCGGCAAGGCCAGCAGCATAACCAACGAGAGAGCAGGCTATTCTAGACTGGGTATTGAGTAATGAGGAAGGGTTAGTTAGCAGTCTTGTTGTGCGTGCCCCCTTGGGCAAGAGTGACCATAATATGGCTGAGTTCTTCATTAGGATGGAGAGTGACATTGTTAATTCAGAAACAATGGTTCTGAACTTAAAGAAAGGTAACTTTGAGGGTATGAGACGTGAATTGGCCAAGATTGACTGGCAATTAGTTCTAAAAGGGTTGACGGTGGATATGCAATGGAAGGCATTTAAAG
The DNA here is from genome assembly GCA_038087875.1 of Malacoraja senta. NCBI lineage: Eukaryota > Metazoa > Chordata > Chondrichthyes > Rajiformes > Rajidae > Malacoraja > Malacoraja senta. Next base: position 102,021,165 of record CM075977.1, read on the forward strand.
ACTGCATGGATGAACTACAAAAATTGTTCATCCCAGTTTGGCAAAAGAATAAATCAGGGAAGGTAGTGCATCCGTGGATAACAAGGGAAATCAGGGATAGTATCAAAGCAAAAGATGATGCGTACAAATTAGCCAGATAAAGCAGCCTACCAGAGGACTGGGAGAAATTCAGAGACCAGCAGAGGAGGACAAAGGGCTTAATTAGGAAAGGGAAAATAGATTATGAAAGAAAACTGGCAGGGAAAATAAAAACTGACTGCAAAAGTTTTTATAGATATGTGAAGAGAAAGAGATTAGTTAAAACAAATGTAGGTCCCTTGCAGTCAGAAACAGGTGAATTGATCATGGGGAACAAGGATATGGCGGACCAATTGAATAAATACTTTGGTTCCGTCTTCACTAAGGAAGACATAAATAATCTGCCGGAAATAGCAGGGGACCGCGGGTCAAAGGAGATGGAGGAACTGAGTGAAATCCAGGTTAGTCGGGAAGTGGTGTTGGGTAAATTGAATGGATTAAAGGCTGATAAATCACCAGGGCCAGATAGGCTGCATCCCAGAGTACTTAAGGAAGTAGCTCCAGAAATAGTGGATGCATTAGTGATAATTTTTCAAAACTCTTTAGATTCTGGAGTAGTACCTGAGGATTGGAGGATAGCAAACGTAACCCCACTTTTTAAGAAGGGAGGGAGAGAGAAAACGGGGAATTACAGACCAGTTAGTCTAACATCGGTAGTGGGGAAACTGCTAGAGTCAGTTATTAAAGATGGGATAGCAACACATTTGGAAAGTGGTGAGATCATTGGACAAAGTCAGCATGGATTTACGAAAGGTAAATCATGTCTGACGAATCTTATAGAATTTTTCGAGGATGTAACTAGTAGAGTGGATAGGGGAGAACCAGTGGATGTGTTGTATCTAGACTTTCAGAAGGCTTTCGACAAGGTCCCACATAAGACATTAGTATACAAACATAAAGCACACGGTATTGGGGGTTCAGTATTGATGTGGATAGAGAACTGGCTGGCAAAGGAAGCAAAGAGTAGGAGTAAACGGGTCCTTTTCACAATGGCAGGCAGTGACTAGTGGGGTACTGCAAGGCTCAGTGCTGGGACCCCAGCTATTTACAATTTATATTAATGAACTGGATGAGGGAATTGAAGGCAACATCTCCAAGTTTGCGGATGAGAGTAAGCTGGGGGGCAGTGTTAGCTGTGAGGAGGATGCTAGGAGACTGCAAGGTGACTTGGATAGGCTGGGTGAGTGGGCAAATGTTTGGCAGATGCAGTATAATGTGGATAAATGTGAGGTTATCCACTTTGGTGGCAAAAACAGGAAAGCAGACTATTATCTAAATGGTGGCCAATTAGGAAAAGGGGAGATGCAGCGAGACCTGGGTGTCATGGTACACCAGTCATTGAAAGTAGGCATGCAGGTGCAGCAGGCAGTGAAGAAAGCGAATGGTATACATAGATACATAGAAAATAGGTGCAGGAGTAGGCCATTCGGCCCTTCGAGCCTGCACCGCCATTCAATACGATCATGGTATGTTAGCTTTCATAGCAAAAGGATTTGAGTATAGGAGCAGGGAGGTTCTACTGCAGTTGTACAGGGTCTTGGTGAGACCACACCTGGATTATTGCGTACAGTTTTGATCTCCAAATCTGAGGAAGGACATTATTGCCATAGAGGGAGTGCAGAGAAGGTTCACCAGACTGATTCCTGGGATGTCAGGACTTTCATATGAAGAAAGACTGGATAGACTCGGCTTATACTCTCTGGAATTTAGGAGATTGAGAGGGGATCTTATAGAAACTTACAAAAATCTTATGGGGTTGGACAGGCTAGATGCAGGAAGATTGTTCCCGATGTTGGGGAAGTCCAGGACAAGGGGTCACAGCTTAAGGATAAGGGGGAAATCCTTTAAGACCGAGATGAGAAAAACATTTTTCACACAGAGGGTGGTGAATCTCTGGAACTCTCTGGCACAGAGGGTAGTCGAGGCCAGTTCATTGGCTATATTTAAGAGGGAGTTAGATGTGGCCCTTGTGGCTAAAGGGATCAGGGGGTATGGAGAGAAGGCAGGTACGGGATACTGAGTTGGATGATCAGCCATGATCATATTGAATGGCGGTGCAGGCTCGAAGGGCCAAAGGGCCTACTCCTGCACCTATTTTCTATGTATCTATGTATCTATCAAGGAAAAGTCGCACCCTGGCCACTCCCTCGTCTCCCTTCAGGCAAGAAATACAGAAGTGTGAAAACGCACACCTCCAGCTTCAGAGACAGGGTCTTCCCAGCTGTTATCAGGCACCTGAATCATCCTCCCACAACCAGAGAGCGGTCCTGAGGTACTATCTACCTCATTGTAGACCGTCAGACAATTGCTGGTTGGACTTTACCTAGCACCAAAAGTTACTCACGTTATTCCGTTTATCATGTATCTGTACACTGTGGATGGCTCGATTGTAATCATTTATTGAATTGTCACTGACTGGTTATCACGCAACAAATGCTTTTCACCGTACCTCGGTACATAAACTAAACTCAACCAAGCATTTCAGACTAGACCCTTCATCAGAAATGGGAAGGAGATTTTTTTAAAGGGTAGTTTAAAACTTCTGTGAAGGTTGCTGGAAGGATGGGAGGACAAAGGGAATGTAATCGACTGGGTCAATCCAAGTTAAACACATTTATGGAGCAGTGTACAGGAAGGAACTGCAGATGCCGGTTTAAACCAAAGAGAGACACAAAATGGGTGTAGAAATTGGCTAGCAGAATCAGACTACACTATTGGAGTGAAAAAATACCCCAGCCAAAATCACCAATTAATGACTGAAAGCAGAAAAGGTATTTTCTAATGCT
>CM075977.1:102024228-102063308 GCA_038087875.1 Malacoraja senta
ACCGCCCTCAGCCCCCTCTCCTCTCCTCCTCTCCTCCCCTCTCCCCCCACCCCCCCTCTCCATCCACCCTCTCTCCCCCCTCTCCCTCCCCCCCCTCCCTCTCTTTCTCTGCCCCACTCTCTGCACCTCGTGATAGGGCAGGGATGGAGTAAAAGGAGCCAATTAATAATATTAATATAATATCAAGGGGGGTGGTTGGTGTGTGTGTGTGTGTGTGGGGGGGTGGTTACGAGTGATGATGTCGCGAAGAGCGACACGCAGTACGCTCGTGCCTTGACTCAGGTTTTCCGTGAGCTGCCGAGAGCTTTGTACTAGAGTCGCGCCCTGTACTAGAGCTCTCCCTCTCTCTCCCCGGGCTCTCTCCGCTTTTCACAGCGCGCTTGCTCGCCCAGCTCCCTCCTCTTCTCCCCCCCTCTACCTCTCCCCCCCTCTCTCCCTCCCCTCTCCTCCCCCTCTCATCTCTCCCCTCTCCCCCCTCCCCCACTTCCCCCTCCTCTCTCCCCTCTCCCCATCCCCTCTACCCCAAACCGCTCTCCCTTCCCCTCTCTCCCCTCCCCTCTCTCCCCCTCTCTCCCCTCTCTCCCCTCTCTCCCCTCCCCTCTCCCCCTCCCCCCTTTCCCTCCACCTCTCTCCCATCCCCCTCCCCTCTCTCCCCCCTCCCCCTCCCCACTACCACCCTGCACCTCCCTGCCCCCCTCCACCCCTCCCCCTCTCCCCCCTTCCCCCTCCTCTCTCCCCCCTCCTCTATACCCCCTTCCTCTCTCCCCTCTACTCTCTCTCCACCCCTCCCTCCCCACCCCCCTACCCCCCTCTCCCTCCTCTCTCTCCCCGTCCGCCTCTCCCCCCTCCTCTCTCCCCCTCCCCCCCTCCCCCCTCTCCACCTCCCCCCCTCTCCCCACCCCTCTCCCCTCCCTCCCTCCCCCTCCTCCCCCCTCCACCCACTCCCCCTCTTCCCCGCTCCCCCGTCTCTCTCCCTCTCTCCCCCTCTTCTCTCTCCCCCTTCCCCCCCTCTCTCCCCCTCCTCTCTCTCCCCCTCCCCCTCTTCCCCCTTCTCCCCACCCCCTCCCCCTCCACCTCCCTCCCCCTCTTCCCCCCCCTCCCTTCCCCTCTCACCACCCAACCCCCCCAGCTGTGTGTGTGTGTGGGGGGGGGGTGTGTGGTTAGTGTGAGTGTGATGCTGCAGGTCACCCACCCCCCCGCAACTACCCTGTATCGCTGTGATTTTTGGCCATCTTACTCACAGTTCTCCTCTGTTGAGCAGGCCCCGAGGATTTTTCCCATCGATGAAAAATAAAAACGTCATGAGTGTTTAAAAAACCTTGAGAGGATAATGCCCCTTCCGGGTGGGGGGCAGGACTATAAAACCCCCGGAAGCCTGGACGTGACTCAGTCTCTCTGCAAGATCGCGAGGGAGAGGCAACGACTGTTATTCTGCTGCGAGTATACAGAACACTGTGAGTCTACTGAACTGTGAGTCTGCCCTTTATGTGGTTATGTGGTTATGTGGTTATGTGCTTTATGTAGTTAACACTTTATGTGCTTGCAATAAATTATTTGTTAACCAGGAATGTGCTTGCAATGAATGATGATTTTTAAACTCTTAATGTGCTTGCAATAAATGATTTTTTAGCCAGCAATGTGCTTGCAATGAATGATGCTTTGTTAACCCTTTATGTACTTGGAATAAATGATTTGCTGGCCCTTAATGACAATGCCATGAGTTGATTGGCCTGCTGCCCTTCCTGTGCTTGAAACTGCAATGCTTTATTAGGTCCGACTGTGTTTGGAAGGAATAAATGCTTTATTATGTCCGACTATGTTTAGAAGGAATAAATGCTTTATTAGGTCCGACTGTGTTTACTCCTAAAGTCCCGCTCATTTCGTGACTTCCACCTAGTGGACAGGTCACACTGATTGCGTAATTTCCGGTGAGTGCAGAGGTTGCGCTGATTGCGTAATTTCCGGTAATTCAGCTCACAACACCCATACTAGCGCTCCAGAGATCCATGCAAGGATAGACTTTTCTCCTTCATTGCTGTGATCTGTAAAAAAAGATGAAAATGTCTAAAATTGATTCTCCACCTTCTCTCTCAAAGAGTCTGTTTCCTGTTTTCGGCACAATTTCTGGCAGTTTCTGAGCTGCCAGCCCGCCAGGCCTGAGTTACTGAGCTGCCAGCCTGCCAGGCCTGAGTGACTGAGCTGCCAGGTCTCAGTGACTGAGCTGCCAGCCCAAGAATCCATTCGGCCCACAATGTCCATACTAGCACTCTGGAAACCAGTCCCTTTGCCCCACAACACCCAGGCTAGCGCTCCAGAAAGCCCCCCCCCCCCTACAGGCCAGCCATATTGGAATTGGTGAAGAGGTGGAATATTGCGTTGGGGGACAAGCCCTCCCGTGTGAACATGGGACCCAACGGGTCCCACTTAGTCTAGTATTATATATAGGTGACTTGGATGTAACTGTGGATGGGTGGTTTTGGAATCATCAATTGGGATGAGGATTGGTAGAAGGGATGGAATTAAGTGGAGTTGCTGGAAACCAGATTATGATTAAAGGCCTGTCCCACATACACGATTTTTTAGTCACAGCAGGTGGCCGAAAATTTTCAACATTTTGCAAATCCAGCAGCAACCTGAGAAAGTATGACTCTTTGGGCGACTACTCACGACCAAACAGGCGTGATCACAACCATACAGACGACATGACACGGGGTGACGCCGGTATGGTCATGAATAGTCGCACAAAGGGTCATACCTTTTTCTGGTCGCCGCTGGATTTTCAACGTTGAAAATTTTCAGCCACCTGCCGCGACTATGATGGTGCCGGCAGTGACCGAAAAAATCGCGTAAGTGGGACAAGCCCGTTATAAATTATATTCCATTGAAATTTGAACTGTTCAAAAATGTAATCCAAGGTCAGGATATTTCTTTCTTTCCAAAACACTGCAGCATTCTTAACATGTATTTACTTCAAATTGGTGCCAAATGTTAACACAACCTGTCCCACAGACAGTGGTCTGATGATTGAGAAGTATTTTTGTAAGTGAGAGGATGGCTTAAGAGGGCAACAGTAACAGCGTCTGGTCTATAAATAATTCCAGAATGTCTTTAATGTTCACCTGTCAGGATATACTCACAATCTATGCATTGATCTCTGCTTCACTGGTGCTCATGTAGTTATTTCTATTGTGTAGGAAGGAACTGCAGATGCTGATTTACACTGAAGATAGACACAAAATGGCGGAATAACTCAGTGGGACAGGCAGCATCTCTGGAGAGAAGGAATGGGTGACGTTTCGGGTCGAGTCCCTTCTTCAGTCTGAAGACACTCCAACATTTTGTGTCTATTGTGGACCTTCCTATTTCTCTCTCCAGTTCTATTTAGAAGTTTACTCTTTAAATGTTGTGATCATCGTCATGTTTTCAAATATTCACTTGCTTCCCCCTCTGTTGCCAACTGTGTGATAGTTTTTTTTGTTTGTTTCTTCGTTGTTACCTTTCATTTTTACTTCAATTACTAATTTCTCAAGAGTCAGATCGGGGTTTAACTTTGAGTACTTGCATGGCCTGTTGCAGTTTGACATCCTGCAGATTACTACAGCCAGCACGTCCACCCAGACAGCGGCGAGCGGGAACAAAGCCGCCTATGGATTCAGTTTCTTCCTGTTCATTGATTCAATTTATGTTTCGCGAAAATCTGGTTTCCATCTACACAAAATATACGCCTATTCTTTCTAGCATTGCCTTATAATTTACTGGGTCAATCTGAAACACATCTAATGCGCACCAAATGTTCTCCATTTCCTTGCTTATCAGAAAAAAAAGTGTTCATCTGCTTCATTTTTATGTAAGCCCAAACCAATTCTAAATCTTTTAAATTGTCTCGTCTATCCAGGCCATACGTTTGGCTGATTGGAATCAGGTTTTGTTTTTCTGGTGGGCAGGAGTGTTGAAGGCTCGGCTCTGCTGCTTTCGAGCTGGATTTTCTCATGAACTAAAATACCCCTTGCTGTCTCCTTTCTCACCCGGTCGCTCACCTCTCTCTTCTCAAAATTAATTCAGAGCGGATAATAAATGCCCAATTTCTTCACCTTCATTTTGTATCAGGAAGGATCAAAGCACAATGGTATAACAATGGTATACTTCACTTGGAGTTATCTCCCTCATGCAATCTTAATGTTCTTTCTCCGAACTAATCTGCACTCGTTTGCACAGACTCTGGTTATTCTCAGTAGTTCACCTCCAGTCTGTTCTTGACTTTATAGCCTTGTCGCATAATAAGATAACTCTAACCTTCCTGATAATATTTAATGTGCCTAACATGAACCCCCGCTGCTTTCTCTGCTGATATCTTTTGGATGTCATCTCAACGTCTTCTACCATAAAAAGCCCCACTCCACAATTACGAAGATTTACTATCTCAATTGAAAACCTGGTTTCTGTGACGTCTTTGCTAAAGGTGACAAAAGTAAAGGGCCAGTCCCGCTGTACGAGCTAATTAAAGAGCTCTCCCGAGTTTTAAAAAATCAAACTTATGGTAAGCACGTAGAATGTACGTAGCGGGTACGTCAGAGCTTGGGACATCTCTTAGCGGCTCGTAATGCTAACGGCAGGTACTCGGGAAACGGGGTAAGCTCGTGAAGACTCGTGAAGATTTTTCAACATGTTGAAAAATGTCCATGAGAGCCCCGAGTACCTACGAGCGGTTATTACCGTAATTCTCCGAGTTCGAATCAGGGGAAACTCGGGAGAACTCTTGAATTAGCTCGTACAGTGGGACAGGCCCTTGACAGTATTTCTCTTCAAATCTGTTACTAATAATTAATGCTAATATGCCACAGCTGAACCGTTTTTTTGTCAACTCATTCCCAAACCTCCCTGTGACGATATTTAATAACGTACTTATATCTTAGCAAAGAGGGGTGTGTCCCAGAGCAGAAGTGAGGCACCTGTGACGTTGAGAGTAAATAGAGTTATCAGAGAGGGCAAGTTTAGTAGAGAGAGGAAAGGCTGGTGATTTGCTGGTAACAGGTAAGGCAGACAAATGTGTGGTGTGTACTGGCTCAGGTGATGAGGATGTTATGGCCATAACATAACATGGCTGAGGGAAGGACTGACCAGGCAGCTCAATGTTTTGGCGAGATGTTACAGGCGAGATGGAAGGGGAGGGGGGGCTGTCTTTGCTGATGGAAGACATAGCAACTATGCTTAGAGAGGATGTTTTGGGGACATCGTCCAGTGTGGCCATTTGGGTAGAATTTAGAAACAAGAAGAGGATGATCACTTTGATGGGACTACATTATCAGCTCTCAGATAGAGAGTAGGATTTTATAGTTTTAGTTTTTAGTTTTGAAATCCTCTTTACCTGTAAACAGTCTCACCCAATTGGCACACTTCAAGTTCCCACACATTGCCTCCAAATTTGGCCTTGCCCCAATTTGGGACCTTAACTCGTGGACCAGTCCTATCTTTCTCCATAACTTTAGTTTAGAGTTAAGGCCGTGTCTTACCTGTTTGCGGTCATCGGCGGTGAAGCGCGCCGTCGCCGGTAGCTAGGACCGCGCGGCAACGGCGAGAGCGTCGAGCCTATCCACCGGAGCGCCGCACGGATGTTGCGCGGGGGCCGAGTTAATTCAAACACGGCGGGTCCCACGTGCTTGCGGTAAGTAAAAAAAGGGCGGGCCGACTGCGATGACGTCGGCCCCCCGCACGTGACTCACCAGCGGCGGCTGTGGCGGCGGCCATCCTGATCGCGGCGCTGTAGCGATGGCTGTGCCTGTGGCCGCGCAGCACACGTGCCTCACTGGCGGCGGCACGTGCGTCACTGGCGGAGGCTGTGGCAGAGGAGGTTTGACGCACGGCGCTCAACCCACACTGGCGGCGGCCCGTGCGAGCGGCCGTGCGCACTCGTGCATCACTGGTGGAGGTTGTGCGGTGAGTATAGTGTTTTCGACATTGTCGATTTTATTTTTGCACCGCGCGGTGTTAGGAACACCGTCGCACGGCCCGGGAATTGTTCTTTCTCACGAGTGCGCGGTCTATGGCGGCAGATTCTTCCCGTTTCGCCGCCAAGGACCGCAGATTCGTGAGACAGACCTTTTACCGCGCGGAAACAGGCCCTCTGGCCCACCGGGTCCACAACGACCAGCGACCCCCGCACATTAACGCTACCCTACACACACTAGGGACAATTTACATTTACACTAAGCCAATTAACCTACAAACCTGCACGTCTTTGGAGTGTGGGAGGAAACCGAAGATCCCGGAGAAAGTCCATGCGGGCCACGGGGAGAACGTACAAACTCGGTACAAACAGCACCCGTAGTCAGTATGGAACACGGGTCTCTGGCGCTGTGAGGCAGTAGCTCTACTGCTGCATCTAGAGCTAGAAGTAGAGGAGCGGATGCATAGGGAGGGTGCAGATAGCTGTAAGAATAAGAAGGTGGTATTAGGAGGTATTGACCTCCCTAATACTGACAGGGTCACCCATAGATGGATGGAACTTGTTAAATCTGTCCAAGAAATCTTCCTTTACAAATATATGGAGAGGCCTAATCGAGAGGGTGCAACACTTGACCTCCTCTTATGGAATAAGGTAGGGCAAGTGACTGAAGTGTCAGTGAGGGACGCACTTTGGGACCAGTGATCATAATTCTATTAGTGTTAAAATAGTTGGACGGCACGGTGGCGCAGCGGTAGAGATGCTGCCTTACAGCGCTTGTAGCGCCGGAGACCCGGGTTCGATCCCGTCTACGGGTGCTGTTTGTATGGAGTTTGCACGTTCTCCCCGTGACCTACATGGGTTTTTTCCAAGATCTTCGGTTTCCTCCCACACTCCAAAGACGTACAGGTTTGTAGGTTAATTGGCTTGGTATAAGTGTAAATTGTTCCTAGTGTGTGTATAGGATAGTGTTAGTGTGGGGATCGCTGGTCAGTGTGGACTCGGTGGGACGAGGGGCCTGTTTCCATGCTGTATCTCTAAACAAAACTAAATTTATGGAGAAAGATAGGACTGGCCCACTAGTTAAGGTCCCAAATTGGGGCAAGGCCAATTTTGGAGGCAATGCATGGGAACTTGCAGTGGTCAATTGAATTAATGAACGAATTAATGTTTTTGGCCAAGAATGTACACATACAAGGAATTTGCCTTGGTGCTCCGCTCGCAAGTAACAACACGACATACAGTAAACAATTAAGAATAAAACGATAAAACATTACAGTTTAAACATGTGAATGAAATACAATACCAGAGCGAAAGGAGGCTACAGACTTTTGGTTATTGAGTAGAGTTGCTGCTCGTGGAAAAAAAGCTGTTTTTATATCTGGCTGTGGCAGCTTTGACAGTCCGGAGTCGCCTCCCAGAGGGAAGTGATTCAAAGAGTTTGTGGCCAGGGTGAAAGGGGTCAGTGATGATATTACCCACCTGCTTCCTGGCCCTTGAGACTGTTTACAGGTTACAGGATGGCTGGTAAGCAAGAGGATTTCAAACGTGCAATAACTGGAGTACAGGGACAGCTTGTTCCTTTCAGGGTGAAGGGCAAGGCTGGCAGGTTTAAGGAACCTTGTTTGATGAGGGATATGGAGGCTCTGGTCAGTAAAACAAAGGAGTCATAAGGTTTAGGCAGAAGATAGACACAAAAAGCTGGAGTAACTCAGCGGGACAGGCAGCATCTCTGGAGAGAAGGAATGGGTGACGTTTCGGGTCGAGACCCTTCCCATTCCTTCTCTCCAGAGATGCTGCCTGTCCCGCTGAGTTACTCCGGCTTTTTGTCTCTATCTTTGGTTTAGACCAGCATCTGCAGTTCCTTCCTACAAATGCGGTTTAGGCAGTTGGGATAAAAGCAATCCCTCAATATTTAGGAGGGATAAGAGGAGGGTAAAAAAAGGGCATAAGATAGATCTTGGAGTCAAGGTAAAAGAAGATCCAAAAGGTTCTACAGGTATATTAAGAGTAAGAGGATGGCTAGGGAGAGTATAGGTTCATGGGATGTGCCACGACGGCGGCAGAAATCTCCTGGGATGTGGCAACAGGCCGGATTCGCTGCTGCAAGGAAGGATCTGGCCTTTGGCCGGCCATTGCCTGCAGGGGAAGCTCGGAAGCCACCGAGCTCTGCTCTGAAGACGGGAGAGCTGAGGAGGAGGGAGTCGCTGGCGATGACGGACACAGTAGTGGGTGGATAAGGGTGGGACTGGCGTCTTCAAGGTCGGCTGCAGGAGGTGCCCCCCCCCCCCCCACAGAGGCGGTCGGGCGAGGAGAGGGGCGTCGGTTGGCGGGACGAGCCCGTTGAGGGCGACGGAGGAGGCCTTGCAGCAGCCTGACGCTCACCTGGATCAGAAGTCACTCCAATTCATCCAGCATGTGGATGCACTGGACTTTGGACTTTCCCTTTTGTAAATGGTGCCAAAATATGGCGACGTGTGCAAGGATTTCACCCTGCAGTGCATATGTGACATTAAAATATCGGCATAACATTATCTTTACAAACTATCAGATTGTCAACTGCAAAACCCTATCCATGTTTTGTTAGTCAATAAACTTGAGAATTGAATGGCTTAAGCCCCTCACATAAACTGGTAATGGATTGAGGAAGAGGAATTAATACAGTTTCCTTGGAAACTCTCTGAGGCACTGTTAGATTCACAATCCTCAACAATTATGATTTCAACCAGATGTCATGCTCAGACTATCTGCTTAGAAACCCAACTCTTTTTTCAAAGATATGTCTGTGAGAAATGTTGTTACATTTTTTTTGAACATCAAGATAAACATGCATTAGATTAACATTATTCACCTTTCTGGACATTGTCTCAATCAGGTTAGTGAGGCTGGGCCCAGTGCTTCCTTTAGTCATTTTAATTGTTGCCATACTCTCCAAGTGATCACATATCAAATCTGCAAAACATTGACTGCACTCTAGAGGCTGACCTTATCAACCCATCATTTCTCAGGGTGAAGTAATGTTATTCCTAAGTAAAGGAACTGCACGTTGGTTACACAACTCGATTAATAGTCCAGAATCCCAAGTACAAATCCCACCATGGCAGCTGTGGAAGTTAAGTTAATTTAATAATCTGGAATAACAACTGAACTGGCATTTAATAGAGATGACCACAAAACCATTGAGCTTGGGGGGGTGTGGGGAAGGGGGGGTGTGGGGAAGGGGGGGTGTGGGGGAAAGGGGGGGTGGTGTGGAGAAAGGGGGGGGAGGTGTGGAGAAGGGGGGGTGGGGAAAGGGATGTGTGGGGAAAGGGGGATGTGGGGAAAGGGGGGGTGGGGAAAGGGGGGTGTGGGGAAAGGGGGGTTTGGGCGCACGGACGGCAGCCTCTGCCTGCAGCCTGTTCATTTTTTCAATCTTTTTTTAATTTTTAGTTAGTTTAATGTCTGTTTAGGGGGAAACTTTAACTTTCTATGTGGGGGAGGGGTGCAGGGTAAGGGGGAAACTGTTTCCCAGTCGCTTCCTGGCAGGGACGCGACTATTTCTCCAAGTCGCGTCCTCGCCCCCCTCCTCGCGGCCTACCACCTGGATCGGAGCTGCCTTTCCTGCCGGGGACCGGGAACCGGACCAGAACTGCAACAGCGGTGGCGCGGCGCTGAATTCACCGCGGAGCGGGCGATGCCGACCTGGATCGCCGCTTGGAGCTCGTGGAGCTGCGGTTTGGGAGAGCTTCCAGCGTTTGGGAGAGCTCCAACATCGTGGAGCTGCGGTTTGGGAGAGCTTCCAGCGCGGCCGGCGCAGAACAACATCACGGAGTCCTGGGGCCCTTTGCCGAGGGCCGCCAGCGCTGCATCTCTGCATCTCCGCCCGGCGCGGCCTGCGGACTTTGGGAGCCATGGACTCCGGTAGGAGGGGGCCGACTCTGATGTCCAAGCCGCTGAGGAGGCCCCCCAGCCCCGACATCGGACTTACATCACCCTGGCGAGCGGGCCTGAACATCGGGCCGCCCGTAGCGGCGACTGCGGTGGGCTCGGGGAGGCCCCGACCACGGGTGAACAGTGGGGAACATTAGAGGAAGATGACTGACTCTGGTGCCTTCCCTCACAGTGGCTAACTTTAATTCTGCTGTGTGGGGATGCTTTATGTTGAACTCTATCGTGTGTTGTGTTCTTATTTTTATTGTATGGCTGTATGGTGATCACACATTTCACTGTGTCATCTGGCACATGTGACAAATAAATGTATCTTGTCTTGTCTTGGGGAAAGGGGGGTGTGGAGAAGGGGAGGGGGTGTGGGGGAATGGTGGGGGGGGGTGGGGTGGAAGGGGAAGGGGACTTTCAAAAAACCTTTGATAAGATCCCACACAGGAGATTAGTGGGCAAAATTAGAGCACATTGTATTGCGGGTAGGGTATTGACATGGATAGATAATTGGTTGGCAGGCAGGAAGCGAAGAGTACGAATAAACGCGTCCCTGTCAGAATGGCAGGCAGTGGCGAGTGGAGTGCCGCAAGGCTCTGTGCTGTGGCCACAACTATTTACAATATATATCAAAAGTAACACGAGCAAATTTGCAGATGCCACAAAGCTGGGTGGCTGTGTGAACTGTGAAGAGGATGCTAGGAGGTTACAGGGTGACTTGGACAGGTTGAGTGAGTGGGCAGATGTAGTATAATGAAGATAAATGTGAGGGTATCCACTTTGGTGGCAAGAACAAGGAGGCAGATTATTATCTCTATGGTGTCAGATTATGAAAAAGGAAAGTGCAACGAGTCCTGGGTGTCCTTGTACACCAGCCACTGAAAGTAAACATGCAGGTACAGCAGGCACTGAAGAAAGCGAATGGCAAGTTGGCCTTCATAACAAAATGATTTGAGTATAGGAGCAAAGAGGTCTTTCTGCAGTTGTACAGGGCCTGGTGAGACCACACCTGGTATTGTGTGCAGTTTTGGTCTCCAAGTTTGAGGAAGGACATCCTTGCTATTGAGGCAGTGCAGCGTAGGTTCACGAGGTTAATCCCCAGGATTGCGGGACTGTTACATGAGGAAAGATTGGAAAGACTAGGCTTGTATTCACTGGAATTTAGAAGGAAGAGAGGGGATCTTATAGAAACATATAAATTTATAAAAGAGTGGACAAGCTTGATGCAAGAAAAATGTTTCCAATGTTGGGGGAATCCAGAACTAGGGGCCATAGTCTAATGGCCCTGTCTCACGGTGCGAGTCCACCCACGAGTGATCCTGAGTTTAATACAAATCAAACTTGTGGTAATCACATAGAATTAACATAGCGGGAACGTCGGAACTCGTAACGCTAACGGCAGGTACTCGGGAAACTTGTTAACTCGTGAAAATCTTTCAACATGATGAAAGATTTCCACGAGTCAAAGTTACTCTTGAAGTAAAAAAATTTAAACTTTTGAACTCGTTGTAAGAATGTAGTAGCCCGTGAGTTTACCGTAGTGACTCGTGAGTCTACCGTGGGCACTCTTTAACTCAGCGGGACAGGCAGCATCTCTGGAGAGAAGGAATGGGTGACGGGATGACGTTTCCAAAATTCTGCTGCGTCTTTGTGTTACTCCAGCACTGTGTGTTCACTTTTTGTCAATCAGCATCTGCCCTTTCTTGTGTATGACATTATTTGTATCCTTCAAGAGTAAATTTGACTCGTGGAAATCTTTCATCATGTTGAAAGATTTTCACGAGTTAACAAGTTTCCCGAGTACCTGCCGTTAGCGTTACGAGTTCCGACGTTCCCGCTACGTTAATTCTACGTGATTACCACGAGTTCGATTTGTTTTAAACTCGGGATCACTCGTGGGTGGACTCGCACCGTGAGACAGGGGTTTAAGAATAAAGGGGAGACCATTTACAATTGAGATGAGAAAAAACGTTTTCACCCAGAGAGTTGTGAATTTGTGGAATTCCCTGCCACAGTACGTAGTAGAGGCGATTCACTGGATGAATTTAAAAGAGAGTTAGATAGAGCTCTAGGGTGTAGCGGAATCAAGGGATTTGGGGAGAAGGCAGGCATGGGTTATTGATTGTGGATGATCAACCATGATCAGAATGAATAGCGGTGCTGGCTCGAAGGTCCAAATGGCCTCCTCCTGCAACTATTTTCTATATTTCAGGGTCTGAAGAAGGGTTTCGGCCCGAAACGTTGCCTATTTCCTTCGCTCCATAGATGCTGCCGCACCCGCTGAGTTTCTCCAGCAATTTTGTCTACCTTAGATTTTCCAGCATCTGCAGTTCCTTCTTGAACATTTTCTATGTTTCTATGATTTATTCTATTTAGTTTCATTTTTTTTTAGTTTAGAGATACAGCATGGAAACAGTCCCTCCAACCCACCGAATCCACCAACCAGGAATCCCCGCATATTAACACTATCTTGCACTGGGGACAATTTTTTTATTTACACCAAGCCAATTAACCTACAAACCTGTACATCTGTGGAGTGTGTGAGGAAACATAGAAACATAGAAAATAGGTGCAGGAGTAGGCCATTCGGCCCTTCGAGCCTGCACCGCCATTCAATATGATCATGGCTGATCATCCAACTCAGTATCCCGTACCTGCCTTCTCTCCATACACCCTGATCCCCTTAACCACAAGGGCCACATCTAACTCCCTCTTAAATATAGCCAATGAACTGGCCTCAACTACCTTCTGTGGCAGAAAATTCCAGAGATTCACCACTCTCTGTGTGAAAAATGTTTTTCTCATCTCGGTCCTAAAAGACTTCCCCCTTATCCTTAAACTGTGACCCCTTGTTCTGGACTTCCCCAACATCGGGAACAATCTTCCTGCATCTAGCCTGTCCAACCCCTTAAGAATTTTGTAAGTTTCTATTAGATCCCCCCTCAATCTTCTAAATTCTAGCGAGTACAAGCCGAGTCTATAGAGTCTTTCTTCATATGAAAGTCCTGACATCCCAGGAATCAGTGTGGTGAACCTTCTCTGTACTCCCTCTATGGCAAGAATGTCTTTCCTCAGATTAGGAGACCAAAACTGTACGCAATACACCAATACAAACCAAAGTCTGTGGAGTGTGGGAGGAAACCAAAGTTCTCAGAGGAAGCCCACACAGGCCATGTTAAACTCCATACAGACAGCACCCGTAGTCAGGTTCGAACCCGGGTCTATGGCGTGTAAGCGCTGTAAGGCAGCAACTCTGGCACTGTCACCATGCCGCCCTGAATTTACAGTGGTACGAAAAAGCTAGGATTGCCTATGGGAACTGTCTCTAAGAAATCAAACAATTAGACCTAGATAATGCCAAAGAGCCAACCACAGATAAACACAATAAGATAACCTTATTGAAATTTAAATTAAATAAAATTTTATCGGCAAGAGTAATAAGATTATTTCAAATTACAAAACAGGAACATTTTGAATTTGGAGATAAACCACAGAAACTTTTAGCACGTCAGCTGAAAAAACACGAAAAGGAAAATACAATTACAAAAATTAAATCAGATAAGGGTGAATTACCAAAAGAATTTTAATAAAAGAATTTCCCAATTTTATCAAAACTTATATACATCTAAAACTACAGAAGATAACATTAAAATTACAAATTTCTTAGATAACTGCAACCTTCCTAAACTTACTTTGTTGGAACAAGAGGAGTTAGGAGCTCAGATTACACTTAAAGAAATAGAAGAAACAATAACCTTGTTGAAAAATGGCAAAACTCCAGGACCAGATGGTTTTAGCAACGAATTTTACAAAAGATTCCATGAGATAATTTCTCCCCGTTTACAAAAATTATATACTCATGCCTTTAAGGAAAACACATTACCAGAACACACTAGCTGAATCAACCATTATACTCATACCAAAAAAAGATAAAGATCTAGAAGAACCTGGCTCATACAGAGTTATAGCACTCTTAAATACAGAAAAACTAGCAAAGACTTTAGCGAGAAGACTGAGTAAATACGTTAACAAACTAATAAACCCGGATCAAACGGGGTTTATTCCTAAAAGATACTCAGCCAATAATCTAAGACGCTTGTTTAATATAATGTACTCACTAAAAACTGAAGAAGATGTATCAATTATTTCATTGGATGCAGAAAAAGCATTTGATCAAGTAGAATGGCCATATCTTTATAAAGTATTGCAAAAATTTAACATGGGAGAGAATTTCGTCTCATGGGTTAAATTATTATATGATAAGCCGACAGCTAGAATACTGACTAATAATATGTTATCTTTAAAATGTCATTTAACAAGGGGCAATAGACAGGGGTGTGCACTATCACCCCTACTATTTGCACTTGTGATAGAGCCTTTAGCAGAAAGTATAAGAAGCCATCCGAATATTCGGGGATATAATACCAAAGATTCAAATAATAAAATCTCACTATATGCAGACGACGTATTATTATACATCACAAATTCGAAAATTAGTATACCAAACATACTAAATTTAATAGAGGAATTCGGCTCCTTTTCAGGATATAGAATAAATTGGAAGAAAAGTGAAATTATGACGTTAAAACCACAAGACTCGACACATCTGTTAAAATTTCCCTTTAAAATTGCAACAGAAAAATTTAAGTATTTGGGTATCCAAATTACTAGAAAATATAAATCATTATTTAATGGAAATTTTATGCCTTTACCAACTAAACTGAATGGGTTGATTAAATTCTGGAAAACCTTGCCGATGTCTTTAATAGGTAGAACAAATGCTATAAAAATGATTTTTCTACCACAAATATTATACCTATTTCAATCTATTCCAATATACTTACCAAAAAACTTCTTAAAAAAATTAGATTCTAGTATTACTAACTTCATATGGG
Organism: Malacoraja senta; assembly: GCA_038087875.1. Lineage (NCBI taxonomy): Eukaryota > Metazoa > Chordata > Chondrichthyes > Rajiformes > Rajidae > Malacoraja > Malacoraja senta. The sequence goes on from CM075977.1 coordinate 102,038,980, forward strand.
ACTATAGAGCGCATAGAATCTAAAGAATTTGGGGGACTGACACTCCCAAACTTTTTATACTACTACTGGGCAGTACATATTAAAAACATAATTAATTGGTTGGACAGCTCTGCCCAACAGGTAGAATGGATAAGAATGGAGAAAGAGGATTGTTCTCCTTTTAATATAGGAGCGATCCTCTTCTCCCCGATAAAATTAAACAATACAATATATAAGAAGAACCCAATTATTCACAACACAATTCGAATTTGGAAACAAATAAAACTAACTTTGAAAGTAAGAAATTTATCGCTTTTAACTCCAATAGTAAATAACCCCTCATTCAAGCCATCTCTTATTGATAAAGCGTATACCTTTTGGGAAAGATTAGGAATTAAAAGCTTTGGAGATTTGTATGAAATGGGATTTTTTTTAATCATTTCAACAACTACAATTAAAATACAACTTGAAAAATAATCAATACTTTAAATACCTTCAAATCAGAGATTATTTGAAACAACACATACAAGGATATCAAAATATAACTTTAGATTCACTAGAGGAAGCGATGAATATTAAAGCAGATTCAAGCAATTTAATATCATACCTATATAATATTATTTTAAACATAGAACCTCCATCGACAGAGGCAATTAGAGTAGATTGGGAACAAGAATTACAGATAAAAATTGCGAAAGAAGCATGGGAAAAATACTTGATATATATACATAAATGTTCGATTAATGTAAAACATAATTTAATCCAATTAAAAATTTTACATAGACTATCTTACTCGAAAACTAGATTGAATAAATGTTATCCAAATATCTCACCAATATGTGATAAATGCTTGGCTGAGAATGCCACTATAACACATTCTTTTGTCTCCTGTATACAACTTCATAAATTCTGGAATGAAATTTTTGAAATTTTTACAAAATTATTTAAGAGAAGACTGGAACCGAATACAGAATTGATTATCTTTAGATCAATGGAAGATGGGAATACGCTAAATACGTATCAAAAATCCTTACTTAATTACGGTTTAATAATGGCAAAAAAACATACTTAAATTTTGGAAAAATTCGCCAACACCAACAGTGAAAATGTGGATTTCAAATATGTCAGAAACGGCATAACTTGAAGAAATCCGACTCCTTCTAGTAGGTAAGGTAGACCTCTTCTTATTGATATGGTCTCCCTTTATCAACTTTCTACAAGCATATGGTGCAACACAATCATAGAAATATAATGGTTCAGAAACAGGTGACTGGGGGTAGGATTATCGAACAGATATATCACTTTCAATCTCCTTTCCTCTTCTCTTTTGTTTCTTTTTTCTTTCTTTCTTCTCTTCTTTTTTTCTCCTCATATTTTTTCTAGGACTATTTTGCTATCTCACGCAACACTTCATCTCAATCTTTCCTTTTGTAATCTTTCATTTCTTATTTTGCTTCATTATTAAATTAGGAATAATAAGTTGTATATGAAATGTAATATGTCAATAAGTATTAGGTACTTAGGTACCACATTATTGTACTTACTTCTAAAAAATAAATTAAAAAAAAAAAAAAAAAACTTTCTAAAAAAAAAAAAAAAAGGAACTGTCCCTTACCATCAGAGCGCATGTATGATGACATTGGCAATCTCAGGCTTGCCCCTGAAGCTTTGTCCCGATCTTCAAATGAGGAGGTGTGGCAATCTCAGAATTCTTCCTGAAGTTCATCCCTGCAGCAACAGGAGTGGTTGAAGGTGGTGGTGGGTAGGTGGGGGGGAGTGTGGGGGGTGTGTGTGCGCATGCGTGTGTGCGTGCATGCGTGCGTGTGTCTGTGCGTGCGTGTGTGCGTGTGTGTGTGTGCGTACATGCTTGTAAGACATCTCAGGCTTACCCCAGCCACTAAGTCACGGAACACAACTAAAAATGAGGGAACACACTATATTCCTCCTTCCCCTTTCTCTCCCTCAGAATTGGATGCCTGGGTTTTATAGCGAATAGGTTGAAGTGGCCAACCAATAGCAATAATGCTGGGAATTGGTCTCTCGGCATGTCAGCCAATTTAAAGTGATCAGAGCAACACCCAAAGGGGCAGATTGCTGTCACACTAATCTATTTCCCCTCTCGACCTCATTCTCCTGCCTTTCTCCTGTAATGTTTGACACCATTACAAAACAAGAACATATCAACGTCTGCTTTAAAAATACCCATTGACTTGGCCTCCACAGCCATCTGTGGCAATGAATTCCACAGGTTCACCATCCTCTGGGTAAAGAAAATCCTCCTCATCTCCATTCTAAAGGTACGCCCTTTTATTCTGAGGCTGCGCCCTCTGGTCCTAGACTCTTCCACTACTGGAAACATTTCCTCCACATCCACTCTACCCAGGTCTTTCATTATTTGGTAGGTTTCTATGGGACCACTCCTCGTCCTTCTAAACTCCAGCGGGTACAGGCCTTGAGCCATCCAACGCTCCTCATATGTTTGCCTAATAATCCCTGGGATCAATTACTCTATGTTTAAGAAGGAATTGCAGATGCTGGAAAATTGAAGGTATACAAAAATGCTGGAGTAACTCAGCGGGGGGGGGGGGGCAGCATCTATGGAGCGAAGGAAATAGGCAATGTTTCAGGTCGAAACCCTTCATCAGACTCTATGTATCAGACTCATTTACTCTATGTTGACCTCCTCTGGACTTTCTCCAGTGCCAGCACATCCTTTGTCAGATATGGGGCCCAAAACTGCTTGCAATATTCCAAATGTAGCGATATTACAATACTTACCTTCAGCAGCGCTACAGTTCTGCCACTGGCCGTGTGCGCGACTTTTGTGCCTTTGGGAGGGGGGGGGGCGGGTTTAAAATGCCATTTTCTCCTGCCTATCGGAGGTGGATTTCCTCGGGCTGCTAGCTGCTGAAGAATAACCAATCCGACTCCCGTTCACGCTATATTAAAAAAAAAAAAAAAAAGATAAAAATAAAAATCGCTGGACAATTTAATATTTGGATTAAAATAAAAAGCGTCTTCGAACGCCCTCAATGCCTACAACGTGACGGATCGCAAGAACGGGACGAAACAAAGTGTAAGTCGTATATTTTACATATAAACATGCTTCTTGGGATGGCTCTATTCTAATTTTACGTTGCAAAAATGTTATTTGGGCCCCATACGAACCGGCAGTGTTTTTCCTGCCGATATGGAGTTCAAATTCACGACAACCGCAACGTTCTAATCGATCGCGTTCCAGAAGCAAGATGATTAAAATGCCCATTTATTTAGGACAATCATGCCATAAGCGGTCTAAATTGTCTATATTTTGTGTTATTCTCTCTCCACGATCATTATTTTAAAACTAAATATTCACAACAGTTTGTGTCACATGTATTGTGCAAAAAACAATAATTTTGATCATATTTTTAGATTAATTTATGGGAATTAAACATTAAATTCCTTCCATCTGGCATATAAATTCATGACAGTGAGATTTAAAAATCATGTTATATTGTGAATTCTTGTGTAAATGGGATTAGTTTGTTATTTGAATACTTATCCTTTTCTTAAGAAATGGAATCTACAGGACATTGTTAATGGGAAAGTAATGGGCAGAAAGGCATGTCATGTGTGCTTTGAAGAGCAAAAACTTATAGTTTACAATGCCAAAATTGAAAAGTAGAGGAAAAACAAGGTGTACAGAGTTGCTTATTGGTTACAATCTGAGGAGTATGATGATGCTACTGATTATGATATGCCAATGTACCAGCTAGCAACTGATCTTCTCCATAAAGACTTGGTCTATTGCTAGAAATTGTAATTTATTTACCTATCTGTTATGGACTTACAGCATATTATACAATAATATTAAAGTTCTGATCATGAGAATATCACATTTTTGAATTTTTAAGGCAGTCTGGGTGTTTATTACTATTTCCGTCACAACGGTCAATTTTGTAATTAGCTACAATTAGGTAATTAACTAATTATATGCTTTAATTTCAGGTCATCCAAGTAAGGTGTTTTATATTTGTTTCAGAATGCTTCAATCTATAATAACTGAAAATTTCATTCCATTCTCTTAATTTTTAAGAAAGTTATTGGCTTTTGACTGTCATCGATCACAGCTTTTGTGTTAAATCAATGGAAAAGCAATAGGGAACAAGATGCTAATTTCCGAGTATGAAAATGGCCATAACTTGTTCAATACTGAAGATATAAAAGTGAATTAGGTGTCAAATTAAACTTCTTTTTATGCTTTATCTGATGTGATAAATTGCAGACTTGATTTTTAAAATCTCAAAATTTTGTAACATTGCTACCAAATGTGGCCTGACCAGCACCTTATAAAGCCTCAGCATTACATACTTGCTTTTATGTTCTCATCCTCTCGAAATACATGCTCACATTGCATTTGCCTGGGAGTGCAGCTGTAAACTTTTTCATTTTTATTTTCATATATCCTATTTTTAACAATATAATAGGAAACTTACCCCTGACATTTGTGTAACTTTATTACAGTGTTTTAGTGCCAAAGTGAATGAGTAATCTATGAAATAGAAACCGTTTGAGGGCTGAGTCCCACAGGCCTAGAAAAATAGCACAAGGATTGCAATGTATGAGTAACACACATCCGTTTACTGTACAAAGGGAGTCGTAGTTGACAGGCAGTACAAACTATGCTGTTAACTCTTCACGAGTTAATAGTGGACTGTACGTGGACCGCCGTTCACCACTGCTCTCCGGTCCAGTGCCCTGCCACTGCTAAATCCAGAAGAACAATGTGGCTACAGGAAGAGACTTATACCTCCCTATACCTCCTCCCTCGACTCTGTCCAGGGACCCTGACAGGTCAGGCAGAGGTTCACTTGCACCTCCTCCAAACTCATCTACTGCATCCGTTGGTCAAGATGTGGACTCTAATGCATCAGCAAGACCAAACGTAGACTGGGCGATTGTTTCGCTGAACACCTTCGCTCAGTCCGCGTGGACCTACCTGATCTCCCACTTTAACTCTCCTTCTCATTCCCACACTGACCTTTCTGTCCTATGCCTCCTCCGTTGTCAGAGTGAAAGGCTAAACTCAAATTGGAGGGACAGCACCTCATATATCGCTTGGGCAGCTCACAGCCCAGTGGTATGAAATTATTTCTCTAACTTCAAGTAACCCCTGCATTCCCTCTCTCTCCATCCCTCCCCAACCCAAGTTGCACCAAGTTCCCATTCTCACCAAGCAAACAGCTAACAATGGCCTGTTTCCTTTGTCATCGTTACTTTTTTGCATATCTGTTCTTCATTTGTTCTATATCTCTCTACATCACCGTCTATATCTCTCATTTCCCTTTCCCCTGACTAGTCTCAAGAAGGGTCTCGACCCGAAACGTCACCCATTCCTCTCTCCAGAGATGCTGCCTGTCCCGCTGAGTTACTCCAGCATTTTGTGTCTATCTTCGGCGACAGGAAGAGCTGGCAGGTACTCTCCATGTGACGTGACTCAGGAAACTATGACAGATGTCTGGCATTAGACAAGTACTTGGTTCACTGTTTTCAGACAAACCACTAGTGGTCATGCGGGAGACAGTGGGAAGTATGTGAAAACCTATGTATCTATAGCAGGCCAGGAGGCATTCCAGACACAACCACAGGAAGTTGTGGGAACAGATAGCCCAGTAAGATAATGTCACGAGTGTTGCTCCAAATTCTTGGACATTGAATCTTAGGAAGTTTACTGACTTCAAATATAGCCAGCAGTGAGGGTTGAGACATTGAGTTTAGGAAGTTTTTATAGCTACCTACTCCTCTTCAAGCCCTAACTACCACTAAATCTACACTCTTAAGTGGTTTAGAGTGGAATATGGCTTAAATATGCACTTCATACCTCTCTCTCTCTCCTTGAATATCAGCCCTACCTTTTTCCCCTTTTCAGTTCAGATATGCAAGAACTGTAAAATGGATAGATGAAACTAACATTGGTGGAGTTGCAGACAGTAAGAAAAGCTGTTTAAAGTACTTAGTAGGATGTAGATCAGCTACAGAAATGGGCAGAGAAATGGCAGATGGAGTTTCAGCTGAGCAAGCGTGAGGTGTTACACTTTGGGTGGAATTTGAGGGAAAAGTGTACAGTAAATGGCAAGATGATTAACAGTATTGAGAAAACAGAGGGACCTTGAGGTCCAAGTCTGTAGTTCATTGAAAGTGGCAATCCAGTGGCAAAGAAGGTGTATGGTATGCTTTCCTTCATGGGTTAGGATATTAAGTAGAAGAGTCAGGAAGTAATGTTATAGTTTTATGGGACTTCCGTTAGGCCGCATTTGGAGTATTATGTTGCCCCCTTACAGGAAGGATATGGGGGCTTTGGAGGGGATACAGAGGATGCTTACCAGAATGCTGCCTGCATTAGAGAGTATTAATTATAAGGAGGGATTGTACAAGCTTGGATTGTTTTATCTGGAATTTGGGCAGCTGAGAGGGACCTGATTGAAGTATATAAAATTATTGGAGGCATAAATAGGATAGATAGGATTTTTTTTTCCCCAGGGTGGAAATATCAAGGAGTCAGGAAGTCATGCTGCAACTTTTAGGGACTTTGTTGAGACTGCATTTGGAGAGTTGTGTGCAGTTATGGTTGTTCCAGCAAGGATGAGGAGGTTTTGGAGAGGATGAGAAAGTGGTTTACCAGAATGCTGCCTGGACTAGAGATCATTCAGCTGTAGGATGGACAAACTTGGATTGTTTTCTCTGGAAATCGGAAGTTCAGGGGAGACATTATAGAAATAATAAGAATATAGAATTCTGAGAGGTATTGATAGGGTAGACAGTCAGAATCTTTCATCCAGAGTGGTAATGTCAAACACTTAATTGCATAGCTTTAAGGTGAGAGTGGCATAGTTAAACAGAGATGTCTAGGGCAAGTTTTTTTACACAGACAGTGCTGGGTGCCTGAAACACACTGCTGCTGCTGCTGGTGGTGGAGGCAGATACAAGAGTGGCATTTAAATGCCTTTTACTTAGGCACGTGGATATACAGGGAATGGAGGAATATGGATCATATCTCTGGTAGAGGGCATTAGTTTGATCTCGTATCAGGATCGGCACGGACATCGTGGGCCGAAGGGCCCATTCCTGTGCTGCACTGTACAATGCTCTACTTATAGCAGGTGGATGGATGGTGAAGCCACATCAGTATTTGATTTCATTCACTAGCTACCAGCTCTGAGAAAGAATACACAGGATTAAGAGGGTAGCATAGAGTAAAGCCCCTGTCCCACTTGTACGACCTAATTGGCAACCTCTGCCGAGTTTGCCCTTGACTTCTACGACCTCATGGTCGCCACGAGGTCGTAGGAGGTCTTCGTAACTCTTCCTCATGCTCGTGAATGGTCTCTGCATACTTGTGGCCTGAAGTAGGTCGCGGCGTTTTTTCCAACCTGATAAAAAATGTCCACGAGTAAAAAAAGGTCGGCATGGAAAAAATCGATACGTTTTACTCGTAGGTAGGTCGTAGGTAAGTCGTAGTAGGTCGTGATGCTAGTCGTAGGAGGTCGTAGACATAGTCGTAGGAGTTCGTAGGAGGTATTTTACTTCGGCGAGTCAACACGACCTTGACATTTTTTTCAACTCGTCTAAAGGTCTTCTAAACCCGTGGATTAGGTCGTCCAAGTGGGACAGGCCTTTAAGGACCTAAATGTACTGAGGCACATGATGTGTTGCAGAAGACCTTGATGAGGATGAGATTACCAAATGTCACGTGGCAGAAGGCTCTTCCTTTGTGTCAAGAAATGTCGAGCATTCCAGTGTCGACTCCACCCAGGATTATGCACTTTCCAATGCTAGCTCACTCTTGGCCCCTACAATGATGGCCAATGTTGCTGCAATGCCAATTCAGAAAACTATCTCTCAGGGTCATTTGGCTCGCATGTAAGCTCAGTAACGTCTCGATCACAGTCGTGAATTATAATTTAAATGTGAGAGAAATCCTGGAGTCGGTCTTCCAATAGGTTATTGGCATGATTCCTGATGTCTTACAGCTTGTTGCTCACTGCGGAACAATACAGGAAATTGTCTTTCTGAATGGATAAGGGGCTTGTGCTGGGAACCTGGTCTACATGGATTCCACATTCCCTCAGCATCCTGTACCGTATCCATTCAACCGGTCTTCAGCATTTGGGCCAGAACTGTTGGTAAACTTCTGCAACTTGAAACAATACAGACAGGACTTATTCTGAAGAAGAGTCTTGACCCGAAACGTCACCTATTCCTTTCCACCAGAGATGCTGTCTGACCCGCTGAGTTACTCCAGCTTTTCGTGTCTCGCTTCAGTTTAAAGCAGCATCTGCAGTTCCTTCCTGCACAGACAGCACTAAGTGCCTGGAGGTTTACTGTGTCTGCCAGATTGAGTTAGTAGTGCAGAAACTGGAGTTCAAATTCCACCTGGAGCAGCTGTGGATATAACCTGGATTTAACAAAAAGAGTCACGGATAATAACAACTACAGAATCACTGGCTTTCACCATGAATATGTCTATGTTTATATGGGTGGCACAGTGTCACAGTAGTCCTCTTCTCCCCTCTCCCAGCTGTTTCTTCCCAGCTGTTATCAGGCATCCTACCACAACCAGAGAGCAGTGCTGAACTACTATCTACCTCATTGGTGACTTTCGGACTATCCTTGATCGGACTTTGCTGGCTTTACCTCACACTAAACGTTATTCCCTTATCATGTTTTGTCTCCCGCTGACTGGATAGCACGCAACAAAAACTTTTCACTGTATCTCGGTACACGTGACAATAAACTAAACTGTAAACGGTAGATGCTGCTGCCTCACAGCTCTCATGACCTGGGTTCAGTCCTGACCTCTTGATGCTCCTTGTCTGTTTTCCCTGTGATTGATTGGAATTATCCCTGCCTGTTTCCTCCCACATCACAAAGAGGTGCTGATTGCATCAATTAACTGCTATCAACTCCCTCTACAGTGGGAGGCATGAGATTCATGGGCAAGTGAGAGAGTATAGGTGCCGTATTTCCCGACGATGAAGACGCACCTGCGTCGAAGACGCAGCCCACCACCTCCACCGGTTATGCCTGTGCCAAATGACACCATGGCTGGCTGGCGGGTGGGCTGGCAGAAGGCGCTGAGTTGGCGGCCAGTTCTGTTGTCCTGTCCCGGCGGCCGCTCGCTGCCACCCGAGCTACTTCCCTCCCCAGCCACAATGCGGCCGCTCCGCACCCGGAGCGCCGCAGCAGCGGTGATTGAGTGAGTTGCTGGCATGATCTCTGACCCCCTTCTTCTCAACGCTCCTGCCCTCCCTGCAACTTTACCCCTGGCGGCCCAGCCAAGTTTACTACTCTGTGCAGCCCAGGCTGTGCTGACCTGGGCCAGACTCCCCACATGCTGTGGAAAGGAACTATCTCCCCCCCCCCCCCCCAGCGGCGCTGTCCTTTTACAGCCGCTTCCCACTGCACACAGTTCCCGGGCCGAAGGCGTGGCAGGTTCCGCGGAGCAGTCGCTACGAGAGTTGCCTTGCTCGGCCTAACCTTCGGCCTCCAAGACGCAGGTAAATTTTCGGGCCTTATTTTGGAGTAAAATATAGCGTCTCGGACGCCGGGAAATATGGGGTAATTATGAAAATATGGGGATATATGGGTGACGATGGGTCAGTTCTGAGAGGTGGTAGAGACTTGATGGGACATATGATCTCCATCATATCATGAGAAATATGAGAAATGCCTTATTGTACCAAAATACCATCTAAACAGTGGGTCTGACCAATTCATACCTTCTTAAGGCAAGAAAGGATAAAGTGATAATCTTTCATTTGGTTTATTGAATTATTACAATATTCCTTCACTATTTGATGAAGGGAAATGATGCTTTAAGCACATCTTCACATTGCTGAGTGCCTTTCGCTACAGTCTCGTGTACCTCCTGCCCTGTCCTCCTCAGCCCTGAACATGCCCTCCTTCCTCTAATTCATGAGAGGAATAGATCGGGTAGATGAACAGAGTCCCTTGTCCAGAGTAGGTGAATCAAGGACCAGAGGACATAGGTTTAAGGTGAAGGGGAAAAGATTTAATAGGAATCTGAAGGGTGACTTTTTTACACAAAGGATGGTGGGTGTAAGGAACTAGCTGCCAGAGGAAGTAGTTGAGGCAGGGACTATCCCAACGTTTAAAAAGCAGTTAGACAGGTACATGGATAGGACAGGTTTGGAGGGATATGGGCCAAACACGGGCAGGTGGAAATAGTATATCTGGGACATGTTGGCCGGTGTGGGCAGGTTGGGCCGCAGGGCCTGTTTCCACGCTGTATCACTCTATGACTCTAATTCTGTGAATGGTGAAAATGTGATTTATAAAAAAAGGTTGGGTAATGACCAATTATGTGATATTTAATTCCGTGTTAAATGACTCTAGCTTTCTTCGCATAAATCATGGGGTGTGATCAAGCATGAGGATAGCAGAAGGTAAGAGAAGGAGAGTAGCACTTTGAGAGTGAGTTTACAAATGATCTACCTCTGCCACAGAATGTATGGACCCAGATCTCAATAGATTCAATGGATCTACAATAGGATGTTTCTATGCTTATGGATGTTAAAATGGACTTGTGGGACAAGCGCGTCACAAACATTTGATAACACGTTGCAAAGACGTTCTCATGACATAGCAGTGATTCCCAAAGTTTTGATAGACGTGTACCACTTTGTAAATTTCCGTAAGCATCCTGTACCCTTCATTTAAAACAATCATATTTAATTGTAAAAGTCGATAAACATTGTCGTGTGGGAGTCTGCAAACTAGCCAAATGCACCAACTATCACAACTTGAGTAGGAGAATTCATATGAAATATATAATTTACTAAACTAAGTGGGACCCGTTGGGTCCCATGTTCACACGGGAGGGCTGGTCCCCCAACGCAATATTCCACCTCTCCACCAATTCCAATATTGTGGGCCAGTGGGGGGGGGGCTTTTTGGAGCGCTGGTATGGGTGTTGTTGGCTTCAGGGACTACTGGTCTCCAGAGGGCTAGTATGGACATTGTGGGCCAAATGGATTCTTGGGGTGGCAGCTCAGTCCCTCAATCCTGATGTGCTGGCAGCTCACTCACGGCTGTTGGGCTGGCGGGCTGGCAGTTGACTCACGGCTGTTCCTTGAAATTCTATTTCAAGCAGAGTGCAAGGCCACCAAATTCAAATCCATTTCCCTACCATTTCAAGCAGGGTGCAAGGCCACCAAATTCAAGTGCAGTTTCTTACCTCTTCGAGCAGGGTGTAATGCCACAAAATTCAAGTGCAGTTTCATACCACTTCAAGCAGGGTGCAAGGCCACCAAAATCAGGTTCAGTTTCCCACCATTCCAAGGAGGGTGCACGGCCACCAAATTCAAATGCAGTTTCATACCATTTCATGCAGATTTCAACGACACCACATTCAAATGCAGTTTCATACCACTTCATGCAGGGTGCAAGGCCACCACATTCAAATGCAGTTTCATAACATTTCACGCAGGGTTAAATCACCATAAAACCACACAAAACACCACACTCACAGTTCAGTAGACATTCAGTGAGTTCAGTTGATTCACAGCTCAGACAGAGTCGTGACCTCTCCCTCCCCCATCATGCAGACACTGAGCCACACCCACACTTCTGGGTTTTATAATTCCTCCCCCTCCCATCGGAAAAGGTGTGGCCTTCATGGCGTGATTGTCAGGAGAGAGATTCTTAACATTTTTTAAACACAAATAACACTTTTATTTTTCATTGATGGGAAGAAACCTCTGCCCCTGATGAGCAGAGGGGGACTGAGTAAGATGGCCAAAAATCACAGCCATAAGTGGTAGCGTTATACTATATAGCAATATAGTGCAAACAGGAAGTTGTCAAATTTAGACAAACAAACATTTGCAGTGCCTTTTTACTTCAACCCAAAAACCCCAAACAACCATCTGCGGAGCCTTTTCACTTCAACGCAACCCCCCCAAACAACCATTTGCAGTGCCTTTTCACTTCAACCCCAAAACCCCCAAACAACCATTTGCAGTGCCTTTTTACTTCAACCCAAAACACCCCAAACAACCATTTGCAGTGCCTTTTTACTTCAACCCAAAACACCCCAAACAACCATTTGCAGTGCCTTTTCACTTCAACACAAAACACCCCAAACAACCATTTGCAGTGCCTTTTCAATTCAAACCAAAACACCCCAAACAACCATTTCCAGTGCCTTTTTACTTCAACACAAAACACCCCAAACAACCATATGTAGTGCATTTTTACTTCAACCCATAACATCCCCAAACAACCATTTGCAGTGCTTTTTTACTTCAACACAAAACATCCCCAAACAACCATTTGCAGTGCTTTTTTACTTCAACACAAAACACCCCCAAACAACCATTTGCAGTGCATATTTACTTCAACCCAAAACTCTCCCAAACAACCATTTACAGTGCCTTTTAACTTCAACTCAAAACACCCCCAAACAACCATATGTAATGCCTTTTTACTTCAACCCAAAACAGCCGCAACCATTTGCAGTGCCTTTTTACTTCAACCCAAGACACCCCCAAACAACCATTTGCAGTGGCTTTTTTACTTCAACCCAACCATATTTTCAATTTCAAACCACATTAAGGGCACTCACAGTTGAGTAGACATGTGTTCAGTGTTATTTAGAGCTCAGAGCGACCCTCTCGCTTCCTCCATCTTGCAGAGACTGAGTGAGGCACACCATTTCCGGGTTTTATAGTCCCTCCACCCTCCCACCAGCAGGGGCAGCAGAGAAAATGGCAAAATTCTTAAAACATTATTATCTCTCTGATTTTTCATCGATGGGAAAAATCACCTGGTCCAATCCGGCGGAGGGGGGCTCTGAGCGAGTTGGCCAAAGATGACGGCCGTAAGTGGTGGCATTCTCTCGGAAATCACATCGCAGTGAGTCAAAAGCGGTCAAGATCTTACTTTTAGTAATAGAGATTTGCAAATATGTATGTATAAAAGAATTCGTAACAACAGTATTTTTTCTAATAATGATCTATGTTTCAGTAGTACATAGCTGAAAATTGCCGCGTACCCCCTGAAGACGTTCCGGGTACCACTGGGGGTATGCGTACCCCACTTTGGGAAACACTGAAGAGAATGGTCGGAGGAGGGTGACAGTTGAGAGATTTTACGGGAGCCTTCAGGAGGTTTTAAGGACGGAGACAGTGATTACTACTTCAATGCAAGCTTTGATGTTTAGCCTGGATGTCATGCTTGCAGTGAACTGCCATGACCCATTTGGAAATACTTGGTGACATCTGCTTTTCAAAGACAGTACTGCTGTCACTGTCACGCCATCATTTATACAGTGGCATTTGGATTTTGAACACAAATTGGGAGAAATCCAGCAATGCGGTTAGATACACCCACCTGCTGCCATATATGTGTGATAGAATTGTCATGAAGGGGAACATTGTTATTTCTGCAGTCTTCTACTTCTTGCGTATGGCGTGCACAGTCTAAAGTTGTAGGACAACTTGTTCTATTTGATCTTATTTGATTGTGCACGCCGGGTTGATTGCATTCGTCAAAACAGGGACCACGTGAAGGTTGCAATCTCCCATTTCTGCAGTGAAATTGTAACACCTTTAAAATATACAGTGATTTAAGAGATGAAGATTTCACTGCTCATTTACTGCTCATCAAAAACGTAGTTTGAGGAAGAATCACGACGATAGACACAAAATGCTGGAGTAACTCAGTGGGGCAGGCAGCATCTCTGGAGAGAAGGAATGGGTGAAGTTTTGGCTCGAGAACCTTCTTTAAGGAAGAAGCATTTTCTTGCACGACTGCAATCCTAGTGGTAGTGGAGGGATGACTGTTTAGGGTTGCAATATGACCAAGTGGGCTGCATTTTGATGCATGGCATCGAGCGTGCATAGCGTTGAAGCTGCACTCAAGCATGTTAGTGGAGTGTTTTCTATCACACTGCTGACGTGTGTTTGTAGATGGTGGAAAAGCTTCAGGGAGTTAGGAGGCTAATTATTTGCCACAGGTATTAACCACTCACCTGGTCTGTAGTCTCATCACTGCCCTTTAACTGCTGAAGTCAGGAGTCAAGTGTTTTATTGTCATATGTCCCAGATAGAACAATGAAATTCTTACTTGCTGCAGCCCAACAGAATATGTAATTATAATAAATTATATAACAAAAACTCAGGAAAAAGAAGAACAAACAATAACAATGCAATAATAATAATAATAATAATAATAATAATAGTTTATTGTAATGCATAGATGATGAGGTGGTAGTGTGTAATAGCCTGATCGCTGTAAGTAATAGCCAATTTTCCAAGATAATAATAACAACATTAAACTGGAAATATATTTATTAATGTTTTGATTGATTGAATTGAGGAGCCACCTCTTGATTGAGAGATATAGCATGGAAACAGGCCCTTAAGCTCACCGAGTCTTCGCCAACCAGCAACCACCCATTCACACTAGTTCTATGTTATTCCCCTTTCAAATCCACTTCCGACACATTAGGGAAAATGTACAGTTAACCTACAAACCGCATGTCTTTGGGATTTGGGAGGAAACTGGGATATCCGGAGGGAACCCGTAAGGTCACAGGGTGAATGTGCAAGCTCCACATAGACAGCGTCCAAAGTCAGGATTGAACCCAGGTCTTTGGTGCTGTGAGGCAGCAGCTCTACCAGCTTTGCCACTTTGTCAACCAACAGTATACATTTTTTTCTACAAGTGTTCTAATGTTTGGTGAAGAATTTTTCAGTGACTTTAATCAGCCAGCTTCAAGCTTCACACGATTAGTTTGTATATTCATTTGACAGGGATTCATTTAGCGTATTTTCCTTTACACATTAAACAACTTTCAGACAATCATGTCATTGTAATATCTTTGGGATTCATTTTCTTCTTGAATCTTGATTTATTCCACTGATCTTTGTTCTTGTTTTCTTCTTTTGGGCTTGTAGTTTGGCCCAGTTGTGAAGATATGATAACAACTGACCTTCACCATCATTTACACAAACACATTCATCCCTTCCTGGTCCTTCAACTGTGGGCACAATCTATGATCAATAATAACTGAACTAATCTTACCGAAACATGCTTTGATTCAAGTTTGAGCCATTAGCCTATGGTTGAAGGCATTTCTAAACATTGTACAAAAAGTGAAGAGTAATCTTTTGGAATAGTTTGCCCAATAATTGAGTCAATTTTAAAAAGAGGTGAATTGTGCAAAATAAAGTATGAGACAAGTGCATAATTTCCTGTTTATTTAACTTTTTGCTCTTTATTGAGAAATCAGGATTTAAACCAAGAATTCCACTGAAGAATGTCCAAGCGTAGTTCATTGGAAAGCAGCTAAAATGATTTCTACCTGTGTTCTTTTCCTGGAATCTTAAAATTATGTGGATCTGAATAAGCGAATTGTGTCCTTTTGACACATTTTCTTACGTCATTTAAAATATTGCAGGAATCAGTATTTTGTGCCCGTTTCCATTGACATAAATGCTTGGCAGCTGTAAAAATTGAAAGAAGTGATTAAAGTCATTAATCAGTCTTGGGATCATGTCAGAAAAAAAAATCCAGAGTAATTTTCTCTGAAAAGAAAGTCTGGAATGTGTGGTTTGTGAGATTACAGCAGATTGTATTCAACCTTTTGAAGTGTGCAGAGGTGTGTATTTGTACTGTGTCCAACCACATTGTTCAGCATCAGCATTCTGAATGCCAAACACCTTGTACTTGAGCAAGACTGACACAATGGATCAATCAAAAGCAAAAATGTACAATATATTTAATTTGCTCATGGCCGTGACAAGAGGTCGGTGACAGTGTTTTGTGGCTCTTATGGGAATGAACGACCAATAAATCATTTATAAAAGACATTCTCCCCAGTGTCCTATAATATACATTCCATGGTCCTGTACTCGGCTAATTTTCATGTTCTAAACTTTTTGCAGTTACACATTTTCAAAATACATTAACAGCAAAGCAATGAGAATTACATTTATTTTAAACAACTTAGTGTGCAGACCTTTGACTCACGACCGTCCATCTTCCGAGACTTTTCAAAGCATCTTAAAAAAAATCCTGCTAATCTTTGAAAATGACTGTGATAAGTCAGGATGGAGAGGACAAAATATTCGGAGCGCTCGTCGTGTAATTGTGCCAACTTTTCATATTGTTTGGAGAGGTTCCAGCTCTGTCAGTGGAATTAGCATATGGTGACTTGGAGGAATCATCTTCCTCTTGCTTAATGCTTATTCATGATAGATGCTGCTGTGCGATGAAAAGATTCATCAATTTACCAGGCATTGAGCTAACACAAAGTAGATTAGAATTTGCAATTGCAGTCAGAATTACGAAGCGCTGAACACCTTTCAATTCTGGCAGATGCTGGAAAAATCGAAGGTAGACAAAAATGCTGGAGAAATTCAGCGGGTGAGGCAGCATCTATGGAGCTAAGGAATAGGCGACGTTTTGGGTCGAGACCCTTCTTCAGACTGATGTGGGGGTGCGGGGGGCGGGAAGAAGAAAGGAAGAGGCGGAGACAGTGGGCTGTGGGAGAGCTGGGAAGGGGAGGGGAAGAAGGGAGAAAGCAAGGACTACCTTAAATTGGAGGTCAATGTTCATACTGCTGGGGTGTAAACTACCCAAGCCAAATACGAGGTGCTGCTCCTCCAATTTGCAGTGGGACTCACTCTGGCCATGGAGGAGGCCCAGGACAGAAAGGTCGGATTCAGAATGGGAGGGGGAGTTGAAGTGCTGAGCCACCGGGAGATCAGGTTGGTTATTGTGAACTGAGCGGAGGTGTTGGGCGAAGCGATCGCCAAGCCTGTGCTTGGTCTCACCGATATAGAGCAGTTGACACCTAGAGCAGCGGATGCAATAGATGAGGTTGGAGGAGGTGCAGGTGAACCTCTGCCTCATCTGGAAAGACTGCTTTGGTCCTTGGATAGAGTCAGGGGGGGGAGGTAAAGCGACAAGTGTAGCATTTCCTGCTGTTGCAAGGGAAAGTACCAGGGGAGGGGGTGGTTTGGGTGGGAAGAGACAAATTGACCAGGGAGTTATGATGGGAGCGGTCTCTGCGGAAAGCCGAAAGGGGAGGAGATGGGAAGATGTGGCCAGTCCCAGTGGTGGGATCCCGTTGGAGGTGGCGAAAATGTCGGAGGATTATCTGTTGTATGTGACGGCTGGTAGGGTGGAAGGTGAGGACAAGGGGGACTCTGCCCTTGTTACGAGTGGAGGGGTGGGGAGTGAGAACGGAGCTACGGGATATAGAAGAGACCCTGGTGAGAGCCTCATCCATAGTAGAAGAGGGGAACCCCCGTTTCCTGAAGAATGAGGACATCTCCGATGCCGTAGTTTGGAACTCCTCATCCTGGGTGCAGATGTGGCATAGACGGAATAATTTGGAGTAGGGGATAGAGTCCTTACAGGAATTAGGGTGGGAAGAAGTGTAGTCCAGATAGCCATGGGAGTCAGTGGGTTTGTAGTAGATGTCGGTCAGCTACACTTGTCGCTTTACCTCCCCCGTTGACTCCATCCAAGGATCTAAGCTGTCTTTCCAGGTGATGCAGAGGTTCACCTGCACCTCCTCCAACCTCATCTATTGCATTCGCTGCTCTAGGTGTCAACTGCTGTATATCATTGAGACCAAGCGCAGGCTTGGTGATCGCTTCGCCCAACACCTCCGCTCAGTCCGTATTAACCAACCTGATCTCCAGGTGGCTCAGCACTTCAACTCCCCCTCCCATTCCAAATCCGACCTTTCTGTCCTGGGCCTCCTCCATGGCCAGAGTGAGTCTCACTGCAAGTTGGAGGAGCAGCACCTCGTATTTGGCTTGGGTAGTTTACACCCCAGCAGTATGAACATTGACCTCCAATTTAAGGTAGTCCTTGCTTTCTCCCTCCTTCCCCTCCCCCTCCCACAGCCAACTGTCTCCGCCTCTTTATTTCTTCTTCCAGCCCCCCCCCCACCCCCACATCAGTCTGAAGAAGGGTCTCGACCCGAAACGTCGCCATTTCCTTCACTCCATAGATGCTGCCTCACCCGATGAGTTTCTCCAGCTTTTTTTGTCTACCTTCTATGGAAATGATAGTTCAGTTGTTGTTAAGAAGTGTTTTTTTTGGGTTATATTTTCATGGGGTGTGGATGTTGCTGGCATTCGTTATCCATCACTAATTTGCCTGAACCAATCAACAATGTGTAGGAAGGAGCTGCAGACTCTGGTTTACACCAAAGACAGACACAAAATGCTGGAGTAACTCGGCGGGACAGGCAACATCTCTGGAGAGATGGAATGGGTGATGCTTCGCGTCGAGAACCTTCTTCAGACTGAGAGTCAGGGGAGAGGGATTCCAGAGATATGGAAGGGCAAGGTGTGAAAACGACAGATCAAAGCAGACGATGTTTAGGAAATGTAGAATGGTTCATTGTTAACTGAGGAGATGGTGACAATGAGGCATACAATCAGTAATATTTAATCAGGTGGACAGTAGAACTAGTTGGAGAACTGGGATGGGGGAGGGATGCAGAGCGAGGGAAAGCAAGGGTTACTAGTAGTTAGAGAGATCAATATTCTTACCGCTGGGGGTGCAAAATCAACAATACTGGTGGGCCTGGAATTTGTCAATGCAGGATAAGATTATGAAAGGACAAATTGTTATCACAAATCCATACATTTTAAGATTATATTGGGAAAGAAGATGTGTCTAAGGGAGAAGCAGAGGATTTTGTAGTAACCTAAAATTGGAGAATTCATTGTTCATTCCTTTGGGTTGGGTATAAAGAATATGAGGTGCTGTTCCTCCAGTTTGACTGTGGGCTCACTCTAGCAATGGAAGAGGCCCAGGGCAGAAAGATCAGTGTGGGAATGGGAAAGGGGCTTAGACTATAGACAATAGACAATAGACAATAGGTGCAGGAGTAGGCCATTTGGCTCTTCGAGCCAGGCATAAAATGGTTGGCATCCAGGAGATCCCTCATGAAATACAACACCTCATATTTCGTCTGGTAGCTTACAACCCAATTGAAATCTCCAATTTTATGTGACTACAAAACTCTCCCCACTCATTGATTTCCCCTTAAACCACATCCCCTCTCCCCTATGCCATCTCCTGGACTCACACCTATTTCCTCCCCCCCCCTTCCCTTTCACCTACATTCCTTCCTCTAGCTTCACATTTGCAACTCATCAATCCTTTTGCCCCACACGTTCTGTCTTTTCATCTCTGGCCTTTGTCGACCATCTGCCTATTGAAACCCCCCCTCACCTCTCTCAACCTATGACCTGTCAGGCTTTGTCCTGCACCTCCTCTCTTTCAGTTTTCTTCCCCCCATGATAGATCAATTAGTAAGTTTGCAGATGACTAGTCGGCATGGTGGCGCAGCGGTACAGTTGCTGCTTTCCAGCGCCAGAGACCCGGGTTCGATCCTGACTACGGGTTCTGTCTGTACGGAGTTTGTACGTTCCCCCTGTGATCGCGCGGGTTTTCTCCAGGTGCTCCGCTTTCCACACTCCAAAAAACATGCAGGTTTGTAGGTTAATTGGCTTTGGTAAAATTGTAAATTTATAGTGCTATATAGTGTATCGTGCTGGGGTGGTATGGGGTGGCGTGGAGTCGGTGGGCTGAAGGCCTTTTTCCATGCTGCATCTCTAAAGTCTGTGTCTGGGGATATGGATTGTGTGCAGTTGGTTCCACAGAACTAAAGCAGTATTAAATATGAATGTTACTGTATTTTGGAATCATGTCCTGACCTAGACTTGGAGCACTTACCCATATGTTTTACTCTAAAAAAGCTTAATGCATGTAACAGAAGGTTATTTATTTTAAATTCCAATGTAACTTGACCATTTTTGAATTACTTCCCTGTTTTTTCTTACTTCCTTTATGCATTCATGTCTTTATGAACTGAGAGATGTAAAAGATTATTTTATTTCCATTTGGTCGGGCTGCCTATTGCAAATAGCCCAATTGTTGTGAATTAAAATCCCAGCAACATTAATCTGTTAAATTAGGGTCAAACACCAGGAAAATTTCAATGAGGGTTTATGGATTGTTAATTGGTTTCCTAATGATCTGGATTTTGCACCAGTTATTAAATAATTGATTGTTGATAAACGGCACAAATCTGTTGTGGATTTAGTGTAGATTAGCTTGAAATCAGTGTTTGATCCATTATAGATAAGCAGCAGATGTTTGGTCGGGAAGTATACATTTAATTAAAGTCATTTATAGAATGTACTGGCTGTCCCCATTAAAGAAAAGATGTGGAGACTTGAGAGGGTGCAGAGGAGGTTTATCCGAAGGAATGGGCAACGTCGCCCAGTCCTTCTCTCCAGAGATGCTGCCTGTTACTCTGGCCTTTTGTGTCTACCTTCCATTTTAACCAGCATCTGCAGTTCTTTCTCACACAGATTTATCAGAATGCTGCCTGGATTACAGGGAGAGGTTGGATAGACTTGGATTGTTTTCTCCAGAACGTCGGAGGTTGAGGGGAGACTTGATAGAGGTATATAAAATTCAGAGAGTCGTAGGTAGGGTAGACAATCAGAACCTTTTTCCCAGGGTGGAAATGTCTAATACTAGAGGGCATGACTATAATGTGAGAGGGAGAAAGTTGAATTGAGATGTGTGAGCAAGTTTTTTTTGTACAGAGGGTGGTGGGGTCTGGAACACAATGTCAGAGGTGGCGGTGGAGGCAGATATAATAGTGCCATTTAAGAAGCTTGTGGATATATTTTTTTAGTTTTTAACCATCTGCGCCGACTTGCAATCCCTGAACATTAACACTATCCTACACACAGTAGGGACAATATACAATTATACCAAGGCAATTAACCTACAAACCTGTACGTCTTTGGAGTGTGGGAGGGAACTGGAGATCCTGGAGAAAACACACACAGGTCGCAGGGAGAACATACAAAGTATGTACAGTCAGCACCCATAGTCAGGATCGAGCCCAGGTCTCTGGTGCTATAAGGCAACAACTCTACCGCTGTACCACAGTGCCACCCTAGGTACATGGATATGTGGGTAATGAAGGGCTATGGATCATGTACAGGCAGATGAATTCAGTTCAGCTAGGCATCATGTTTGGCGTAAACACTGTGAGTTCCTGTGCGGTACAGTTCTATGTAAATTTAAGATAGAGAAAATACATGAGGTTAAAAGAGAGGAATAAAAGAGAGAACAATTAAAATAAATAGCTTTTATATTTTTCAAATCTCGTTTTTTAAATAATTTCTGAATGAAATTAAAATAATTTTGTTTAGGATTTGAGTGGTTGTTGACTTGAAGTGTCATTATTTTATTTCCATTATATTATCATGGATCTGGCTGCCTAATCCACATAGCCCATTGTTATAAATTAAAATCCCATCAATATTGACCTGTTAAATTGGGGGCTATCACCAGGAAAACAGCTAAAAGAGTTTTTGGATTGTTGTAAAAATGAATTGGTTTGTTAATGAGTAGGAAGGAACTGCAGATGCTGATTTAAACCAAAGATAGACACAAAATGCTGAAGTAGGGGGTGCCGTCCAGTTGGGTATGGCTGCCCTGCCTGCAGCTGTTTGTCCTTTCACTCCTTTTTTATTTTTAGTATGTTAAAAAGTGTTTTGTTTGGAGGTCTATTCTTTTTATGTGTGGGGGGGGGGTGGAAGGGGGGGGAGGGGGAAACTGTATTTCTTAGTCCCTACCTTGTCGGAGAGGCGGCTTTCCTCCGAGCAGCAACTTCAACCCGTCCTCGCGGCCTACCATCAGGGTCTGGAGCGGCGTTTCCTGAGGGGAGCGGCCAGAACCACGGCTTTGGCGGCGGACCAGCGCTGGAATGCTATCGCGGAGCGGAGCGGGCGATGCCTTGCCCGGGTTGCCGCACTGGAGCTCCGGTGTGCTGAGTCCGCCGATGAACATCACGGAGCTGCGGGACTGTGGAGCGGCCAGCCGCGGTCGGCGGCACTGACCTTAAACATCGCGTAGCCTGAGATCTCTCGCCGGGATCTGGACGGTGGAGGACCGTCCAGCGCGACCTGTTGGCTTGGGTTGCCGCGGTTCCAGGCATTCCAAGCAGCTGAGAGGGAGCACCATCACCCAGCGAGAAGGGCCTGAAACATCGGGCCCCATAGCAGCAACTGCGGAGGCCTTAATAGGCCCGACTATGGGTGGACAAGGGGATGGGGACTGGACTTGATGCCTTCCCCCACAGTGGGAACCATTGTTGGGGGATATTTTTATATTTTACTAGATGAAGTGCAGACCCGTTGGGTCTTTTCCTCCAAAGCACGGTTGCGGGGTGGGAATCTGGCACCCACAAACACACACACTCATCACACCCCTTGATATTATCTTAATTTTATTAATTGGCTTATTTTATCCAATCTCCACCCTATCCACTAACGAATAGCCCTCACCTCTCAGGTGTGTCTAGGGGGGGGGGCAGAGAGAGTGTACACAGACAGAGTGGAAGAGAGAGAGAGAGAGAGGGCAGAGAAAAAGATAAAGATCAAAGAGAGAGAGAGCAGAGATAGGGGTAGGGGGTAGAGGGTGAAGAGTGTGGATGGAGGCGGAAGAGTGGGGAGGGGGAAGGGGGTGGGGGAGAGAGGGAAGGGGTTGGGGAGGGAAAGGGGTGGGGGGCGGGGGGTGGGGGAGAGAGGGAAGGGGGTGGGGGAAGGGGAGGGAAGGGGGAGATGGAAGGGGGTGGGGGAGAGAGGGATGGGGTGGAGGAGGAGGGGGAGGAGAGGGAGAGGGTGAGGAGAGGGAGATGGAGAGGGGGAGGAGAGAGGGATGGGGAGGGGGAGAGAGGGATGGGGGAGAGAGGTGTGGGGGAGGGGGAGGGATGGGGAGGGAGGGGAGGAGGGAGATATGGTTGGGGAGGGAGGGGGAAGAGTGTGGAGGGAGGGGGAGAGGGGTGGGGGAGAGAGGGGAAATAGAGGGGAGGGAGAGTGGAAGGGGGAGTGGTAGGGACAGTCTATCTGTTCCCCATTCCCTATCACCCCCAATCCTCTTTCTCTATTCCCACACACGTGATGACGCCCTTCGACACAGGCTGCGGGGGTGGGGGGGAGGGGCTGGGGCTGGGGCTGGGGCTGCTGCAAAGCCATATGTAAATGGATCCATTCCGATTGGACATCTGTGAGCATTGGGCATTGTGACATCACACGATGGAACGTTCACCAACATTCTATGGGTGAGAGCTGTTTTTTAAAACATTTTGAAATTTGGGGGGGGGGGGGGAGAAGGATTTTATTTTATGTTAAATTTCTTTATAATGTTATGTTGTATTCTTATTAATGTGCTGCAATGGCAACTCGAAATTCACTACACCAATTGGTATATGTGACAATAAATGAACCTTATGAACCTTATGAGAGGTTAGAGAGGAGATTAACACAGTGGAAAGGAAGGACATTAGCTTGGAGGATGTGGAATCGGTATGGGTAGAGCTGCGAAACACTAAGGGGCAGAAAACGCTGGTGGGTGTTGTGTACAGGCCACCTAACAGTAGTAGTGAAGTTGGGGATGGCATCAAACAGGAAATTAGAAATGCGTGCAACGAAGGCAAAACAGTTATAATGGGTGACTTCAATCTACATATAGATTGGGTGAATCAAATTGGCAGGGGTGCTGAGGAAGAGGATTTCTTGGAATGAATGCGGGATAGTTATCTAAACCAACATATAGAGGAACCAACGAGAGAGCAGGCTATTCTAGACTGGGTATTGAGTAATGAGGAAGGGTTAGTTAGCAGTCTTGTTGTGCGTGCCCCCTTGGGCAAGAGTGACCATAATATGGTTGAGTTCTTCATTAGGATGGAGAGTAACATTGCTAATTCAGAAACAATGGTTCTGAACTTAAAGAAAGGTAACTTTGAGGGTATGAGACGTGAATTGGCCAAGATTGACTGGCAATTAGTTCTAAAAGGGTTGATGGTGGATATGCAATGGAAGGCATTTAAAGACTGCATGGATGAACTACAAAAATTGTTCATCCCAGTTTGGCAAAAGAATAAATCAGGGAAAGTAGTGCATCCGTGGATAACAAGGGAAATCAGGGATAGTATCAAAGCAAAAGATGATGTGTACAAATTAGACAGAAAAAGCAGCATACCAGAGGACTGGGAGAAATTCAGAGACCAGCAGAGGAGGACAAAGGGCTTAATTAGGAAAGGGAAAATAGATTATGAAAGAAAACTGGCAGGGAACATAAAAACTGACTGCAAAAGTTTTTATAGATATGTGAAGAGAAAGAGATTAGTTAAAACAAATGTAGGCCCCTTGCAGTCAGAAACAGGTGAATTGATCATGGGGAACAAGGATATGGCAGACCAATTGAATAACTACTTTGGTTCCGTC
>CM075977.1:102063508-102324937 GCA_038087875.1 Malacoraja senta
TGTGATCATGTCTGATCATCCACAACAGCATCCCCTTTCCCATCAGAACTGCCCCTCCATCGACTCTTTTAAGTCAAGACTAAAGACTTATCTATACTCCCAAGCCTTTCCTGACGTCCTCTGAGTGAGGGCTACATGTATATATGTATGTAGTTTGTTTTGTTTATGCTATTCTTATAACAAATGTAAAGCACTTTGGCCAACGAGAGTTGTTTTTTAAATGTGCTGTATAAATAAATGTGACTTGACTTGACAATCAGTACCTCATTCCTGCCTTCTCCCCATATCCCCTGAGTCCGCCATCTTTTAAGAGCCCTATCTCGTTCTCTCTTGAAAGTATCGAGAACATTTCCTGTTTTGAGTTTTGAGTCTTTTTAAGGATGCAACTTATTTTTTACTTTAGAACTTGAAAGGGTGATTTAGTTAAAGTGTTAAAAAGGTACAGAGATTGAAAAGGGTAAACCGAAGAAATGGATGTGCAGAGAATGTGTCCAGGAGGACCACAAGCTCTGCTCATCCCCAATAATAATATATAAATTTCTATTTATAACACCTTCATAAATAGGGCAGGCAGCAAGATCCTTAACACCATTTATGGTCGGGTCCATTGTTCCCTGAAAGTAGCAACACTTGTAGATAGTCGGTTTTTTTTAGAGATTCAGCAGAGAAACAGGTCCTTCGGCCCACTGAGTCCACGCCGACCAGCAATCACCCTGCACATTAACACTATCCTACACACACTAGGGACAATTTACACATACACCAAGCCAATTAACCTACATACCTGCACGTCTTTGTAGTGTGGGAGGAAACCGAAGATCTTGGAGAAAACCCTGGCAGGTCACGTAGAGAACGTGCAAACTCCGTACATACAGCCCCCCATAGTCAGGTTCGAACCAGGGTCTCCGGCGCTGCAAGCGCTGTAAGGCAGCAACTCTACCGCTGCGCCACAAAATTAGTATTAAGCTTGGCCTCATAGGTTGGAGCATTGAGTAAAATAGTCAGGAAGTCATGTTGCAGCTTCACAGGACTTTGTTTAAGCCGCATTTGGAGTATTGTATGCAGTTCTGGTCGCCTCATTGCAGGAAAGCATGTGCAAGCTTCGGAAAGTGGATGGAAGAGGATTAGGGAGTATTAACTATAAGGAGATACACCAAGTTGTGGATTAACAGTGAATCAGGCGGCATCTCTGAAGAACACGGATAGGTGACATTTTGTGTCGGGACACTGCTTCAGACTGAAGAGGGGGGATTAGTTTAATTTGGCAACATGTTTGGCACAGAGTTTGTAAGTCAAAGGGCTGGTCCTTTACTGTACTGTTCTATGTTTTATATTGTAGATTTTGTCTAGATTTGTTCCTCTAGCAGTTTGTTTTTTTCTCAAGATTCCAATATTTGTCTCTCCAATACAAATAAATGGTTGAAACTAGCTATCACCTGATCTACTGAGTGTGTTTGAAACTCTTTCTGTGGTTTTTTTCATAGTTGAGTCCCAGCCTGGAGCCAAACTAGTGCTAATTCATATCTCAATGTTACCTCCTGTATCTCTGACCAGATGAGGTAAATGTCCATCCTCAGTATCTGATAGAAGTCAATGAATCACCTGAAACTCTTCACCACAACACTTTCTGCCCTGCAACCATGACTATAGTCCAAAGGAAGTTAATTGGCTGTAAGGGGCATTGAATATCTTGAATATAAACCAGAAATGTTGAAGATACTCAGTCGGTCATGCAGATGAAGAGAGAAAAAAACGTAAGATTTTAGTTTTAATGATCATTCGGCAATCCTTATTTTGTTTCAGATTTCTAGTACCTGCAGTTTGTATTGCTTTTGCTGTCTCCTATATATGGTATATATATATATGTGGAAGGCAAGATGAGGTTTAAAAGCAATTGCGCCAATTGCAAAGACAAACATTAGGAAATTGTACATGAGGTTATAGTGGGTTGCAGTAAGTAAAACAAATTCCAATTCACCAAAGTTGTATGCACACGGTGTTCTTGCTATGAATGTTTTTATAAATGGCAAAGATATAGTCAGTGAGAGTCGCCTAATTTATCAGGACTTACGTTTGTTTGTAGATTGAAGTGCGAGACATAAAGTATGTTGTTTTCAACGAGTTAAAGCACAAAAAAGGTGAATTTGCAGGACCATTCTCAGAAATGCAATCACGGCGGCGCAGTGGAAGAGTTGCTGCCTTACAGCGAATGCAGCGCCGGAGACCCAGGTTCGATCCCGATTACAGGCGCTGTCTGTACGGAGTTTGTACGTTCTCCCCATGACCTGCGTGGGTTTTCTCCGAGATCTTTGGTTTCCTCCCACATTCCAAAGATGTACAGGTTTGTAGGTCAATTGGCTTGGTAAATGTAAAAATTGTCCCTAGTGGGTGTAGGATAGTGTTAATGTGCGGGGATCGCTGGTCGGCGCGGTCCCAGTGGGCTGAAGGGCCTGTTTCCGTGCTGTATCTCTAAACTAAACTAAACTAAACTAAATGGGATTGGTTTCTATCCAATGCTCCATATTTCCTTGCACTTACCTTTGTGTCAGGATAAACTTGGGGGAATGTAACATGTTATTTACATTGGTAAATGCTGAATTCTACTCACTTAGATTACTGCCTCCAGGCAGATTGAAACTTCCCTTTCAAAGTGATGCCTATGTACTGAATTGCAACGTAATGAATCTTCCAAGTCTCAAACATGGATAGAGTCAGAGTCATAGAATGATACAGTGTGGAAACAGGCCCATCGGCCCAACTTGCCCACACCGGCCAACAATATCCCATCTACACTAGTCCCACTTGCCTGTGCTTGGTCCATATCCCTCCAAACCTGTCCAAAGCAAGTACCTGTTAACTGTTTCATAAACAATGGGATAGTCCCAGCCTCAACCACCTCCTCTGGCAGCTTGTTCCATACACCCACCACCCTTTGTGTGAAAATGTTACCCCTCGGCGTCCCATTAAATCTTTTCCCCTTCACCTTGAGCCTATATCCTCTGGTCCTCAATTACTTTCTCTGGAAACTCATTCAATATACCCACAAGGACAGGTTTGGAGTGATATGGACCAAACTCAGGCAGGTGGGACCGGTGTAGCTGGGACATGTTGGCTGTTGTGGGCAGGTTGGGCCGAAGGGCCCGTTTCACTCTATGATTCCATGACTCTGACTCTATGACACCATCCTTTGTGTGAAGGTGTTACATCAGGATGTTATAGGCCATGGGCCGGCGGTCGGAGCTCGTCTCCTGGGATCCCCGATGAGGGATCCCAGGCTCTGGACGCCGCGGCTGTGGCTAGAAGCTCTGCAGACTGCAGCTTCAGGATGTAACAGTCCGCGATGAAAAGTCCACGCTGCGCTCGACTCCTGGAAAGGCCGCTCCAATCCATGCTGTTAGGCCGGGAGGGAGGCAACATGGAAAAAATCGCCTCTCCATGGAGGAGGCGACCAAAAGTGGTTCCCCCCTTTCCCCCTCTCACCACCCCCCACACAAGACACACTGAGAGACACTAAACAAACATTTGGACACTGAAAAAAACAAAAAAAGTAGAAATAACGAACAAGCTGCTGGCAGGGCAGCCGTCTCGCAGCGCCCCCACTGACCAGTCTTCATATATGTCTCTGCATTACAAACAGCAGAGAAATATTCAATGAGGAATCTCTTTCAGCTCCACACATAGATGACAATTTTGGTTTCTGAGGGGGCCTATTCTCTCTTTAGTTCATATTTTTCCCATTAATATACTTACCAGATCTCTTTAATTTTGTCTGCCAGAGAAGAGGTTTAGATGGATGGTGCCTGGATTAGAGAATATCCCCGATGTGTTTTTTTTTCTTTTTAGATGAGGAGAGACTGATGGTGGCATGTTTAATAATGAGATACATAGATATGAACCACAGTCAGAACCTTCTTCCCCGGTTGGAAATGGCAAATACTGGAGGGCAGAGCTAAAAGTTCAAAGAATAAAAGTTGAAAAGAGATTAACAGAGCAAGCCTATTATACAGAGAGTGATAGAGGCCTGGAGTAATATAGGACGGAAACAGGTTCTTCAGCCCAACTCATCCATAGTGACCAAAATGCCCCATCTTAGCTAGTGTAATTTACCTGTGTTTGGCCCATATCACCTCTAAAGGTGATATGGGCCAAACACACTACTCAAGCCTCACGTCAAAAACCTTGGCATGATATTTGACTCAGCACTGAAATTTGACAAACAAGTCAATGCCGTGGTAAAAGCTAGCTTCTTTCAGCTTCGGACGATAGCTAAAATAAAACAATTCCTCCAGCTTGATGACCTCGAAAAGATTATCATCACATTTATCTCCTCCCGCCTAGATTACTGCAACTCCCTTTACACTGGCATCAGCCAATCTTCCCTGTCCCGCCTGCAACTGGTCCAAAACGCCGCAGCTAGACTCCTGATGGGCACCCGAAAAAGGGACCACATCACCCCGATCCTGGCCTCTCTCCACTGGCTCCCTGTGCGGTTCCGTATAAATTTCAAGACCCTCCTCTATGTCTACAAAGCCCTCAATGGGCTTGCACCCACCTACATTAAAAGTCTTCTCACCCACCACACCACCTCCAGGTCCCTCAGATCGGCCGACTTGGGGTTGCTGAATGTCCCGCGGTCTAGGCATAAGCTCAGGGGCGACCGCGCCTTTGCGCTTGCAGCTCCTAGACTGTGGAACAACATCCCCCTTCCCATCAGAACTGCCCCCTCCATCGACTCCTTTAAGTCTAGACTAAAAACGTATCTGTACTCCCAAGCCTTTCCTGACGTCCTCTGAGCGAGGGCTATATGTATATATGTATGTAGTTTGTTTGTTTATACTATTCTTATAACAAATGTAAAGCACTTTGGTCAATGAGAGTTGATTTTTAAATGTGCTATATAAATACATTTGACAACTTGACTTGACTTAAAGCTTTCCTATACATGTACCTGTCCCATAGTGCCTGGACGACTGCTTGCAGTCCTGCCAGCGGTGGTGGTAGAAGCAGATATGACAGGGGCATTTAAGAGGCATTTAAATAGGCACATGGTAATGCAGGGAATAGAGGGATATGGATCACATACAGGGCAGGGGAGTTAAGTTGAATTTTCTCAACCTGCTCAGCACAAAACATTGTGGGGCGAAGGGCCTCTTACTGTCCTGCAGTTTAGTTTAGTCTAGTTTAGAGATACAGTGTAGAAACAGGCCCTTCAGCCCACCTAGACCAGACTGACCAGCAATCCCTGCACATTAATACTACCCTACACACACTGGGACAATTATACATTTATACCAAGCCAATTAACCTATAAACTTGTACATCTTTGGAGTGTTGGAAGAAATTGAAGATCTTGGAGAAAACCCACACAGGTCATGGAGAACATACAAACTCCGTACAGACAAGCACCCGCATTCAGGATCGAACCCGGGTCTCTGGTGCTGTAAGGCAGTAGCTCTACCTCCACGCCACCATGCCACCCAGAGCTATCTCATGACCCCCATGTTATATGGTATGGGTGATATGTTAGATCGCAAAGGCAATTAAGAGAGGACAATTAAATGCTGGCTCTGCCTCCATAGCCCTTGAACAAATGAAAAAAACCATAAACATGATGGAACTATTTAAATTATACTTCCTGTGGAGCCCTCAAATGTCCAGTTTTACATCTGGGCTTCCAAACGCAAACAATTGTGATTAGAACTGGTTGAATTGAAGCACGTGGTCTGATGATGGGGCCCAAGTTCCACTGAGCCTTCTGTTATTGCCTAGGAGTTTATATTTAATTCACAATGGTGACTTTGTTCTGTTCTTTGGCATCCATTTCCATTTCAGTTGAAAGAATGTGCCCTATCAGTTAAAAGAGGTGAAAGTATGTAAGGGGTCACATCTCTGTGACACATTTGAAGTTCAAAGGATGTGGGTTCCATGGCCTTTGCCAGCAGTTATTCTCCGCCATTTGTTAACCTGAACCCACCAGCTATAATTTGGAAAGGAAGCCACATTTAAGTTAAACTAAATAGTTTTCTTTCTTTGGCCCAGTGGAGCTTTCATGCCACTCTGATACCTTTCGTGATTATTTTATCTGGTACCAACTCACAAATCACCAAATTCGATCAATTCAAGAGCAATGTCCCCAAAAAGCGAACAAACCCGACAGATGCTTGAAGATTCAGCACGTCAGGCAGCATCCGTCAAAAGATAAACAGGGTTAACATTTTGGATCAATGACGCCAACGAAGGGTTCAATAAAATTGTGCTGCTTGCTCCGATATAATTGAAAAGTGGAGAAAAAGGCAGATTCTGTTACCCATGTAAATTTATAGCTTAAATCCATTAGGAATTTATTCATCATAGACTATGACATCCAGGTTCTGGTTCATTATTCCTTCATAATACAACAGAAAATTACAGCACAAATGGAGAGGCACTCAGCAGTGAACAGAGAGAGTACTGAGTACTCACAGGCCTGACAAAACACCAAGCACAAATAGTACAGCAATCAATGCAAGAGAAATAGGGCAATTAACACCAAAGGTTATTCAACAGCATTCAACTGTAAGGGATATCCTGCTGATATGCACAAAGGCCACAAACGCTACTTCACATCCCTATATATCATACTTCCTTTCACCAGTATTTTATACTTCCTCTCCGCACTCCGAGACCCGCGGTCCGAATAATTTCCAATGTCCTCCACTGTGGATTAATATAACTGAGAACGTGAGAGCAGTGCTGAAAGAAGTCACTGTGCAAAAAGGCAAAACTAAATGAAGCTAAAGAAAAATATGGAAGTTCTATGTAAGTATCCAAAGAACATCCTTAAAACTTTCTGCTAATTTTTCCAAGTTCAAAAAACCTTGTCTACCTGAAATTTGAAAGCAACAGTAACAGGAAACCCAGACCTCAGTGCACTGTATGAAACCAATTCAACAATAGCATTCCTTCTCTCCAGAGATGCTGCCTGTGACTCGGCTTGTACTCGCTAGAATTTAGAAGATTGAGCGGGGTTCTTATAGAAACTTACAAGATTCTTAAGGGTTTGGACAGGCTAGATGCAGGAAGATTGTTCCCGATGTTGGGGAAGTCCAGAACAAGGGGTCACAGTTTAAGGATAAGGGGGAAATCTTTTAGGGCCGAGATGAGAAAATCATTTTTCACACAGAGTGGTGAATCTGTGGAATTCTCTGCCACAGAAGGTAGTTGAGGCCAGTTCATTGGCTATATTTAAGAGGGAGTTAGATGTGGCCCTTGTGGCTAAAGGGATCAGGGGGTATGGAGAGAAAGCAGGTATGGGATACTGAGTTGGATGATCAGCCATGATCATATTGAATTTCGGTGCAGGCTCGAAGGGCCGAATGGCCTACTCCTGCACCTTTTTTCTATGTTTCTATGTTTCTATGTCCTGCTGAATTACTCCAGCATTTTGTGTCCATCTTTGGTTTAAACCAGCATCTGCAGTTCCTTCCTTCAACAATAGTACTGTTCTCTGAGATTACATATTTGACTGAATAATATCACTATTAGCTCCAAAGTACTCATTTAGCAATATGTAATATCATAAGGATGACCTACACATGAGAATAATACTCGGCATAATTTGTGATGACTGATTAAAATTCTAGGAAATCCCAGTCCAGTATTGGTAAACAATATTGTGCTGTCCAAAATGCATTGTCAGTGTCCTGCATGGTACTGTGTAGGAAGGAGCTGTGGATACAGGTTACAACCGAAGATAGACCCCAAAAAACGGAGTAACTCAGTGGGTCAGGCAGCATCTCTGGAGAAAAGGAATAGGTGACGTTTCGGGTCAAGAAGGGTCTGAAGAAAGGTCATGACCCGAAACATCACCTATCCCTTTTCTCCAGTGATGCTGTTTGACCCGCTGACTTACTCCATCTTTTTGTGTCTATCCTGCATGGTACTGTATGGTTGTCAATGTCACCTTCACCAATGGTATTTATATATGGAGATCCTTCAATGGATATATTTGCATTACGTCTCACTATGCCATTTCTTATGCAAAGAACATGTCTACCATTCATCACGTGGGGAATGGAAGTGAACACAAGGTTTCAGGAGGTCGGAGATGCAGAGTTCCATTGACAGCACCTTCAGAATTCGTGCCAGTGAAATTCCAGATGTCTGGATGGCCTGCTATTTGCATCAAGTGGGTTAAAATTCCTACGGTGTCTTCTGAGTTTGATCAACGCTGTGAAATGATATCACTGTCGTGGGCTTGATCACAAACAATGATAGACAATAGACAATAGGTGCAGGATTAGGCCATTCGGCCCTTAGAGCCAGCACCGCCATTCACTGTGATCATGGCTGATCATCCACAATCAGTACCCCGGTCCTGCCTTCTCCCCATATCCCTTGACTCCACTATCTTTATGAGCTCTATCTAACTCTTTCTTGAAAGCATCCAGAGAATTGGCCTCCACTGCCTTCTGAGGCAGAGAATTCCACAGATTCACAATTCTCTGGATGAAAAAGGTTTTTCCTCATCTCCATTCTAAATTCACTGGCACCCCTTATTCTTAAACGGTGGCCCCTGGTTCTGGACTCCCCCAACACCTGGACCATGTTTCCTTCCTCTAGCGTGTCCAATCCCTGAATAATCTTTTATGTTTCAATAAGATACCCTCTCATCCTTCTAAATTCCAGTGTATGACAAGCCCAGTCGCTCCATTCTTTCAACATATTACAGTTCCGCCATCCCGGGAATTAAACTCGTGAACCTACGCTGTACTGCCTCAATAGCAAAAATGTCCTTCCTCAAATTTGGAGACCAAAATTGCACACAATACTCCAGTGTGGTCTCACCAGGGCCCTGTACAACTGTGGAAGGACCTCTTTGCTCCTATACTCAACTCCTCTTGTATGAAGGCCAACATGCCATTGGCTTTCTTCACTGCCTGCTGTACCTGCATGCTTACTTTCAGTGACTGATGAACAAGGACACCCAGATCTCATTGTACTTCCCCTTTTTGTAACTTGACACCATTCAGATAATAATCTGCCTTCCTGTTCTTGCCACCAAAGTGGATAACCTCACATTTATCCACATTAAACTGCATCTGTCATGCATCTGCCCACCCACCCAACCTGTCCAAGTCACCCTGCATCCTCAGAGCATCCTCCTCACAGTTCACACTGCCACTCAGATTTGTGTCATCTGCAAAATTACTAATGTTATTCTTAATCCCTTCATCTAAATCATTAATTTATATTGTAAATAGCTGCGGTCCCAGCACCGAGCCTTTCGGTTCCCACTGGTCACTGCCTGCGATTTTGAAAGGGACCCATTAATCCCTACTCTTTGTTTCCAGTCTACCAACCAGTTTTCTATCCATATCAGCACCCTACCCCCAATACCATGTGCCATAATTTTGCCCACTAGTCTCCTATGTGGGACCTTATCAAAGGCTTTCTGAAAGTCCAGGTACATTACATCTACTGGCTCTCCTTTATCCATTTTCCTAGTTACATCCTCAAAAAATTCCAGAAAATTAGTCAAGTATGATTTCCCCTTTGTAAATCCCCTTCGAAGAGACGGAGTACAGGAAGGAGATAGAGAACTTGATAACATGGTGTTAAGCCAACAACGTCTACCAGGTTAGCAAGAAAACAAAGCTAATTGTCGACTACAGAAAGTGTGGTTGAGTACATGCCCCTATTACAATTAAGGGTGTTGAAGTGGAAATATTTGAGTGCTTCAAGTTACTTGCCGTTAATATTATGAACGATCTGGCATGACCAACTACATTGGTTCAAGTGACGGCCAAGGAGGCCTTTACTTCCTACGGATACTGAGAAAATTTGCTATGTCTCCGATGACTCTTACTAACTTCTACAGATGCAGCACAGAAAGCATACTATCGGATTTGGGAACACCTCTTCCCATGTCGGCAAGAAATTGCAGAGAATAGAGCCTAGTGACCAGACTCCCCACCATTGACTCCACCTACACTTCACAACGCCTCGGTAAAGCAGCCAACAAAATCAAAGACTTGTCCCACCATGGTCATTCATTCTTCTCCCTGTTCCTTTGGCCAGAAGATACAAAAGCTTAAAAGCATGCATTGTCAAACTCAGGAAAAGTTTTATCTGCTCTATCAGGCTTCTGAACAGTCCCACCATAAGCTTGGTGGGACCGTTCTGTCTGAAGTACTGTCTTAAGTACTGTTTGATTCACCTCTACCCCATTGCGAATATTGGGCTTTGTCTATGATAAAACTGATGCGCGTACTACAATGCTCAGTACTATACTACATTGTAAAAGAAATATAAGGCCACCATTGACTTAACCAAGTCATGCCATCCATAAGGCCTGGTCAATGTAATCATCAAATGATATCAACTGGTAGAATTAAAATTATAAATGTTAAGATACAGTGATGGTGTAGAGATGTTACAGCAGGGGTCGGCAACCTAAGGCCCGAATTCATCCGGCCAGCAGGCGTAACACAAAACACACACAACACTTATCCGAGAGTAATTCTCACACACACGCAGTCAATTGACACAAAGATCTGTTTTGTAGTAAATGCCTACTTTGTTCTGTGTGCTGAAGCAAAGCAAGAATTTCATTGTCCTATCAGGGACACATGACAATAAACTCACTTGAACTTGAACTTGAACTTGAATTCCATTTCACAGCACCTGTCGACTCACACTCTCTCTCCCTCCCACCCCCTCTTCCATCCTCCCGACCACCCGGAGTGAAAGCATCCCCCCACCACGGAGCCGCGCCATGTGTGAAACTGAAGCGGGCAGGGAGCGGCTTCGGCGAGGCGGTGCTGGAGAGGTTTCCTCGGGAGCCCAGCGGCGGGCGGGTGGGAGGATAGCGAAGCATCAGCGGGGTCAGTGAGGAGTTCCGCTCCGGCCACAGTGCTGCACTTTAGTTGTAGTTTGTCGTGGGGGTAATTGTCTTTTTGTTACATTTTTGTCGCGATTTTTAAAAACTATCATTAATTATTTATTAACTATGGCGATAGATGTGGCCCGCCGTCCGCTCACAGACATGGGTCCTGGCTCCTGTGCAGAACAAGGTTGCTAACCCCTGTGTTACAGAGAAATGACACAGAATCCATTTCTCAGCCTCTATCCCAGGTGGATGATTGTTCATCCAATGACACCCATGACGACAAACAAGGACTTAAATTGTTGAAACTCTTTGCAGCCCAGATTCTGTTTTTCTTTTATTTTTATTTTTCTTCTTTAGTTTAGGGTTTTTATTTATTTTTTTTCCTCTTTTTTTCTCTTTTTTTTAATTTTCTTTATCTTCTTTAGTTTAGGGGTTTTTTTTCCTCTTTTTTTCTCTTTAATTTTTTTTTAATTTTTATCTTTTTGTTTTTATACATATGTTCTATTTTAAACATTTAACTTTATTTACTTTGAGACCGGGAGGTCTATATTTAATGTGTATTTTGACACAGGACTCATATTTAGGTTATAACTGCCATTAATGTAACCCTGATCCCTATGTATCAATATCACTGTTATGCTTATCATTACTTTCTTGTTCTTTTGTTTTTGCTTTTGAAAAAAACGAATAAAAAGATTTAAAAAGAAAGATTGTTCATCTGCAACTCATAGATATGGTTTTCTAGCTTAGTAAGTATTGTACACGCGTGTTGGATATCCTTTGTAAATTATAACCTCTGTAGAAATTATTCCTCAGTATTAAATATATTTGATTTAATAATATAACTGTGTTTAAACTGCTTCATTAGCTGTGGGTTACTTCCCCTTGATTAGGATCGAGGGAACCCACCCCTTAAAATAGTGATTATTGACAACATAACCCATGCAGAAAAGAGACTAAAGGAGGAAGGCAAATTAATCTATGAATACAATATAATCTCCCTAAAGTGAGGGTACTAGTAGGTACTTATAACAGATAGGTCTTAATGTCTTGACTTAAGCTTGAATCTAGAAGATGTACACTCAATATCATCACAGTTTAGGGGCCCACTAACATTCACTGAGACTGGGGTCTGAAGAAGGGTCTCGACCCAAAACGACACTCTTTCCTTCTATCCCGAGTTTCTGCCTGTCCCGCCGAGTTACTCCAGCATTTTGTGTCTATCTTCAGTGTAAACCAGCATCTGCAGTTCCTTCCTACACGAATGGGCCGCAAATATCATTCCTGTTCCTGGTTTTCACAAGCTCCCACTTTGATCCCAGGACAACCCAATACTTAACCATTGTTTATAAAGTGCTGACAATACAAAAGTTCATGGTATGTACATTTAGACTTGGCAATAGAGCACTGATGCACAATATTTTGTGACGAATATTCCAAGATGTCGAGATATAAAATGATCATTCCAAATTGCCAGGGTGGACAAAAATGCTGGAGAAACTCAGCGGATGAGGCAGCATCTATGGAGTGAAGGAAATAGGCGATGTTTCGGGTCATGACCCTTCTTCAGACTCTTCCAAATTGCCAAATTATTCAATCAGTTGTATCTTGCACTAAAATTATTCTCGGTAGCATTTGTAGCAAATATTGTGGTGCAGGATAAAAAGGAGCTGGGGAGGAGGATAAATAAATTGTAAAATGGGAAGGAAGGTAGCTTGTCCATTGAGGAAGCTGCCTGATTTTATTTACATTGCAACAAATGGATGTACTTTCAAGAAATTTCAAGTTAAATACCACTGAAACAATAGACAATAGACAATCTTTGTGGTGTGTGAATAATCCGATTAAGCTCAATGAGTTTTGGAACATCTATTTGTGGTAAAAAAAAGGCTTGTTTGCCTTCATTCATCAAGAGATTGAGTATAAAGGGCCTGTCCCACTTGGGTGTCATTTACGCGTCACAACGCACGACGCACGCCTCGTGATGCAGCATGGCGTGCATTACGCGTGCATGGCATGTGGTGATTGCGTGGTGGCGTAGGCAGTGACGCGCGGTCGCGTGCGGCGCCCCAGGATTTTGGGATTCACAAAATCTTCGCACGCCACCTGCGTGACGTGCAAATGAGGCCCAAGTGGGACAGGCCCTTAAGAGTCAGGAAGTCATGATACCACTTTACAGGACTTTGGTTTGACTGCATAGGGAGTATTGTGTACCGTGTAGGAAGGAACTGCAGATGCTGGTTTAAATCGAAGATAGGCACAAAATGTTGCAGTAACTCAGCGGCAGGGCCGGATTTACGTATAAGCTGGACAAGCTTAAGCTTAGGGCCTCGAGATCTAGGGGGGCCTCGCAGAGCCAGATTTACCACTAGGCTTCACAGGGTGAAGCCTAGGGCCTCGAAGTCTAGGGGGCCTCCGGCCAAGGCAGGACACCTGCCGTTCAACTCTGGGCGGGCCCCCTCTCTATCTTTCTGTCTGTCACTCTCCGTATCCGGGTCTCCGCTCTCCGCTCGCTCCTCATCCGCCGGCACGGCAGGCCGCCTTGCACATGCGCACTGCTACGGCCAGCACATCGGTCGCCCTGCGCATGCGCAAAGCCACGGCAACTGGCACTTTCTCCCTCGCTTTGAATTGTAGGAGATTTGGCCGCCATTGCTGTCCGGTCGCTGCCTCGCCACAACTGCTGAAAACCAACGCAGAATTACTACCTGACCCTGGATCATGAGTAACTTCCTGGAGTAACTCTTGCTTCTGGTTTCCTGGTCCTCCATAAATATTCTAAATGGAATTTAAACTGGAGGTGGTAGAGGGCTGAACAATAACAGCCTATTGCATTTTATCTGTTTATTTATTGTGTATATATATGGTCTATGGTATATAA
The DNA here is from genome assembly GCA_038087875.1 of Malacoraja senta. NCBI lineage: Eukaryota > Metazoa > Chordata > Chondrichthyes > Rajiformes > Rajidae > Malacoraja > Malacoraja senta. Next base: position 102,077,260 of record CM075977.1, read on the forward strand.
ACACACTGAACTTTTATCTCCTGTTCTGTATTATGTTCACATATTCTGTTGTGCTGCAGCAAGCAAGAATTTCATTGCCCTATCTGGGACACATGACAATAAAACTCTCTTGACTCTTGACTTGGACTTAAGCAAAAAAGGGTTCTTGGGGAAAAAAGAGTTACCTTAAATTTAGTTGCGTCTGGTTGGTACCTATGGTAGGGTGAAGACTATTCCATGCTTTAATTGTGCGGGGGAACTTCATGGAGCAGCCAGCAACTCAGGATAGAAGAAATTGGGTGACGTTTCGGGTAGAGACCCTTCTTTAGACTCCCTCTGGTTTTAGTGTCTTTAGTTTAATTGAAAGATACAGCGTGGAAACAGGCCCTTCAGCCCACCGAGTCCACGCCGACCACCGATCACCCGTACACTAGTTAGTTCCCACACATTAGCAGAGTAAGTCAAGAGTCAAGAGTGATTTATTCTCTCACGTCCCAGTTAGAACAATGAAATCCTTACTTGCAGCAGCACAACAGAATATGTAAACATGAGACTTCCGGTGGCGCTATGGAGGCTTGAGTCCAGCGCCAACTAGCTCCGTGCCGAAGAAAACTAAAAACGGGAGAAAATCGGGTCTTACCTGCAGCGATCTCGATCTGAACGGCTGCCTGCGGGACGTCATCAAGCGCGCTACTTTACGGTATGTCATTACAACGTACCCCCACCCGTGTGACACAAAAAAAAGCCGCTAAAGGTAGAACGCAGATGGAAGAGGAAGGCCCTACAGAGGCCTCGGCCTCAGTTACAAAGACGCCCCAGGAAACCCAGGAAACCCAGGAAGACCCTCCGAAGAAAATGACAAAACAGAAAAAGTCTGAAATGGAGGACCTTAAAGCCTTTCTCGCTGCCGAAATGAGAATCTTTGGAGAGAATTTTAAAGAGCAACTCGACTCTTTTAAGGTAGATTTTAAAGCAGAAATGCATTCTACCGTTCAACAAATGCTGGAAATCTGGAAGAGGACGAGGGAGGAAGAGGTCAAGGATCAGATGGAAGTGCTGGAAGCCAGGCTCGATTCGGTGGAAACGAAGGTTAAAACGGAGCTGGACCCCATTCATCACGTACTTGATCAACATAGAACAGCGATAACCGAACTTGAGAAATGTGCGGCGACAAGTGAGGAAACTGTAAGTCGACTTCTTACTGAAAACCAACGCCTTACAGATATGGTGATCAAATTAAGTGATAAATGTATCGATTTGGAGGGGCGGCAAAGACGTAAAAATTTAAGAATTGTAGGGGTGAAAGAAGGAAGTGAGAGGGAAATGGGCACTCGGGATTTCGTGGCAGAACTATTACAAAAAGCCTTAAAATTGGATTACAAACCCTCACTCGGTCGAGCTCATAGAGCGCAGCGACGACGTACTCAAGACGATGCCCATCCAAGACAAATTATTGTAAAGGTGCAAATGGATCAAGAATTTGACGATATAATGAAGAAAACTGTTCGAGGCGGACAACTCCATTTTGAAGGTGTGAGATTCAGTATTTACCGAGATTATCCGGCAGAAGTCTTCAAGAAAAGAGCGCTGTTCATTGAGACAAAAAGAATACTGAAGAATGTACCTGATTTGAGATATGGCTTGCTTTATCCCGCAAGACTAAGAGTCTCTTACAAGTCCAAGGAACACTTTTTTACAGACCACGAAAAAGCACTGCAATACGCCAAAGAAGTTGGTAACATGACCATAGACTGAAGGATTTACATTACTCCTTAGGAGTCAAGGACCAACAGGACTACCAGATTTAAAAGGACCTTTAAAGTTCTTTTAAGAGCTTTAAGGACATTCGGAAACCGAAATGGACGGAGGATATTGGACAAAACCGTGATCTTTGTAATTTTTTTATTTTTTTATTATTATTTTATATATAATTTTTTTTTTTTTTTTTTTTGTTGTTGTTTTTTTTGTGTTTACTAATCATCATTATTATTTGTATATTCATATCTATCTATATAGGTAACAACTAATACTTATTAAAATCCATATTACCACTAAAATTATTAACATTAATATTTCTTAGAAAAATTTAATACGGGATATGATTGATAACAATGATTAATAATTAATAGTCTTCGATTAAGGTAGAAATGAATTACATACTTATATTATAAAGGAAGATATGTAAGAAGTAATTTAGCCTACGTCATAATAAAGTTTGACGGTTTTTCTCTTTATTTTTCAATTTAAAATTAGATTTATAGATTTAGTGAAAAAATTAATAGGATAGGTAGAGAATAATAACGTTGTGAATTTTTGCTGTTTTGCAGGGTTACGTGCTTATGTATGTATACATATGGGTATATATATATATATATATATGTGTATATTGTGTGTGTGTACGTATGGGTATGTAAATAAGTTTGTTACTCCCAAGAAGTTATTTGAATGTTAGAAATAATCTTTTTTCTTCTTCGGGCACGGAGCTGGGAAATTTTTTTTTCTTACAAAGGCTACGGAAGTCTTTAGAATTCTAGCCACGTTAGTGTGGCTATCACTAACTACGCTAATTGTAGATGTAGTTCTTTTTCTTTCACCCTATACTAATCAACTCTATCACTTTTTTCACTTTAAATATTTTTATAATTTAATGTTTGAATGGAAAAATAAGACTAATACAAGGAGATGTGTTCGGAAGAGCGACGTATATGATTTTAAATTCATCTATTCGAGGTTCGGGAGTAGGGTCAGGTTCTCTGTGTTGTACTTTCTGCTCGGCTATAGACCACCTTAGAAATAATATGCAAGATGTTAATATGACAAGAGGGGGTCAGGGAATAACATTTTGTAGTTGGAATGTCAAGGGAATCAATGAACCAATTAAAAGAGGTAAAGTTTTGGCACATTTAAATTTAATCAAAACAGATGTAATATTTCTTCAAGAAACACACCTTAAAAAGGAATCTCAACATAGACTTAAAGCTAAGTGGATCGCTGAAGCATATCATTCCTCCTTTTCCCACAAGTCCAGAGGAGTTGCAATATTAATTCGTAAAGGAATACCTTTTACGAACTCTTCAACAATAGTGGATATTGATGGTAGATATATTATACTAGTTGGAGAGTTAAATGGAGAAAAAGTGATTCTTCTGAATGTATATGGGCCTAATTTTGATAACCCCATGTTTTTTAATAAAACATTTAATAAAATTCCAGAATTTACACAATATAAATTAATAATTGGAGGAGACCAATTGTACATTAGATTCATACTTAGATAGATCATCAAGGCAAAAAAAAGTAAAATCCCAATCAAGTGTATTTCTAAATTCATTTATTAATACCTCTAATATTAAGGATGTCTGGAGAATAGAAAACCCAACTGGACGGGAAGATGACCTGGAGCTGGGTCTAACATCACCCGGCGCGGCTTTAAATGGCCGCGGGACTTGCTAGCGCTACCGGGGGCTCCAACATCCAGACCCGGAGGTCGGCCTTGCATCGCCCGGAGCGGCTTTAATGGCCGCGGGACTTATTTTCCATCGCCCGCCGGGGGCTCTGACTCTGACATCGGGAGGAGAATGGGGAGTGCAGGGGAGAGATAAGACTTTGCCTTCCATCATAGCGAGGAGGAGATTCGCTGTGATGGATGTTTGTGTAAATTGTGTTGTGTCTTGGTTCGTTTTACTTGTTTGTATGACTGCAGAAACCAAATTACGTTTGAACCTCATTTGAGGTTCAAATGACAATAAATGGTATTGTATTGTATTGTATTGTATATATACCCCCACACACACACACACACACACACACACACAATTTCCCTCCTGGGATTAATAAAGTTCTATTGTATAGTATTGTGTGTGTAGGAAGGAACTGCAGATGCTGGTTTAAACTGAAGATAGACACAAAAATCTGGAGTAACTCAACAAGTCAGACAGAATCTCTGGACAAAAGGAAAATATTACGTTTTGGGTTGGGTCTGAAATAGGTTCCTGCACACCTTTGGAATGTGGAAGGAAACAAGAGCACCCGGAGAAAACCCATGCGATCAAAGGGAAAAGGAGCAAACTCCATACAGACAGCACCCATATTCACCGAGGTTGATCATACGCTGAATAATCCAACCACATTTTTGTTTGGAAGTGGAAAGAAATAAGAAATTGCATTCATTGCAATGTGTAAAAAGAGACACTGTATTATAATTTTGCTGCATGTCATTGTGGTATATATCATGTCTTGATTGGTGAATATGTTTAGTTTGTGGCTTTATTTGAAGCAGAATAATATGTGAGTGCTTCATTGAGCATAATTCCGACTGGTAACTATGCACTTCGTCCAAGCACATTATCGCACGCGCCATGCAAGCCGTCTTAAATCACCACCTAAACTGTCATTTGGCAACTTAAAAAGCTGCCAAGGTTGCCTGGCTGACAACAGAGAGAAAACAATTAAGTGAGGGCCCTGCAAGGTGTATAATATTTTTGACAATGTCATAGGCCTTTCTTACATATGCTGTCACAACGCACTGTAGTCTCTAAACAACCCTTTAGTAATTTTCCTTGCCCTGCATTTCAGAATAACAGTGTTTTAAGCCAATAACTCGACACTAGCACTGGCAATAAATAAATAAATAAATAAATAAATAAAGCGCAGCTTTCCAGCCCCTTATCTCATTGGCCATGCTCAGCTGCAAATCGGTGTCAATCTGGTGGACCATCTTCCTCTAGTCGTGGGGGTGGGGGATTGGGAGGGGCCTCACAAGTGGAACAGCTTAGGGCCTCTCTTCATCTAAATCTGGCCCTGCTCAGCGGGACAGGCAGCAACTCCGCTCAGTCCTAACTGATCTCCCGGTTGCTAAACACTTTAACTCCCCCTCCCATTCCCAGACTGACATTTTTGTCCTGGGCTTCCTCCATTGTCAGAGTGAGGCCCAGCGCAAATTGGAGGAACTGCACCTCGAACCTCGCTTGGGCAACTTACACCCCAGCGGTATGAACATTGACTTCTCTAACTTCAAGTAACCCTTGCTGTCCCTCTCTCTCCATCCCCTCCCCCTTCCCATTTCTTGGACCAGTCTAACTGTCTCTGACCACAGTTTTTCTCTGTTTACATTGTTGTTACCTTCTCCCAGCTAACAATGATCTATTCTACATTTTCCTTGATCTACATCCCCTTTGTCCTGGTTTCACACCTTACACTTCCTTATCTGTGTTTCTCCCTCTCCCCTGACAACAGTCTGAAGAAGAGTCTCGACCCGAAACGTCACCCATTCATTCTCTCCAGAGGTGCGGCCGGAGTAATCCAGCATTTTGTGTCTATCTTCGTATTGTGTACAGTGTTGTTCACTCCAATACAGGAAGGACGTGGAGGCTTTGGAGAAGGCACAGAGGCGTTTATGTTGCCAGGATTAGGGGATTTCTAGCTGCAAAGAATGGTAGATAAACTGGGATTTTTCTCTCAAGAATGCTGGAGATGGAGGGGTAACCTGATAGAAGTGTATACAATTATGATAGGGTAGATAGTCAGAACATTTTTCCCAGGATGGAAATGTCAAAGACTGGAGAGCATAGATTTAAGGTGAGGGGTGAAGTTTAAAGGAGATGTGCAGGCAGAGTTTTTAACACAGATGGTGGTGGGTGTCTGGAACGTGCTGCCTGGGGCAGTGGTGGAGGCAGATACGACAGTGGCATTTATGAGGCTTTTAGGCAGGCACGTGGATATGCAAGGAATGGAGGGCAACGGGCCGCGTGCAGCCAGAGTAGTTGATCTTGGCATCATGTTCAGCATAGACATTGAAGGTCGAAGATCCTGTTTCTGTGCTGTACTTCTCTCTGTTCTATGAATGGTTGAATTAAGCTTGGTGGGTTTGGAGATCATCTATTTCACAAACTGCAGAGCACCTCGTTACTTTTAACTTTTTCATATTTTCATGTAAATATAAAATAAGTGAAGGTGCTTGGCTTCATTAATGGATCATTGATATAGTTACAAGAATTATACGGTCATAAGGTCATAAGTAATAGGAGCAGAATGGGGCCATGCAGCCCATCGAGTCTACTCTGTCATTCTACCTTGGCTGATCTATCTCTCCCTCCTAATCCCATTCTCCCGACTTCTCCCCATAACCCCTGACACCCGCACTAATCAAGTAATATACGTGAAGGTGTACAAAAGCTATTTCCACTCACAGTCGTGATTTTACAGGAAGCACTGATATGAATTTTAGGCGAAACAAGTGGTGTTATTGTCTAACCGTTAAACAAAATGAAAGAGAATTTGAGTTTGAGTTGAGTTTAGTTTAGAGGTATAGCGCAGAAACAGGCCCTACGTCCCACCAAGTCCGCACCGACCAGCGGTCCCCGCACATTAACACTACTCTACACACACAAGGGACAATTTACACACTTATACCAAACCGATTAACCTATAAACTTGTACATCTTTGGAGTGTGGGAGGAAACCGAAGAACCTGGAGAAAACCAACGCAGGTCATGGGGAGAACGTACAAACTGTGTACAGATAGCACCCGTAATCCGGATCGAACCCAGGTCTTCAGTGCTGCAAGGCATCAACTCTACCGCTGCACCACCATGCCACCACAGTAGTACTTTGTTCTTACTTAATATGTTGCAGATCGCTAACACTGTTTAGTAATTCTAGGTGAGGTGGGTTTTTCAGTGTATCAACTGTATCCTGAATATTTTCTCCTTTGTGGGTTATTTCTACCTTTGAGTTTACAGTGTTCTTTGATTATCTTGACACAGAGCCTAGCTGACTGAGTATCTCAGGGGAATGTAAGGTGGGATTTGTGAAATTCTAAGAGAATTAATAATACGTGGTTGTCACTGTCATTGGATTCCCTGCCAAGTCCAAACTTCTGTACATATTCAACTTGGAATAATAAAAAGCATCTGTCACAGCTCTAAACGAATGTCAAAAAGGTGTCAATAAAATAGAAGAAATCCTAAATGGGGTTCAATGCTGCAAAGTTACTGAATGGAGAAACCGTTGATATAATTCAGCAAATCTGTAATTTGTGAGAAAATGCTGGAGCAAAATTAATTTTATTGGTGCCATAAAAGCTTCACAAATGGCACTTCACGAAGGCCAAGGCAATCAACTAACAGCATATAAAATATTATGTTCATTGTTTCTGTCACTTCCTGATAAGCTTGAACAATTCTCTTTAAAATGAATTTATCTGCCTGTCACCTGTTGACAACAAGCAAACTGCCATATGTTTAATAGTTGTGCCCAAGGTTGCATTTTACAGTCAGAAATCAAGTTTCACCACACAAGGAGTTCTCCATACAGACTCATTCATAATCTATTGAACATAAACATGTTGTCAGTCTGAAATATTACTGGAAACAATGAATAAAATCATGTAGTGTATGTTATTTATGACTTTAATCTTGTCTCAACTAAGAATATGGAAGCTTAAGAAATAGGGGCAATAGGAGGCCATTCGGCCCCTTGATCCTGTTCCACTGCTCACCAACAGGGTCAACATCAATCCCAACACATTTTCTTGTTTGAACCCAATATCTCTTGTTTATCCAATATCCAGAAATCTATCCACCTTTGTTTCAATCACAATCAACGAGAGATGTCGTCACAAGGAACTGCAGATGCAGGTTTACAAAACAAAACCAGTGCGACTAGAGTAGGGGTGTATGTCCTAACGATTAAAGTGTGTCGGTTTTGTATTAGAGTGAGCTAGACAGTAACGAGGAGGTCACTTATTGACTTGGAGGGAATTGTTAAGATGCCAGACCAATTTATTCTTGACATCAAGATCTATCCCACACCAAGATGGCGTTCTGCCTAGAGTCATGAAATAATCGAGCTCTACCACATGGTTACAGGTCCTTCCACTCAACTCATCCACGTCAAACAGGTTGGCATTCTGGGCTAATCTGATTAACCTGAATTAGGCTTATATCCCTCCAGACCCTTCCCATCCATATATATTTTCAAATGTCTTTTGAAAGTTATAATTGTATGCACTTCTATGACTTTATCTGGCAACTCGTTCTAGATATGGACTACCCTCCGAGTTGAAACATTTCCCCTGAGGTCTCTCTTAAATCTCTCTCTCTTCTCAAGCCTATGCCTTCTGGTTTTAGATTCCCTTACCCTCAAGAAAATACAGGGAGTATTCACTTTATCCATGCCTCACATATTTTTTAATGCTTCTATAAGGTCACCCCTTAGCCTCCTACGCTCTTTAGTAAAATGACCCAGCCTATCCAGCCTCTCTCTATAACTCAAGCCTGCAAGTCCAGATAACATCCTGGTGATTCTCTTCTGCACCCTTTCCAACTTAATGGCATCTTTCCTCCAGCTAGGTCACCTGACCATACTCCAGGTACATGCTGTCTTCATCTCCTTGTCCATCTAACTCATCACTTTCAGGGAACCATGCACATATACTTCAAGATCTCTCCATGGCTCCTAAAAAGATAGGACTTACATAGTAAATGTGCTTCCACTGGCAACTCATTCTAGATGTAGACTACCCTCTGAGTTGAAAGATTGCCCCTGAGGTCCCTCTTCAATCTCTCCCTTCTCAAGCTCTCTGGTTTTAAGATCCCTTACCCTGAGAAAATCGTAAGTCATATCCTTTTTTGACATACAAAAGTGCATAACCTTGTACTTCTCAGAGTTAAATTACATTTGTTATGCCTTAGCCCTCCTCCCACAGTGATCTCGATCCTGCTGTAAACTTAGATATCCTGTCCACTGTGCCGCCAATATTGGTGTTAAATGTAAGTTTACGAATAATGTTAACGATGTTGTCATCCAAATCATTAATATAGCTAACAAGCCACATTACTGGGCCCAGCTCCGATCCATATGGCACAACACTGGTCACAGGCTTCCATTCAGAAAAAGGTCCTGGTTCTGTTATGTATGACTCTATGGTTCTAGGGTGGGATATCCACCTTGATATTTTGGCTGGCTATTTCCAACCCGTTGAGTCTTGTCAATATTAGTGATGGGATGACAAGTTCCCGAGCTATGTTCAGGTCTGTTGCTTTGGGACTGTCCCTGCCATTCCATGTTCTGGCTCTCAAACTGAGGACTGGAATTTGTCTATACATGAATTCTTCTGAAGGGGGGCAGCTGTGCAGCCCCTGTGTCTGTTGAATCTGACAGAGGCAAGTCTTGTCACAATAGCATGGGTGTCCAAGATCACAACAGACCAATACTGCACATGGACATTAGCACACACATGGTTTCACACCATCTTGGACATGATCTCTGAAATTCCCTCGTTACACATCCATGTCTTTCTAATTCATCTTCCACTTTTTAAATTCTCCTTAAAATCTGTCACTTTAATCAAATCATCTATCCTGGACCCCTGGGTTTGGTGCTGATGTTGTGGTGCTGTCTGTATAGAGCTTTCCCTCACATCTCAAAGGTGGGCAGCAAGATTAATTGGCTTTTTAAAATCAACCCTTAATGTTGGTAAATGAAAAGAATAATTAAAGGGAAACTTGTGGGCATGTGAAGGAAAGTAAATTTCAGGGGTACCAGGATGGGACTAATGCAACAACTCTATTGAGAGCTAGTATTGACCCAGCAGTTGAATGGACTTCATCTATATTGTTTTAAGTAAGTATTTTATATGGAATTATTTTGCTATCTACAGTATTTTGTATGGAACTGTTTTACTAAATATCTGTTAATGCAATGTGTCTTGGTTGATGGTGTTAAGGGTGGTAAATTATTAATTTTTAGTCCCTTAAGCCCCTGTCCCACTTAAGCCCCTGTCCCACTGAGGAGACCTAAACAGCAACCTCTGGTGACCTTGCCCGCCACCCAAAATAAAATCAAGTTCGAGGTGACCTGCACCTCCTACCACGTCCCAAGCATATGTTGAAAACCTTCCTCGACTCTGAAGAAAACCGGCTTCAACTAGACCTGCGACTAAAGCATTGTCGATTTTTAAAACGGCAACTTATTTTTAGTCGAGGCCGGTTTTAAACATGATGAAAAAATAGCAGAAACCTAGATAAAGCCTCGACCACGCGGAAACCACTTTCGACCATTAGGGACCAATTTAGTTTCAATCAATCTCTCCGTAAAAGTGGATTTAGTAGCACAATTCCACACTGGATGAAACGTCGCTCATGTGCAGGCATGGAACAACCTGACTGTGAATGTATTAAAGAAGGAACTGCAGATGCTGGAATGTAGTTCACTGACTGTGAATGTAGTTTGGGGCAAGGATATTTTTGTATCTGAAACACCATGATCTATGCTGACACTCTCACCACTGAATGTCTTCCACTGGTAAACCACGAAGCTGATCATGCTCAAATCCTGAGAAACTACTTCAAAGTTTAGTTTCATAGTTTAGTTCAGAGATACAGAGGCCCGTCGGCCCACTGCGTCTGCACCGACCAGCGATCCCCGCACACTAGGGACCATTTACATTTACCAAGCCAATTAACCTACAAACCTGTACGTCTTTGGAGTGTGGGAGGAAACCGAAGATCTCAGAGAAAAACAATGCGGTCACGGGGAGAAGGTACAAACTCCATACAGACAGCACCCGTAGTCGAGATCGAACCCGAGTCTCTGGCGCTACAAGCAGCGACTCTACCGCTGTGCCACCGTGCCGCCCTTCTAAAGGTGGAAATATAATTATAAATTCCACCTTCGACCGACAAAGGCAAACTCTGGAGCTTACCCAGATACCCGATGAGTAGCTATGCCATCTAGTATTGCTTTAAAACTTCACACACAAAGAGAGCCCCAGAAAGACAACTCTTCACCTTCTTTATCTGTTAAGAAGCCAATGGAATAAAAATCTTATGTGTTCTTCAATGGAGAGGAAATCTTCAACATCAACCATCTACATATTTTGTTAAGATTAAAAAAAATTAAAGTGTAGCTGTAAGAATAGCTATATTCATGGGTCGAGTTGTATGTGCAGATGCAGTCAAAACAATACCTGAAGTGTCTCGACACGAAACGTCACCTATTCCTTCTTTCCAGAGATGCTGCTCGTCCCGCTGAGTTACTCCAGCATTTTGAATCCACCTGTAGGTAAAGTCACAGATATAGCTATAAGTATAGCTACAGGTGTGCTCTATGTACATCTATGTGTGCTCAAGGTATACCCGCAACTCTAGACACTGCTGAAGATATATGCAATAGGTAAAGGTGCAAATACCACAACAGTTTAGGTACTGCTATAGATATATTGTGGATTTAATTATTGATTCAGGGATAAATATAAGTGCAGGTTTAGGTATAGATATAGATTTGGCCATAGGTAGAAATGCAGTTGTACGCACTGGTAAGGCTTTAGGCACAGGCCCAGCAATAGGTTTAGGTCTGACTATAGATATGAGAAATGGTACAATTATGGACAGCTACAGCTGTAAGCCCAGGCAGAGCTGTGTTTATGAATAGGTGATGTTTCATGTTGGGTCCCAACCCAAAACATCGCCCATCCATATTCTCCAGCGATGCCGCCTAACCCGCATGCATTACTCGAGCATTTTGTGTCTCTAATGGTAAACCAGCATCTGTAAATCATTGTTCCTACAGTGCGATGTCTGTATCAGCAGCATCAATGATTATAACTTATGGGGTCAATACCATCATTACCATTCTTTCAGATGTCCCTTTCACATCCTGTAACTCCCGCTGAGGATAAAACCATGCTTTTCTGCGATGATTCTCCATGGTCAAATAGCCTTTAACACGATAAAGTTCATCCAATGTGATTTGTATATCCATACACATTTTTTTTAATTTTAATTTTTTTGATCAAAAATATTTATTAAAATATTAAAATAATATATACCGTACAGTAAAAAACAAAACAGAACCCACCACCATAATACACGACAAACCATAAACTGTTATACAACTATCTTACACTCCTTGTCAAGGATGCATTCAACCCCCCACAGAGCCCAGCGGTCCCGGAAATCTCCCAGGGTGCCCGTGGACTGCGCGTAGTCCCTCTCTACCACCACCCGGGCACAGACGTAACCCCGGAAAAGCGGCAAACAGCCGTCCATACACATACTGGTGTGTATGGAAACTATTCCATTATAGCACAGCTCCTTCAGAAGAGTTAAGTCCAGTCCAGTCCAGTCAAGTTTACTATCATATGCAAAGGTATTGTGAAGTAAAGATATAATTAAATACTTGCATGCGGCAGCATCTCAGGTACTTAGACAACATACAAAAGCATAAATTATAGCAAAATCAATCTTGAATTTCATATAAACTCCAAAGTGAAAAGTAAAGACTGTGAAAAAAAACAAGTAATTTGTGCAAAAATACAAAATTAGAAAATGAGTCATAAGTTAAGTTTGAGAAGCATGTCTTTGGGGCGTGGGAGGAAATGAAAGATCTCGGAGAAAACCAATGCGGTCACGGAGAGAACGTACAAACTCCACACAGACAGCACCCATAGTCGGGATCAAACCCGAGTCTCTGGCGCTGCAAGCACTGTAAGGCAGCAACTCTACTGCTGTGCCACCGTGCCTGCCCTTCCAAAGGTGGAAATATAATTTTACTTCGGAGTCACGTGAGTGATTCCGTGAAGAAGTCCTGCCAGAGCGCATGCGTGTCATTATGTCTGACGCATTGGCACACGGACCAGCTGCCTCGTACCCCTGCACAGTTGCCGACTGGGAGCGGAGCGACTGCAGACTTGGTGCTACAAAGCACAGAGCCAATGCCAGTCAGGAGTAAGGCCATGGGGAAGTCTGCGAGGCCCTTGAACTCAACTGAGTCGGGCCGCAACGAGTCCTGTACGGGGCTGGATACCGTTTTTGAACGGTTATCCCAAATGGAGCACCTCATACAGGGGTTGCTCCAGCAACGCACACTCCGGGGGGAGGAGTCGTGTGGGCGGCAGGCTGCAGAAGAGGACGTGCCGGCAGCACATAGTAGAGGGCTGCTTGATAGCACCCTCTTGGATGAGGTGAGTGCAGAGGGTCAGCTAAGTTCTGACCCAGACTCTGACGGTGACTTCAAACCTAGCGAAGAACGGCCGTTGTCAGAGGTCCCATCTCTGGCAGCACGATTCGCTGTCCCGTCAGAGTATGGAGAGCCACTGGGAGATGAGCTGGCCTCCACGATATAGAGGGCTGCTTAATAGCACCCTCATTGAAAAGGCGAGTGCAGAGGGTCAGCTGAGTTCTGACCCCGACTCTGACAGTGAGTTCGAGCCTAGTGAAGACGGCCGTTGTCAGAGGTCCTATCTCTGGCAGCACGATTCGCTGTCCCGTCAGAGTCTGGAACCGCCAAGAACAGGAGACCCCGGGGAACTGAGTGTCGCTGAAGGTGCCAGCAGTGAACTGGGTGATATGGAGCCAGATGGGCGTGGGCAGGAGTGCCCAGGAGATGAAGCTGCAGCGAATCCTGAAACTACTTGGCTCAGGAATCACGGCGTTTGCTAGAACGGTGGATGGAGGGCATCTGTCGGAGATGCAGCAAGAGGTACTAGGGTTGCTTTGTAGCGCCCATTTTGAGATAAATTGTCTCAGGGAAAGTGCCTACCATTAATCCCAAGTTTGCAGCACTCTGCCAGCCCAGCAACATACAGCCGGCCAACCTACTCTTCAGAGAGGACCTCGCCAAGCATGTCAAGGAGATGGATGACGAGGCAAAGACGGTGGGCTTGATCAAGCCACCGGCAGTCGGCAAGTTTCCAAAAAAGAAAGTACCCCTACAAACGAGGGACAGATTGGTCTGGACCAGGAACAAGTCGGCCGGCAATGCAGATGTGCAGGTGGCATTCTGCAGCGGGAACACGGTCAAACGTGGGGCTTCCCGCCAGGGGCCGGGGCCGACGGGATCGACCAGGTACCAAGGAGGTAGGTGGGCCTGGTTTCACATGTGCACATATCAAATGTGACACAACTAAAATCTGGGGGTACATTACATCTGTTCCTGGATGAATGGAAGAAAATTACCTCAGATCTGTTTATACTGAGTGTTATTCAAGGGTTGCACATTCAGCATGTTCCTGGGAGAACCTTTCAGTTTTCATTAACAGAACAGATGGAGGTTCAGGCTGAGCTTGAAAGCTTATGCGATAAAGGTGTAATTGGAAAGTCGGTTCACCAAACCCATCAATTTGTGTCTAATATTTTTTCCCAGGCCAAAAAAGGATGGGGATGCAGTATAGACATTTTAAGATGGAAACATTTGTCACTGCCAAGCAACTGGGTTCCAGAGGATGCTATATGGCAACTATAGAGCTTAAAGATGCGTATTACTCAGTGTCTGTTCATTTTGCAGGATAGAAGATATTTGAAATTCACCTGGATGGATCAACTATGGCACAAAATTGTTAAAACCTATACTAGGCATGCTGAGAGGCCAGGGTCATGTGCTCATGGCTTATCTCGATGATATCTTGTTTACAGGGGTATCCAAGAGAACAGCTGAAGTAACCGGTGGTAGTTGTTAAATCCACTTTTCAAAGATTGGGCATTATTCATACAGAGAAATCTAAATTAACACCTGACTATTTGGGTCACAATTGATTCAATAAACATGGTAGTGACTCTGCCCAGGGAGAAAGGGTAGAGCTAATTGACAGCTGTATCAAGCTAATGGAGGCACTAAGGATACATTCGGGTCATTATAATTGACCCATGCAGTTATCAGCAGAGGCTGTTTCTGATTTGCAATGTTGGATTCAGCATGTGTCCAGTAGTTCGAGCAATTTAGTGCTTGAGCAGCCTTCCATGGTTTTGCAGATGAATGTCAGTGCAGTCAGGTGGGGTGCCACGGATAAGAGTTTCAGCTGTGGAGGCAGATGGACTGAGCAAGAGGCATCGCTTCTGCAGACATGGGGAATTAACTATTTAGAGCGTTTAGGAGCTTTTTGTGGATAAGGCTTATTGCTCTAACAACGGTAACCTGCATGTTCAGTTTCAGAATATTAATCACATGGGTGGAATCAAGTTGACATCTTGTGACAGATTGGCTAATCAAATTTGGGCCTGGTGTATTGATAAAGATATTTGGTTTCAGCTATTTATCTACCAGGTAGATTCAACATAGTAGCAGACGCCAGGTCACGAAAGTTCCATGATAACACAGAATGGATGTTGAACCAGGAGGTGTTCAATAATATAGTACTTATATATGAATGCCAGATATCGATTTGTTTTGCATCAAGGTTTATCCACCAGCTGCCTAAATATGTTTCATGGGAACCAGACAAGGGGGCAGTTGCAATTGATGCTTTCTCGCTACATTGGGGTGGTATGTTTTTTATATATTTTCCCACAAATTCTGCTTCATAGGTCGGAGTTTGAAAAAAAAAATCAAGCAGGATGCCGCTTCGGGGGTGCTTGTAATACCTAATTGGCCGACTCAAGCATGGTTCCCTTTGATGTTACAGTTAGCGATCCAACCTCTTTGGTGGTTCTCAAGCGTAGGAATTTACTGGAGCATCCGCTAACACGGGAAAGTCATCCGTTATGTGACCGTATTGACTTATTAAATTGCAGGTTTTAAGAAGGCCATACCTGGGGCGAGGACTGTCTGGGCGAACGGTGGACATGCTCACTGCAACCTGGAGAAAGAGTACTCAAAAGCGGTATATTACTTATGTAAAAAATGGGAGCAATATTATGTACAAAATAATATTGACTATAGTACTGCAGGTATTGTGGATGTTTTAGAGTTCCTGTCGACACTCTACTATGACGAGGGGCTCAGTTATAGCGCCATTAATACAACTTTAAGTGCTTTGTCCTCGTATGTTTTGATGGGGTCAGGAAAAGATCCTATTGGTTTTTTACCCTCTCATAGCTCGATTGATGAAAGGAATTTCAACTCCAAACCTCCTAAACCCAGGTATATGGCGATCTGGGATGTAAGTGTGGTCCTCAAGATGCTTCGA
Source organism: Malacoraja senta (assembly GCA_038087875.1). Taxonomy (NCBI): domain Eukaryota; kingdom Metazoa; phylum Chordata; class Chondrichthyes; order Rajiformes; family Rajidae; genus Malacoraja; species Malacoraja senta. Next base: position 102,093,143 of record CM075977.1, read on the forward strand.
CAGTGGGTTCCTGTCACGTCTCTGAATTGGCCAAACTCACCATGAAGGTGGTCATGCTCATGGCATTGGTTCAGCATAGCGAGTGCAGATTTTGCAAAAGCTTCAGCTAGACAGGATGGAAGTGGCTGAAGAGAATGTTATGTTATATAATTGCGTCCTGCTCAAACAGAGCAGGCCAGGTGTCACAGGTTTTAAAATTGTGTTTTCAGCATAACCTACTGATCCATATTTATGTGTAATGGCACATTTAATTTCATTATATTGAAGCTACAAGGACCTTAAGAAATGTGGAAACAGCATTGTTTATCAGTTACAAGAAACCACACAAGAAAGAGAGTGTCAGTGCAGACTATCTCAAGGTGGTTAAAGCAAGTGTTAATTCAGGCAGGTATTAACACTGACGTGTATACATCTCATTCCATTAGTGCAGCAGCAACGTCAGAGGCCATGACGATCGATGTTCCCATCGAACATATTCTTACAGGCGGTCAAATGAATTGTTTTTTCAACAATTTTTATCATCGGCCGATTGCCGATTGGGGGCTGTTTGCAAATTAAGTATTAAGTTTAGGTTTTCCCCTGGGATAGAGGGGTTACTGTTTGTTTTGATTATTCAAATCAATTGTTACTGCATGATATTCAATTTCATGTTTAACGCACTCACGTGACTACGAAGTAAAATAGTAAGATTAAATGAGAACTTACCAGTTTGAAGTTTGATCTTTATTTTATGAGGAGTTACTTTGGTGATTACGTGCCCACCATGCCCAACCCTCTCTCTCATAAAGGTCATATGGTAGTTCTCATGTTGCTGATCTTACTATGTTACTTCAAATATTTTGTTATCTGTGATTTCACACCGCTGCTTTGAAGATTGACGCGCATGCGCTCTGGCGGGACTTCTTCACGTAATCACCAACGTAACTCCTCATAAAATAAAGATCAAACTTCAAACTGGTAAGTTCTCATTTAATCTTACTATTATAAATTCCACCTTCGACCGACAAAGGCAAACTCTGGAGCTTACCCAGATACCCGATGAGTAGCTATGCCAACTAGTATTGCTTTAAAACTTCACACACAAAGAGAGCCCCAGAAAGACAAATCTTCTCCTTCATTATCTGTGAAGAAGCCAATGGAATAAAAATCTTATGTGTTCTTCAATGGACAGGAAATCTACAACATCAACCATCTACATATTTTGTTAAGATTAAAAACAAATTAAAGTGTAGCTGTAAGAATAGATATATTCATGGGTCGAGTTGTATGTGCAGATGCAGTCAAAACAATACCTGAAGTGTCTCGACACGAAACGTCACCTATTCCTTCTTTCCAGAGATGCTGCTCGTCCCGCTGAGTTACTTCAGCATTTTGAGTCCACCTGTAGGTCAAGTCACAGATATAGCTATATGGTCGGTGGGGGCGCTGCAAGCCGGCAGCCCTGCTTGCAGCGTGTCAGTTCTTTCAACTTTTTTTGATTTTTAAGTGTGTTTAAATGTATGTTTTTAATGTTTCTCGGTGTGTTTTGTGTGGGGGGTGGTATGGGGGAGTAAGGGGAAACCGCTTCGGTCGCCTCCTCCACGGAGAGTCGCTGCCCCCGTGGCCTAACAGCGAGGATCGGTGCGGCCTTTCCCGGAGACGCGCCCGGGGCTTCAGCGGCGGGCGCAGCGCGGACTCTCGGCGTGGAGCGGGTGAGCCCTCGCTGGGGCTCGCCGGAGGGGAGCGCTCCGTTCACTGGCCCGCGGCAGCCGGCAGCCTGAAGCCGCGGTCTGCAGAGCTCCAGCTGGCGTGGCGTCCGCAGCCCGGGATCCCTTGCTGGGGACCCGGGGGAAGAAGAAGCTTCCACTCCGACTGCCGGCCCGCGGCCTACTTCTACCGTGGGCGCGGCGGCGACTTACCATCGGGAGCGGGGTCCCTTGCTGGGGATCCCTGGCGGGGAGCTTCGACTTCGACTGCCGGCCCTGCAGTCTGCGATGCTTCTGGCTGCGGCGAGGCGGGGACTTTAATTCACCGACCGCCGGCCTGCGGCCTACACCAACCTGAAGCCGCGGTCTCCGGTGGGGAAGGCACCGATTCAGGACTTACCTGGACTTTCATTCACCTGGATGCCCGCAGCGACGGCTGCGGAGGGTTGAGGTCCCGACCACGGGGGGAAAATGGAGGAGGACTGGCCAAATTTTGTGCCTTCCACCACAGTGATGAATGCTGTGGTGGATGTTTGTGTTAATATATATATATATTTTTTGTGTGTTCTTTCTCATTGTACCGCTGCTGGCAAATTAATTTAACTTGCACTTTATGTGCAATGTGACGTATAAAACCGTATTGTATTGTATTGTATTGTAGCTACAGGTGTGCTCTATGTACATCTATGTGTGCTCAAGGTATACCTGCAACTCTAGACACTGCTGAAGATATATGCAATAGGTAAAGGTGCAAATACCACAACAGTTTAGGTACTGCTATAGATATATTGTGGATTTAATTATTAATTCAGGGATAAATATAAGTGCAGGTTTAGGTATAGATATAGATTTGGCCATAGGTAGAAATGCAGTTATAGGCACTGGTAAGTCTTTAGGCACAGGCCCAGCAATAGGTTTAGGTCTGGCTATAGATATGAGAAATGGTACAATTATGGACAGCTACAGCTGTAAGCCCAGGCAGAGCTGTGTTTATGGATAGGTGATGTTTCAGGTTGGGTCCCAACCCAAAACATCGCCCATCCATATTCTCCAGCGATGCCGCCTAACCCGCACGCGTTACTTGAGCATTTTGTGTCTCTAATGGTAAACCAGCATCTGTAAATCATTGTTCCTACAGTGCGATGTCTGTATCAGCTGCATCAATGATTATAACTTATGGGATCAATACCATCATTACCATTCTTTCAGATGTCCCTTTCACATCCTGTAACTCCCGCTGAGGATAAAACCATGCTTTCCTACGATGATTATCCATGGTCAAATAGCCTTTAGCATGATAAAGTTCATCCAATGTGATTTGTATATCCATACACATTTTTTTTTATTTTAATTTTTTTGATCAAAAATATTTATTAAATTAAAATAATATATACCGTACAGTAAAAAACAAAACAGAACCCACCACCATAATACACGACAAACCATAAACTATTATACAACTATCTTACACTCCTTGTCAAGGATGCATTCAACCCCCCGCAGAGCCCAGCGGTCCCGGAAATCCCCCAGGGTGCCCGTGGACAGCGTGTAGTCCCTCTCTAACACCACCCGGGCACGGACGTAACCCCGGAAAAGCGGCAAGCAGCCGTCCATACACATACTAGTGTGTACGGAAACTATTCCATTATAGCACAGCTCCTTCAGAAGAGTTAAGTCCAGTCCAGTCAAGTTTACTATCATATGCAAAGGTATTGTGAAGATATAATTAAATACTTGCATGCGGCAGCATCTCAGGTACTTAGACAACATACAAAAGCATAAATTATAGCAAAATCAATCTTGTATTTCATATAAACTCCAAAGTGAAAAGTAAAGACAGTGAAAAAAAACAATTTGTGCAAAAATACAAAATTAGAAAATGAGTCATGTTAAGTTCGAGAAGCAGAATTAGGCCATTTGGCCCATCGTATAGTTCGCCATTCAATCAGGACTTATCTACCTTTCCCTCTCAACCCCATTCTCCTGCCTTCTCCCCATAACCCCTGAAACCCATGCTAATCACGAATCTGTCAAACATATCCATTGACCTGGGCTCCACAGTCATCTGTGGCAATGAATTCCACAGATTCACCACCCTCTGACTAAAGAAATTCCTTCTCATCTCCATGGTAGTCTAGGAAGTAGTCAGTAGTGAAGTACGATTAGGGCAGATCATGGTCAGATTACTTTCTAGGAAAGAAACTGTTCCTGAATCTGGTGGTGTAGACTCAATGCCTCCCTTGATTTTGTCCACAGCAGTGGTATCATGGGCAAATTTACAGATGGCTTTGAATCTGTGCTTAGTGCTTGAATCTGTGCATTTGTGTTGTGTGATGAGGAGATATAGTGTATAATCTGCACTGTTTGAGGTCTGTTGATGAGGAATTCATTGATCCAGTTTTCAAAGGGAGGTACAGAAACCTGGTGTGTTGGAAGGAACTGCAGATGCTGGTTTACACCGAAGATAGACACAAAAAGCTAGAGTAACTCAACAGGACAGGCAGCATCTCTGGAGAGAAGGCATGGGCGACGTTTCGGGTCCAGACCCTTCTTCAGACTGAGCTGCTGTTTTGGGTCCAGACTCTTCTTCGGACTCAGCCATTCCTTCGTCACCCATTCCTTCTATCCAGAGATGCCGCCTGCCCCGCTGAGTTACTCCAGCTTGTTGTGTCTATCTACAGAGACCTGGTCTTGAAGCTTGATGATGAGCTTGGAGAGGATGCTAGTGTTGAACGCCGAGCTGTAGTTGACAAGTGACAACCTGATGTATGTCTTCCTGTCATTCACATGTTCCAGAGCGGAGTGAGATACCATCTGTCATTGACCTGTTGTGGCAACAGGAGAATTGAAGCAGTTCCAGGTCATTTCTGAGGCACGGAGTTAATTTGCGCCATATCCAACCTCTGAAGCACTTCATTAGGTTACCACATGGTACTCACTGAGGCAGATCACCAGGCTCTTCTTGCGCACAGATATGATAGTTGTCCTTCTGAAGCAGGTGGGAACGTCAGACCACAGAAGATATTCTTGAATACTCCAGGCAGTTGGTTCACACAGGTCTTTATCACTTGGTCAGGTACACATCCGGGCTGGAAACAAGTGGGACTATTGTGAGCAAAATTCTCTTCTTTTGGCTAGTTATCAGCGTATTTCATTTCCAGGATACCATTGCTGTAATAATATTGCATTATAATTAATTACATATTTATTTCAATACCAAGCATTGCTCTTGTGTGCCTTCAATTTATGGTGCTTTTCTTTTCCATTCAAATCAGAGGAGATTCATAACTCATCTATGGTCTTGATTCCATTTGTCCATTTGAATCATCTTAGTTAGGTTTGAGTCACTTGTGCAATCGCCATGAATGAATTCCTCTGCATGAATGTAACCCAATTCGGTGTAAAACTATACCAGATAAAGTATTCAGTTTACATAGGACAGGCCCATAACTAATACTTTTAGGTCCTATCCAAAAGGCATTCATTTCTTTTTTAATGGACAGACTGTTGTTCTTGTAAATTTTAGCCAAAAATGTGACTCACAGAGGTTTAACTTATAAATAGGCAGCAGCTGTACCTTTTGGTCAAATATACAGGATCATATTTTTCAAATAAAATGTTTGTGGTGGTGTCGTTGTAAAATGTATTTACGCTACAATCTGCTGGGCTATAGTAGATTGGCAGGATGTGGGTACAAGCCCACAGCTCGATGCAAGGGAGTTCACAAACTTGATTAAACTATCGAAACGAGGTACTTAAGGCCTGTCCCACTTTCACGACCTCTGCCGAGTCTGCCCTTGACTCATATTCGCAGCATGGTCGTCACAAGGTCGTAGGAGGTTGTAGGAGGCCGTAGGTAGGTCGTAGCAAGCCGTGATGCTAGTCGTAGGTACCCATGCCATCAAGTAGGTCGGGGCATTTTTTCTAGCATGATGAAAAATGTCCACGAGTAAAAAAGGTCGTGTAAGTGGGACAGGCCCTTTAGTGTTAGCAGGGAACTTTTCAATGGAGGGGAAAGATAACAAAGAATAAATTTACCACGAGTCATCCTCTTACACCTCCTAGTGACAAATGGATGAGCAGGGACCCAGAAAGGAAGGAAAGTTCAGTCAATAAGTGATGAAATTCAAAGAAAAAAATCAACATATTTAGTTTCACGTTCTTTTTTCGATCCCTTTTCTCCCCTTTGAGCAATTACATCCATAACTGCAGGTATACTGGCAAATATTCTTAACAAAGATTTTTCATGAGACAACAATATTTCTGCATTGTTTTTTTTAAAGGGACACATTTTTAAAGCAGAGAACTACAACAATATATGTTTACGTATATCTCTGACTTTCAATGGTCCCATGGCATTGCACAAAAGTATTATCAAATAAAGTTTGATTCTGACTCACAGAACAACAGGTAATCAAACGCTCGGTTAAAAACACTTTGCTTGAAAACATTTTAATGATTATGCACTGTCTACACTTTTGAAGCATTACTAGTAAATTAACCATAAAGTGGTTGAATTCTTTGGTAATTGTGAACTTATTTTCAGACCCCCGTGAAATTTGATAACATTTTGCCTTTTTTTATCATTCTTTGTTTGTAGATTTATTCTGCACTCTCATTTGTATTATTGCTATTTCTTGGTCCTCAATTCATGATGCAAACATATGGTCATATAATATATATTAAAGGTTGAAATAGGCCACGCAGCCCTTCGGGTTTGTTCCGCCGTTCAACAAGATCATGTCCGACCTGATTGTAATTCAACTCACATCCCCTCCTACTGAAAGCCTTTCACCTCCTCACTTTTCAGAAGTCTATCCACTTCTGCCCTACAATATCCCAGTGGCTCATAACCCTCAGAAAAAATAAATCCACTCATCTCTGTCTTAATTGGGAGACCTCATCTAGACCTACACATAAATATCTTCACATTTATCCTGTCAAGACTCTTCAGGATCACCTGAGTTTCAATTGCCTCCTCTCACCCAAGTTCAAGTTCAAGTGAGTTTATTGTCATGTGTCATAGGACAATGAACATCTTGCTTTGCTACAGCACAACAGAACATAGAAGGCATTGACTACAAACCCATCTAAACTCCGGCAGGTATTGACTGTTTAATTCTTCCTCATAGGACAACCAAACTATTCAAAATTACAACCCAGTAAATCCTCTCTAAACTACATCCAACCCTTCCTTTTAATAAGGAAACTATTACTGTGCACAATACTCCAGATGTAGTCTCACAATGTCTAAACTACTGAAAACAACAAATAAAGTGCTGGAGGAACTTGATAGCCCAGGCAGCATGAATGGACAAAAATGGATGGATAATATTTTGGCTGGGACCCTTCTTCAGTCTGAAGGAAGGTTCTGACCCAAAATGTTGTCTGACCTTTACCTCCAGAGATGCTTCCTGACCGCTGAATTCCTGCAGCATTTTGTGTTTTTGCTCAAGCTAACTTCCACCATCTGCAGACTCTTGAGTCTCTACATTTTTATTTAAATCTTCGCACCATAAATATTCTGTTAATATACCTTACTTACTTGTTGTGACACAACAAGCTGGAGTAACTCAGCGGGACAGGCAGCTTCTCTGGAGAGATGGAATGGGTGACGTTTTGGATCGAGACCATTCTTCAGACTACTTACATGTTGTACGTAGGATCTTATAGAAACATATAAAATTATAAAAGGAATGGACAAGCTAGATGCAGGAAAAATGTTCCCAATGTTGGGCGAGTCCAGAACCAGGGGCCGCAGTTTTAGAAAAAAGGGGAAGCCATTTAAGACTGAGGTGAGAAAAAACGTTTTCACCCAGAGAGTTGCGAAATTGTGGAATTCCCTGCCACAGAGGGCAGTGGAGGCCAAGTCACTGGATGGATTTAAGAGAGAGTCAGATAGAGCTCTAGGGGCTGGTGGAGTCAAGGGATATGGGGAGAAGGCAGGCACGGGTTATTGATTGGGGACGATCAGCCATGATCACAATAAATGGCGGTGCTGGCTCGAAGGGCCGAATGGCCTCCTCCTGCACCTAATTTCCATGTTTCTATGTTTCTATGTACCTGTCTACTAGATTTTGTGAAATCAGATCTATCTGCATCTCTGTACTCAGCAGTATCTCACTGTTCAGATAATACACTTCAGATTTCCCAACAAAATAATATATTCTTATGTAAAATTCATTTGGTAGCTTCATCCACTATTTATGTAAATTGTAAAAATGTGAAACCCCAGCATCTCACCCTGAGGCACAACACTTGTTACAGCTTGCCAACAAGAAAAATCCCTCTTTATAGTTAACTCTGTTTTGTATTAGCCAGCCAATCTTCTGTCCAGTTCAATATATTATCGTCCACACTAAGAAATGTATTTTCTGCAAAAACGCAGAATGTGGTGCCTTTTCAGATGCCTTTTGGAACTCGAAGTATTATAGTGAGCCACGGGTTGTGAATCAAAGTGATCTTTATTGAGGGAATACAGAGAACAGCACACACGTGACTGGGGAGGGTTTTCCCAAGGCTCTCCATATATACCAGGACACATCCACTAATCACGTGACGACTCCTTCCAACAAAACACAGTCACGTGACCCTGTCAGCCCAAGTGCTGAGGGTTCGCTCAGTAAGTGGCCTAACCACTAGGTGGCGCCACAGGTCCACCCCCCCTCAGAACCGGAGGCACGAAAACAAAACGGCAGATGAGCGAGACGCTGCCCCCTCACATCCACCAACAGGGATTGAGCCCGGAGGAAATTGGTGCCCAGCAATGGCTGGGAGACATTGGCAACCGTAAAAGTCCAGGTAAAATGACAGTGACCAAAGATGAGCAGGAACGTACTAACTCCATACATCCAGATGGAGCTGCCATTTGCCGCGGTTAACGAGGGACCCCGCTGGCTGGAACGAGTGTCCACCCCCGATGGGGGCAAAATGCTAACCTCCGCACCCGTGTCAACGAGGAACCGTCGTCTCGAATGTCGGTCCCAATCGTAGAGGCGGAGTTTCTGGCCGACCGCCGCAGCGACTATTGGCGGCCGGGTACGAGCAGGGCGGGCGGCACTGATGGGCCACGGAAGCCCAGCGCTGATGGTAGAAACACCACTTCCCTTTACCGGCGTCGCCCGGGACCGGCTGCACAGCCGAACCTCCGGTGGATACAGGGCCCGGTCGCTGGGCCTTCCAAGGCACTCCCGACACCCAATCGATCGCAGCGCAGCTCTGCTGCTTGGACTGCCATAGCTCGTCCGCACACTCCGCTAACTGCAAGGGGTCAACGAAATTCTCACCCACGAGGAACAGGCAGATGTCGTCTGGCATCTGCTCCAGGAAAGCGTGTTCGAAGAGGAGGCAGCGCTGATGACCATTAGGGTAAGCAATTCATTCATTCAGCACAGACTGCTTGCGATCACCGAGACCACCCATGTGCATGATCCTCACTGCATTGTCATGACGGCTGAGCCCAAAGGTTCGGAGGAGGAGCACCTTGAGGCCTGCATATATGTCCGCAGCCAGCGGCGCACAGAGGTAATGGACCATGCGACCGACCGTCTCCTGATCCAGTGTGCCGACTACATAATAGCACTTGGTGTCATCGGCCATGATGCGTTGAATAAGGAACTGGGCCTCGGCATGCTGGAACCACACTTGGGGCTGCGATGTCCTGAACATGGGCAGCTTAAGCAAGATGGCATTCTGCTGGGCCAGATCGACGGTGAAGCTGCATTGCAGGGGTTTGATCGTTGGCTGCTTCCATTGTGCAAATCCGAAATAACCGTTTTGGATTGTCGGGGTCACCACTATAGCGAGTTGTGAATGAAAGTGATCTTTATTGAGGTAATACAGAGCACAGCACACACGCGACTGGGGAGGGTTTTCACAGGGCTCTCCATATATACCAGGGCACACTCACTAACCACTTGACGACTCCTTCCTGCCAAACACAGTCACGTGCCTCTGTCAGCCCAAGTGCCGAGGGTTCGCTCAGTAAGTGGCCTGACTACTAGGTGGTGCCACAGTATAATATATCCATTGGTTTCTCTTGTGTAGAAAGGAACTGCAGATGCTCGTTTAAACTGAAGATAGACACAAAATGCTGGAGTAACTCAACGGGACAGGCAGCATCTCTGGAGAGAAGGAATGGGTGACGTTTCAGGTCGAGACCCTTCTTCAGACTCACGTTTCGGTTTGAGACCCTTCTTCAGAGTGTCTGAAGAAGGATCTTGACCCGAAACATCACCCATTCCTTCTCTCCAGAGATGCTGCCTGTCCCGCTGAGTTACTCCAGCTTTTTATGTCTATCTTTGGTTTCTCTTTATCCACAGTTTGTAACATCTCTTCCCTGACATATTAAAATCCCACAGTTTCCTGCATTCTATCTATCGCCTTTTTTGAATAAAAGAGTTTCATTTGCTATTTTCCAATTTACCATTGATCTTAGGGATGCTGGACATTTAAAGCCATTGCATCATTATTTGTCAATTCTTTTAAGATCCCATAAGGACCCAACCAATTGTTACACACACCTCCCACAATTTTCTAGATACCATTTCCTTGGTTAGTGTAGTTTGCTTGAGTCTTTCCTCCCTTCCAGTTCCTGAGATAGTTATTTCTGGGTAGATACTTGCATGCAAATTATTTGTTCTAATTTCCTTATTTTTTTATCATTAAATCCCCAGACTCACAACACAATACTTTTTTAAATTATTTACTGAAACCCCTATTACCTGTTTCTTACATTTCTGGCTAGATTATTCTTGAACTCCTGTTGTTCCATCTTTATTAATTCTTCTATTCATATTTGCTGTTTTTATATTCTGTCCAATCTTTTGATCTGCCATCTACTTTTGTGCAATTATATGTGCTTTATTTAAGTCTGATACTAACATTATCTTTTGGAGTTAACCACAGATGATACACCCTTCCTTTAGAACCTTTCCTTCTAATTGGTATGTATCTATTCTATACATACTGAAAGATCCTCTTAAATGTCTGACACTGTGTCTCAACTAAGTGATCCTCCAAATTACTAGCCATTACCTTCAGTTATCACTACATTTATGCCCTCATTATTGCCCTTATTTTGATTTAAAATACCAATCCTAGGCCCATTCCCCTCCCCTTCAAACTGAATTCAAATAAAATCATATTCTGATCATTGCTATTCAGGGCTGCCTTCACTATGAGGAATAATTAAACCCATCTTTTGCACAACACAAGATCTGATGCCAGAATAAGTTGTTCAGAAAAACTATCTCAACAGCTCTTCATAAACTCTGCAACTTGGCTTCTTTGTCTTACTAATTTTTCCAGTCTACTTGCAGACAGATTAAAATCTTCCATGATCAGCCGTGTACCTTTCCCACCATCGTGTTATATATACCCTGTTCTGTCGTGCATTTACTGTTTGGTGGAGAGAGTGGGGTACACCCATCGTTGTAACAGAAAATTGGATCTACTGCCAAGTAAGTTAGACTTGTGGATAATCATTTTATTCTGCAATCAAGGCCTTGTTTGTTACCCAATTAAGTATTTCTGCAACCTCAATTCTGTAATCAAGACATAGTTTTGTTGTTCGTCGGGTTTCTGCGAATCTTGTCAGCTGAGAAGGTAAAGGCTGTATCAAAGCTGTACAATCTAAACCGTCAAAAAGCATTTCTGTATTACACAAAGTTAAGCAGGTTCTGGATCACAAATCACTCCGCATTCTCTACTGTTCACTAATCTTACCCTATTTAAATTACTGTGCAGAAGTCTGGGGCAATAACTATAAAAGTTCGCTACATTCATTAACTATTCTGCAAAAAAGAGCAATACGTATTATTCACAAGGTCAGGTATCTGGGTCACACTAATCCATTATTCTTACAGTCAAAATTATTAAAAATTAGAAGATTTGGTTGCATTTAAAACAGCACAGATAATGTTTAGGGCCAAAAATAAAAACTTACCTGGAAATATACAAAAATTATTTAATGTGCGAGTGGGGGGTTATAATTTAAGAAGAATATTTAATTTTAAGGTACAAAGAGTCCGCACGACCAGAAAAACTTTTTGTATTTCGGTCTGTGGAGTAGGATTGTGGAACAGTTTGAATGGGGAATTAAAGCAATGTCCAAACATGAACCAGTTCAAAATGACATACAAAAAACTTGTTTTCACAAGGTACAGGGATGAAGGGGATGGTTGACAAACAGGGGTTAATGTTTATTTATTATTTTATTTATTATTTATTTATGTCTTTTGGTTACTTCATACATATTACTTGTATGTGTATATCAGTTGTATGTATATATATGTCTGTATGTATATCTAAAAATTGTCTGGGGTATTATTATTATTTATTAATTAATTATTAAATATGGAAGAAGGGTTTAGGGAGAAGGGGTGAGATTAAATAAGTTATTCTTCTTCTCACTCCTTTCCGAGCTTGTAAAGAAAAAGTGTTGTGCATTTAAATTTTGCATTATGCTTTTCATTGCTTTGCAAATATTGCCTGGAATGTCCAATGTTTGACTATTTCGATTTTGTTGTTGTTATTTATTCCTATTTATGTCTTTACTTGTTCGGAACAAATAAATAAATAAATAAATAAATAAAGTCACACTTAGGAGATCAGCTTTGAATGGTCTCCTGGTGTGCACCAGTTTTAATAACTTGCCCGTTACTTAAAACACCAGCACGAAGTACATGATTGGAATAGAAAATGTTCATGGGAAAATTCTCAGTAAAGTTCATTATGTTGCCAAATATTGAATTGCCCATGGCAGTGGTGACATGTATTAGAGCACTATGGAAAACAATGTTTAAAATGTTGTTAAATATGGATAAGTTAGCCTGGAATTGTCTTGTTTACATCTTCAATCGGCCATTAAATTAACAAATATTTTGGTGTTCTTTGAATTATCATTTTAGAAAACGACAACTGGGAAGAAAGAGGCTTTCTTTCTAGTCGTCATCTTCCAACAGGATTCTCCAACACAAATGCCGTGGTCATTTACTTTCCGTTGAATAGAAACCATATATTTTATCCTGGTTGGGAAAAAACTTCACATTTTGCAACTGTTTTGACCAGAGCAAACATTGATCATTGGATAAGGAGGACAGTTCAGGAATGCCAATTATAGACTCTGCCTTAAGGAACTATAATCTCTAAGATGGATCTCAACCCCAAACATCACCCATTCCTTCTCTCCAGAGATGCTTCCTGTCTTGCTGAGTTACTCCAGTTTTTTGTGTCTATCTTCGATTTAAACCAGCATCTGCAGTTCTTTCCTACACATACACATAATCTCTAAACGGTACACCAAACTACTGATATTTATCGGAACAGTCAAGACCAGTAAGGCTCATGATCTACCCTGTTCCAAGCTCTAAAGATTAAGCAAGGTATAACTGTATGTTTCATGTGCATTGATACATCGATTGCATGAGAGAGTGGCTGCTCTAATTATAGATACGATTCTTCATGATTCTTCATAATTCACCATGTGCATCAATACATCATAGAGTCATAGAGTGATACAGTGTGGAAACAGGCCCTTCAGCCCAACTCGCCCACACCAGCCCACAATGTCCCAGATACCCTAGTCCCACTTGCCTGCGCTTGGTGCATAACCCTCCAAACCTGTCCTATCCAGGTACCTGTCCAACTGTTTCTTAAATGATGGGATAGTCCCAACCTCAACTACCTCGTCTGGCAGCTTGTTCCATATACTGTGTGAAAAAAATTACCCCTCGGATTCCTATTAAATCTTTTCCCTTTCACCTTGAACCTATGTCCTCTGGTCCTCGATTCCTCTACTCAGGGTAAAAGACTCTGTGCATCTACCCGATCTATTCCTCTCATGATTTTGTACACCTCTAGAAGAACTCCCCTCATCCTCCAATGCTCCATGGAATAGAGACCCAGCCTACTCAAGCTCTCCCTATAGCTCACATTCTCTGGTCCTGGCAACATCCTCGTAAATCTTTTCTGAACCCTTTCGATCAATTGCTTTGTGTTTTTGTTGACAGAGCTAAGTGATAAATGAATGATGCAACTGACACTCCCGACTCCGGCCACCTCACATTGAAATCCAATGTGAATCTCCATCTCTCATTTGTAAAGAATTGCAGACGTGAACCTGGACTTCTTTGTGGCATGGGACCATCATGATATTCCAACGATAAACCGATGAATCCGTCGTCTTCTTTGGGAATGTTGCTTGTGGTGGATGAGGATTTTTGAAAAGATTTTGCACCTCACAAGGAATTACTGAAGAGGATCAAAGTTATGGAACTGAAAGGAAGGCAACAGATTGGTTAGAAGGAAAGGTTGGGAATTACAGACTGCTTACTTAGTGGTGGGAAGAAGGAGGTAGGTATCCCACGGATTTCTGTTTTGGGTCTGCATTACTCATCAAGTACAGGGACTCACTGTCTTTCGTAATAGGTGACTAACGTAAGTCTCACTTACACAAGCAATTCTTTAAGCCCATTGACGCCTCTGTGATCTCCACATCAGAGCTCCACTGTGGTCTCCATGTCAGAGCACCCTCGTGGTCTTCATGTCGGTGCTCCACTGTGGTCTCCATGTCAGAGCACCCTCGTGGTCTCCATGTCGGAGCTCCACTGTAGTCTCCATGTCGGAGCTCCACTGTGGTCTCCATGTCGGAGCTCCACTGTGGTCTCCATGTCGGAGCTCCACTGTGGTCTCCATGTTGGAGCTCCACTGTGGTCTCCATGTAGGAGCTCCACTGTGGTCTCCATGTCGGAGCACCCTCGTGGTCTCCACATTGGAGCTCCTGCGTGATCTCCATGTCGGAGCTCCCAGTTGGTCTCTGTGTCGGAGCTCCTTCGTGATCTCCACATCGGAGCTCCCACATGGCCTCCGTGTCGAATAGTAAATTTATGCATGCGCAGTAATATTTCCGTTTCTGACTTATGTTACATGCAACTTAGGCAAGGATCCGCGGGGCACAATCCTTACGTAAGTCGGGAAACGTCTGTATATCAATCATTGGACAAGAATGCTATCCAAGCGTGTAGGTTATTGAACCACAGTTAGAATGAACTTGTTTTAGTTTAGGTTTTACAACTTGGAAACTGGCCCATCAGCCCATTGAGTCCACGTTGACTATCGATCACCCATTCAAACATTGTCTATGTTATTCCACTTTCTCATTTACTCCCTACATATTGGGTGCATGTTTTATAGAGGCCAACTAACCTACAAACCTTCATTCCCCAAACAGTATATATAAAGGCACTTCAAATTAAAACACATTGAAAACTAAACAGTTGTTCATTGACTACAGTAGCAAGGTTTGGTTATTCTTTTCACTGAAGGTTTGTTTGCTGACTACCTTAATATTAATTAACCATCCTCATTACATGGGATTACCAAAAACAAGCTGGCAATGGAGACACAAGAGACGGCAGAGACTGGAATCCTGAGTAACAAACGATATGCTAGAAGTCAGTGGACCAGGCACCATCTGTGGACTGAAATGGACAGATGATGTGTTCAGTTGGAAAGCTGGCCAAATATCCCAATTAGTCTATGCTTGTGTTTATGTTCCAACTGGGAATCCTCCCTTCTTTCATCATCCAACTCTATGAGTGTAATTACAAATTCCTTTCCCCCTCATATACATGTGTTGCCTTCCCTTTAATACATACTATTTGCTTCAATGACACCCACTTCAAATTCAGAAGATGGACATCTTGATGAAATCCATCCTCTCTGCCACCATTTTATCAAGAGACATGAGTGTATAAAATCATGAGAGGAATAGATCGGGTAGATGCGCAGAGTCTCGTGCCCAGAGTAGGGGAATCGAGGACCAGAGGACATAGGTTTAAGGTGAATGAGAAAAGATTTAATAGGAATCTGAGCGGAGACTTTTTCACGCAATGGGTGGTGGGTGGATGGAACAAGCTGCCAGAGGAGGTAGTTGAGGCAGGGACTATCACAACGTTTAAGAAACAGTTAGACAGGTACATGGATAAGACAGGTTTGGAGGGGT
Organism: Malacoraja senta; assembly: GCA_038087875.1. Lineage (NCBI taxonomy): Eukaryota > Metazoa > Chordata > Chondrichthyes > Rajiformes > Rajidae > Malacoraja > Malacoraja senta. The sequence goes on from CM075977.1 coordinate 102,108,833, forward strand.
ATGAGCCAAATGCAGAAAGTTGTGAACCCAGAGAGTTGTGAATCTGTGCAATTCTCTGCCACACAAGGCAGTGGAGGCCAATTTACTGGATGTTTTCAAGAGAGAGGTAGATTTAGCTCGTAGGGCTAAAGGAATCAAGGGATATGGGGAAATAGCAGGAACGGGGTACTGATTTTAGTTCGGAGTCACGTGAGTGACTACGTGAAGAAGACCCGTCCGGGCGCATGCACGTCATTGCGTCTGACGCATTGGCGCCCGGCAGCAGGAAGAGGAGCTCCTCCTGCAGGTGAATAGTTTAGAACCTCCACCAAAGTCGGGAAGACTTTGGAGGAGTTAGTAAAAAGAGAAAATTGTTGCTGTGTTTTGTCCCCACGATACAGGAACAAGGGAAAAATCAACAAGGTGCAGGCGTGCTCCGGGCAAGGGGAGAGAGAGCTGTAGGAGCGCAGTCTCTGAAAGGCAGCCTGTCACCTCTGGGGAGTCGCAAGCCGGTAGCGGTGCGGCGACAGACTTGGCACTCCCAAGTGCCCAGCCGGGTACACAGCCAACGCCAGTCGGGCGGTAGGCAAAAGCCAAGTCTGTCAGGCCTATTGACTCCGCAGAGTCGGGCCAGAAGAGTCCCGTCTGGGACAGGATACCATGCCTTAGCGCTTATCCAAAAGGAGCAGCTCATACAGGGGCTGCTCCACAAAGCCACAATCCAGGAGGAGTTGTGTGGGCGGGAGGCCGTGGGGAAGGCTCCGCCGGCAGTGCCTGGTAGAGGCCTGCTTGAAAGCACCCTCTTTCAAGAGGTTAGTGCAGAAGGGCAGATAAGCTCTGACCCTGATTCCGACGACGACTTCGAAAGGCAGGACAGGCAGCTGCCAGAGCTGACACCGTGTGCAGCACGGTTTGCCATGTCGTCGGAAGCTGGTGAGCCTCTGGGTGAGGAACTTGCCACCAGTATAAATTACCTAGTCTCACATCAGCTACAGGAGCTGACAATTGATGAGACAGTAAGGAAGCATGAAGCCCCAATCAACTGTGGCCTGTTCAAAGTTCCGGAAGTGGCGGCACTGTTAATCGGCTGCGGCTCGCCTGCAGTCCGTCTGTTTTTACTTTTTCTGTTGTTTTTTTTTGTCTTGTTTTGTTAAGTTTTAGTTTGTTGGGTTGTGTTACGGTGGGAGAAACATGTCCTCTGTCTCCTCCTTCGGGGGAATGCGACTTTTTCGTGTCGTATCCCCCTTCCCTGCCTCCGTCTGCGGTGAGGCCTAATGGCGGGGCTGGCCGCCTCCATCCTGTGACCGACCCCGAGGCTACGGAGGCAGAGCCAGCCAGGACTTACCAACGGGAGGCTGGCCGTCTTCAGGGCTGAGGCAGCGGTGGCCCGACTTGCTGGTGCGGCGTTCTGGCTTTCGGCAGCAGCCTGGAGCTGATGCAGCGGGGTCCGGAGCGTAGACTGCGGGACCTGGAGCTGATACAGCGGTGTCCGGAGCGGAGACTGCGGGACCTGGAGCTGATACAGCGGTGTCCGGAGCGGAGACTGCGGGACCTGGAGCTGGTGCAGCGGGGTCCGAAGCGGGGACTGCGGGACCCGGAGCTGATGCTGTGGCGGGCCTTCTCGGAGCGCAGATGGCGTTCCGGCTTTCGGCGGCGGCGACATCACCATGGAGGTCCGCTGGACTGGAGGGCGGCATCTTCGGCCTGGATCGATCGCCTCAGCGCAGAGGGAGAACAAGGAGGGAAGAGACGGAGACTAAGACTTTGCCTCCATCACAGTGAGGGTGTGCTTGGTGAACTCACTGTGGTGGATGTTTAATTTGTGTTTATTGTATGTTTTTTTATTATTGGTTCTGTGTATGACTGCAGGCATCACAATTTCGTTCAGACCGAAAGGTCTGAATGACAATAAAGGAAACTTGATACTTGATACTTGATACTGTTGTGAACAGGATGATTTGGGGCAAGATGGGCATACAAATGAGAGCCCAGGAGGTGAAGCTCCAGCATATTTTAAAGTTGCTGGGATCTGGCATAACTAGCTTTGCCAGGATGGTGGATGGAGAGTCCATGACAAAATTAGAACAAGAGGTGCTGGCACTATTGTGGAGTGCCCACTTTGAGATCAACCATCAATCTTAAATATGCTTCACTCTGCCAGCCTGACACAGTGCAACCGGCAAAACTACTGTTTGGCGAGGATTTCGCAAAGCAGGTGATGGAGCTGGAGGAGGAGGCCAAGACGGTGGGCTTGATTAAGCAGCCAGCAGCCACATATCCACCGAAGCAGAAGTATTCCTATAAGCGAGGAGACTGGTCCGGGCAAGGGACGAGACGAGCTACGATGCAGCGCAGTTGGCGTTCGGCTGTAGCAGCGCCAAGGAAGGTAGGATATCCAGCTCGAGGCCGGGGAAGAATGCCAGGTTGTAAGGAGGTAAGTGGGTCTGGTTCTCATGTAGACAGATGTAATGTAATACAATTAAAAGTTGGAATTACATCTGTTCTTAGAGGAATGGAAACAAATTACCTCAGATATGTTTATACTGAAGGTTATTGAAGGGTTTTGAATAGAGCTTAATGCAAATTCTGATTTACCCATGCAACATGTCCCTAAAAGGAGTTTGACTTCAGTATCACTGAACAATTGGAAGTTCAGGTGGGACTTGAAAACTTATGTAATAAAGGTGTAATTGCTAAGGCAGTTTACCAAAGCCAACAGTTTGTGTCCAATATCTTTCCCAGACCAAAAATGCATGGGGGATGCAGAATTATACTGGACCTGACTAGTCTTAACCCTTTTGTACGGTATAGACATTTTAAGATGGAAACGTTTGTGACGGCTAAGCAACTTGTTTCCAGAGGATGCTATATGGCAATTATAGATCTTAAAGATTCAGTGTCTGTTCATTTGCAGGATAGAAGATATTTAAAATTCAGCTGGATGGGGCAATTATGGCAATATAATGCACAGCCTAATGGTTTGTCTTCAGCTCCTAGAGTGATTACAAATTTGTTAAAACCTATTCTAGGCATGGTGAGAAGTCAAGGGCATGTGCTCATGGCTTAGCTAGATAATATCTTGATTGTAGGACAATCAGAGGAAACAGCTGAAGCATCGCTAGAATTTAGGAGATTGAGAGGGGATCTTATAGAAACGTACAAAATTCTTATGGGGTTGGACAGGCTAGATGCAGGAAGATTGTTCCCGATGTTGGGGAAGTCCAGGACAAGGGGTCACAGCTTAAGGATAAGGGGGAAATCCTTTAAGACCGAGATGAGGAAAAACATTTTCACACAGAGAGTGGTGAATCTCTGGAACTCTCTGCCACAGAGGGTAGTTGAGGCCAGTTCATTGGCTATATTTAAGAGGGAGTTAGATGTGGCCCTTGTGGCTAAAGGGATCAGGGGGTATGGAGAGAAGGCAGGTACGGGATACTGAGTTGGATGATCAGCCATGATCATATTGAATGGCGGTGCAGGCTCGAAGGGCCGAATGGCCTACTCCTGCACCTATTTTCTATGTATCTATGTATCAGTGGCAGTTGTTAAAACCACTTTTCAAAGATTGGGCTTCATAAACCATCCAGAGAAATCTAAATTAACACCTGTGACACAAATTGACTATTTGGGTTTCACAATAGACTCAATCAACATGATTGTGACCTTGCCCAGGCAAACAAGGGTAGAGCTAATTGAGAGCTGTATCAAGTTAATTGCTGACACACAGCCTTCAATTAGACAGGTGGCGAGTCTGCTTGGGAAATTGGTGGCAGCATTTCCAGCAGTTCAATACGGGCCACTTTATTATCAACAATTACAAAGGTCAAAGGAACAAGCATTGAGGATACATTTGGGTCATTATAATTGGCCTATGCGTCTATCAGTAGAGGCTGTTGCTGATGTACAATGGTAGATTCAGCATGTGTCCACTAGCAGTTCCAAAGTGTTATTGGACCAAGCTTCCATGATTTTGGCAGACAGATGTCAGTGCACTTGGGTGGGGTGCTACTGATACGAGATCCAGCTGTGGAGGCAGATGGACTGAGCAAGAGTCATTGCTTCTGCAAACATGGGGAATTAACCATGTAGAGCTTTTAGGAGTGTTTATGGATTCAAGGCTTATTGCACTAACAAAACTAGCTTGTATGTGCAGTGCCAAATAGACAACACTACAGCAGTTGCTTATATTAATCACATGGGTGGAATCAAATCGTTATCATGTGACAGGTTGGCAAATCAAATTTGGACCTGGTGTATGGATAGACATATTTGGATTGGAGCTATCTATCTGCCAGGGAAACTCAATGTAGTAGCAGATGCCAGGTCACGAAAATTCCATGATAATACAGAATGGATGTTGAACCAGGATGTGTTCAAGAACATAGTACTTCTATATGGAATGCCAGATATCGATTTGTTTGCATGCAGGCTTAACTACCAGCTGCCAAAATATGTTTCATGGGAACCAGATCCTGGGGCAGTGGCAATTGACGCTTTTCACTAAACTGGGGTGATATGTTTGTGTACATTTTCCCACCATTCTGCCTCATAGGTCGGTGTTTGAGGAAAAAAAAAAAAAATCAAGAAGGATGCCGCTTCAGGGGTTTTGGTGATACCAAATTGCCCAACTCAACCATGGTTCCCTTTGATGTTACAGATAGCGATCCAACCTCCTTTGCTGGAGCATCCAGTAACGCGTGAAGTTCATCCGTTATGTGATCGTATTGATCTGTTAATTTGCAGGTTTTAAGAAGGCCTTACATGGGTCGAGGACTTTCTAGGCGAACGGTGGATATGCTCACTGCAGCCTGCAGAAAGAGTACTCGAAAGCAGTATATGACTTACGTAAAAAAATTTTTTTTTTTAAAAAATGGGAACAATATTGTGTTCAAAAGAATATTCAATATGATACTGTAGTTATTGAAAATGTGTTAGAGTTTTATCTACATTTTATTATGATGAGGGTCTTAGCTATAGTGCTATCAATACAGCTAGAAGTGCATTGTCCGCATATCTTGTAATAGGTACACGGACACAAAGTATAGGTTCTCACCCTCTCATATCTAGGTTGATGAAAGGAATCTTTAATTCCAAACCGCCTAAGCCTAGGTATATGGTAATCTGGGTTGTAAGCATTGTTCTTAACATGCTTCATCATTGGGTCCCTGTCACGTCTATAACTTTGTCAAAATTAACCATGAAATTGGCTATGCTAATGGCATTGGTGTCAGCACAGAGAGTGCAGACTTTGCAAAAACTTCAGTTAGATAGAATGGAAGTGACTACAGAGAATGTTATGTTTTATATTTATGACCTGCTCAAACAAAGCAGGCCAGGTGTGACAGGATTTAAGATTGTGTTCTCAGCATATCCTACAGATCCATGTTTATGTGTAAGGACACATTTGTTACATTACATTGAAGCCACAAGGGCTTTAAGACAAGAAGAAACAGGATTATTTGTCAGTTACAAGAAGCCACATAAAAGAATGGCAGTTCAGACTATCTCAAGGTGGTTAAAGCAAGTGTTGGTTCAGGCAGGAATTAACACTGATGTGTTTACATATCATTCCACTAGGGCAGCAGCAACATCGGTGGCCAGGGCGATGGACGTTCCCATCGACCATATATTAAAAGCCGCAGGGTGGCAAAATGAACTTGTGTTTCAGCAATACTACCATCGGCCGATTGCCGATGGAGGGCTGTTTGCCAACTCAATATTGAGTGCTGTTGCTATTGTTTAAATTCTGTTTTCAATGCTGTTTAATTCTGTTTCGTTTGTTGCCCCTAAATTAAGAGGGTTTATGGTTTGTTTTATGACCAAAAATAAAACTGTTTTTTTTTTGCATGATATTCAATGTCATGTTTACAGCATTATTGATTATACTCAGAGTCAATCGATGCAGTGAGAAGCCGAGATTTTGATCTGCGGCATAAAAATCACAGAGCTTTGAAATTTTCACGTAGTCACTGACGTGACTCCGAAGTAAAATAGTAAGATTAAACGAGAACTTACCAGTTTGAAGTTTGATCTTTATTTTATGAGGAGTTACGTTGGTGATTACGTGCCCGCCACGCCCAACCCTCTCTCATAGAAAAAAGGTCATAATGGTAGTTCTCATGTTCCTCATCTTAATATGTTACTTCAATTATTCTGTTGTCTGTGATTTCATACCGCTGCTTTGAAGATTGACGCGCATGCGCCCTGACGGGTCTTCTTCACGTAATCACCAACGTAACTCCTCATAAAATAAAGATCAAACTTCAAACTGGTAAGTTCTCGTTTAATCTTACTATTTTAGATGATCAGCCTTGATCATATTGAATGGCCGTGCTGGCTCAGGGCCAAATGGCCTACTCCTGCACCTATTTTTCTACGTTCTCTAAGGTGGAACTAGTGTAGCTGGGACATGTTGGCCGGTGTGGGCAAGCTGGGCTGATGGGCCTGTTTTCACACTGTATCACTCCATGACTCTATGACATAATTGTTCAGGCCTATATTGATTCAGCCTCAGCCTTACTTTCTCAAGATGATATTGTTGCATTTCTGGTATCATCTGGTAAACATTCTCTGACCTATCGGATACCTTTGCACCCTTTTTATAAAATGCTGACCAGAACTAATAAGCTATACTCAAAGTCTAGTTTAACCAAGATTCAAAACAGGTTTCAAAAAGCTTCCCTATTTCTCTGCTCCAAGAATAAGGCCTCGGGCTTTGTTTTCTTTTTTACGTCTTTCCTAACCTGTGGTGCAACTTTTAGTGAGTGGTGTGTGCATATCTCATTTGTTGCTCTGCTCCACCTGCACTCACAACTTCTAAAAACTAATTGTGTCATTTGGTAAACCATCATGTGCAGTTCTTTGTGTCTCTCTCTCCCCATCAGATGCTAATCAGCTCTAAATTCTCTGGACTTCTTCAGTTTGTAACAGTTTGTTGCAAATAATCAAGACACAATGACCGGCCAGTTTAGTGCAATTTACCCAATGGTCACAGTTAGTGGTCATGTTCTTTGCTTATAATCAAGAATCAATGGATCGTGGTACTTTAGTTTCTTTTAATGGCCGCACGATTAACAAAAACAAATTGATCATAATGGCCTCACGATTACCAAAAACAAATTGATCTCTGTCGTCTTAGTACAATAATACACTTTGCATTTAGCTTGGTTTAGTTTTGTTTAGTTCAGAGATACAGCGCGGAAACAGATCCTTCGGCCCACCGGGTCCGCGCCGACCAGCGATCCCCACACAATAACACTATCCTACACCCAGTAGGGACAATTTTTACATTTATACCAAGCCAATTAACCTACAAACCTGTACGTCTTTGAAGTGTGGGAGGAAACCGAAGATCTTGGAGAAAACCCACGCAGGTCACGGGGAGAACGTACAAACCCCGTACAGACAGCACCCGTAGTCGGGATGGAACCCGTGTCTCCGGCGCTGCATTCGCTGTAAGGCAGCAACTCTACCGCTGCACTATCATGACTGCCCTGAAGTTATCTGTGTTGAACTTCATTTGCCAATTGGTTGCTACTCTGGAAGTCTATTAAGGTCCTGCTATAACTTATTTTTGTCCTTCTCAAAGTTGACGGTCATTCCCAAAACTGGTTTCACCCTCAAATTTAGAAATGATTATTCTTTGCTTATTGAGGTTAAATCATTTATGTAAATTTTGAACTTCGATGGTCCCAACATTGATCCACTGATGCCGTGCCATCTTCTATCACTAACAGTTGCCATTCACACCCACTCTCTGGCTACTGAAGCCTGTTTGCCATCCATTCTGTTACTGGTGCCCAAAATCCACAATCATTAGTTTACTACATGGTACCTTGTTAAAGGCCTTTTGAATCTCTAGATAACTTGCATCCACTGCCTTAAGGTAATCTGCTCGCTGCAACTATATACAAAAAAAATTGGACGAGCAACATTTTCCATTTTAAAATCCATGCTTTTCATTCAGAAGGTCTTTGATAAGACGTCACATAGATGATTGCTAAGCACAATTAAACGTGGCAATTCAATGTACTCCTTGTTCTTCTCATGCTGCTGAGATAAGTTCTTCACCCTGATAGTAGGTGACCAATATATCCTCAGGATACTTTCTCGTTGTGCCTTTCATTCATTTATTCTATATCTCTCCATATCACCGTCTATATCTCTCGTTTCTTCTTCTTCTACTTCTTCTTCTTGCGTATGGCGTGCACAGCCTAAAGTTGTAGGACAACTTGTTCTATTTGATCTTATTTGTTTGTGCACGCCAGGTTGATTGCATTCATCGAAACAGGGCGGACCACGTGAAGGTTGCAGTCTTCCACCCAATCTCTCGTTTCACTTTCCCCTGAATCTCAGTCTGAAGAAGGGTCTGACCTGAGACGTCACCTATTCCTTTTCTCCAGAGATACTGCCTGACTCGCTGAGTTACTCCAGCATTTTGTGTCTATCTTCAAATGTAAACAGTCACAGTTATAGAACCCCACTCACTTCTCCACTCCGCCCTTCCCACACGGGACAGCCCTGAGCCACGGTGCCTTGGTCTGCATTGTTGCAATCCACCTGCAGACTTCCTCTTTGTCCTCCCATGTAGCAATTACATTGTACCTATTGGAGAGCACTATAGTCTGTAGGACCTCCTTAGCCTCAGGTAAACACACCAAGTGACCCCTTTAGCAGTGCACGCTTCTCTTCCTGACTCATACACTAGTTCTATCTAAAATTGATTTTATTAGTTTAGTTTAGTTTAGTTTAGAGATACAGCGCAGAAACAGGCCTTTCGGCCCACCGGGTCCACGCCGACCAGCGATCCCCGCACATTAACACTATCCTACACCCACTATGGACTATTTTTACATTTACCAAACCAATTAACCTACAAACCTGCACGACTTTGGAGTGTGGAAGGAAACTGAAGATCTCAGAGAAAACCCACGCAGGTCACGACTGTCACAAGAATGTACAAATTCCGTACAGACAGCACCCGTAGTCGGGATCGAACCCGGGTCTCTGGCGCTGCATTCACTGTAAGACAGCAACTCTACCGCTGCGCCACCGTGACCGCCCAATCAGAGTACATGATTGAACTCTGGATAGAGTGTTCAGAGGTTTCTCGATGGCCTTGATGAGTCAGAGTGTTTCCAAATCACACTCCAGCTCATCAAATCTGAGCTGGACAGGCTTGAGATAAATCCGACAGGCATCTTTGTTGATTCATTATCAACAATCTTAAAAAGCTGCAGTTCTGGCACAGAGTCAGCCTGCCACACCTTAAACATGCATTATAATGTTTGCTTGATTAGTTAAAATATCTATTCGCAGGTTACATAGTTATATTTAGAAGTTGAATTAGTTGAACCATAAACTATAACTGCCACAGTGGCGCAGCGGTAGTGTTGCTGCCTTACAGCGCCAGAGACCCGGGTTCGATCCTGACTATGGGTGCTGTCTGTATGGAGTTTGTACATTTTCCCCATGACCGCATGAGATTCCTCCGGGTGCTCTGGGTTACTTCCACATTCCAAAGACATGCAGGTTTGTTGGTTAATTGGCTTTTATAAATTGTTCCTGGTGTAGGATAGAACTAGTGTATGGGTGATCGCTTATTAGCCTGTAATCGGTGGGCCGAAAGGGTTGTTTCTATGCTATATCTGTAAACAAAACTAAACTAAACAAAGACGTGCAGGTTTGTAGCTTTATTGGCTTCTGTAAATTGTCCCTATTATGCAGGATAGAACTAGTGTACTAATGGTGATTGTTGGTTGTCATTGATCTGTGGGCCAACCCGCCTGTTTCCACGCTATATCTCTAAACTAAAACAAATCTTTTGGTAAGTATGTAGGATATTTAATCTAAGAGTGATTTAAACTAAGGCTTGGATCAAATTTAGATTAGTTTTAGTTTAGAGATATAACGTGGAAAGAGGCACCTCGGCCCACGGTATTCTTGTGAGATCAAATAGAGTCTCTCTTTCTTGTGCTGACTGTCAAGTCATGAAGACTCCCTCTACTTTGCTCTTTACAGAGCACGGGGTCAACTTGGGCAATTTTATTGTGTGACATTGGTGAGATGCAAGTTATATCTCTACACTGGATGAGCTGAGGTACAGGCACTGAGGTGCAGGCACAGTAAGTGCAAGTGCCCAATTCATCAGTACTACAACCAGAATATCTGGTCCTGTAGTCATTGTAGCATACAATTGTCTCAACTGTTTATTAATATGGAACCAGTCAAATTGGCAGATGACTGGCTTCTGTCTGGAACAAAGATGCCTGTCGGATTCATCTGAAGGCTGTCCAGCTCAGACTTTATGAGCTGGAGTGTGATTTGGAAACACTCTGCAACTTCAAGGCCATTCAGGCCGGGGTATCAATCTCTGGAGGAAGTGGAGATTTAGCACCCCTGGCTGATCATGCTTTAGTCATGTCATAGTCACAGAGTCATAGATACAGTGGTACAGTGTGGAAACAGGTCCTTCGGTCCAACTTGCCCACATCGGCCAACATGTCCCAGCTACACTAGTCCCATCTGCCCACGTTTGGTCTGTATCCCTCCAAACCTGCCCTATCCATGTTTCTGAAACCTTGGGATAGTCCCAGCCTCAACTATCTCCTCTGGCAGCTTGTTCCATACACCCACCACCCTTTGTGTGAAAACGTTACCCCTCAGATTCCTATTAAATCATTTCCCCTTCACCTTAAACCTACGTCCTCTGGTCCTCGATTCACCTACTCTGGGCAAGACACTCTGTGCATCTACCCGATCTATTCCTCTCATGATTTTACGCATGTGTCCGGCTTCCACATGCTGGCCACTACTACTGACAGATGTAAAAGGAATAACATGTGAACTAGAATTGGTCTGCGAAACATGAGTTATGAACGGGGAATAATGATGGAAAAGTCAAGCGCGACATTGAGGGAGAGAGCAGAGCCAGGAATTTGATGGAAAATAACAAAAAAGGGTAGTACTGTAATTTTTGAAGTTTGGTTACTCACTACTGCATCCATGGTGATATAATTAGAACATTAAGGGTGTATTTCAGTGTATTCATTGTTATTTTATCTCAGAATAGCTGTGGTTTTGCAAGTTTACGATTTGCATTATATCCAGCAACATATGCGGGTAGGCGTTGAATTCAGGACTTTATCTTCCATATTGGAGCCAAAATCTTATAATAATTGACTCCAAGCCAATGCATCGACTCCTGTCAAGGGCAGAATGAGTCAGGAGCCAGAGCCCTCTCTTAAAATAAATTACTCTTTTCAATTTTTAGGCCCGATGCTAAACTGAATATTTAAACATTCATGGCCTAGCCACTGTTGTCTATCGATAATTATTGCCATGTCTCCTGCCATATTTATTCTATTGTCAGTCCTTTCATTGTTCACGACCTGAGAAAATATAACAGAGATTAAACTTGTCTGAAACCGAAAAGACTTGCTCTCTTCAAAACCCATGCTTCACATCCGCAAGAAACTCTTTGGATGTGGGCGCAAGGATAGCACAAAACCACATTGGTGGTGTAGTGAAAAGCAACATTTTGATGAATAAGTAAAAAAGCTGGTTTGAATATAGATTCAACTATTTGATTTCTTTTTTTTGAGGTTTCTTTACATGTAAATATAGAACAGCTTGCCGGGGAGGAACCGTGAAAATGTAAAAGCATAAATGTTGCATGATCTTCTGTAATTAAAGAGTTATCTTTCCACCAAGGAGGTCTGCCCATTTAGAACTATTTCATGTGATTGCCAAATGAGTCAACAATCCTCAACAAATTAAAATATGGTAAGTGTTTAACAGAAGTTAGAGTTTTATGTAAAGCTAGACTAAGTGGGACCCATTGGGTCCCAGCTTCACACGGGAGGGCTGGTCCCCCAATGCAATATTCCACCTCTCCACCAATTCCAATATTGCTGGCCAGTGAGGGGGGGGGGAGTTCGGGGGTGCTGGCATGGTGTTGTGGGCCCAAGGGACTGGTATGGACATTGTGGGCCGAATGGATTCTTGGGCTGGCAGCTCAGTCACTGAGACCACTCACTCACTCACTCACTCACTCACTCACTCACTCACACACACACACACACACACACACACACACACACACACACACACACACACACACACACACACACACACACACACACACACACACACACACACACACACACACAATGTTTTTTAAACATCATAATTTTTTTTATTTTTCATCGATGGGAAAAATCTTCGGGGCGTGCTCAGCGGAGGAGGACTGTGAATAAGATGGCCAAAAATTATAGCGATATATGGTAGTGTTTTTTCTAAAATCAATATACAGCGCAAACAGGAAGTGGTCAAGATGAGACTTTTAATTATATAGATGACTCGTTAAACCTTGAATTTTGTATGAAAATCGCCAGTGATGGTTTCTGACTAATTCCAAGTTTTCACAATTCTACGTTATTGATAACAGCTATTTAGGAAACTTGTTCGAACACCACACATGGTGTGAAATCATTTATTGAGATTGTTGACAATCACACCAAGTCACCTCTTAATATTTGTGTTGACATTAACGGGTGCCGAAGTGAAAATAAAAGTTTCAGCTTTGCATTTTATAGCTCTTGAAAATGAAAAAAAAGCACTTTGCAGCTTATTTTTCTTCCTCCACTGTTACACAGCTGGATTGGAACACATCAGCACAAATGAGTTCCAGATTTTCTGGCATTGTACACCGAGGCTTAAAAAAAAATCAACTTATGAAGTTTTTCTTCATGCCATGATCCCATGGGAATATGCATATTTATTGTATTTTAAAAAAAAACAATTTCAAGATTCAATCTTACATTCTATTTGGGCTTTATTAAATTAGCATTTTGATGCACTTTTTTTTGCATTGTTTTCATTCAGCATTAATACCTGTAAATACAGAATCTAATTACCTTTAGAATGTTTATTTGGCTTACAGCAATGTGTTAGACTCCAAAACAAATCATGTTATCAGCCAAGCATGTGCAGAAGTCATCGATTCCATCCAGTAGCCGCCACAAATGTTTGACGACGCCTTCTGCTATGAGTAGAAATTCTTCAATGACGGACTCGCATTACAGAAATATTCCAAAGGAACTTGAAGATGTTGGGTCAGATCCTGCTGACAGCTAGCTGGCCAACCATCGAGAGCCACCAGCTAACAGAACATGGAAGAATGTTTAGAAACATAGAAACATAGAAAATAGGTGCAGGAGGAGGCCATTCGGCCCTTCGAACTAGCACCGCCATTCATTGCGATCATGGCTGATCGTCCCTTATCAATAACCCGTGCCTGCCTTCTCCCCATATCCCTTGACTCCACTAGCCCCTAGAGCTCTATCTAACTCTCTCTTAAAAGCACCAACAGTTGTGGGTATGGTTCTTTGCCTTTTGCCGAAGATCAAGCTTGTGGGACAGTTGCACAGCTGGTAGAGCTTCTGCCTTACAGCGCCAGAGACCCGGGTTCAATCCAGACATTGGATGCTGTCTGTACGGTGTTTGCACGTTCTCCCTGGGACCCCGTGCCTTTCCTCCGGGTGTTCTGGTCCTCTCCCACATGCTAAAGAAATGCAGATTTGCAGGTTAATTGGCCTTTGTAAATTGCCCCTGGTGTGAAGGGAATGGATGCAAAAGTGGGACAACATAGAACTAATATGAACAGGTGATCGATGGTGGGTGTGAACTCAGTGGGCCTGTTTCAATGCTGTATTTTTAAACTAAACTGTTAGACCAACATTCTGATGAATGTTATGTAATTTTACATCAGCTCATTTTTTTTAAATGTTCTTTTAAAATTTCTTGTGGTTTTAATACTTTTATTTTTCTGTTTTTTCAGAGCCATTTGGAAATAGTGAAAAGACATTTGACAGCTGTCAGGCAGCTATTGGGGCAGTCCACGGAGGTTGCCACATTTAGTTTAGTTTAGTTTATTGTCACGTGTACTGGGGTACAGTGAAAAGCATCTGTTGTGTACAAACCAGTCAGCGGAAAGACAATTTCATGATTACAATCAAGCCATTTACAGTGTACAGAATGAGTGTGAGTTGGTGATTGATGGGTTGTGCACTTGTTAATCCTGGCTAAATTGGAGCAGCCATGGCTTTATAATTGAGAAAGGGCTTGTGTGCTGCTAGGCCATTTTGGTCAAGTTAAATGTGCCTCTGTAAAACTGAGACAACCTGCTGAATGGTGCCAGTATGTCTGAGGCCCAGATAAGAGCTACAGGGAAAGAATGGGAGATCTGCAGAGTCTTACAATGAGGTGTAAAATGCATAGAGCTAATTGGATCAATGCAAGCCAGGTATACATATTGTAAATAATGTTGCTAAGCCTTACTTTGTTAGTTGTTGATTGGTTGAAATGTTGAGCCTTGTCTGGGTTGTCTGAATCTCAAGACACATGTTGCATTATTCATCTATGTTAGCTTCCTTCTGGAAGCCTTACCAAATACAATGTATTAGTTACTATGTTATTGGGTTGGGGAACTGTCCATCATGTACTGTTGTAATCGATATGTGTTATTGGATTTTACAGAGACCAACCCCATGTGGTTCGGTCCCTCAAGGTTCGGGGACCTATAAAAGGCCACCCCCACAAGGTCCTGTGTCGATCATCTGGAAGAGCGCTTGGGACTGCGTGACCTTTTGGAGTGTCTCGCGTTGCACGAGGCTAGAAGAGCTTGGCCAAGCAGATACAAGGATCGAACCCGCAGTGGTTAGGTATTGTACAGGAGAATTTGTGTTGTGTTATCCAAAATAAAGTGTAGTTGCTCAAGTGCTTGATTCAGTATTTTATTGACTGAAACTAGACTGGGGGGAGCTCAGAACAAGCTATTTACACACTGGGAAGCCTGTTTCCGTGCTGTGTCTCCATCACAGTTAGAAAAGATTGGCCTTGTTACATTGGCAACTATAACCGAAAAATACTCACATTTTGTTCGTGAACAAAACATGACAGTTATTCCTGATGGAACTATATTGAATATTGCTCGTGCTGCTGTTCTGTTCAGTTCGGTTTTGTCTTTTGTCATGTGTACCGAGGTACAGTGAAAAGCTTTTGTGTGCTATCCAGTTACTGGAAAGACAATACATGAATACAATCATGCCATTACAGTAGGTATGTTACAATACTTACCTTCAGCGGCGCGACTTTGGCGCCTTTGAGGGGGGGCGAGATTAAAATGCCGTTTTCTCCTGTCTGTCCGAGATATATTTTCTCGGGCTGCCAGCTGATGCTGAAAAATCGTTACGACTTGCGTTCTCGGAAGTAAAAAAAAAAATTGCGGGACAATTTAATTGCTGGAGTAAAATAAAATAGCGACTTCTAACGCCGTCAACGCCGACAACGGGACGGATCTCATGTAGGGGACAAAACATAAGGTAAGTATAATGTTTATTTTACATATGAACTTGCTTCTTAGGATGACTTTAATCCAAATTTCATTGGCGAAAATGTGATTATGGCCCCATACGAACCGGCAGTGTTTTTCCTGCCGATATGGGGTTCAAATTCACCACAACCACAACGTTCCAATCGATCGCGTTCCACAAAAACCCACTCACAAGATGATTAAAATGGCCATTAATTTACGGGAATTAAACATTAAATTCCTTCCATTTGGCCTATAAATTCATGACAATGAGATTTAACAATCATGTTATATTGTGAATTCTTGTGTGAATGTTATTTGGACACTTAGGCTATTTAAAAATGTTAATCTTTTCTTAAGAAATGGATAGATGTTTAGATCTAGTAATTGAATTATGTAATTAGCTACAATTAGGTAACTAACTAATTATATGCTTTAATTTCAGGTCATCCAAGTAAGATTGTTTCATATTTGTTTCAGAATGCTTCAATCTATAATAACTGAAAGTTTCTTTCAGTTCTCTTAATTTTTAAGAAAGTTATGACTGTCCTCGTTCACAGCTTTTGTGTTAAGTCAATGGAAAAGCAATAGGGAACAAGATGCTAATTTCCGAGTATGAAAATGGCCATAACTTTTTTAATACTGAAGATATGAAAGTGAATTAGGTGTTAAATTAAACTTATTTTTATGCTTTATCTGATGGGATAAATTGCAGACTTGATTTTTTAAATCTCAAAATTGTGTACATTGCTAATTACTGTGTAAACTGTGGATACATGATAAGGGAATGTCGTTTAGTGCAAGGTGAAGCCAGCAAAGTCTGATCAAGGGTAGTCCAAGGGTCACCGATGAAGTAGATAGTATTTCAGCACTGCTCTCTGGTGTGGTAGGATGATTCAGTTGCCTGATAACAGATGGGAAGAAACTGTCCCTGAATCTGGAGGTGTGCGTTTTTGTACTTCTATACCTTTTGGCATGGAAGGGCCTCAGCAGTTCATGGGGTGCCATGCAGCTGCAAATATTTAGGACAGTCATAGGGCCAATGCAAGGTGTGGCATGTTATCAGAACAATCTGGCCTCATGTGGACTAAATTAGAAATCTGCCTTGGAACAAGATTTTCTTGTATAAGCTTCCAACAACTCTCTCTTTTGATCAAAGTATATTTTGTAAACTTTAAAACAAACTGAACCGGCTTAAGAATATTTCGGGCTCCAGCTTGGATAGCCAACCAAGTTTTAACAATAATATTATTTAAAGAAACAAGGATTCCATAAAGTATTAGGAGGAGCTCTGCCTCCGTGAGTGCATTGTTGAGGGTGTATTTGTCAGAGTAGATGTTCTGGTTAGTTGTGTTTGTTGGATTAGACTTATACATATAGGCTGGGTCCAACACGTACACCAGAAACACCGAGGAGGAATATTGATCTAATTTTTTTGACATTGAGTGTCAAAGATTAGTGCAGAAGTTTAATTTTTTTTCAAGTCTTCTTAAGTCTTCGATTTGATTCTTTTGATTTTGAACAATGAACAATGGAGAACGCAAATTACTGCAATGGTAATTCTGAGATGTAGATTAGCAATATAAAGTTCAAATTTCTCATGGGGCATTTAAATTCAGTGAATTAAGTAAACTTGAACTGAAAAGAACTCCTGTCAGTAACAGCGACTAAGAAATTGCTGCATTGTTGGAAGAAGTCGTCTGAGTGTTTTATGTTTTGGAGCAAAGTAAATCTCCTGTCCTTGCCCAGTCTGGTCTGCATGGCAGCATTGAAATTGCTTCTCATCTGCCTTATGAATTGGACATTCGGTTATCTCAACACTGTTACGATAAAATGCATTAAGAATGAAACTGCACAGACCAGCTGGCGACAGCAGCAGCACCGTATTCAATGGGTCAAAGTTGCTCCCAGCACAGTTGACCTTGCAAATTCATCCAGATGTGTATGTGGGAAGTGGTGTCTGAACTGGGAGTGCTATCCCTCAAAGTAGTAATGCAGCACGCTGACATCCTCACAGAACCATCCCTTACAGACAGCTCTTCTCCAACTAACTCAGCAGAGGCTGTCTTGCCAGAGATGCCAAAACAAATCTATTTGCAGAAGGGAGCAGTCCTAGAAGCCCTTATTACTACTACGGACTGCATGCATTTTTCTCCCACTTGATGCCGACTGTCCTCTCTCAGCTCAACAACCAGGTTGAGCAGTACTTGGGAAAAGCACAGAGTCCAGCAAGTGAGACTTCCTAGAATTGTAGAAACAAGGAACTGCAGATGCTGGTTTATTTTTTTTAAAAGACACAAAGTGCTGGAGCAACTCGGTGATACTTCCTCCCTTAATTCCCTCAGTACCCTAGAGGCCATCCCTCATCTGGGGCAAGTTATTGGTTCATTTTAACATGCAACTGGACGAGTCACTACCTTGTCAAATTATTGTCTTTCCAGAATCAAATTCCAGCTTCCATTGCTGCAATTTAGCAGTAATTTCTTCTTTTGTGAAGTACGATGTAAATTACTCAGTATGTCACTTAGCTATGACACTCTTTCCTCACCCACTCCCTTTGCCATTTTTTTATTTCTCATCTGAAGTTCCTATAATCAACTTGTTTCTCACTTGTGTTAAGAACCTGCCATTTGTCATATAATTTGTCCTCTGCTCTACTCACTGTATGCCCATAACTCTGTAGCCAGGCAATTTCCAATTCCATCTTTACATTTAATATGCTCTTTCCTTCCTACTCTATTTCTAATATCTATATTTTATGTTCATCCAGCTCTGTCTTTTGTGTCCTCATCCAACCCCCCCCCCCCTCCACCCCCATAGGAATGCACCTATTCATTTGCTAAAACATTCCATCATTAATGCTCTCCCATTGCTCAAATACAATTTTCCTGCCAAATTTTCATTCCAATTTATCCAGGCTAGATCCATTCCCAGCTCATTGAAAATAGCGGTTCTAAAATTGGACACAGAGTGCTGAAATAATTCAGCGGGTCAGACAGGATCTCGTGAGGAAAAGGATAGGTGATCATACGGTTCATAAAGTCATAAGGAATAGGAGTAGAATTAGGCCATTTGGCCCATCAAGTCTACCCTGCCATTCAATCATGGCTGATCTATCTCTCCCTCCGAACCCCATTCTCCTGCCTTCTCCCCATAACCTCGGACACCTGTACTTGAATATATCTATCTCTGCCTTAAAAATATCCACTGACTTGGCCTCCACAGCCTTCTGTGGCAAAGAATAGTAAGATTAAACAAGAACTTGTTTAAGAGGGAGTTAGATGTGGCCCTTGAGGCTAAAGAATTTAAGAGGGAGTTAGATGTGGCCCTTGTGGCTAAAGGGATCAGGGGGTATGGAGAGAAGGCAGGTACGGGATACTGAGTTGGATGATCAGCCATGATCATATTGAATGGCGGTGTAGGCTCGAAGGGCCGAATGGCCTACTCCTGCACCTATTTTCTATGTATCTATGTATCTATGTAACTTACCAGTTTGAAGTTTGATCTTGATTTTATGAGGAGTTACGATGAGCGATTACGTGAAGAAGGGACGTCAGTCCGCATGCGCGTCATTCTTCAAAGCAGCGGTGTGAAATCACAGAAATGAGAAATGACCTGAAGATGGTAAGATTGAGAACTGGAAACTACCAGATGACCTTGATAATATGAGGGAGGGAGCGGGGGGCACGTAATCGCTCATCGTAACTCCTCATAAAATCAAGATCAAACTTCAAACTGGTAAGTTCTCGTTTAATCTTACTATTTTACTTCGGAGTCACGTGAGTGACTACGTGAAGATTTTAAAGCTCTGTGATTTCATGCCATGGAAAAAACGAGTCCACACAATCACGACTGCCTCAGTTTACCACAGGTAAGGGTAAACATTAATAATGCATTCAGACATGACATAGTTTTAAAACATGCTAATGCTGATAAATGAACAAATAATAATAATAATAGTAACCCCTCTCATCCGGGGGGAAACTATAAAATAGAACCTAAAATAGAGTTGGCAAATACCCCTGGTCTGGCAATGGGTTAAAATAAAATGTTTGGAAAACTCGTTCCCTAGACCATCCTGCAGTTGGCAGGATGTGGTCCAGAGGACCGTACATAACCCTTGCTGCTGATGTAGTAGCAGCCCTGGTGGAGTGAGATTTCAAAATTAGAATTTGTATCTACTCCTGTATGAGCCAGAACCATAGGGCATCCATGGCAGGGAGCGGGGCACCGATGATGTGCTGCGCGGTTTTCACCACCCGTTGTAGTGCCTTCCTGTCCGCAACAGTGCAGCTGCTGTACCATACCGTGAAGCAGGTGGTCAGGATGCTCTCGATGGTACACCGGTAGAAGTTGGTCAGGATCTGGGGGGACAGGTGGGCTTTCTTGAGCCTCCTCAGGAAGTAAAGGCACTGCTGTGCCTTTTTGATCAGCTTGGAGGTGTTGAGGGACCAGGACAAATCCTCCGAGATGTGTACCCCGAGGAATTTGTAGCTGGAGACGCGCTCCACCTCAGTCCTGTTTATATGGATGGTGGTATGTCTGCCCCCTCTGACCTTCCTGAAGTCGACAATAATTTCCTTCGTCTTCTTGGAGTTGAGGACGAGGTTATTGTTGACACACCAGGTTGTCAGGTGCTGAACCTCCTCTCTGTAGGCTGACTCATCGTTGTCACTGATCAGTCCTACCACCGTGGTGTCGTCAGCAAACTTAATGATGGCGTTGGATCCGTACTTAGGGATGCAGTCGTGGGTGAAGAGGGAGTAGAGGAGAGGGCTGAGCACACAACCCTGTGGCACGCCGGTGTTCAGTGTTATAGTGGAGGAGGTGAGGTTGTTGACCCTAACAGACTGTGGTCTGTTGGTGAGGAAATCCAGTGTCCAGTTGCAGAGGGAGGTGGAGATGCCAAGCCCGCTGAGTTTGGTGATCAAGCTGGCGGGGATGACAGTGTTAAAAGCGGAGCTGAAATCAATGAACAGCAACCTGATGTAGGAGTTGTTGTTGTCCAGGTGGGTCAGGGCAGAGTGTAGGGCCGCCGATATGGCATCCTCTGTAGACCTGTTGGCCCGGTAGGCAAACTGATGGGGGTCCAGTGTGGGGGGGAGGCTGGCTTTTAGGTGAGCCAAGATCAGCCGCTCAAAGCACTTAGCAATGACAGGGGTGAGTGCCACTGGGCAGAAATCGTTGAGGCTCCCTGTGGCTGACTGTTTGGGCACTGGCACGATGGTTGATGTCTTGAGGCAAGTGGGGACAACACCCTGGGCCAGTGAGATTGAAAATGTCGGTAAAGACTGGGGATAGTTGTCCAGCACATGCCCTAAGCACCCGGCCAGGGATGCCATCGGGGCCAGCAGCTTTGCGCTCATTCACCTTGCTCAGTGCATCTTGTACAGCAGAGGTGGAGAGACTGAGGGGTTGTTCATTTGGGGGTGGAGCAACTTTGATGGCTGGGGTTTTGTTATCCCGGTCAAAGCGAGCATAGAAATGGTTTAGTTCGTCAGGAAGGGTGGCGTTGTCTGAGGGAGGGGTGTTAACTTTCTGGTAATCGGCAAGGGATTTGATTCCTTGCCACATGCGCCTGGGGTCAGAGTTGTTTTGGAAGTGCTCCTCAATCCGCTGTTTGTGATTGAGTTTGGCATTCCTAATTCCCATTTTCAGATTGGCCCTGGATGAGCTGTATCCCTCAGCGTCGCCAGATCTGAAAGCGGCATCGCGAGCCTTCAGTAGGAGTCTGTCCTCCCTGCTCATCCACGGCTTCTGGTTAGGGAAGGTCTTTATTTCTTTGTGGGTAGTGACATTATCGGTGCAGAATTTTATATAGTCCATAACTGTTGAGGTGTATGAGTTGATGTCCACTTGTGAATTGAAGGTGGACTGAGTAGCAAACAGACTCCAGTCTGTCTGCTGAAACTGCTGCTGTAAAACAGAGACAGCCCCCTCAGGCCAGACCTTCACTGTCCTCGTGGTAGGTTTCACACGTCTGATCAGAGGTGTGTATTTGGGGAGCAGGAACAGAGAGAGGTGGTCAGACTGACCAAGGTGGGGGAGGGGGAGGGCTTTGTAGGCTTCAGTAATATTAGTGTAAACTAAGTCCAGAATATTGTTTCCTCTGGTTGGGCAGGAAACATGCTGATGGAACCTGGGGAGTACGGTTTTAAGGTCAGAGTGGTTGAAATCACCCGCAACAATAAATGCCCCCTCAGGGTGAGCAGATAGATGTTTGCTGATAGCAGCTTGCAGCTCTTCCATTGCTAGCCTGGCATTAGCGTCCGGGGGTACATAGACTGCCGTGATAACAGTCGATGTGAATTCTCTGGGCAAATAGAAGGGCCTGCACTTTAACATCAGGTATTCCAGGTCAGCAGAGCAGTGACTACCAATCCTAACAACGTCCGTGCACCATGTGTTATTCACATAGATGCACAGTCCGCCGCCCTTGGTCTTACCGGAGTCCTCCGCAGTTCTGTCGGCCCTGAAGACAGTGCGCCCCTCCAGCTCGATGGCGTTGTCCGGGATGTTGCCGTTGAGCCATGTTTCAGTAAAGACCATGGCGTTGCAGTCGGCGATCCGTCTTTGTGTGGTGATCCGCAGCCTTAGTTCATCGATTTTACTCACCAGGGACCGGACATTCGCGAGGAAAATGCTGGGCAGAGCTGGCTGGTGAGGATTTAATTTCAGCCTAGCTAGATGTCCTCCCCGCTTCCCACGTCTTTGTTTGCGGTCCCTGCACCGCCTCCGGGCACTTCCTGTCGGGGGAGCTGGCCCGCTAGACCACGGTGTCCTGCCGATCTCGGGCGGCAGTTGAAAGTCGCTTCTGGGGCTCGTTACGCAGACGGCCGAGCTCTAATAGCTCCTGACGGCCGTATAGAGTCTTCGCTCGGGTGCTCCGGGCGAAAAATAAGGTAATTATTAACAGAAAAATAACTAAATTACAAAAACTACGGAGACGCAGAACCTCGCGTTGTGCACGCGACGCCATTTACATCACCGAAAACGGTGTCTGAAATGGGCTGGGAAGATCATTAAAGACCCCTCCCACCCCAACCATGGACTGTTTGCCCTCCTCCCATCAGGGAGGCGGTACAGGAGCCTCAGGTCTCATACCAGTAGGATGAGGAAAAGCTTCTACAATTATACCGTCGCATTGCTGAACTCGGAGTCCCGCCGATAGATTCCTCCGGTCCCTCCGTCCCCATTGTTAATTATTCTGTATTTTTGATTATTCTGTATCCTCTTTTAAAAAAAAATTCTATATTGCACTACTACTACGGACTGACGCAAAACTGCATTTCGTTGTACCCATACTCAGTATTTGTGCAATGACATTAAAGTTGAATTGAATTGAATTGAATTGAAAAACCCCATGTAACCATCTGGAAGTGGTCTGAACTGATACCTTCTTATGAGGTTTTTAGTAACTAAATACATAGGTAGTATGAGAGCCTCTAAGGCTCTAGGTGATCTAGACGTAATGTTGTAAACGTGTGACCACACATATACGAAGGTGCATGGGGTATGCCATGAGAACTATCTTGAGATCTGACACACTGGCTGCCCTGCTTAACTGATCGTAAACACAAAATATTAAATTATTAGCAGGTATAACCATCCTGTCCAGTCGTAATTATGCAATGACTGGACCTGTTGCGCT
The DNA here is from genome assembly GCA_038087875.1 of Malacoraja senta. Taxonomy (NCBI): domain Eukaryota; kingdom Metazoa; phylum Chordata; class Chondrichthyes; order Rajiformes; family Rajidae; genus Malacoraja; species Malacoraja senta. The sequence continues at coordinate 102,131,836 of CM075977.1, forward strand.
GAGGACAGTGCCAAAGGGATACTACCTTGTGAGAGCCGAGCCAATGATAGGGATAGCTGGAGCCCCCTGGTAAAGTAGTGTTAACACAATGTCAATATCCCATACTTCTGTGTACTTGAGTCTGGGAGAACTTGTGTAAAGATATCCTAATAAACTGGAATCAGAGGGTGAGACCCGACAGAGCTGGGTCCCGCTCGCTGCAGCAAATATGATGAGAAGCACGTTGGCACAGTTGATGGGACTATAACTTAATTATTGTCAAGGGCCCATTGAAAAATGAACTTTAAGACGTCAGTGTCCGTGCCGTATTTATATGTAACATAGCATTTAAACAGAAACGCTTCCCATCTCCTGAAGAGGAAATGTACTGCTTTGCTGGTGCTATCCCTGCACACTGCAGTGAGCACAAACATGGATCGGTCTGACATCCTGAGCCGCAGGGGTTGTCTTCTCAGATTCTGTAAGGCAATGAATTGATTAATCATGCAGAGGCTGGTTCCCCGAGTCCCAGGCTGAACCAGCAAAGTTTATGTTTAGAAACCCCATATAGGGTTCTACTATAATTCCCAACATTGCGGGAAACATGGCTACATAGGCCAGTCAGACAGTACGAAAACCCATGAAGCGGGATCTTGTTGAATTTGTTGCAAGACCCGACTGATGAGGCAAAATGGAGCAACGACATAAAAGAACATTCCTCCGTATAGCGAGAATGTATCTCTCGCCACTGTCATGCCAGATGTCTTGCAACCGGTGAAAGAGCCTGGATGCAAACATATCGATATTCGGTGTTCCATAGAGCCATGATGTCATAAAATACTAGTGATCCAACATCCGTTCTGTGTAGTCATTGATTTTACGTGATGATACACCAATGCCAAATAAGGTTGGGTAAATATGACAGGATACTTTGGCTTGATTGCACCCATGTGACAAACAAATGCCACCAGCACAGTGTATCAATGTGGATCAGAGCATGCATATCCGCACAATAACCCTTTAACCCATAGTATGCACCTAGTGTCTATAGGTAGTTGATACCAACAACTGAAGAATTGGTAATTCATGCAAATCTCATTTGTCTCCATAACTAGAGATGGCATTCGTAATTTCGCATCTTAGAGCATTTGCATCAGTTTGTAATAACTGAAGATTTGTTGACCAACTACTGGAGCAATGCTGAATATTGTTCGTCCTCCATTGAGGCTTTTTTTGGCTTCAGCTGGTAAAAGCATAGATCCCTTACCAATTGCACAGCCCGAACACAGCTGCTATATTGCCAATTTACACTTGATGAATAGAAGACTGCTTGATAACAAGATTGTTACAGCCTTCTATTGATTCCAATCTCTTGTCCCAGGGCGGAGTCACAGATAATGAATAGTTAATGGTAATACCAAATAACCAATAACTGTAGTTGGTATCAACTTAATTAACTGGAGGAACCTCAATTTCTTAAATATAGTTGCTGCTGAAAACAGTTGATTTTAGCAAAAACAGCGTTTAGAATATCATCCAGTGAAGCCATAACAAGTAATTTTTGAGCTCTGAGCAGTCCCAGCAGTTTAGTAATTTGGTAGATAACCTGAGAGCTGAAATAGCCCATAGCAACGCATAACCATTATCATAGCCCCATCCAGAAATCCAAATGTCTCCTGGGATCCCTGTAAATGGGACCTGAATAGCATTCAACTTTGAAATAGATGCATGCCATAACGATCCTAAAGAAACGGTTTGTTAGACATTAATGAAGTTCCATATACTGAAGAATCTATGTTGCACATGCTAGTTAAATCAATTTTAAACTGACATCCTCCATCATTCATAATGAACAGGCCACGCCTGCCATAATACGTGCCCCTCAAGTTGACAACTCTGGCCAGCTTCCCCGGGTCTGTCTCGAAAGGTGACCCTGGCCATTATACTGAGCCTGCCTCGAAAGACAACTCTGGGCAATTTCCGAGCTAGTCTAGGAAGGCAATCCTGGCCGTAATACTGAGCCTGCCTCGAAAGACAACTCTGGCCATATTTCCGGGTTTGTTCCGGAAGTAATCCTGGGCATAAAAACTGAGCCTGCCTCGAAAGACAACTCTGTCCCCAATTCCAAGCCAAGCTTGGTATCCTCGCATACTGTGCAATAATGACCCAATCTCATGTTATCTTTCAGTTGTACAAAAAATTGTAAATACCAATTTGTAAATGGTCCACTACCTCATGTTTAGGAGGAACCAAACCCACCTACCTCTGTGGTTACCTGTGGTCTGTGGTAAGCCCAACAGCCCTTATGTGGGTTCTATGCCCGTCCTTGATTGGAGAGTAGGAATGGTAGTGTATGAAGATTCCATATGTCCTGACCGGTTTGGATCTTGTCCTGAAAAGCCTTGCCCAGCTATCAAGCTGCCATCTGTTTCAGTGAACTGCTACTGCCGTTAAGGCATGGGGTGTGTCATCGCCGATACGATGAAGCTTTGTTCATCGTTGGTACCTTGATCAGTCCGTCAACTTTTGCTTCCTCATCCAGGTATATCTGTTGGATAAGTCTTACCTGAAGAGATTCGGCGGCTGGTTTCATTTCCTCTAATGTCACCGCGGATAGTACTGTTCACTGCCGGCACTTGTAGCATGAGGGGAAACTCTGGCACCTTCTGGTTTTTCTGCCCACGGCAGTAACCAATTCGTTTGCGAGTATTTCCTTAGAGCCATATGCATGTGCTCCAGTATGTTCCACGGACATACTTTGAATTTGAAATCAGTTACACACTGACCACTCGCACACCCCTCCACAGAGAGGGAGATTCGTAGGCAGCCCTGAAAACAGGTGCTGCCGCAGGTCCCTGAGGATACCTGCGCTGACATGGCCCCTCTATGGACCTATATCATGATTTTTTATTTTTTATCTTTTATCTTTTATTATTTATATATATCTATCTATCTATATAGATAGATATCACTTGTTATGGCTTGCTAAAGTATTCATACCCCTTGACCTTTTCCACATTTTGTCACGTTACAACCACAAACGTAAATGTATTTTATTAGGATTTTATGTGATAGACCAACACAAAGTGGGGCATAATTGTTAAGTGGAAGGAAAATGCTACATGGTTTTCAAATTTTTTTACAAATAAAAAACTGAAAAGTGTCGCGTGCAAAAGTATTCAGCCCCCTTTACTCTGATACCCCTAAATAAAATCCAGTGCAACCAATTGCCTTCAGAAGTCACCTAATTAGTAAATAGAGTCCACTTGTGTGTAATCTAATCTCAGTATAAATACAGCTGTTCTGTGAAGGCCTCAGAGGTTTGTTAGAGAACATTAGTGAACAAACAGCATCATGAAGCCCAAGGAACACACCAGACAGGTCAGGGATAAAGTTGTGGAGAAGTTTAAAGCAGGGTTAGGTTATAAACAAATATCCCAAGCTTTGAACATCTCACGGAGCACTGTTCAATCCATCATCCGAAAATGGAAAGAGTATGGCACAACTGCAAACCTACCAAGACATGCCCGTCCACCTAAACTGACAGGCCGGGCAAGGAGAGCATTGATCAGAGAAGCAGCCAAGAGGCCCATGGTAACTCTGGAGGAGCTGCAGAGATCCACAGTTCAGGTGGGAGAATCTGTCCACAGGACAACTAAGGTGCTCTGGTCAGATGAGACCAAAATTGAAGTTTTTGGCCTAAATGCAAAACGCTATGTGTGGCGGAAACCTAACACTGCACATCACCCTGAACACACCATCCCCACTGTGAAACATGGTGGTGGCAGCATCATGCTGTGGGGATTCTTTTCTTCAGCAGGGACAGGGAAGCTGGTCAGAGTTGATGGGAAGATGGATGGAGCCAAATACAGGGAAATCTTGGAAGAAAACCTGTTAGAGTCTGCAAAAGACTTGAGACTGGGGTGGAGGTTCACCTTCCAGCAGGACAACGACCCTAAACATACAGCCAGAGCTACAATGGAATGGTTTAGATCAAAGTATATTCATGTGTTAGAATGGCCCAGTCAAAGTCCAGACCTAAATCCAATTGAGAATCTCTGGCAAGACTTGAAAATTGCTGTTCACAGACGCTCTCCATCCAATCTGACTGAGCTTGAGCCATTTTGCAAAGAAGAATGGGCAAAAATTTCTGTCTCTAGATGTGCAAAGCTGGTAGAGACATACCCCAAAAGACTTGCAGCTATAATTGCAGCGAAAGGTGGTTCTACAAAGTATTGACTCAGGGGGGCTGAATACTTTTGCACGCGACACTTTTCAGTTTTTTATTTGTAAAAAAAATTGAAAACCATGTATCATTTTCCTTCCACTTCACAATTATGCACCACTTTGTGTTGGTCTATCACATAAAATCCCAATAAAATACATTTACGTTTGTGGTTGTAACGTGACAAAATGTGGAAAAGTTCAAGGGGTATGAAAACTTTTGCAAGCCACTGTATATATATATCTCCATCAGGAATCCTCCTGGCCCAACTTGTTTGAGTCAACGGGGCCTCTTCCAATGCTCCCCTGCTCTGGGAGATATTATATCGTGGCTACCTTCCAAGCGGGTGCCTAGGTGCTACCGGCACCAGTCTGAAGCCGCTGTCCCCATCCAGCGACTCAAAAAGTGAATTTTGACCATCGCCGCTACCGCATTTCCGCGGTCTCCGTAGCGGGTTCCCGCGATCCGTTTCCGGGATTCCCCGAGGTCATGACCGGGATTCCCTCTGGTCAGTGACTGGGGTTGCCCGCGGTCCATGAATGTTCCCCCACGGTCCATGAATGTTCGCCCCGAACTTCCGCAGGAAACCCCCTGAAAACAGGGAATCCTGCGAAAGAAAAACATAACCTGAAAGTAAGTTTAAAACTTACCTTGAGGTTTAAACTTACCGCTGGCAGGAGCAGCGCCCTGCCAGTCCGACGTAGCGCCATGCGGTGGACGTAATGAAGCGCATGCGGACTGACGTCCCTTCTTCACGTAGTCACTCGCGTGACTCCGAAGTAAAATTCCACAGATTCACCACCCTCTGACTAAAGATGGTTCGGGTCAGGACCCTTCTTCAGACTAATATTGGTAACTGTATCCAGAAGCGGACTTCATCCTATTCCACGGTTGCTCTGAAACTCAATATATTATGATGACTGTTCCCATCATTTTCCCCCATCAATACTTGTTCCACTTGACCTGCCTATTCCTCAGAACTAAGTTCAACACCATCATCCCCTCCAAACTTGTTACTAAACTCTTGGATCTGGGACTCTGTGCATTCTTTTGCATCTAGATCCTCCACTTCATCATCAGCGGACTGCAATTGGGACAAATTTTATAGCAACACTTCCTCCTTGATAATCACGAGCACAGATTCACCTCAAGGCTGTGTGTTCAGTCCCCTGCTCTACTCACTCTATACCCATAACTGTGCAGCCAGACACAGTTCCAATTCCATCTTTAAGTTCGCCAATGACACCACCGTTGTTGGCCGAATTAGGGGTAATGATATGTCAGAGTATAGGAGGGAGATCGATCACCTGATTGAATGGTGCCAGAACGACAACCTTGCTATAAATATCAGTAAGACCAAGCTGCTGATTGTTGACTTCAGAAGAGGAAGGCCAAGGATCCACAAACCTGTCTTCATAGATGGGTCAGTGGTGGTGAGAGTCAACAACTTCAAGTTCCCGGAAGATCTGTCCTGGGGCCTGCACATTGATGCAATCATAAAGAAAGCCCATCGATGCCTCCATTTCCTGAGAAGATTGAGGAGATTTAGGATGTTGACGAATATAATCTTGAACATCTCCATGTGTACAGTAGAGAGCATATTGACTGGTTGCATCACAGCTTGGTTCAGTAACTTAAACGCCCAGGATTGAAGGAGATTACAAATAGTGGTGCACACAGCCCCGTCCGTCACGGGTACTGACTGACCTCCCCAGCATTGAAAGAATCTATAGGAGGTGCTGCCTCAGTAAGGACCATCATCAAGGACCCTCACCACCCTGGCCACACTCTCATTTCACTCTTGGTATAGGAAAACTGTGACCTCCAGGTTTAGGACGCACCTCTTCCCAACAACTATCAGGCTCTAGAACGCTACCAACACCAACTAAACTGTGAACTCTCCTGGATGCTCTAGGGACCTCAGGTCTTTGTTTGCACTAATATTGTTTTTTCAAAATTTATAGAACTTTGTTTTGTATAGTGTGTTATGTGTGTTATGTATTTATAGACATGATATGCTCAGCAAGTAAGAATTTCATTGTTCTGTTTTTGGTGCATATGACAGATAAACACTGGGCAGCACGGTGGCGCAGCGGTAGAGTTGATGCCTTACAGGGCCTACAGCGCCAGAGACTCAGGTTCGATCCTGACTACGGGTGCTGTCTGTACGGAGTTTGTACGTTCTTCCCGTGATCTGCGTGGGATTTCTCCGGGATCTCCGGTTTCCTCCCACACTCCAAAGATGTACAGATTTGTAAGTTAATTGGCTTGGTAATAAATTGGAACTTGGCCCTAGTGTGTGTAGCGTGCTGGTTGGCGCGGACTCGGTGGGCCGAAGGCTCTGTTTTTGGGGTATGTCTCTAAACTAAACTAAACTAAACTCTTAATCACCTTTCTTGTTCAGCCTGAATCATACTGATCAGAGAAGTTCTCTTGACCAGACTTTGGAAACTGCCCAACGTCTGGCAATTATATTTTTGATCTCCCAGTCTATATTTAGATATTTCATATCTCATTATCATTAATGTACAGGGGTGGGAGATTGCAACCGTCACGTGGTCCACCCTGTTTCGACTAATGCAATCAACCCAACGTGCACAAACAAATATATCAAATAGAACAAGTTGACCTACTACTTTAGGCTGTGCACGCCATACGCAAGGTGAAGATTAACGTACAGTTTATGAACATCATTGCAATTTTCCTGCAGATCTCTTCCTTAATATCCTTCAACATCGGTGACTCATTTGTACTCAAGCTGGACTGTAACTCGTATTTGCTCTCCACGTGAACCCCAGGCCTGTGTCCTTGTGGGATAACGCAGACTCCAGACCTCACTGCTATAGCTGTCCCATGAAGCAGCCCATAATTAAAAAATAGGCCTCGGCCTGTTGACGGTAAAGAACAGGCCTTGGACAATACTGATGATAGTTTAAGATAGACACAAAATCTGGAGCAACTCAATGGGTCAGGCAGCATCTCTGGAGAAAATGGATAGGTGACGTTTCAGGTCGGGACCCTGATCAGGAAGGCTGGCTCTGTCCTGGGGGTGGATTTGGATTCATGGGAGGTGGTCTTGGAGGGAAGGATGCTCCTCAAACTGTGGAGCATCTTGGACAATGCAGCTCACCCACTCCATGACACACTGATCAACCTGAGGAGCACCTTCAGCAACAGACTGGTTCCACCAAGATGAAGTACAAAATGTTATAGGACATCCTTTTTCCCTGTGGCTATCAAACTGTACAACTCCTCCCCCTTCTGTTGTGGTGTAGATTGAGACAGACTCCCCTCCCCCCTCCCCCCTCTTCCCCCCCCCCCACCTCCCCCCCCCCCCCCCCCCCAGTCTTTACACATCCCCAATCCTCCCCACTCGTCACTTTAATTTCATGTTTCATGTATTTTATGTTTCATGACTGCTGGCAGATCAATTTCCCTCCAGGGATAAATAAAGTTCTATTGTATTGTATTGTATTGTATCGTATAATGTGATAGTTTGACAGCTTGTAATTCAAATATTAATATTAATGTAAATAGATTAAAATAATTCTCTCACTTACCTTTCCATTCAGGTCAATGATCGGATTAAATTGAATGGGGCCATATCAGATGTAGATAGATAGATAGATAGATTCCTTTATTGTCATTCAGACCTTTCGGTCTGAACGAAATTATGTTGCCTGCAGTCATACACAGAACCAATAATAACAAAACAGACAATAAACACAAATTGAACATCCACCACAGTGAGTTCACCAAGCACATCCTCAACTGTGATGGGGGCAAAGTCTTAGTCTCCGTCTCTTCCCTCCTTGTTCTCCCTCTGCGCTGAGGCAATCGATCCAGGCCGAAGATGCCGCCCTCCAGTCCAGCAGACCTCCGTGGTGATGTTGCCGCCGCCGAAAGCCGGAACGCCGTCTCTGCTCCGTGACGGCCCGCCACAGCATCAGCTCCGGGCCGCCGCCCCAGCTCCAGGCCACTGCCCCAGCTCCGGGTCCCGCAGTCTCCGCTCCGGGCCGCCGCCCCAGCTCCAGGCCGCCACCCCAGCTCCGGATCCTGCAGTCTCCGCTCCAGGCCGCTGCCCCAGCTCCGGGTCCCGCAATCTCCGCTCCTGGCCACTGCCCCAGCTCCGGGTCCCGCAGTCTCCGCTCCTGGCCACTGCCCCAGCTCTGGGTCCCGCAGTCTCTGCTCCGGACCCCGCTGTATCAGCTCAAGGCCGCCGCCGAAAGCCAGAACGCCGCACCAGCAAGTCGGGCCACCGCTGCCTCAGCCCCGAAGACGGCCAGCCTCCCGTTGGTAAGTCCTGGCTGGCTCTGCCTCCATAGCCTCGGGGTCGGTCGCAGGTTGGAGGCCGCCAGCTCCGCCATTAGGCCTCAGCGCAGACGGAGGCAGGGAAGGGGGATACGACACGAAAAAGTCGCATTCCCCCGAAGGAAGAGACAGAGAACATGTTTCACCCCCCCTAACACAACCCAACAAACTAAAACTTAACCAAAACAAGAAAAAAAAACCAACAGAAAAAAGTAAAAGACAGCCGGACTGCAGGCGAGCCGCAGCTGTTAACAGCGCCGCCACTTCCGGAATATACGAGGTCTGGTTGACATAAAACCAGAGAGTCAGAATTAAAGTGCGTTCCTTAACGCAAGACAACTGAGTTCTGCCTCTGGGCAAAGTGCTGGGTCCAGAATTCATACGCTTTCCTCATGGCATCTGGTCACCATCAAGTTCCTGACCAGCCTGGCACAAGAAGAGGCATGGATGTTAAGGATTCGCTGATGGATAAAGAAGCCATAATTGAAAATGCTGGAAACAAGGGATGTTCTGCCTGAAACAATAAATCTTTTTCCATGGACTCTAGCTGACCCACTAAGCGCTTCCACCTTTTGTTCACAAGTTCACAAGTTAGAGGAGTAGAATAAGGCCATTCGGCAAAACGAGTCCACTCTGCCATTCAATCATGGCTGATCTCTGCCTGATAATCCCGTTTTCTTGCCTTCTCCCCGTAAACTTTGACACCCGTTCGACCTTTTGTTGTTTATGCACTTGTCTTAAACCTCACCCGTGGCTATCAATGCTGGACAAATGACAAAGCAACGTATTTGAAATCTTTGAAACTGAAAAAAAAGTTTCTTAGACCAATATCCTGGCGGGGAGATTTGCAAAGGCTACTGGGGAGACTTTAAACGAGAACGGTTGGGGGGAGGGACTCAAATAGAGAAAGCTAGTAGAAAATGTGGGAGGCAGGAGGCAGAGAAAGGAAGCACTCAGACCCAAAATGTAGGGGAGAAAGAAGAAAAAGATAATAAACAGAGAATAAGTGGTGGTGGGTTTCTTAAATGTGTATATTTTAATGCTAGGAGCATTGTAAGAAAGGTGGATGAGCTTAGAGCCTGGATTGACACCTGGAAGTATGGTGTTGTGGCGATCAGTGGAACATGGTTGCAGGAGGGCTGTGATTGGAAACTAAATATTCCAGGATTTCGTTGCTTCAGGGGTGATAGAATTGGAGGGGCAAGAGGTGGGGGTGTTGCATTGCTTGTCAAGGAAGATATTACAGCAGTGCTTTGGCAGGATAGATTAGAGGGCTCGTCTAGGGAGGCTATTTGGGTGGAACTGAGAAATGGGAAAGGTGTAGCAACACTTATTGGGGTGTATTATAGAACGCCAAATGGGGAGCAAGAATTGGAAGCGCAAATATGTAAGGAGATAGCAGATATTAGTAGTAAGCACAAGGTAGTGCTTGTGGGAGATTTCAATTTTCCACACATAGACTGGGAAACACATTCTGTAAAAGGGCTGGATGGTTTGGAGTTTGTAAAATGTGTGCAGGATAGTTTTTTGCAGCCATACATAGAGGTACCTACTGGAGAAGGGGAAGTGCTGGACCTCCTATTAGGAAATGAGATAGGGCAGGTGGCGGAGGTATGCGTTGGGGAGCACTTCGGGTCCAGTAATCACAATACCATTAGTTTCAATATAATTATGGAGAGGGTCAGAACTGGACCTAGGGTTGAGATTTTTGATTGGAGAAAGGCTAACTTTGAGGAGATGCAAAAGGATTTAAAAGGAGTGAATTGGGACATGTTGTTTTATGGGAAGGATGTAGAAGAGAAATGGAGGACATTTAAAGGTGAATTTTAAGAGTACAGAATCTTTATGTCCCTGTTCGGTTGAAAGGAAATAGTAAAAATTGGAAAGAGCCATGGTTTTCAAGGGAAATTGGACACGGTTCAGAAAAAGAGAGAGATCTACAATAATTATAGGCAGCATGGAGTAAATGAGGTGCTTGAGGAGTATAAAGAATGTAAAAAGAATATTAAGAAAGAAATTAGAAAAGCTAAAAGAAGATATGAGGTTGCTTTGGCAAGTAGGGTGAAAGTAAATCCAAAGGGTTTCTACAGCTATATTAATAGCAAAAGGATAACAAGGAATAAAATTGGTCCATTAGAGAGTCAGAGTGGACAGCTATCTGCAGAGCCAAAAGAGATGGGGGAGATATTGAACAATTTATTTTCTTCGGTATTCACCAAGGAGAAGGATATGGAATTATGTGAGGTAAGGGAAACAAGCAGAGTAGCAATGGAAACTATGAGATTCAAAGAAGAGGAGGTGCGGACACCTTTGAAAAATATGAAAATGGATAAGTCTCGAGGTCCTGACAGGATATTCCCTCGGACATTGAGGGAAGTTAGTGTAGAAATAGCAGGGGCTATGACAGAAATATTTCAAATGTCATTAGAAACGGGAATAGTGCCGGAGGATTGGCGTACCGCGCATGTTGTTCCGTTGTTTAAAAAGGGTTCTAAGAGTAAACCTAGCAATTATAGACCTGTTAGTTTGACGTCAGTGGTGGGCAAATTAATGGAAAGGATACTTAGAGATAATATATATAAGCATCTGGATAAGCAGGGTCTGATTAGGAACAGTCAACATGGATTTGTGCCTGGAAGGTCATGTTTGACTAATCTTCTTGAATTTTTTGAAGAGGTTACTAGGGAAATTGATGAGGGTAAAGCAGTGGATGTTGTCTATATGGACTTCAGTTTGGCCTTTGACAAGGTTCCTCATGGAAGGTTGGTTAAGAAGATTCAATTGTTTGGTATTAATGGTGGAGTAGCAAGATGGATTCAACAGTGGCTGAATGGGAGATGCCAGAGAGTAATGGTGGATGGCTGTTTGTCAGGTTGGAGGCCGGTGACTAGTGGGGTGCTTCAGGGGGCTGTGTTGGGTCCACTATTGTTTGTCATGTACATCAATGATCTGAATGATGGTGTGGAAAATTGGATTAGTAAGTATGCACATGATACTAAAATAGGTGGTGTTGTGGATAATGAAGTAGATTTTCAAAGTCTACAGAGAGATTTAGGCCATTTGGAAGAGTGGGCTGAAAGATGGCAGATGGAGTTTAATGCTGATAAATGTGAGGTGCTACATCTCGGCAGGACAAAGCAAAATAGGACGTACATGGTAAATGGTAGCGAATTGAGGAATGCAGTTGAACAGAGCGATCTAGGAATAACTGTATAAAGGTGGAATCTCATGTAGATAGGGTGGTAAAGAAAGCTTTTGGTGTGCTAGCCTTTATAAATCAGAGCATTGAATATAGAAGTTGGGATGTAATGTTAAAATTGTACAAGGCATTGGTGAGGCCAATTCTGGAGTATGGAGTACAATTTTGGTCGCCTAATTATAGGAAGGATGTCAACAAAATAGAGAGAGTACAGAGGAGATTTACTAGAATGTTGCCTGGGTTTCAGCAACTAAGTTACTGAGAAAGGTTGAACAAGTTAGGTCTTTATTCTTTGGAGTGCGGAAGGTTAAGAGGGGACTTGATAGAGGTCTTTAAAATGATGAGCGGGTTAGACAGAGTTGACGTGGATAAGCTTTTCCCTTTGAGAGTAGGGAAGATTCAAACAAGGGGACATGACTTGAGAATTAAGGGACAGAAGTTTAGGGGTAACATTAGGGGGAACTTCTTTACTCAGAGAGTGGTAGCTGTGTGGAATGATCTTCCAGTGGAAGTGGTGGAGGCAGGTTTGAATTTATCCTTTAAAAATAGATTGGATGGGTATATGGACAGGAAAGGAATGGAAGGATATGGTCTGAATGCAGGTAGATGGGACTAGGGGGAAGTAAGAAGAAAGAAGGGAAGAAGGAAAGGAAAAAAAGAAAAAAAAGGAAAAAAAAGTGTTCGGCACGGACTTGAAGGGCCGAGATGGCCTGTTTCCGTGCTGTAATGGTTATATGGTTATATGGTTATATGGTTAATGGCTCACAATACAGAAGTGAAGTGGTTAAAGTCTTAAAAAAATGAATACAGAAAGTGTGTTTGGGAACAGATGGTTAGAAGAGTCCAGGGCTAAAACACATATCAGAAGATGCTTATGCTGAACTGTGAAAAAAACAAGTTCTATATTTAAATCAGTCATTCTGTTAATGTCAGAATAGACCTGTTACCAAAGTGTTGTACGAATGAAGGGAATGGTTTTATTTATATGATTTTGGTAATGTTTAGATTATTGAATGTCCCTGAGCCTCCTTAGTTTAGTTCCATTTGTCACATTCAGCAAACCCTAATATTTTCATAGTAAAATTAGTCATAGCGGCAAACACTTTACCGCTGCAATATTGATATTAGAATGAGCAACAGAAACCGAAAATGTAATTCAAAGAAAGCAGTAAACACTTGGGCCAGGATAGTTTTGTTGGTGATTTGTTGGGATGGGTTGGTTATAGGGTGAAGCACTGTAGACTTCAATGAATGTTCAGGAAGTAAATGGCTCATTAATCCAGCCAAGGCAATAATATACAATCCCAGTCTTCCGGTCCACACTGCACCCAGGATGACGGGAAATATGACTCGATTGGATCTCCGGTATAAAGAAGGACGTCACAAATGTGCAAGGTGAAGCAGTTGGAGTGGGAAGGTGAAGGAAGCAAATTCCACCATGGATTCCATTTGAATTCTGGACCCAGCACTTTGCCCAGAGGTACAACCTAGTTGTCTTGTGTTAAGGAACGCACTTTATTTCGTAGTCCTCTGTTTTATGTCAGACATACCCCGTGTATCTAATATGGCCCCATTCAATTCAATCCGATCATTAACCTGAATGGAAAAGGTGGAAAATGAGAAATGAAGTGCATAGCTCATTGGTTGGGGACATACAGGCAATTGGTTGGGGACATACAGGCTATTGCAGCAATGTGGACAACTGGGGCAGGAAGGGCTTGCACTGAGACATTGGTCTCAGTCTCCAATATCAACTCCCCGATCCTTGGAATTGTGCGGCAAGTTCTGCCTCCCATGTCTGGGTCCTTCTGCTCCTGTACCAAGCAATGTAGTGCAGAGCACATCACACCCACATCTATTCTGGGGCATTGGCTGCAATGGCTCTGGCCAGATATGTGACGAGACATAGAATAGAACTACAGCATGAAGGATATAAAAAAATAACTCCTGATTTATTGGAAGAAGCAATGAATATTAAAGCTGACTCACAAAAATTAATATCATATTTATATAACAGTATTTTAAATATAGACCTACCAGCGACAGAGGTACTTAGAGAAGAGTGGGAACGGGAATTAATGATAAAAATTACGAAGGTTACATGGGAAAAGTATTTGATATACATTCACAAATGTTCGATTAATGCAAGACATAATCTAATTCAATTTAAAATTTTACATAGATTATATTATTCAAAAACAAGATTAAATAAATTCTATCCAAATATATGCCCCATTTGCGATAAGTGTTTAACCCAAAACGCAACTATAACGCACTCTTTTGTTTCCTGCATAAAACTTTATAGATTTTGGAGTGATATTTTCGAAATATCTACAAAATTATTTACGATAAAAATGGAACCTAATACTGAATTGATTATATTTGGGGTAATGGAAGGTGGGAATAAATTGAATTCATCTCAAAATTTATTTTTAAATTATGGTTTAATAATAGCAAAAAAATTGATACTTAAATTTTGGAAAAATACACCAATACCAACGCTCAAAATGTGGATCGCAAGCATGTTGGACACCGCACATCTTGAGGAAATGCGATTCCTCCTAATAGATAAATCTGACCAATTCATAACGAGTTGGTCTCCATTTGTCGTCTTTTTGGAATCATATGGTGCAACACAATTGTAAAAGCTAACTGTCTCGGGACTGGGCGAGGGATGGTCAAGATTATAAATAAGATCTCCTTACTTCTTTTTTCTTTTTTTTCCTTTTTTTGTACTCTCTTTTTCCTATTTTCTACTCTTTAACTTTCTTCTTTCATTCTCTATTCTTCTTCTCCACACACTATATATCTCACGTTTTTCTATACTTCATTATCTAATTTCTTTTTCTTTTTCTTCTTTACTATAATAAAAAAATAAGAAGCTGTACATAAAATGTATTATGAAAGTATGATTGTATACAATTGTACTTACTTCTAATAAAATAAAAATATTTTAAAAAAGAACTACAGCATGGTGGTGATTCATTTAACCTGGCGATTACATGGGATTCATCGACTGATCCTGGCCTTCGATCTTTGGTTTCTCCCAGCTTTCATCAGTCATATTTTATACATGTTCCCTCATCACCAAGCAGCAGGGCCTGTGGGTTGCCTATGGTTACACAACAATTCTTTTATGTTTATACACCAGAATCAGTGTTTTGGATTCCATTCAAACCACACCTTCTCCCATGTAGTCTGCTGGTGGTGTGATTGATGAGTGTTAGTGTAAGATGCCGGCACACATGTGTATAAAATGCCAGTGCACATGCATGTTAGATGCCGGTGCACATGTGTGTAAGATGCCTGCAGACACGTGTGTAAAATGCTGGCACACTTACGTGTAAGATGCGGGTGCACATGCGTGTAAGATGCTGGCAGACAAGCGTTTAAGATGCTGGCACACATACATGTAAGATGCAAGTGCACATGCGTGTAAGATGCTGGCACACAAGCATGTAAGATGCTGGCACACATATGTGTAAGATGGCAGCAACACATGCATGTAAGATGCTGCCACACATGCGTGTAAGATGCGGGTGCACATGTGTGTAAGATGGCAGCAGCACATGCGTGTAAGATGCTGCCACACATGCGTGTAAGATGTTGATGCACCTGCATGTAAGATGCCGAGCGCATGCGTGTACGATGCCAGTACACATACGTGGGAGTTAACATTCGGAACGGTACAAATATCTCCAAAGTAACCTCACTTCACAAGATTTGTAAATAAATAGGAACACTGCGGTTTAGCTATGAAGCTGCCGCCTCACAGCTCCAGCAACCAGGGTTTGATCCTAACCGCCGGCAATGTTTGGGTGGTGTTTGCTCATTCCCGCTGTGACTACATGAGTATCCTCCAGGTGCTCCACCTTCCCTCAACATCACAAAGATGTGAGATTGCCAGGTTAACTGGCGACTGTAACTTGTCCCTAAGGTGTGGATGAGTGGTAGAATCTGCGGAGGGGTGAGGGGGGAAGCTGATGGTATCTGGTGGGAATAAATTAGGATGTACTGTACAGTCTGTACTGTACTGTCCTGCCTGCTTCAAAGTCTCCACTATTGTCCCTGTACCCAAAAAGGCAAGGATTACTGGTCTTAATGACGACAGGCCTGTCGCACTGACCTCTGTAGTCATGAAGACCCTTGAAAGGCTTGTGCTGGCCAAGCTGAAAAATATCACGAACTGTATTGTACCCTGCTGGACCCTCTGCAGTTTGCATATCGGGCCAATAGATCTGTGGATGACGCAGTCAACCTGGGCCTGCACTTCATCCTCCAGCACCTAGACCGCCAGGGGACCTATGCGAGGATTTTGTTTGTTGATATTAGCTGTGCATTCAACACCATTGTGCCAGAGCTACTACTTTCCGAGTTGACTGTGCCTGAATCCCTCTGTTGGTAGATCACCACCTGGACATCCGGTGGCGCTGTTGCTAGCTGCCTCCACCCACGGGTCTGGTTGTCTTTTTTTTATTTTGTTATGTTTAGAATGTGTCTTTTTAGTTTTTTTCCATATTTATGTGGGGGGAAGCAGGTAGTGCAAGGGGAGAACCGTCCTTCAGTCGCTTCCTGGCGAGGATGTGGCTATTATCCGAGTCGCGTCCTCGCCCCCACCCCCCCCTCGCGGCCTACCAACTGGATTAGCGCGGCCTTTCCTGCCGGGACCGGACCAGAGATTCAGCAGCTGCGGCACTGCGCTTGATACATCGCGGAGCGGGCGAGGCCTTACGTGGGATTGCCGCTTGGAGCTCCGGAATGCTGGGACGCTGCACCAACATCGCGGAGCTGTGGGTGCGGAGCTTCCAATGCGGGCGGAGCTGACTTTAACATCGCGGAGTCCTGGGATGCTTTACCGGGGGTCGCCAGCGCGATTCTCCGCCCAGCGCAGCCTGTGGACATCGTGAGCCGCGGACTCTGGTGGAAGGTGGCCGATTCAGAGGTCCAGGCCGCTGAGGATGTTCTCCTGTTTGACGTCGGGGTTCCATCATTCCCAGCGAGAACACCAAAGACTGCACCTCCACTGAGTCCTCTGTCAAGCTTCTCAAGTTTGCAGATGACACAACCCTGATTGGACTGATCCAGGATGGGGAGGAATCTGCCTACAGACAGCAAGTGTCACAGCTGGCGTCCTGGTGCCATCGCAACAACCTGGAGCTCAATGCTCTTAAGACAGTGGAATTGATTGTCGACTTTAGGAGGGCTCCCCCTCCCCTCACCCCACTCACCATCAACAACACCGCAGTCACATCTGTGGAGTATTTTAAGTTCCTGGGAACCATCAACTCCAAGGACCTTAAATGGGAGGCCACCATCGACTCCACAGTCAAAAAGGCACAACAGAGGATGTACTTGCAGCGGCAGCTGTGGAAGCACAATCTACCTCAGGCAATGATGGTCCAATTCTATACAGCCATCGTAGAGTCTGTCCTCACCTTCTCCATCATGGTCTGGTTTGGCTCAGCCATCAAGCACGACACCCGGAGGCTGCAGTGAATCGTCAGATCAGCTGAGAAGGTTATTGGCTGCAACCTTCCATCCATTGACGAACTGTACACTGCAAGGGCCAGGAAGCTAGTGGGAAGATCATCTCTAACCCCTCTCACCCTGGCCACAAACTCTTCGAATTACTTCCCTCTGGAAGGCGACTCCGGACTGTCAATGCTGCCACAGCCAGACATAAAAACAGCTTTTTTCCACGAGTAGTAGCTCTACTCAATAACCAAAAATTTGTAGCCTCCTTTTACTCTGGTATTTAATATAATTTACATGTTTACTCGATAATGTTTTATTATTCATGTTTAATCTTTTATGTGTCATTCCTCACTGTCACTGTATGTCATGTTGTCACTTGCGGGTGGAGCACGAAGGCAAATTCATTGTATGTGATTACTTGGCCAATATTCATTCATTCATAAACTTATTCATTCATTCATTCATTCATTCATTCATTCATGAGTGTAGGGTTAATGTAAATAGATGCTTTATAATCAGCTGAGACTCAATGGGCCACAGGGCACTATTTCCATGCTCTTTGACTATGACTAAACTCATTCACCCAAAAGTTATATAAATGTGTCTGAATACAGGGGATTTTCTCATTTTCTGAATGTGCCAGGATGCCCAGTAACTTCTGTTTGCATTGTTATATTGCCAAGGCTCTGTTGAGTGATGTTGGTGCTCTGCTCTAATTGAGTGATGTTGGTGCAAAACCTACATGAGTTGGCACAGAACTGACCACCTGTAATACCACTCAGAAAAGCAGGAGTCCTGAACTTGCAGACCAGGTTTTGCTGGTGATTTCCCAGTTGTGCTCTGACCGTGAACTCTAATACCATGTTCAGTGCCATGGTACAAGCCTGCTGCCTCCCCAGCTGTGATGCAGATATAAGGGCCTGTCCCACTTGGGCGTCATTGGTGCATCATTTACTCAACATAATTTACGCGTCACGCCGCACGACGCGCGCATGGTGCGCATTACGCGCGCATGGTGCGTGGTGACATAGGCAGTGATGCGCGGTCGCACGCGGCGCCCCAAGATTTTGGGATGTACAAAATCTTCGCGCGCCATCTGTGTGATGCGCAAATGTCACCCTAGTGAGACAGGCCCTATAGGAAGCCTGCTTGTCATGTGGTCCTGAAGGAGAAGGTGATTTACACTTACTTGAATCACGGACGTTTGCTTTGATGTTTCTCACTGCTTAGATGTGTTGGCAAACAATATCAAGAGACTTTTCAACTTTTGTATGTTCATTACTTTGCGAAATCATAATACTAATTAACTTTCAAAAACTTTTGAATTTCAGGGATATTTAGATATATTCAAAGACCTGTCAAATTTTGGGAGCCATTGGGTTTGGAAATGATGTCTGGCTTTGTCAGCTGTCAACGATCATTCAGTCAGTTTGGACGGGCGGGTTTTTGTCTATCCGAGTTTTGTACAAAGCCATTTAGAGTCAGGGAAGGCACTTCACCAACAATTTCATGTCAGCGGATCAGCAAAAATGTGTGCTAGTACTTCCAGTACTTTTCCAACATGACAAAAGCGGCGAGGGGGTGGCCTCTTCCTGCTGGCAGCAAGTTCTGGCCCATTGAGACTGCCAACCTGCCTCTCCTCTCCCAGTGTGGTCGTGCTGCGGGTAGCTTCGGGTCCTCGGGTGAATTGTGGAAGTGGGCAGATTGGAGCTAGTCCCCTGATGCGTTGCCCATTTCCCCAGCTCCATCCCACATCCAGGCCACATGCTTACCCACACGCTTGCCAATCCTGCCTGCTAAACAATTGGCAAATTGGCTTTCCATGTAAGGTAATTATATAATTGCATATTTTAACCATTCGCAGGCTCAAAGTACAAAACTGAAGACAGAGCTGTAGATCTCAGTCTTAAAAGGAAATGTAAACGTCCTCCAGCAATGAGATTTGGGCAAAGGCTAATATTGATCAATCAAAGGATTAGTTGACATTTTATTTGTCATAGAATGTATTGACTGGAGTATTGAACGGGTCACTATTGTAGAGTGGTATCATCTCAGAATCTTGCTGAAGTTGTGGCAAAGATTCAGGGTTATAAAGATATTGTGTTTTTCATGGTTATCATGGGTTTGTGGAGAAAGGGGGAAGAGAGTTTTCAAGATATGAAGCAGTTAGGAATGCATTTTCCTTGATATAAGTGGAACTTAGACCTAACAAATGAGGAAGAATATTGATGGCAGGGGACAGGGGAAGGGTGATATTAGTGCACATCCAGGAGGGGCATAGGGAAGAGAGGAGGGAAAAGGGGAAGGGAGGGGAAAAGATCAGTTGGGTGTGCAGGTTAGCAATCTGAAATTGGAGAATATTGTTGGGTTGTAAGGTACCTGAGAGGGAACATCCCCTCTCCCCTTCCATCCTATTCCTTCCCCTGGCTTCACGTTTCATACCTCTTCAATCCTTATCCCACACTTTTGTCTTTTCTTCACTAGCCTCTGTCCAACCATCTGCAATTCCCCCTCCCCCCTCCCCCCTCCCCACCCTCATCTGTATCCACGTTTCACTTGCCAGGCTTTGTCCCTCACTTTGACCTCACTTCCAGCTTGCTCTCCCCTACTACAATCAGTCAGAAGAATGGTCCCAACATGAAATGTTACCTGATCCATGTTCTCCAGAGATGCTGCAGGACCTGTTGAGTTACTCCCGCATTTTTACTCCCTTTTTTCGTAACCAACATCAACAATCTCTTGATTTAAATCAGCGGGAAAGATTTAGCTGAAACAATCCCAATTTGTGGTATTTTGTGGTATAAATAAATGAGGTCATCAGTGCTGAGATGGAGGGGAGAAGCCTCGATGTTGCAGATGTCGGGAGCAGCTATGAGAGCCTCAGAGAACTTACTGGCAATCAATGAGTTTATGTAGCGGGAGTAGCTAACAGTTTGAAGTTTGAAGTTTATTTTAGGAGGAGTTACGTTGGTGATTACGTGCCCTCCACTCTCAACCCTCTCTCACAAAGGTCATCTGGTAGTGCTCAAGTTTCTGATCTTACTATGTTACTTCAATTTCTGTTACCTGTGATTTCATACCGCTGCTTTGAAGATTGACACGCATGCGCACGGGCAGGGCTTCTTCACGTAATCACCAACGTAACTCTTCATAAAATAAAGATCAAACTTCAAACTGGTAAGTTCTCGTTTAATCTTACTAATCTCCACGACTTCTTCACCGCCGTGGATTGGACATTTTACTGGTCACAGAAACCTGGCTTAATCCTGATGAGCTTGCTCCACTCGTGGAACTCTGTCCTGGTATCTGTAACTTTTACAGCTCGCCTAGGCTCTCCGGTCGCGGTAGGGGCCTAGCGGCTGTGTCTAAGAAACATTTCAACTGCCGCCTCTAGAAAGCTGATAATTTCTCCAGTTTCGAAGTGCAACTAATTATAGTTGTTCTAGTCCATCCCCTCTTAATTGTTCTTGTGTATCACCCACCAAATATGCATAAGGACTTTATCACCCAATTTGCTGATCTTATCTCTAGCCTTTTGCCCAAATTTGTCTGAGTCTTGATTCTTGGTGATTTTAACATTCATATCAGCTGTCCTACTAAGCCTCTGGTGAGTGAATTTATGCACCAGGTTGAGTCCTTCAATCTGACTCTACTTACCACTGGACCTACTCACAAGCTTGGCCATACACTGGACCTAGTGCTATCGTCCGGTCTCCCAATTTGTAATATAGAAATGATGCTGTCAGATCATAGTGCAATTATATTTGATGCACCTCTGCCTTTCTCTTCCTCAAAATCCCATCTCCCTGTTAGCTAGTCCCGCTACATAAACTCATTGATTGCCAGTAAGTTCTCTGAGGCTCTCATAGCTGCTCCCGACATCTGCAACATCGAGGCTTCTCCCCTCCATCTCAGCACTGATGACCTCATTTCTTTATTCAATACCACTTGCTCTTCCATCCTGGATTCTGTTGCTCCTCTTAAAATGAAAAAGCCTAAGCCTAAAGGCTGGTCCTGACTCAATGACACCACCAGAGCCCTAAGAAGAGAGTGCAGAAAATCAGAACGGAAGTATAAATGTGATCAGCTTCAAATTTCCTTCGAATTTCTGAGAAACAATCTTCCAAAACAAAATACCAGGAAGCAGTAAAGTCTGCGAGAACACAATACTTTTCCAACCTTATTTCCAAAAACGCTCAAAATTCCAAGGTCCTATTTAGTACTATTATCTCTGTCATATGTCCCGCCCCCAGTACCAGCTTAGCTGGGTCCCCTGCCAAGTGTGAAGAATTCTCTACTTTTTTCACCAGTAAAGTTGAGAACATTAAAACGAATATTTCCCCTCCCATCCGTGACCTAGCTGTCTCATTGATCTGTTCTTCTAAATGAGACAGTTTCCAACCCGTTACTCTATCCTCCCTTGTAAAGCTTGTCTCCAATATTCAACCTGCCCCCTTGAAGTTGTTCTCACTGCCCTTCTGAAGGATGTCATTGCAATAGCCAGTCCCAATATCCTCTCTACCATCAACAGTTCTCTGGCCACTGGCACTGTTCCAACCTGTTTCAAGCACGCGGTGGTCCAGCCCCTCCTGAAAAAAACTAACCTACACCCCACCTACAGACCCATTTCCAAACTGCCTTTCCTCTCAAAAGTCCTTGAAAAGGTAATTCTAGACCAACTAATGCCTTATCTACACCAAAATTCCATCCTGAAAAGTTTCCAATCAGGTTTCAGGGCCCACCACAGCACAGAGTCTGCCTTGTTGAAGGTAGACAACGACCTCCTTCTCACCATCGACTCTGGCCACCGTGCAATCCTGCTCCTTCTCGACCTCAGCGCAGCATTTGATACAGTGGACCATACCATCCTAATTGACCGTCCGGGGTTGGTTTTGATAGCATTGCCCTGAGCTGGTTCGTTTCATACCTAAAAAACAGGAGTTTCTCTACCAACATAGGCAATTCTTTCTCTTCCCCAGCTAGCCTTTTCTGCGGGGTTCCACAAGGCTCCATCCTAGGCCCCATTCTCTTCTCTCTCTACATACTCCCCCTCGGCCAAGTCATTGAAAGGCATGGCATTTCTTTCCACTGCTATGCAGATGATACACAGCTCTATCTCCCCCTGAAACCCAACAACCGGTCTAATTTAATCAGCCTCAAGCACTGCCTCGATGATTTAAAATGTTGGATGGCACAGACCTTCCTCCAACTTAACGAGAGCAAGTCCGAGGTCATCCTACTCTGCCCATCCGACTACATCAAAACGATAACAGGCATCCTTGGAAGCCTAACCTCCTTAGTCAAACCGCACGTCAAAAACCTTGGCGTGATATTTGACTGCATTAAAGTTTGACAAGCAAGTCAACTCTGTGGTAAAAGCTAGTTTCTTCCAGCTTCGTACAATAGCTAAAATCAAATAATTCCTTCAAATTCGATAACCTTGAAAAAATCATCCACGCATTCATCTTCTCCCGCCTTGACTACTGCAACTCCCTATACACTGGCATCAGCCAATCATCCCTGTCCCGCCTGCAATTGGTCCAAAACGCCGCAGCAAGACTTCTAACAGGTACCCATAAAAGGGACCACATCACCCTGATCCTGGCCTCTCTCCACTGGCTCCCAGTACGGTATAGAATCAACTTCAATGATCCTTTTATACATTTACAAAGCCCTTAACGGGCTTCCCCCCCCACCCACATATCAAAAATCTTCTAACCCACCATTCTACCTCCAGGTCACTCAGGTCGGATGACTTGGGGCTACTGAATATCCCGAATCTAGGTTTAAGCTCAGGGGTGACCGCACTTTTGCGGTTGCAGCACCTAAACTGTGGAATAGGTGGGGGGAAGCAGGTAGTGCAAGGGGAGAACCGTCCTTCAGTCGCTTCCTGGCGAGGATGTGGCTATTATCCGAGTCGCGTCCTCGCCCTCTTCCCCCCCTCGCAGCCTACCAACTGGATTAGCGCGGCCTTTCCTGCCGGGACCGGACCAGAGATTCAGCAGCTGCGGCGCTGCGCTTGATACATCGCGGAGCGGGCGAGGCCTTACCTGGGATCGCCGCTTGGAGCTCCGGAATGCTGGGACGCTGCTCCAACATCGCGGAGCTGTGGGTGCGGAGCTTCCAATGCGGGCGGCGCCGACTTTAACATCGCGGAGTCCTGGGATGCTTTGCCGGGGGTCGCCAGCGCAATTCTCCGCCCAGCGCAGCCTGTGGACATCGGGAGCCGCGGACTCCGGTGGAAGGTGGCCGATTCAGAGGTCCAGGCCGCTGAGGATGTTCTCCTGTTCGACGTCGGGGTTCCATCATTTCCCAGCGAGAACACCAAAGACTGCACCTCCACTGACTCCTCTGTCAAGCTTCTCAAGTTTGCGGATGACACAACCCTGATTGGACTGATCCAGGATGGGGAGGAATCTGCCTACAGACAGCAAATGTCACAGCTGGCGTCCTGGTGCCATCGCAACAACCTGCAGCTCAATGCTCTTAAGACAGTGGAATTGATTGTCCCCTCCCCTCACCCCACTCACCATCAACAACACCGCAGTCACATCTGTGGAGTATTTTAAGTTCCTGGGAACCATCATCTCCAAGGACCTTAAATGGGGGGCCAACATCGACTCCACAGTCAAAAAGGCACAACAGAGGATGTACTTCCTGTGGCAGCTGAGGAAGCACAATCTACCTCAGGCAATGATGGTCCAATTCTATACAGCCATCATAGAGTCTGTCCTCACCTTCTCCATCATGGTCTGGTTTGGCTCAGCCATCAAGCACGGCACCCGGAGGCTGCAGTGAATCGTCAGATCAGCTGAGAAGGTTATTGGCTGCAACCTTCCATCCATTGACGAACTGTACACTGCAAGGGCCAGGAAGCTAGTGGGAAGATCATCTCTAACCCCTCGCACCCTGGCCACAAACTCTTCGAATTACTTCCCTCTGGAAGGCGACTCCGGACTGTCAAGGCTGCCACAGCCAGACATAAAAACAGCTTTTTTCCATGAGTAGCTCTACTCAATAACCAAAAATCTGTAGCCTCCTTTTGCTCTGGTATTTTATTTAATTTACATGTTTACTCGATAATGTTTTATTATTCATGTTTAATCTTTTATGTGTCATTCCTCACTGTCACTGTATGTCATGTTGTCACTTGCGGGTGGAGCACGAAGGCTAATTCATTGTATGTGATTACTTGGCCAATATTCATTCATTCATAAACATATTCATTCATTCATTCATTCATTCATTCATGAGTGTAGGGTTAATGTAAATAGATGCTTTATAATCAGCTGAGACTCAATGGGCCACAGGGCACTATTTCCATGCTCTTTGACTATGACTAAACTCATTCACCCAAAAGTTATATAAATGTGTCTGAATACAGGGGATTTTTTCATTTTCTGAATGTGCCAGGATGCCCAGTAACTTCTGTTTGCATTGTTATATTGCCAAGGCTCTGTTGAGTGATGTTGGTGCTCTACTCTAATTAAGTGATGTTGGTGCAAAACCTACATGAGTTGGCACAGAACTGACCACCTGTAATACCACTCAGAAACGCAGGAGTCCTGAACTTGCAGAACAGGTTTTGCTGGTGATTTCCCAGTTGTGCTCTGACCGTGAACTCTAATACCATGTTCAGTGCCATGGTTCAAGCCTGCTGCCTCCCCAGCTGTGATGCAGATATAAGGGCCTGTCCCACTTGGGCGTCATTTGTGCATCATTTACGCGACATCATTTACGCGTCACGACGCACGACGCGCGCATGGTGCGCATTACGCGCGCATGGTGCGTGGTGACGTAGGCAGTGACGCGCGGTCGCACGCGGCGCCCCAAGATTTTGGGATGTACAAAATCTTCGCGCGCCATCTGCGTGACGCGCAAATGACGCCCTAGTGGGACAGGCCCTATAGGAAGCCTGCTTGTCCTGTGTTCCTGAAGGAGAAGGTGATTCACACTTACTTGAATCACGGACGTTTGCTTTGATGTTTCTCACTGCTTAGATGTGTTGGCAAACAATATCAAGAGACTTTTCAACTTTTGCATGTTCATTACTTTGCGAAATCATAATACTAATTAACTTTCAATAACTTTTGAATTTCAGGGATATTTAGATATATTCAAAGACCTGTCAAATTTTGGGAGCCATTGGGTTTGGAAATGATGTCTGGCTTTGTCAGCTGTCAATGATCATTCAGTCAGTTTGGACGGGCGGGTTTTTGTCTATCCGAGTTTTGTACAAAGCCATTTAGAGTCAGGGAAGGCACTTCATCAACAATTTCATGTCAGCGGATCTGCAAAAATGTGTGCTAGTACTTCCAGTACTTTTCCAACACGACAGTAGAGGCGAGGGGGTGGCCTCTTCCTGCTGGCAGCAAGTTCTGACCCATTGAAACTGCCAACCTGCCTCTCCTCTCCCAGTGTGGTCGTGCTGCGGGTAGCTTCGGGTCCTCGGGTGAATTGTGGAAGTGGGCAGATTGGAGCTAGTCCCCTTATGCGTTGCCCATTTCCCCAGCTCCATCCCACATCCAGGCCACATGCTTACCCATACGCTTGCAAATCCTGCCTGCTAAACAATTGGCAACTTGGCTTTCCATGTGAGGTAATTATATAATTGCATATTTTAACTATTCGCAGGCTCAAAGTACAAAACTGAAGGCAGAGCTGTAGATCTCAGTCTTTTTTTTATTTTATTTTTTTTTAACTTTTATTTATTAGAAGTACATTACATTACAACCACATACATTAGTACTCGTCACTTATGTCTTCTCACAATTAATGTACTCCATTTATTTTTTACACTAGAAAAAGAAAAGATTGAAAGAAAGAAGAAAGTGAAGGAAAAAGTGAAAGTGTAGAAAATGTGACAACAAAAAAGGACGAAGACCCTACAAGAGCAAAATTAAAAAACAAAAGAAAAAGAGTTAAGAAATAGACCCTAGAAAAGAAAGAGAAAGAGAAAGAGGAAAAAGAGAGAAACAAATATTTTTATGAGCATTATGTAAATGGGACATACCAACTCTTCAACTATCATCCCCCCTTACCTGACCTCAATTTTTTTTTAAGTACTTTTGCACCCTATATTTGTAATAATTCTATAAATGCAGACCACGTCATGTGGAAGTGATCTGGTTTACCTGCTAGGAGGAGTCTTATCTCTTCTAGGTGTAATGTTTCGAACATATTTGAAGTCCACATATTTATAGTTGGTATTGGAGCCTTCTTCCAAAATTTTAGAATTAGCTTTTTTCCAGTTATTAACCCATAGTCCATTAGTTTCTTTTGAAACACATTTAGTTCTGGGCCATCTTCCGTTATTCCGAAGATAATCCATTCTGCTTTGGGTATCAGTCTTATTTTAAATAATTTTGTAAAGATTTCAAAAATTTAATTCCAAAATTTTTGAATTTTTGTACAGAAAACGAATGAGTGCGCTATAGTAGCTTCTTGGGATTGACATTTATCACAAATAGATGATACATTTGGGAAAATTTTATGAATTTTAGTTTTCGAATAATATAATCTATGTAAAATTTTAAATTGTATTAAAGTGTGTCTTACATTAATCGAACATTTATGCACGTTTAATAAGTGTTCATTCCAACTTTCCTTTGAAATTTTAATAGCTAACTCTTGTTCCCAGTCTCTTCTGATACCCTCCGTAGATGGTATTTGTACATTTAAGATAATATTATACAAATATGATATTAAGTTTGCTGATTCAGCTATTATCTGCATTGCCTCATCCAATACATCTACTGGGTTATTATAATGATCTTTTGTATAGTTTTTCAAATAGTCGCATATTTGAAAATATTTAAAATATTGATTATTTCCGAGTTTATATTTTATTTGTAATTGTTGAAATGAAAGTAATTTTCCAGTTTCATACAAGTCACTGAGCATTTTAATTCCTAGTCTATCCCAATGTGTAAAAGCTTTATCTATAATAGAGGGATTAAACGAAGGGTTATTAACTATAGGTAATAAAAGTGATACATTTCTTAATTTTAAATTTTGTTTTATTTGTTTCCAAATTCGGATTGTACTATGAATAATTGGGTTCTTATTATAATTTATGTTATTCAATTTCATTGGAGAAAGGAGGATCGCTCCAATGTTTCCAGAGGAGCAATCCTCTTTCTCCATTACAATCTAGTCCACTTGCTGGGCGGATTTATCCATCAGTTGAATCATATTTTTAATATTTACTGACCAATAATAATACATAAAGTTAGGTAGTGCTAAACCCCCTAATACTTTAGGTTTATTCAGATGAGTTTTTTGTATTCTATGTGATTTATAGTCCCATATAAAATTAGTGATATCTGAGTCGAGTTTTTTTTTAAACTTCTTTGGTAAGTATATAGGAATCGATTGAAATAGGTATAAAATTTGTGGTAGAAAGATCATTTTTATTGCGTTTATTCGGCCTATTAAAGACATCAGGAGCGTTTTCCAGAATTTAATTAGTGTGTTTAATTTATTAAGTAGGGGGTCAAAATTTGCCCTAAACATACCTTGATATGTTCTGGTAATTTTGATTCCGAAGTATTTAAATTTTTCTGTAGCTATTTTAAAAGGGAATTTTAAAAGATGTGTTGAATCTTTCGGTTTTATTGACATAATTTCACTTTTATTCCAATTTATTCTATATCCAGAAAAAGATCCAAAGTCTTCAATTAAATTTAATATATTTGGTATAGTGATTTGAGGTTTTGTAATGTACAGTAATATATCATCCGCATATAAAGATATTTTATTATATGAGTCTTTAGTATTATATCCATGGATATCAGGGTGTATTCTAATTTTTTCTGCTAGCGGTTCAATAATGAGAGCAAACAGCTGTGGTGATAATGAGCATCCTTGTCTATTTCCCCTTGATAGTTGGAATTTCGAGGATAATATGTTATTAGTTAGTATTCTAGCTGTAGGTTTGTTATATAGTAACTTGATCCATAGAATAAAATTCTCCCCCAGTTGGAATTTTTGTAATACTTTATCCATATAATTCCATTCTACTTGATCAAATGCTTTTTCAGCATCCAGCGAAATAATTGATAATTCTTGATCTTCAGATTTGTGTGAGTGCATTATGTTGAGTAGACGTCTCATATTGTTAGATGAGTATCTCTTAGGGATAAACCCCGTCTGATCTGGGTTTATTAATTTACTAATGTATTTACTTAATCTTCTAGCTAATGTTTTCGCTAATATTTTTTGATCTGTGTTTAACAATGCTATAGCTCTATATGAACCAGGTTCTTCTAAATCTTTGTTTTTCTTAGGTATTAGTGTAATCGTTGATTCCGCTAATGTATCAGGTAGTATTCATTTTTTATAAGCATATTGGTACATTTTTTGTAATCTTGGTATTATTTTATCATAAAAGCTTTTATAAAATTCATTAGTAAATCCATCAGAGCCTGGTGTTTTTCCATTCTTTAGTGAGTTTATTGTATCTTCTAATTCCTTAATTGAGATTTGTGCACCCAATTCCTCTTGTTCCTTCAGCTCTAACTTTGGAAGATTACAGTTATCCAAAAACTTTGTGATATTATTGGAATCAATTGTCGTTTTAGATGTATACAAATTCTCATAAAATTGCGCAAATCTTTTATTAATATCCTTCGGTGTTGTTAATAATTCCCCTTTATCTGATTTGATCTTTGGTATAGTATGTTCCTTTTCTCGTTTTTTTAGCTGGCGAGCCAAAAGTTTATGCGGTTTATCCCCAAATTCAAAGTGCTCTTGTTTTGTAATTTGAAAAAGTCTTATAAGTTTGGCAGATAATAATTTATTTAATTTAAATCTCAAAATTATTATTTTATTATGTTTATCTATTGATGGATCTTTAGCATTATCTATATCCATTTGTCTAATAAGTTCTTCTAACTGTCTTTGTTCATTCTTATTCTTTTTATTTTGAAAAGCTTGATATGAAATTATAATACCCCTAATGTATGCTTTAAAAGATTCCCATAATACAGTAGGCGATATATCTGGAGTATCATTTATTTGAAAAAAGACCTCCATTTGTTCTTTTAAATATATACTCGCTTGTGGATCTTTTAGAATTTGAGAATTAAATCTCCAAAACGATTTATTCTTAAACATTCCTTCCAGTTTTAAAAAGAAAGTTAGTGGAGAATGGTCTGAAATCGAATTTGTGTGGTATATTGCGTTAGATGTTTGGGGGATTAATTTTGTATCCAGCAGAAAGTAGTCTATACGTGAGTATGTCTTATGTACCATTGAATAAAACGAGTATTCCCTGCCAGTTGGATTAACAATTCTCCAAACATCTGCTATATTAGTGTTGTTTATATAGGTATTGAGAAGTTCCCCGGTTTTCGATTTCATATTCCCTCTCTGTTTTTGGCTTGATTTATCTAAGTACGGATCTAAAACACAGTTAAAGTCTCCTCCTATTATAACATTTTGATAGTTAGACTCTGCAATTATGTTGAAAATGTTATTGAAAAAGTGGGGGTTATCAAAGTTAGGGGCATATATATTTACCAAGGTAAGTGGAGTATCATGGATTTCTCCATTAACTATTAGGTATCTCCCTTCTATATCTGTTATGATATTCTTTGCTTTAAATGGTATACCTTTGCTTATGATGATTGATGTGCCTCTAGATTTTGAAGTAAATGAAGAATGGTATGTTTGACCTATCCATTTCGCCCTCAACCTAACTTGATCCTGAGATTTTAAGTGTGTTTCTTGTAGGAAGGTAATGTCGGAGTTGTACAGTTTCAGCTGAGCTAGTATCTTACCCCTTTTAATAGGTTCGTTAATACCTCTTATATTCCAACTACAAAATGAGATTCCTCCTAGGTTCTTTTGTTTGGTGTCATGCATTTTGAATAATTATAGTACCTTTAAATCTTGTGGTGCATCCATATCCCACGTCTTTGGGTATTGGGGGAACTTTTGAGTTTTTAAGTTTTGTTGGTATGTCCATTTTACGCTTATCACTAAACACAAAACACAAACATGTGATTTTATGTGATAAAAAAAAACTAAAAAAGTGAAAATACAGTGTCTGATATAGAGAGAGAGATTCCTTTATTTGTCATTCAGACCTTTCGGTCTGAACGAAATTTCGTTGCCTGCAGTCATACATATAATAATAAATGACAAAACACACAATAAACACAAATTAACATCCACCACAGTGAGTTCACCAGGCACCTCCTCACTGTGATGGAGGCAAAAGTCTTAAAGTCTCTGTCTCTTCCCGCTTTCTTCTCCCTCTGCGCTGAGGCGATCCAGGCTCCTGATGCTGTGGCCCCGCCGGGCGATAGTAAGCCAGTCCAGTGGCCGAATCCGTGCTCTGTCCGCGACGGGCCGGCTCAAACTCCGCGGCCCGGGGTGGTCGAAGCTGCCGAAGCTGCCGCCCTCCAGTCCAGCAGACGCAGCTGTAGTTGCGGGAGCCCCAGAAAAACAGGTCACCAACCTGTGACCTGCACGCTCCCGACGATGTCGTCCACCGGGCCCGCGGCCGAGCCTCCGGATTCAGGTCGCCACCGCCGGAACGCCACCGCAGCCCCGAAGTTGGCCAGCCCCGCGCTCCCGAAGATGTCGTCCACTGGGCCAGCTGCGGCCGAGCCTCCGGATTCAGGTCGCCACCAATGTCCTCGGTCGCCACCGCCGGAACGCCACCGCAGCCCCGAAGTGGGCCAGCCTCGCGCTGGTAAGTCCTGGCTCTGCCTCCGGATAGTCGGCACTGTAGCGAGTGTCCCACCTGTAGGTGGGAAAAAACCTTATTTTGACTTCCATTGCATTGTTACACATATAGCTCCGCTCTCTTGGTTAATCATAACATATTAAAATATTAAGACGGGGCCTCAGATTCAGATATATAATACAATTTTACCCTGGATATTTCATTATAACATATATATATATCGGAATTTTAACTACTAATTATTAAACCGATACTTTTGACTTCAATAAAAATCAACTGTTGGTTGAAGGGGTTACCGAGACGTGCCCCTGGGCCTAAGCCAGGTGCTCGTTTCTCATCCCCTCCTCCCACATAGATAAGGTTTCAATTTATTAAAAATTCATATTAGTATGTTAGTTCGTTATTTTTTATTTTTGTTTTTGTTAGTATTCTAATCTAACATGCATAACTTATTAAGTTGTTAATAGGATAAGTTCTTACAATTGGTTATAATATTATAATCTAATAAGCAAGTAAATGCTTCTGGTATATACCATTCCCATCTGTTCAGCTGTTTACTCGTTTTGAACAGAAAGTGTCCTTGATTCAACATTCCAAAGATAACAGTCTAACTATCCCCAGACAAAGCATTGCTTAGAATGGTTCAGATCTGCCAAACCCCCCTTTGATTTCTATTTTTCAACGATAGTTTGGGCATATTTAAACGCGTCTTCAGGCTTAACAAATGACTTTTCAAAACCCTTAAAGGAAATACGCATTTTCGCGGGGTAAAAAATCCCATATCTGATCCCTTCTTTCCCTCTTAAAAGATCCTTAACCTTCTCGAATTTGTTTCTTTTTTGCACAATTTCATACGGGTAGTCCCCGAATATCTTAATAGTGTCATTGTCCAGCCGCAGTTGCACACCGTATTTGATTTTGCTCATAACATCTTCCAGTTCTAAAATATCCCGAAATTTCACAATAATATGTCGTGGATAAGTTTTTCCCGCACCAGATCTTTGTTTAAATCTTGGAACACGATGAGCCACTTCGATTTTCGGTTCTTTGGAAAGATTCAGCAGTTGTTTAAGCAAGCCCATGGCAAACTCACGCTCATTCTCCCCTTCGGCTCCCTCTGAGACGCCAAGTATTCTCAAATTCTGACGTCTAGAGTGAGCTTCCAGGTCCAGGCATTTTTCTGAAACTTTACTGAGTTGAGTCACCATCTGTAGTGAAGTTTGTTCATTTTCTCGCCTCATTTGCTCATGTTCTTGCTTCATTTTCGCCATGTCTTCAACCACTCGAGCCGTGTTTTTCTCCAATTCCGTAATTGTGCGCATACTTGCAGCTACTGTTTCAAGCACAGCCATGAACTTGTCCGTAGTAGTTTCATCCATCTTGTCCATTCTCTCTGAGAGTCCATCTTTCACCTCATCAATTCGTTTATTCATAATGTCCAGTGAATCAATCATATTCTTCTGATTACCAGCATTTAAATCCCTCATCATCTTCTCCATTCCTTCCATCATTTTTGCCATATTTTCCTTCATATCTTCCTTCATATTTTCCTTCATATTTTCCATCATAATTTTATTTTCGTCCAAAATCTCATCTTTCATATTTTTCACTGATTTCTTCAAGTCATCAAACTCTTTCTTAGATCTTGTATCCATTTCTGCAGCCACTTCAGAGACTTCAGAGACTTCAGAGGTAACTTCTGCTTCAGGCTTCTTCTGGTCTCTCAGCAGCTTTTTCACGGTTCTCTGAGGGCTCACAGCTGGAGGCAGTTTACTCATTTAAAAGGCTTTAAACCACCGTTTAAAACATCGCGCTTAATGATGACGTCATCAGCGCGGCGACCAGAAGCTCCGGTAAGGTTTTTAAAAACAATCCCGATTTCTGGACCCGTTTTACATGATAAATCGTGAAATATTTCGGGAGAGGAGCTAGGTGCACGTCTGTTAGTCCAACATGGCGCCACCGGATTGATCTCAGTCATAAAAGGAAATGTAAACGTCCTCCAGCAATGAGATTTGGGCAAAGGCTAATATTGATCAATCAAAGAATTAGTTGACATTTTATTTGTCATAGAATGTATTCACTGGAGTATTGAACGGGTCACTATTGTAGAGTGGTATCATCTCAGAATCTTACTGAAGTTGTGGCAAAGATTCAGGGTTGTAAAGATATTGTGTTTTTCATGGTTATCAGGGGTTTGTGGAGAAAGGGGGAAGATAGTTTTCAAGATATGAAGCAGTTAGGAATGCATTTTCCTTGATATAAGTGGAACTTAGACCTAACAAATGAGGAAGAATATTGATGGCAGGGGACAGGGGAAGGGTGATATTAGTGCACATCCAGGAGGGGCATAGGGAAGAGAGGAGGGAAAAGGGGAAGGGAGGGGAAAAGATCAGTTGGGTGTGCAGGTTAGCAATCTAAAATGGGAGAATATTGTTGGTTTGTAAGCTACCCGAGAGGGAACATCCCCTCTCCCCTTCCATCCTATTCCTTCCTCTGACTTCACGTTTCATACCTCTTCAATCCTTATCCCACACTTTTGTCTTTTCTTCACTAGCCTCTGTCCAACCATCTGCAATCCCCCCTCCCCCCTCCCCCCTCCCCACCCTCATCTGTATCCACGTTTCACTTGCCAGGCTTTGTCCCTCACTTTGACCTCACTTCCAGCTTGCTCTCCCCTACTACAATCAGTCAGAAGAATGGTCCCAACCTGAAATGTTACCTGATCCATGTTCTCCAGAGATGCTGCAGGACCTGTTGAGTTACTCCCACATTTTTACTCTCTTTTTTTGTAACCAACATCAACAATCTCTTGATTTAAATCAGCGGGAAAGATTTAGCTGAAACAATCCCAATTTGTGGTATTTTGTAAGCGGAGCTGGCTTTGGAGAAAAAATGGCTTAAACTTGTTTTTGGTTTAGTTTTAGTTTAGAGATACATTGTGGAAACAGGCCCTTTGGCCCACGAGTCCGCGCAGACCAGCGATCCCCGCACACTAGCACTATCCTACACACACTTGTGATAATTTTCTATTTTTACCAAAGCCCATTAACCTGTAAAGCTGTGTGTCTTTGGAATGTGGGAGGAAACGAGCATCCAGAGAAAACCCATGCAGTCACGGGGAGAACGTACAAACTCCGTACAGACAGCACCAGTAGTCAGGATCAAACTTGGGTCTCCGGCGCTGAAAGGCAGCAACTCTACTGCTGCGCCACCGTGCCGCCCCACAATGCCAAAGGTTGCCCTATAGCTGCTGCCATTTTTTTCTGTGGAGAACGTAAGAGGGAAATGAATGCTACAAAGTGTTGACTGCCTCTGCTGGGTGATGTAGCCAATGTCTCAAACAGCTATTTGGGTCACATCATGTCTTACACCATAGCCGGCAGGAAATAGTCAGAATCTCCTGTCCTTGCTTTCTGCTGGACATCTATTCAATGTTTAGGTAAAGGAGCCCCCAGCCTGATGTCGACAGCTGTGGAGTTATATGAGGAGGGAAAAGTGGAGGAACGACATCTAGCTGTAATGGTTGCTACAGTGGTGAGCAAATGACTGTCCAGTTGATGGAATTCTGAGCAAGTTGAGATGGTTATCAAATACAACCTCACTGATTGTTGTCATAGACAACCTTACAGTAGGGTGACACGATGGCGCACCGGTAGAGTTGTTGCCTTACAGCACTTACAGCACCGGAGAACCGGGTTCGATCCCGACTGCTGTCTGTACGGAGTTTGCACGTTCTCACCGTGACCGTGTGGGTTTTCTCCGAGATCTTCGGTTTCCTCCCACACTCCAAAGACGTAAAGGTTTGTAGGTAAATTGGCTTGGTGTGTAAAAAAGTAAAAAATTGTCCCTAGGATAGTATTAATGTGCGGGGATCGCTGGTTGGTGTGGACACGGTGGGCCGAAGGGCCTGTTTCCGCACTGTATCTCTAAACTAAACTAAACTAAACTAAACTAAACATGTCATCCATGCCAAAAAATAAATAAAAGGTGAACTGGTTGTAGCTGATGTACAGGCAGACAGATCAATGAATTGAGGATAGGGAACTGGCTCTCCAGCTAAAATTAGACGTAAAACTGACATATTAATAGTAATAGTCCAATCTGTTTTAATGGCAAAGGCATTGTTTGCCTTTGGGTCTATTCTTGCACAATACTGTTCCATGTTCTATGTTCTATATATTAATATTACAATAGTATATATCAACGTGTTTAAGAGGCTGTCCCACTGCGGCGACCTAATCCGCAAGTTCAGAAGAGTGTCTTCGACCTTCAAGCTCGAGGGCATTC
The DNA here is from genome assembly GCA_038087875.1 of Malacoraja senta. Taxonomy (NCBI): domain Eukaryota; kingdom Metazoa; phylum Chordata; class Chondrichthyes; order Rajiformes; family Rajidae; genus Malacoraja; species Malacoraja senta. The sequence goes on from CM075977.1 coordinate 102,167,011, forward strand.
GCCTGGAAAACCTCGGGCTGAATCGACCGTCAGCGATGAAACCGCGAGCTGGATCGACTGACCCGCACACACACAAACACATCGCAAAGGTGGGGGCCAGGGAAATCAGGGGAGCGCTGTCTGAAATTCACACCCTGCGATGAAGAGGAAGGTAAAAGACGGCTGCACAGTGTACAGTAAGTCCTTTAGAGAGCGCGGAGGGGGGGAGAGAAGGTGAGTGAGGGGGAGAGAAGGAGAGAAAAGGGGAGAGAAGGGGAGAGAAGGGGGAGAAGGGGGGGGGAGAAGGAGTGGAGACACTTTTAAGAAGTCAGACAACGTTAAATAAAGTTTACCGGTCGGTTTTCCTTGGTCCTGAAAACTCCAATGAGCCAATCAAAATGCCCGGTCAGCGAAGTAGATTGCCTACGGCTGCCCTCGACTGCCTGTAACTAAATAGCGACTCCACTCCACTTCACTACGAGTTAAAAAGCACCATGCCGACCAAATTTTACTCGCGGAAAATTTTTCAACATGCTGCAAAATATTCCGTGACCTAGCTGAGGCCGTGAGTATGCAGGAAGTTCCCTCGAGTATGAAGGAGAGTTCCCGTGACCTCATAGGACCTCCTAAGCCCATGTGTCGACCATGCTGCGAGGTTGAGTCGAGGGCAAACTCTTCTAAACTCACAGATTAGGTCGCCGCAGTGGGACAGCCCCTTTACTCACCTTGGCAGCATGAGACCCAGGAGATTTGAACTCAATGGCCTTTCCCTACAACCTGAATCAGTCTTCTTTCCAAAAGCCAGCATGATGTAGCAGCTGTCAGAAATTGAGTGGCCGGCATCATTCGACTGGTGGCACGAAAGACTGCAGCTATTGTAATCAGGAACAAAACACAGATGACTAGAGGAACTCAGCTGGTCATGCAATATCTGTGGAGGCAGAGGGACGCTTGATGTTCTGGGTATAGACCCTGCTTCAATCCATTGGGCCCCGTCACAGAAGGATGTTTTATGAGGCTCCTTTAATCAAAAGGGCAAGTCTAAGACAGGTCAAGTTAGGGCCAGGAGAAGACGCTATTGTTGATTTATGGTCAGACGGTCAGGTCCTAACAAATATATGTGAAGATCCACTTACTGTATTTAACACAGACTTGGACATACAGTACGTAATGAATGGCATGGCACCAGTGCTTAGGGATCGAGGGTGAAGTTCGTTCAACCAGAGGGTGGTTGGAATCCGGAATACACAGTTGTGGTAGCAGAGGAATTGTACCAAGTGCAGGAAAATCAGGTTAGTTTTGATGGGTACTCCTAGAAATATAGAAACATAGAAAATAGGTGCAGGAGTAGGCCATTCGGCCCTTCGAGCCAGCACCGCCATTCAATATGATCGTGGCTGATCATCCAAAATCAGTACCCAGTTCCTGCTTTTTCCCCCATATCCCTTGATTCCGTTAGCCCTAAGAGTTAAATCTAACTCTCTCTTGAAAGTAGAGACCGTGTCGGAAAGCTCCAAAGTTGCAGAAGGTTCGACCAGCCCGACCCGGGGTCGATCGCCCGGCGGTGGGAGCTGACGTCCCCCCAATGCAGGAGCTTGATTGCCCCGACACGGAGGGCCCGACCGCCGGCTACGGGAGCCAAGATCGTCCCGTCAACGGAAGGCTCGAGGCCAACAACCACGGGAGAACAAAGAAGGGAAGAGATTGAACTTTTTTTTTTGCCTTCTATCACAGTGAGGAATGTGGAGGAGTCACTGTGGTGGATGTTCATGTTAAAATGTATTTTGCGAGTTTTGTTGCTTTTTAATGGTATGACTGTATGGCAAATCCAAATCCTCGTATGTTGCAAAACAAACTTGGCTAATAAAGTATGATCATGATTATGATTATGATTATGAAAACATCCAGTGAATTGGTCTCAATGGTCATTATGTACATAGTGGGCTGAAGCGTCTGATTCTGTGCTCTCTGATTCTATGACTTATTATTATATGTTCCCCACTGCTGATGTATATTTTATAGAATAAGTGCTGAAGCAAATTATCTTTAACACTTATACTCAGTGAATCATTACTTTTACACAATGTAATTATAAATATATAGGTATTCGAGTTACATCACATCTGCTCATTAGCAACGAGATATTTTTTGAAGTAGAGATTTAATGATCACATTAAAAGTAATAATTACATAAATAAGCTTTTTAAATAATAACAGATTTTGTATGAGGGAGTTTTACAGATATTGCATGAGAAAGATCGGTTTTGGGACACTTGCTACAACATGATAGAGGGAGAATATTATCTCTGTTGGCAGAGATTCTCCCAGAGTTCATGAACCTTATCATTATTGATGTAATTACTGGGAATAATTTGCCTTTTATATAGAATTTATGTCCCCATGATTATAAAATCATTTGTTGATAGTCATTCGTTTGATTATTTAATATATTTGGAACTGAGAAAATTTCAATAATATTGCATAAAAGGCAAGGGGAATTGCACTTTCTAATCTTTGAATAATCATATTTAAAAAATGGGAGAAGGGAGCAATTTTCATTATCTTATTTTTAATTAACATTAAAGGGTATTTAGACCTACAGTAATTTTTTTAGTTTGCAGATACAGCGCGGAAACAGGCCCTTCAGCCCACCGAGTCCGTGCCGACCAGCGATCCTTGCACATTAACATTACCCTACACACACCAGGGACAATTTACACTTATACCAAGTCAATTAACCTACAAACTTGTACGTCTTTGGAGTGTGGGAAGAAACCGAATATCTCAGAGAAAACCCACGGGGAGAACGTACAGACTCCGTACAGACAGCACCCGTGGTCGGGATCGAACCTGGTAGGCGCTGTAAGGCAGCGACTCTGCCGCTACACCACTATACCAATCTGAAATGTCATGCTTCATGTCAACCTAGTACCTAGAACATAAGGTAGGACAGCGCAGGAACAGGTCCTTCAGCCCACAATCTCGACACTAAACATTAGGTCAATCTAAACGGAGACGAGGAAACACTTTTTCTCACAGAGAGTTGTGAGTCTGTGGAATTCTCTGCCTCAGAGGGCGGTGGAGGCAGGTTCTTTGGATGCTTTCAAGAGAGAGCTAGATGGGGCTCTTAAAAATAGCGGAGTCAGGGGATATGGGGAGAAGGCAGGAACGGGGTACTGATTGGGGATGATCAGCCATGATCACATTGAATGGCGGTGCTGGCTCGAAGGGCCGAATGGCCTACTCCTGCACCTATTGTCTATTGTCTATTGTCTATAAACTAATCCACTCTACCTGAACAAGGTCTGTATCTCTGTTTCCTATTGGTTTGCATGTCTGTCTGATTGACTAGTTTAGTTTGGTAGACACAAAATGCTGGAGAATCTCAGCGGGTGAGGCAGCATCTATGGAGAGACCCAGGGTGCATTGATGCTGACTCACCCGCTGAGTTTCTTCAGCATTTTGTGTCCACCTTCGATTTTTGCAACATCTGCAGTTCTTTCTTAAACGATTAGGTTAGTTTAGTTTAATTCAAGTTTACATTTATTGTCACATGCACAGATTTGTGCAGCGAAATTTGAGTTACCATACAGCCATACGAATAAACAGAAACACAACACACGATAGAATTTAACAGGAACATCTACATTTCCCACTGTGAGGGAAGGCAATAAAGTTCAGTCATCTTCAGTCCGTTTAGTTTAGAGATACAGCACGGCAACAGGCCCTTCGGCCCACGGATTCCACGCTGACCAGCGATCCTCGCACACTAACACCATCCTACACTCTAGGGGCAATTTTACCGCTAATTAACTTACAAACCTATACGTCTTTGAAGTGTGGGAGGAAACCTGAGCACCAGGAGAAAACCCACGCAGTTCACTGGGAGATCGTACATACTCCATACAGACAAGCACCCGTAGTCAGGAACGAACCCAGGTCTCCGGTGCTGTAAGGCAGCAACTCTACCGCTGTGCCATCATCAAATGTTGCTGCAGCATCTGCTTCCATCACTTCGCCTAACAGCGTAGTCATGTCACTTACCACAGGCTGTGTAAAAAAACTTCTCTCCTCAACCTCCTAAACTTTCCCCTCACACTTCAAACATAAGCCCTCTGGCATTTAACGTTTCCATCCTTGGAAAAATCCCCGACTCTAGTCTACCCTATCCATGCCTCCGATAATTTTATATACTTCTATCAGGTCTCCCATCAACCTTCGACGCTCCAGAGAAAACAATTCCAGTTTGCTCAGCTTCTGCTTGTAGCTGAAATACTTCAATTCAAGTAACATCCCACTGAACCTGATCCAAAACCTTCACATCCTTCCTGTTATGCAGCAACAAGAACTGCACACAATACTCCAAATATGGCCTAACCAAAGTTTTATATAGCTGCAACATGGCGTGCCAACTTTGATACTCAATACCCCTCTGCTGCCAAAGGCAACCACACTATACGCCTTCTTTACCACTCTATCCACTTGCTTAGACACTTTCCGGGAGCTATGGGCCTGCAGTCTGCATCACCAGGATCACTCTGTACATCCATGATGGAAATGTGGTGCAGGTGGTAGAGCTGCTGTCTCACGATACCAGACACCTGGGTTCGATCCTGACCTCGGGTGCTGCCCGTGTCTAGTTCCTCCTGAGACCGTGGGTTTTCTCAATATTTTCCCCCCACATCCCCAAAATATGCGGGTTTGTAGATTTATTGGCCTCGATAAATCGCCCCTTGCGGTTAGGAAGTGGATGCAAAAGTGGGATAACATATAACTAGTTGCGAGCCGAAGGGCCTGTTTCCATGCTGAAACCATCTATCAAAGGGTTGGATCTAATGGCGGCACGGTGGCGCAGCGGTAGAGTTGCTGCCTTACAGCGCATGCAGCGCTGTAGACCCGGGTTCGGTCCTGACTACGGGTGCTGTCTGTACAGAGTTTGTACGTTCTCCCCGTGACCTGCGTGGGTTTTCTCCGAGATCTTTGGTTTTTTTCCCACACTCCAAAGACGTACAGGTATGTGGGTTAATTGGCTTGGCAGATGTAAATTTTAAATAATTGTCCCTAATGGGTGTAGGATAGTGTTAATATGCGGGGATCACTGGTTGGCGTGGACCCACTGGGCCGAAGGGCCTGTTTCCGTGCTGTATCTCTAATCTAAAAAAACTCACTAATTTAGTCAATCAATGCTCTTTAGGGCCCTGGCATTTACTGTAGACATTCCTCTTGCATTTAACCATCCAAAATCCACCATCCCACCCTTGCCCGATTACATTCTCTCTCTACCATTTCTCCACAGACTATTAGCCAACCCATATCCTGCTATATCATTTGACAGCCTCCATCATTATTTGCAAATTTCAACAATTTTAATATTGTCTGTAAATTTGCTAATCGGACCGCCTCTATTTTTGTCGAAATCTTGTACTGTACATCACAAACATATATATATATATTAATGATCCTAGCACAGATCCTGCCGCAAGACCATTGGAAAAACAGACATCTGGTCAGAAAAACCAGACCACTCTACCAGTATCCCATGTCTTCTATTGCTCAGCCAATTTTGCCTCCAGCCTACCAAGTCACCATGGATCCCATATGGCTTAACCTTCTCAATCCAACCATAATGAAATGCTTTACTGAAGATAGCATGCCATGTAAACAAGATACCGTGATCTATCCTTATCAACCATCTTCGTTACAATAGACCATAGACAATAGACAATAGGTGCAGGAGTAATCCATTTGGCCCTTTGAGCCAGCACCGCCATTCACTGTGATCATGGCTGATCATCCCCAATCAGTACCCCTTTCCAGCCTTCTCCCCATATCCCCTGACCGCTATTTTTAAGAGCCCTATCTAGCTCTCTTGAAAGCATCCAGAGAACCTGCCTCCACCGCCCTCTGAGGCAGAGAATTCCACAGACTCACCACTCTCTGTGAGAAAAAGTGTTTCCTCGTCTCTGTTCTAAATGGCTTACTCCTTATTCTTAAACTGTGGCCCCTGGTTCTGGACTCCCCCAACATCGGGAACATGTTTCCTGCCTCTAGCGTGTCCAAGCCCTTAACAATCCTATATGTTTCAATGAGATACCCCCTCATCCTTCTAAAGGTTACATGCTAAAAAATGCTCAACATTTATGAGACATAACTGCTCCCACGCAACACCATGCTGACTATCCCTCAAGAGTGCACGGATTTCCAAATGCAAGTAATCGCTGTCCCAAAGACTCTTCTTTCATCATTTCCCTACAACTGTTATAAAGGCTCCTGTAATTTGCTGGATTATCCTGGTTGCCTTTTTAAACAAAAAAACAACCGGCTATATTCAAATCTTCTGGGAGCTTACTTGTGGCTGAAGAGGCTATGATACAACAGAACTTTATTCATCCCAGGAGGGAAATTGATCTGCCAACAGTCATAAAACACAAGATACATGTTATAAATTATATTATTATAACATGATACATGTTATAAATTATAAATTAAAATAATACAAATTAAAGTGACGAGTGGAAAGACTTGGGGATGTGCAAAGTCTGGGGAGGGGTTGGGGGTGGGGGGGGGGTGAACTGATCTTGTGTGTCATTTTGTAATGCATCCAGTTTGTTGCTGAAGGTACTCCTCAGGTTGACTAGTGTGTCATGGGGGGGGGGGGGGGGTGAAATGTATTGTTCAAGATGCTCTGCAGTTTGAGGAGTATCCTCCCCTCCAAGACCAGCTCCCAGGATGGAGCCAGCCTTCCTGATGAGTTTGTTAACCCTGTTGGCGTTTGCGGCCTTTGCCCTGCTGCCCCAGCACACGACAGCGAAGAAGGTGGCACTGGCTACCACTAATTGGTAGGACATCTGCAGCAACTTACTGCAGACCTCGAAGGAGCGGAGTCTTCTCAAAATACATAGATCTCAGCCAAGTCCCCAGCAGACTCCTGCCTTGCCTCCTTCACTTTCCTGGGATCAATCCCATCAGGCCCTGGGCACTTAACCCTTTAACGTTCTTCCAGAAACCCAATGCCTCCTCCCCCTTAATATGCCTTAGAATATATGGGTTTCTAATTAACAAAAAAAACATGCAAAAAACATTAAGTTTCTCCACATCTGTTTATTTTTTATTCTGCTCATTCACAGTATCAGCATGAGAAACTCTTGTGTGTTGGTATCCCTGGTGATACAGCTAAGGACAGATGTTCTTGATCTTAGACTGAAGGAATAACTGTACACCTGAACTGCAACATTAATGTGAAACAGGGATGATGTCCCAGGAATGGAGCATTGGCCAGATTTGGTGAAAAGGCTGCCAGCATCATCAACGACCCACACCATCCTGGTCACACACTCATTTCACCATTGCCATCGGGAAGAAGGTACAGGAGCCTGAAATCTGTAACATCTGGGTTCAGGAACAGCTGCTTCCCCACAGCCATCAATCAGGCTATTAAGCACAACAACAAATAAGCCCTGAACTATAACAGTCCATTATTATTATTGCACTAAATCTGTTTATTTATTGTGTATATATGGTCTATGGTCTATAGACACTCTGAACTTTTATCTTCCGTTTTGTATTATGTTTACATATTCTGTTGTGCTGCAGCAAGTAAGAATGTCATTGTCCTATCTGGGACACATGACAATAAAACTCTCTTGACTCTTGTTTTATGTTGGTATCTTTTGGAACTTGGGCATTGCTGGTGAGCCCAGCACTTAATAGAAGGTGGTTGAGTTTTCTTATAGACTGTCGTTGTCCTTGTGTGTTTGGGGGGTGTTAGATGTGTGTTAATATGATGATCTGTTTTGTATATTACAACCACAATTACTTTTCAAAAGGTCTTCATTATCTGTAAAACTGTGTGGGATGCCATGAGTTTGCGGAAGAGATCTCAATCGCCTCTGTCAAACTAAATATTCATGCTTTTCCAAAATGGTTTAAGCAAAATTATTTTAATCTAAGTGATCTTCTAAATCCCTTACCAGATAATTTGACGAGTTACCATTACAGAATTCAGTCTTATTTCCAGCCACTAACACAATGGATACGATGTATTAGAGGCTGGAAATAACTACGACAATTGTTGGCAAAAAGAGGTATAATTGTTTTAATGAAGAGTGAAAACTAATAAATATCACCTGGAGAAGTCCATTTGGCTCCTCAAGCTTGTTCTGCCGTTCAATGAGGTCATGGCTGATCTGCTCCTTCAATATCAATTCCCAGCACTGTCATCATAGCCCACAATTTCTTAATGTCCAGAAATCTATCAATTTTTGTTCTGAATGAATTCAATAACTGAGTTTTCACAACCCGCTAGGCTAGAGCATTTTAAAGGCTCACCACCCTTTGAGTGAATAAATGTTTTCTCACCTCAATTCCAAATTGTCCACCACATATCTGAAACTGTGCTCCCTGCTTCTAGCCTCCTCATCAGAGGAAGCATCTGACATGTTCACACCAGCTCTCTCAGCTCCTCCATATCCCCTGGATATTCTCTTCATCATCCATCCTCACATTCTGTCTTAATACAGGTGACCCACATCTTAGGCGCAAGAAGGAACTGCAGATGCTGGTTTAAACCAAAGATAGACACAAAATGCTGGAGGGACTCAGCGTGACAGGCAGCATCTCTGGAGACAAGGAACGGGTGACGTTTCGGTTCGAGTCTGAAGAAGGGCCTCAACCCGAAACGTCACCCATTCCTTCTCTCCAGAGATGCTGCCAGTCCCGCGGAGTTACTCCAGCATGTTGTGATCCCCATGTTAGGTCAGTTTGGGTTGTAGAAATCAGAATTCATAAATCACCACCCAGAAATTTGGAAAAGATGGATTAAGTTTAATCTCATGAAATTCATGTGAAAACAATACATTAATAGATTAATAGTCAGACAGCGGTGGCGATCGATTTTGTTTTACAACTCGCATTTCGTGATTCATTCACAGATGTGATAAGGCTTTGCATCATGGAAAATCTCAATACCTTTCGTTTCTTAGGAAGATCCCCTGCTCGACACCACTCCCACCCCCACCCCCCTCGCTGTCATGTGGGGGTCACCTGTGTCATCTGCAAATTGGTAATGTGTGTTATGAAAAATTGGGACCGAAGAACTGATCTCTCCTTGCCCCACTAATTAAAACCTCAGAGTGTGACGGTTAATTCCCAATCTTTGCTTTCTCTATGATGACCATTCTCAATCCATGTTAATCTAATGTAAGATAGACAGATCGACACAAAATGCTGGAGTAACTCAGCGGGACAGGCAGCATGCATCTCTGGATAGAAGGAGTGGATGATGTTTCGGGTCGAGAGTCTGAAGAAAGGTATCAACCCAAAACGTCACCCATTCCTTCTCTCCAGAGATGCTGCCTGTCCCACTGGGTTACTCCAGTATTTTGTGTCTATCTTCAGTGCAAATCAGCATCTGCAATTCCTTCCTACTCAATTAATCAAATGTAACCAGTTCCCTGTACTTACACTCTTGCTGATCAAACTTCTGTGTGGAACTTCACCAAACACATCACAAAATCCAAAGACACCATGGCACTTTTTATCCTTACAGGATCTATTCTGCCAGTTGCATCCTCAAACAACTCCACCAGGCAATTAAACTTGATTTTCCGTTCATGACTCCATGTTGTATTTGTTCAATCCTATTATTATCTTCAAGGTCTTCTGGTTGTACATCCTCCATTGTAGATGCCACCATTTTCCCTCTCAGCGACCTGTTTTACTTCACCTATTTTAAAAGTTGTTTGAAAAGTGCTTTGATAATTAATGGGCCTGTCCCACTTAGGCGATTTTTCAGCGGACTACTACGACTAGCTTCGGGAACATTGGACACCGAATAGTGGAGAGTGAAAATGACCTCCTTCGATCTCCTTCGACCTCCCTTCGACCATGTTGAAGACTATCTACGACTACCTTCGACTACCCTAGATTACCTACGAATAACATGCCGACCTACTACGACCTACCTCAACTAAACATATGATTTAAAAAAAAAATCTATTTTTTCCATGGCAACCTTTTTTTACTCGCGGGCATTTTTCAGCATGTTTAAAAATATGCTGCGACTTAGCTGAGGCCTCGAGTACGCGGGGCCTACTCTCGCACATGAAGGAGAGTTACAAAGACCTCCTAGGACCTCGTCTCGACCATGCTGCGAGTATGAGTCGAGGGCGAACTCTTCTGAACTCGCGGATTAGGTCGCTGCAGTGGGACAGCCCCTTTATCCTTGGTTCTGAAAACTGCTGCTTACCTTTTTTTTCCCAATGAGCCAATAAAATTCACCGGTCAGCACCGGTTACAACCTACAAGAACCTCCGAAAAGCTTCAACCTCCTTGCAACCTACTAGGACCTCCTGGCGACCCACCTACAGCACGATAATTCTCGCTATTCTCCATGGCGGCTTCATTCTAGCCGCCACTAATTTTTCAACATGTTGAAAAATTTGCGCCGACCATAATGAGGCCATGACCAGTTCCCAGAATGCGGGAACTCCTCGCGGCCATGAAGGCGACTCCCTGGCAACCACCCGTGAACATGTGGCGACCATGTGGCGACTGCATAGTCTCCTGCAGTCGCCTAAAAAGTCACCTAAGTGGGACTGGTCCATTTCCCTTTGTTTATGAAGTAAACATGTAAAAGAAAATACAACAGAACAGAGAAGTTAAAATTGATCGCAATTTCATTTTTTAGAATAAAGCTCTAGTAGTGGAATTGAAGCTAATGTAATAACTAATTTCATGGATTTCTCTAAAGTGCCAGTACTTACACATACCTTGCATGTTAGTACACAGCCTAGTTGCTGCAATGGAGACACAAATGGTACCTCAATTCCGTCGATATCAACTAACCTTTATGTAGCATCTATAGTGTGACCACTTTAGAGAAATGATAACAAACTACCAAGCCGAAAAATAAGATACTGGGGGTAGTCTAGAGTAGAGTAAAGGGCCTGTCCCACTTGGCGATTTTTTCGGAGACTGCCGGCGTCATATCAGTGTCGCCAAAAGATTTTGAACATTTCAAAATCCAGCGGCGACAAAAAAATGTTGTGACACTTGAAAAAACATTTCCGCGTCAATACGTCATCATGCCGCGTCACGCCGCATCACGCCGTGTCACACCACACGACGCCGCATCATGCCGCAATTTTTGCAGTGACCTGATTCGTCAATCAATGATGCTGGCAGTCGCCGAAAAAATCGCCAAGTGGGACAGGCCCTCAAGTGAATAATGGAAGTGGTAGACCTCGAACAACAAACTACAGGGAAGAGTCATAGAGTCATAGAGTCATAGAGTGATGCAGCATGGAAACAGGCCCTTCAGCCCAACTTTCCCACACCGGCCAACATGTCCCAGCTACACTAGTCCCACATGCCCGTATTTGGCCCATATCCCTCCAAACCTGTCCGATCCATGTACCCGTCTAACTGTTTCTTAAATGTTGGGATAGTCCCTACCTCCTCTGGCAGCTTGTTCCATACACCCACCACCCTTTGTGTGAAAAAGTTACCTCTCAGATTCCTATTAAATCTTTTCCCCTTCAACCTAAAAGGAGAGAAAGGCAGAAGTGTCTCATAGGGCATTCCAGAGCATTAAAGCAGCATGTTTTGGAGGTAGGGTTGTAGGGAGCAAAGGAAATGCAAGATACTTGTGAGAATAGAGCTGGATGTATTGCTGGGTTGGAGAAACTTAGGGAAAATAGAGAGACATTTTGGGCATAAAGAGGTTTGACCATTAGAAGGTAAACGTTAGATGCAACTTAATGGTGGACGTCATACCCGTCCAACTAATTGAACGCAGCGGTGATAATAATGATGAATAAGCATTGTGTGAATTGCAGCTTGATTCGAGTGAGGTTGTGTTAATGTAAAGCATAAGGTGTGAGATTGATTAAGACAGTATTGAAATGGTAGTGGCAAAACCATGGATACAGGATTTGCATAGGTCTGATACCCTGGTATTGGTATTGGTTTATTGTCATATGTACCATGAGAAGCTTTTATTTGAGTGCAACATGAAATTCATGAAATGGTGAAATATAACCCATATACCAGTACAACAGGCACAGCAAAGAGAAAAATACCAGAGGGCAGAATATGGGTTTTAGCATTGTAGTGTTACATTCCAGAGAAAATATCCAATGTCTGTAATAAGGTAGATTGGAAAATTGTGACTGCAATCTAGCTTATGGGAGAACCATTCAAATGCCCAATAACAGAGGGAAGAAGCTGGTCTTAAGTCTGGTGGTGGAGCTTTTAAGCTTTTACATCTTTTGCCTGATGGGTATGAGGAGAAGAGGTATGACCAGGATGAGAAAATGTCTTGACTATGTTGGCTGCCCTCCTGAGGCAGTGTGCAGTATAAATGGAGTCAATGGTAGGGGTCTTGTCTGATTTGTGCCAAAGAGATGGGTAGATGATGTTACATTCGGGATATGGGTGCATTTTATGATACCAAAAATAGAAATACTCTGATGTAGCCTGAAATTGTGGCCAAGATGGAATGGACTTATCCAGTACGCTGAAATAACAATTCATAGAAAACATTATTTATTACAATGTCTGTGATCTCTCTACCATCTGTGATCTCTCTACCATTTTCTTTTGCATTGGTTACATGATGTCTATGATATTACTAGAAGTCTCATCTTGACCACTTCCTACCTACGTTGTAAATACATTTTAGAAAAAACGCTACCCTATATCACTATGATTTCTTCTTCACCTTACTCACCGTGCTCCTATCCTCCAACCGCCCCAAATTCATTTCCGATCGGTGCAATAATAAAAATTTATGAATGTTAAAAAATCATGAGATCAGCTGATTGGTCTTCTCGCCTGTCAGTCACCATGATGAAAGTAACACCCCTTCCGGCAGGCCAGGAGAATAAAGCCCCGGAGGCCGGACATGAGTCAGTCACCCCAGAAGATTGTGAGTGACAGTTGAGTCCAGAACTGTGAGTCTACGCAGTGAGTGAACTGAACTGTAAGTCTGCACTGTGCTTGAAATGAAATGAACTGTAAGTCTGCACTGCGCTTGAAATGCAATGAATTGTTAGCCTGCTCTGTGCTTGAAATGAAATGAATTGTTAGCCTGCACTGTGCTTGGAATGAAATGAATTGTTAGCCTGCACTCTGCTTGAAATGAAATGAATTGTTAGCCTCAATCTGATTGAAATGAATTGTTAGCCTGCACTGTGCTTGAAATGAATTGTTAGCCTGCACCGTGCTTGAAATGAATTGTTAGCCTGCAATGTGCTTGAAATGAATTATTGGCCTGCACTGTGCTTGAAATGAATCGTTGGCCTGCAGTGTGCTTGAAATGAATTGTGGCCTGCACTGTGCTTGAAATTAATTGTGGGCCTGCACTGTGCTTGAAATGAATTGTGGGCTAGCACCGTGCTTGAAATGAAATTAATTGTTAGCCTGCACTCTGCTTGAAATGAAATTAATTGTTAGCCTGCACTGTGCTTGAAATGAAGTGAATTGTTAGCCTGCACTCTGCTTGAAATGAAATGAATTGTTAGCCTGCACTCTGCTTGAAATGAAATGAATTGTTAGCCTCTCTGCTTGAAATGAATTGTTATCCTGCACTGTGCTTGAAATGAATTGTTAGCCTGCACTGTGCTTGAAATGAATTGTTAGCCTGCACCGTGCTTGAAATGAATTGTTAGCCTGCACTGTCCTTGAAATGAATTGTTAGCCTGCACTGTGCTTGAAATGAATTATTGGCCTGCACTGTGCTTGAAATTAATCATTGGCCTGCACTGTGCTTGAAATCAAGTGTTAGCCTGCACTGTGCTTGAAATGAATTGTGGGCCTGCACTGTGCTTGAACTGAATTGTTGGCATGCACTGTGCTTGAAATGAATTGTTGGCCTGCACTGTGCTTGAAATGAATTGTTGGCCTGCACTGTGCTTGAAATGAATTGCTGGCCTGCACTGTGCATGAAATAAATTGTTAGCCTGCATTGTGCTTGATATGATTTGTTAGCCTGCACTGCGCTTGAAATAAATTGTTAGCCTGCACTGTGCTTGAAATGAATTGTTGGCCTGCACTGTGCTTGAAATGAATTGTTGGCCTGCATTGTGCTTGAAATGAATTGTTGGCCTGCACTGTGCATGAAATAAATTGTGCGGCTGCACTGTGCTTGAAATGAATTGTTGGTCTGCACTGTGCTTGAACTGAATTGTTGGTCTGCTCTGTGCTTGAACTGAATTGTTGGTCTGCACTGTGCTTGGTCCAAAGGTTCCGCACATTCCAGAAGTCACGCTCACTCCGGCAGTCCCGCTCCGTTGAGAGGTCATGCTCATTCCAGAAGTCCTGCTCAGTGGAGAGGTCGCGCTCATTCCGGAAGTCCCGCTCACTGCGGAAGTCCCGCTCATTGGAGAGGCCGAAGAGAGTTTTACTGTCATATATATGAAGTGTGTGAGTCTGTGAGTGCGTGAGTGTGACTCAGCGTGTGAGTGTGTGTGAGATGGAGGGTGTCTGTGTGATTGTGAGTGTGTGTGTGATGGAGGGTGCGTGTGTGTGAGCCCACCAGCCATGAGTCAACTGCCAGCCCACCAGCCATGAGTGAGTGAGTGAACTGCCAGCCCACCAGCTGTGAGTGAGTGAGTCAACTCACCAGCCCATCTTTGGCCTACCTGAAACCACTCATTTCGGCCCACAAGGCCCCTATTAGCCAAGAAAGCAGTCCCTTTTGCCCAAAATGCCCGTATTAGCCCAGGAGGAGCATTTTTGCCCAAAAGGCCCGTGCCAGGCCAGGAAAAGTCCAGAAACATTGCCTTTCACTGAGATTTCACACAGATTTTTTTATTAAAGAGTCCCTTTGGCCCATCAGGCCTGTACTTTTGGGCAGAATTTCTAGCAGTTTCTGAGCTGCCAGCCCACCAGTCCTGAGTGACTGATCTCCCAGCCCACCAGGCCTGAGTGACTGAGCTGCCAGCCCACCAGGCCTGAGTGACTGAGCTGCCAGCCCACCAGCCCTGAATGACTGAGCTGCCAGCCCACCAGGCCTGAGTGACTAAGCTGCCAGCCCACCAGGCTTGAGTGACTGAGCTGCCAGCTCAAGAATCCATTTGGCCCACAATGTCCATACTAGCCCTCTGGAAACCAGTCGCTTCAGCCCACAAAGCAGTCCCTTCGCTCCAGAAAGCCCCCACCCCTGCTGGCCACCATTATTGGAGTTGGTGGAGAGGTGGAATATTACGTTGAGGGACCATCCCTCCCATGTGAACATGGGACCCAACGGGTCCCACTTAGTCTAGTAACCAATACAAACCAGTTCATACTTGGCAAAAATAAGTGATGCGGGTTTTTATACTCTCAACATAATAATCACAGAAAATGTAAAACCATATCCCAATAATAATCTTGCCCTGTATTTGAATCATGATAATTGCAGCAATCTGACTAACTGTGAAGGACATTAAACAACAGAGGGTGCATTATTTCCTAGTTCTTTGTGAAGAGAGGTTGAGTGCCAAAGTTTTGTTTAATTCTAAGATAAATAACACTGGTGCCAATTCGGATTTTTCTGATATCTTTCTTTTGGAATTGTTCATATTTGGACAAAACCTATCAGCACTTCATATCAACACATGTCACAGCCCATTGGACTTTTCATCGAGGTCCATTGTTGATCAAAGTTATAAAACAACCACAATTGATGACGGAGTTTCAATCTGATACTGCAACAGTTTTACCACTGGAACTTCAAACACATTCTGTCTTGAACAATACAAGAATACATTTTATATGAGGTAGATATGCGTGACATCCTCGTAAAGCTCTGCTTCAACCTGTCACATGTTACAGAAGTATTACATGTCACCTTGTTTCAAGTCACGTGTTTATGAAATACAATTCAGCACATGATGGAAATTAAGTTTAAAACTAGGCAAAACTTTTTCTCTTGCAGTCAACGGAACCAAATATGCAGAGGCAGAGTAACATTCACCCTATACATGCAGCTGCTTGGTGCCATGACTCAAGAGTGTTTATTCATCATATACACCGGATCTGAACCAGAACAATTAAATTCTTACTTGCTGCAGTTTTACAGGCACATTAGACGCAACAACAACAGCAATAAATATACACAAAATTATCGGTTAATCCAAGTAAACTAGACTAGGGTATTGCAACACCCAAATTTAAAAGGGCAACCCACCTCCATCCAACCTCATCAACTGTATCCACTGTTCCAGGTGTGGACTCCTATATATCGGCGAGACCAAGCGCAGGCTCGGAAATCGTTTAGCTGAACACCTCCACTCAGTCCTCCTAGATCTACCTGATCACACGGTTGCTAAACTCTTTAATTCCCCCTCCCATTCCCACACTGACCTCCTCCATTGTCAGAGTGAGGCCCAGCGCAAATTGGATGAATAGCACCTCGTATTTTGTCTGTACAGCTTACACCCCAGCGGTATTGATATTGACTTCTCTAACTTCAAGTAACCCTTGCTCTCCCTCTCTCTCCATCTCTCTCCCATCCTAGTTCTCTAAATAGTTTCACTGTCCTCCAGATTAGATTTTACTGGTTAGACAATAGTCAATAGACAATAGGTGCAGGAGTAGGCCATCCGGCCCTTCGAGCCAGCACCGCCATTCACAGTGATCATTGCTGATCATCCACATTCAGTACCCCGTTCCTGCCTTCTCCCCATATCCCCCGACTCCGCTATCTTTAAGAGCCCTATCTAGCTCTCTCTTGAAAGTATCCAGAGAACCGGCCTCCACCGCCCTCTGAGGCAGAGAATTCCACAGATTCACAACTCTCTGTGAGAAAAAGTGTTTCCTCATCTCCGTTCTAAATGGCTTACCCCTTATTCTTAAACTGTGGCCCCTGGTTCTGGACTCCCCCAACATCGGGAACATGTTTCCTGCCTCTACCAAAACTGCACACAATACTCCAGATGTGGTCTCACGAGGGCTCTGTTCAAATGCAGAAGGACCTCTTTGCTCCGATATTTGACTCTTCTTGTTATAAAGGCCAACATGCCATTCACTTTCTTCACTGCCTGCTGTACCTGCATGATTGTATGCCTCGCTGTCACCTTCCATTCAGCTAACAATGATCTATTCTTCATTATCCCTGATCTCCATCCCCTTTGTCTTGTGTTCACACCTTACCCTTCCATATCTCTGTGTCTCCCTCTCCCCTGACTCTCAGTTTGAAGAAGGGTCTCGACCTGAAATGTCACCCATTTCTTGTATCCAGAGATGCTGGTCATCCCGCTCAGTTACTCCAGTATTTTGTGTTTATCTTCGGTGTAAACCAGCATCTGCAGTTCTTTCCTACCCATACAATGCTCAGTGGTTCAGTGGAGTTGCGTTGGTTGGGATTGGATTGTTGTTGGGGATGTGCAGAGTGATTCAAGAACCTGATGGCTGATGGGAAGAAGCTGGTCTTGAACCTGCAGGTTCCTGGGCTCCTGTGCCTTCTTCACGATGGTAACAATGAGAAGAAAGCATGTCAGAGGCGGTGTGGTGATGATGATATTAGCTTACTTCCAGAAGCAGCACTTCCTGAAAATCCCATCGATGGTGGGATGGGCTAGGTAATGTCCAGCGCTTTCTGCTGCCACTTCATTTTTGAGCATTCAAATGTCCGAGCCTGGCCGCGATGCAGCTAGTCAGTATGTTCTCCACTGTATATGTGTGGAAGTTCGATGGCATATTCAGCGACATTCTGAATCTTCTCAAGTGTCTGAGCAAGTAGAGGCACTGCTGGGCTTTCATTGTGATTGTATCAATGTACCGGGCTCAGGACAGATGATCAAAGATGTGTACAGTCAGGAACTTGAAACTGTTGAATTGTTCTACTGCCATCCCACCAGCAAAGACAGTCACATGGTCCTTTGACTTTCCCTTCCTGACAAATTTTTAATTGACAAAAATCTAACCATTTGTCCCTCTTTATAATAAGGCCACAAAGGCATGACATTTAACAACTTCACCAAAACTAAATGGAAAGGATTTTCATGACTTTAAGAATTTGTCATAATAGACATAATTTTTCCAAGAATGCAAAACATTTGCACATTTGTGGATTTGGTGGAAACATTGATTTGTTAACTTTATTTACTTTCAGCAAAGTAGCATGACCACTATCTGATTATGGATGTGAAACATGTGGTGCCTGGTTGATAGCTATTTATGGTGGTGTTGCCTTAAGGCTGGTGGGTTTTTACTCGTTTAATGCATGCTTATATCTTATCGCCTTTTTGTACAGTGCTTTCTGCCCAGGTTTTGTTTACTTGATTCTCCTCGTCACAGTGAGTTTACCGAAGATTCATCTTAGAATAGAAGAATTTATGCTGCACCAGATTGGCAACAAGAATGGAATATATGAAACCCCCAGGCTGTCTGGGCAGCGGAAAATAAGATGGACAATTTTACAAATTTGCAAACCTGATGAAACAGTAGATATTCTTTGCAATTGGTATAATCTTAGCACATACAAAAATGGTTGTAACTGGACAGTTATTCCAGCACATTATTAGAAAGAGCTTTGAGGGGCAGATGAATGTGTCAGAGAAGAGAAGAGAGGAAACAGTTCAAACTCTTTAGAACAAAGTTTATTCAGGAAGCATAACAATTAGCTGCTTTGATGGAAAAAGCAACTGAGAAATGCAAAAGAGTTTCAGCAGTCGGTGGTGCAGATGTGAGTTTATTGAAGAAAGCTGCAGAGGCAGTAATGGTGGCATCTGCCATGTCTTCCTCTTCGGGAGATGGTCATGTAGGCAGGTTTGGGGAGGAAACAGCTGCCATGGGAACCTGAGGGGTGGGAAACCTGCAGGCAATATGATTGCAAAAGGCAGGAGGCCCTGTAATTGATGTCAGGGAAGCCAAGCAGCTGCTTTCCACCAAGTTAAAGCAGACCTCCATTGTAATTGTAATAACATTGGACATCTGGAATCAGTTTGCAGGAAACAGAATGTGTCTGACACAAAGAACTGCAGTCTTGATTTGCTTGGAGGCAATGAAATGTGCCCACAGTGTTACAGCCAGGGAGGTACTCTGAACACCACTGCAGTGAATGATGACATTCAGGAATGCAAGTGGATGTAAGACCTTCCATTGCAAATTTGGAAAGGGCGCAAACACAGAACATGTCAAACAACCTGGTGCTAGACCTTGCTACAAAACATCAAGGGATGGGTTTGCAGTGAATCTTTATAACCAGCAGATGTTTGGTGGCTAACCCTTAAAATTCACATTTGTATATATGTTAACGACAATATTCACAAACATGAATAGAGTTTGATACAAGTTTAAAATACAATTGTAATAAAAATGTTAATATGTATGGTAGGTTTGTGCTGGTAATATGTGACTTGAAGGAAACCTAATTAATAATTTGATATATTTAAATATGTAAATTTGAAACTAATCTGTGTTGATTTTAAGCGCATGCAACCCTCCAGCATTTATACATTATTGCTTTGCATGGAATTATTCATTTTAATGGTGAAATAGTGCAGTGCATACCTGTTAATTTAGTTTAGTTTAGTTTAGAGGTACAGCGTGGAAACAGGCCCGCCTGCCCACCGGGTCCGTGCCGACCAGCGATCCCCGCACATTAACACTACCCTACACACACTAGGGACAATGTTTACATTTATCAAGCCAATTAACCTACAAACCTGTACGTCTTTGGAGTGTGGGAGGAAACCGAAGATCTTGGAGAAAAGCCACGCAGGTCACGGGGAGAACGTACAAACTCCGTACAGACAGCACCCGTAGTCGGGATGGAAACCCGGGTCTGCGGTACTGCATTCGCTGTAAGGCAGCAACTCTACTGCTGCGCCACCGTGCCGCCTAAGATACGTGTAATGTCTAGCAGTGCAGGAGAGCAGAGCTGTGAGAAACCGACAGAATAGGGACCGAGTTCCCCAGGTCCTTGCCTTTCACCTAACCAGTGCCCGCATGCAGCGCAGCATTGTCTGACATTTCCGTCAGCTTCGACACGATCCAACCACATCTTCCCGTCTCCACCCAATGTTGCTTTCTGCAGAGACCATTCTCTCCATGGCTCGGTGAGAGATGCAACGCCGGGTCCAACACCAGAGGGTTCTGCAATCTGAAGGAGGGTCTCGACCCGAAAAGTCACTTTTCCCTCTATCCATAGATGCTGCCTGTCCCGCTGAGTTACTCCAGCATTTTGTGTCTACCTCCTCCCTCAAATCCGTTCAGTGACCCAAATCTCTTCCAGGTGAGACTGGGGTTTACATGGACTTCTTCCAAAATTACCCATTGCATTCAGAGCTTATGATGTGGCCTCCTCTGCATCCATGAGACCAAGCATTGACCAGATGACCACTTCGCTGAACACTTACACTCTGTCTGCCAAGGTGATTTGAAGCTCCCAGTTGCTAGCAACTTGAATTTCACTTCTCATTCCCATAGTGACATCTCTGACCCAGGCCTCCTCTACTGCAAGAATAAGCGCAGATGCAAATTGGAAAACAAACAGCACCGCATATTCTGCTTTGGATCCTGCAACCCGTGTCATGAACTTTTAAATCTCCAACTTCAGGTAAATCCCACCCCTCTCTCAGCTACCGGGCTCATCCACATGCACCTTACATTCCACTCTCCCCAACCCCCCCCCCCCCTCCCCACACCGGCATTTAAATTTGTGGAATTCTCTGCAACAGAAGGCAGTAGTTGCAAATTCACTTGATGAATTTAAAAGAGAGTTACAGTAGATAGAGCTCTAGGGGCTAGTGGACTCAAGGGATATGGGGAGAAGGCAGGCACGGATTACTGATTGTGGATGATCAGCCATGATCACAATGAATGCTGGCTCGAAGGGCCAAATGGCCTCCTCCGGCACCTATTTTCTATATTTCTATGTTTCTATGTCGCCCAGTTCCTTTCCCCTCCTCCATCCGCTCATCACCCACCCCTCCCTCCACTGGGTCCAGCATTTTCCTCCACCACTCAACCTCCCATCCCTCCCTCTGGTTCTCCATTACACTTCCCACCTTCCTTCTTATCAGATCCGCTTTTTACTTTTGTCTTCTCAACTTCTCACACCCAGCCTTGGTGACCATCTCCACCTCTTCCATCTGCCAATCGCCACCTCCTCAGGTGGATCCACTTATCACCCGCCAGACCTTGCCCACCCACTTTTCCACCGGTCATCTCCCTTCTAGTCCATCGGTCTGAAGAAGGGTTCCAACCCAAAACATCATCTGCCCATGTCCCCTCCACAGGTGCGCCCTGGACCCGTCCTCCAGCAGTTCGTTTTATCCTCGAGATTCCTGCATCTGCATTCTCCTGCAATAACACTTGTGTTTAGTCAGTGCTCTGAGTCATTGTGAGTTTATGTACCAGTCAGCTATAGAACCCACAAAGAAATTCCAAGAAATAGAGGTGATTTTATTTTCTTCATCATGGAGAAAAACTCCATGATTGGGAGCAAAAACTCGACAGTTGTGATTACAAGAGAATAAGCCAGGAGACCGTTGACAACTGGACTGTGGATGAGTGATGGAAAAAACATAGCTTCTGTCTAAATCCAAGAAATATATTCGGCCTCAGTTCATTCTCACTTGCATGGTCATTGTTTTTATCTTAAATCACTCCTGCCTACCACATGGCAGAACCTTTTAATCTTTTTGGTTTCGCTTGTACCTCTGCCTTAAGGGCCTGTCCCACTTGGGCGACCTAATCTGCGAGTTCTGGCGAGTTTACTCACAGCATGGTCGACACAATGTCGTAGGGGGTCTTCTTCATGCTCGAGAGTGGTCTCCGCGCACGCGAGGCCTCAGCTAGGTCGCGGCATTTTTTTCAACATGTTAAAAAATGCCCGCGAGTAAAAAAAGGTTGCCATGGAAAAAATCGATACTTTTCTTACTCGTAGGTTTAGTCGTAGTAGGTCGTAGTAGGTCGGCATGTTAGTCGTAGGTAATCGAGGGTAGTCGAAGGTAGTCGTAGATAGTCTTCATCATAATGGAAGGGAGGTCGAAGGGAGGTCGAAGGAGGTCGTCTTCACTCTCCACTATTCGGTGTCCAATTTTCCCGAAGTTAGTCATAGCTAGTCGAAGCTGGTCTTCAACATAGTCGAAGGAGGTCGAAGGAGGTCTTCAACATGTCATTTTTTCATACTCTTCTAAACTCGCCAATTAGGCCGCCCAAGTGGGACAGCCCCTTGACATCACTGAGTTCTGACTCTGCATGTGGTATTAGCAGGGAGGTGGAAAAGGCAAGGAAGAAGCTTGATGCTCAAAGCTCTCGTCAAGGTCACATCATAAGTGATAGCAGCAGAATTAGGCCATTCAGCCCATCAGGCCTATGCCATTCAATCATGGCTGATCTATCTCTCCTTCCTAACTCCATTCTCCTGCCTTCTCCCCATAACCCCTGACACCCATACTAATCAAGAATCTATCTGTCTCTGCCTTGAAAACATCAATTGACTTGGCCTCCACAGCCTTCTGTGGCAAAGAATTCCACAGATTCACCACCCTCTGACTAAAGAAATTCCTACTCATCTCCTTCCTAAAGGAACGTCCTTTAATTCTGAGGTTATGAACTTTTGTCCTAGGCTCTCCCACCAGTGAAAATATCCTCTCCACGTCCACTCTATCTAAGCCTTTCACTATTCGGTACATTTTAATGAGGTCCCCCCTCATTCTTCTAAACTCCAGCGAGTACAGGCCCAGTGCCGTCAAACGCTCATCATATGTTAACCCACTAATTCCTGGGATCATTCTTGTAAACCTCCTCTGGACCCTCTCCAGAGCCAGCAGATACTTCCTCAGATATGGTGCCCACAATTGCTCACAATACTCCAAATGCGACCTGACCAGCGCCTTATAGAGCCTCAGCATTATATCCCTGTTTTTGTATTCTAGCCCTCGTGAAATAAATGTTAGCATTGCGTTTGCCTTCTTTACTACCGATTTGCAATGCAGATCTTTGGGTATCCTGCACCAGTACTTCCAAGTCCCTTTGCACCTCAGATTTTTGGATTCTCTCCCCATTTAGGAAATAGTCAATGCCTTTATTCCTACCACCAAAATGCATCACTTCACACTTTGCTTCACTATATTCCATCTGCCATTTCTCTGCTCACTCCCCCAACCTGTCCAAGTCCTTCTGCAGAGTCCCTGCTTTCTCTACACTGCCTGCCCCTCCACCTGTTTTCGTATCATCCATAAACTTGGCCACAAAGCCTTCAATCCCCTCATCCAAATCATTAATATACATTAATATACAATGTAAAGACCAGTGGCCCCAGCACTGACCCCTGCGGAACTCCACTAGTCACTGGCAGTCAACCAGACAAAGCCCCCTTTATTGCCACTCTTTGTCTTTTGCCATCCAGCCAACCTGCGATCCATGCTAGTATCTGCCCTTTGATACCATGGGCCCTGATCTTCCTGAGCAGCCTCACATGTGGCACCTTATCAAAGGCTTTCTAAAAATCTAGGTAAACAACATCCACTGACTCTCCTTTGTCTGTCCTGCTATTTACTTCCTCAAACAATTCCAGCAGGTTAGTCAGGCAAGATCTCCCCCATCACAAACCATACTGACTTCAGCCTATTTTATCGTGAACTTCTAAGTACTCCGTAACCTCATCCTTTATAATGGACTCTAAAATCTTACCAACCACTGAAGTCAGAATATAGTTCCCACTATTCTGCTTTGCTCCCTTCTTGTACAGTGGGGTAATATTGGCAATTTTCTAATCGGATTCTAATGGGACCACTCCTGTCTCTAGTGATTCTTGAAATATCACTGTCAATGCCTCCACACTCTCTAAAGCCACCTCTTTCAGAACCCTAGGGTGCAGTCCATCTGGTCCAGGTGACTTATCCACCTTCAGCCCTTTCAGCTTCCCAGCTTCTCCCTAGTAATAGCCACTCCACCACTCCTCTGCCTTTTCTTTATTCCGCATTATAACTTCTCCTGCATCATTTTCCAACGGTCCAACGTCCACTCTTGCCTCTTTTTTACTCTTTATACAACTGAAGAAACTCTTGCTATCTATCCTCTTACATATTATTAGCTAGCTTACCTTCGTATTTCATCTTTTCTCACCATATTTCATTTTAGTAAACTTCTGATATTCTTTAAAAGCTACCCAATCCTCTAATTTTCCCACTAATCTTTGCTGTGTTCATTTAGTTTTCCCTTCTCTTTTAGTTTTATACTGTTCGTGACTTCCCTTGTCAGCCACGGTTGCCTTATTCTCCCCGGAGAATCTTTCTTCCTCTCTGGGATGAAAAGATCCTGCATCTTCCGGATTATTCCCAGAAATTCCTGCCATTGCTGTTCCACCGTCACCCCTGCTAGGGTCCCTTTCCAGTCAACTTTGGCCAGCTCCTCCGTCATGCCTCTGTACTCCCCTTAGCTCAGGTGCAATACCAACACATCCGATTTCACCTTCTCCCTCTCAAGTTGCAAGTTAAATCTTATCATATTGTGGTCGCTACCTCCTAGTGGTTCCTTTACCTTGAGTTCCCTTATCAAATCCGTCAAGACCCAGATCTGGTGATATTTATGGCAGAGCCCCTTTAACATCCTCCAATGGTCCAATGGTTGGCTGGAAGTGGCCGGTGATCAGAGCTGGAGGAGTCGAGAGGCTTCCTTGAGTTCAGGATAATAGAAATCTTGCACTCGAGTTTAGAAGGAAAGCTAAAGTAACCATTTGTCTCATGAGGTCTGCATTTCTCAACTCGGACTGTCGGGTGTGAATCCAATGATCTGGCATGATTGCATGTCATATTGCCTTCAGGTTGCGGTGTGATGATGCTATTAGACTGCCTGAGTCACCCCTTAACCTTCAGTGGGAGACCATGACCTGAATCCAGCATTTCAATTGCTTCCCTTGAAAGCGTCATTGTTGAGAAGACCGCTAGTGGCTAGGTGATTGCTACCTGCTGGACACACACTGACCCTACTTGAGGTCAGTTATTCAGATGGAGATCACCTTCTCTGCAGGCAACTTCAACTTTGTTCTTATCCTCATCAGAATTTGGCCGTCATTGGCCCTAGTGCTTGAACAATTCTAGCCTGTAATTATGTTTCTGTCACCACAGAAATTCTCCACATAGGGTTGAAGTCTGGAAACATCTCACATGTGCTGAAAATTACTCTCGGATGTTAATGAGATTATTGCTAGGAAGGCTCAGTAATACTTTGCACAAACATATTAAGTACATGGTGTAACGATCAAGGAATAAAATCATCAAAAAAGAAAAAGTTGGTGAGATAGCATTCTCTAATTCGGAAGTTTCAGTGGGATTTAGGCAGAGGTTTAAAAGCAATAGTTTGTGTCTGTGTTATCACAGTTACACGGGAGAAGTATAATAAATGCAGATAAAGGAAATACTTAAGAAAGAACTGCAGATGCTGGAAAAATGGAAGGTGGACAAAAATGCTGGAGAAACTTAGCGGGTGAGGCAGCATCTATAGAGCGAAGGAATAGGCGACGTTTCGGGTCGAGACCGTTCTTCAGACTGATGTTGGTTGGGCGGGAAGAACAAAGGAAGAGGTGGAGACAGTAGGCTGTGGGAGAGCTGGGAAGGGGAAGGGAAGGAGGGAGAAAGCAAGGACTACCTGAAATTGGAGAAGTCAATGTTCATACCGCTGAGGTGTAAACTACCCAAGCGAAATATGAGGTGTGGTTCCTCCAAGTTGCGGTGGGACTCACTCTGGCCAGGGAAGAGGCCCAGGACAGAAAGGTCGGATTCGGAATGGGAGGGGGAGTTGATGTGCTGAGCCACCGGGAGATCAAGTTGGTTATTGTGAACTGAGCGGAGGTGTTGGGTGAAGCGATCGCCAAGCCTGTGCTTGGTCTCACCGATGTAGAACAGTTGACACCTAGAACAGCGGATGCAATAGATGAAGTTGGAGGAGGTGCAGGTGAACCTCTGCCTCACCTGGAAAGACTGCTTGGGTCCTTGGATGGAGTCGAGGGGTAAAGCGACAAGTGTAGCATTTCCCGCAGTTGCCAGGGAAAATACCAGGGGAGGGGATGGTTTGAATGGGAAGGGACAATTTGACCAGGGAGCTACGGAGGGAACGGTCTCCGCAGAAAGCTGAAAGGGGAGGAGATAGGAAGATGTGGCCAGTGGTGGAATCCCGTTGGAAGTGGCAAAAATGTCGGAGAATTATCTGTTGTATGTGACGGCTGGTAGGGTGGAAGGTGAGGACAAGGGGGACTCTGTCCTTGTTACGAGTGGGGGGATGGGGAGTGAGAGCGGAGCTATGGGATATAGAGGAGACCTTGGTGAGAGCCTCATCTATAGTAGAAGGGGGAACCCCCGTTCCATAAAGAATGAGGACATCTCCGATGCCCTTGTGTGAAACACCTCATCCTGGGTGCAGATGCGGCGTAGACGGAGGAATTTGGAGTAGGGGATAGAGTCCTTACAGGAAGCAGGGTGGGAAGAAGTCCAGATAGCCATGGGAGTCAGTGGGTTTGTAGTAGAAATACTGATTCTTCAGACAGATAAAACATTTGTTTCAGCGAAGTTTGTCCCAAAAGAGTGGACATATCTGGAATAATTGTCCATATTAAGACTCTCTGGATACAGCTCAAGCTCAAAAAGGATCATTTCACTTTAACTAATTCAAGAGGGCTTGGCTAGAGTGCTTTTTATTGTTCTGATTGTTCTGAGGGAACCAGGGTAGTGATGGATAGGGAATATTTGCCAGCCTTGAAGTTACATGTTTGTGCATACAAGTTAAAAATCAGGTAGTGGGCCACAGGCTTTGAAGTGGATGCTTCACAGTTGACTTTGTTTGCCTTGGCTGAACACCTTGATCACCGGGAAACAATGAAGAACCCAGAACAAAGAAGAAGCATCCATTTGTGGTTGCCCATGGCTAATGCTGAAACATCATTCTCTTCTGTTTGATTGACCAATTCATCATGAGGGAATTGGCACATCTGTTATGGGACTAATGTCTGTTTTAAATTATTGTAATGTGATAATTACAGTAACTGTCATTTCTTTATGAAACAATAAAACTGCTCTATTCCCTAAGCCTGTGGGCCATCTGTGATCTTTGAAACAAGTTAAAATCTTACACCACACACATGGTTCCAGTATTTTTGGATTCAACTTCAAATTTTCTGCATGTGCACTGAGTTGAAACACACTGAATGTACTACAGTGGAGTGGCAGCTGGGTGCAGCCTGGGTGATTTGGACCAGGGGATTGAAGGCTTTGTGGCCAATTTTGCGGATGGTACGAAAATAGGTGGAGGGGCAGGTTGTGCAGAGGAAGCAAGGACTCTGCAGGAGGTTGGGAGAATGGGCAGAGAAGTGGCAGATGGAATATAGTGTAGCAAAGTGTGGAGTCATGCATTTTGATAGTAGGAATAAAGGCGTAGACTATTTTCTAAATGGGAAGAGATTCCAGAGGTGCAAAGGGACTTGGGAGTGCCGGTGCAGGATTCCCAAAACATTAATCTGCAAGATGAATCGGTAGTAAAGAAAGCAAACTCAATGTTCGCAGTTATTTCAAGAGGGCTTGTACATAAAAACAGGGATGTAATGCTAAGGCTCTATAAGGTGTTGGTAAGGCTGCATTTGGAGTATTGTGAGCAATTTTGGGCATCATATCTGAGCTGTCATATATGTGCTGGCTCTGGAGAGGGTCCAGAGGAGGTTTACAAGAATGATCCCAGGAATGAGTAGGTTAACTGATGATGAGCGTTTTTCGGCACGGGACCCGTACCCACCGGTGTTTAGAAGAATGAGGGGAGGACCTCATTGTAACATACAGAATAGTGAAAGGCTTGGATAGATTGGATGTGGAGAGGATATTTCCACTAGTGGGAGAGTCTAGGACTAGAGGTCATAGCCTCAGAATTAAAGGACGTTCTATTAGGAAGGAGATGAGGATACATTTATTTAGTCAGAGGGTGGTGAATCTGTGGAATTCTGTGCCACTGAAGGCTGTGGAGGCCGTCAATGGATATTTTTAAGGCTGAGATAGATGGATTCCTGTTTAGTACGGGTGTCAGAGGTTATGAGGAGAAGGCAGGAGAATGTGGTTAGGAGGGAGAGATAGATCAGTTATGATTGAATGGCAGAGTAGACATGATGGGCCAAATGGCCTAATTCTGCTCCTATCACTTATGACCTCATGACCTTATGGCAATTCACTCCAATCCTCTGGGCCTGTGTGCAGCAATGGGGGAAGTTGGGAACGCAATTTAGGCCGGATATACATACAGCTCAGATAGACACAAAAAGCTGGATTAACTCAGCTGGACAAGCAGCATCTCTTAAGAGAAGGAATGCGATAGATTCTGCCTGTCCCGCTGAGTTACTCTGGCTTTTTGTGTCCATCTTCGGTGTAAACCACCATCTGCAGTTCCTTCCTGCACATACATACAGCTAATCTCTCCATTTCTTCCCGAGGCGCACCATTAGTTGTTGAGCTAAGCTCACACGTCTATTACAGATCCATTAATTTAAATGGAGCTGCCAAGCTTCAGTTTGAAGTTTATGCATTTTGTTTTGCATGTTTTTATTTATTTCACTACATGGTTTGTTTTTAAAGATTAACCTTTACTTATATTTTATACAAATTTAACAGAAGGTGATTCAGTTTCTATATAGTAAATGTTTATGTTAACTCCATGGAAATCTTCTTAGTCATCATAAAGATTTTGGAAAAAATAACAAAATCTTAGCACAGGGCAAACACATTAGTTGGTGTGGCCATGGGGTTAGCAGCGGGGTGAGGAGTTCTGGAGCAAAGATCCAGCAAGATATGATCAATTATCCATTTTTTGTTGTTGAGAATCAGCTCTTGGAAATTCCATCATTCCAATTGTTGGCCTTCTATCCATCCGTCTGTCCGTCCGTCCATCCGTCTGTCTGTCTGTCTGTCTGTCTGTCTGTCTGTCTGTCTGTCTGTCTGTCTGTCTGTCTGTCTGTCTGTCTGTCTGTCTGTCTCTAAAACTCTCATCTTGTCCTCTTCCGGTTTGCATTGTTTTTAAATATGCACAAAAACGGTACTGTATATCGCTAGGATTTTTTCGGCACCTTACTCACCGTTCGCCTCTGCTCCAAGTGCACCAGGTTTTGTTCCGATTGGTGGAATATTACAAAAGTTATGAAGGTTTAAAAAATCGTGAGATCAGCAGATTGGTCTTCTCGCCTGTCATTCACCATGAAGGTAACGCCCCATCCGGCACCTGCTGTCAATCACCTGGGCGAGAAGAATAAAGCCCCAGAGGCCGGGCGTGAGTCCAGAAGTCGGGCGAGAGTTAGTCAGCCCGGAAGCCCGGAAGCCCGGAAGCCGTGAGTGAGAGTTGAGTCCAGAACTGTGGTTCCACAAGCCGTGACTGAGTGGACTGTGAGTCCACAATCCATGACTGAGTGAACTGTGAGTCCACAAGCCATGACTGAGTGAACTGTGAGTCCACAAGCTGTGACTGAGTGAACTGTGAGTGCACAAGCTGTGACTGAGTGAACTGTGAGCCCACAAGCCGTGACTGAGTGAACTATGAGTCCACAAGCCGTGACTCAGTGAACTGTGAGTCCACAAGCCGTGACTCAGTGAACTGTGAGTCCACAAGCCGTGACTGAGTGAACTGTGAGCCCACAAGCCGTGACTGAGTGAACTCTGAATCCGCAAGCCATGAGTGAGCAAACTGTGAGTCCAGAATCCGTGAGTGAGTGAACTGTGAGTCCAGAAGCCGCCCAGAGTGCAGAGCCTGCCCGATTTCTGCAAACTCAAGATCCTAGGGAAGTGAGGAGTGAGAGTGGGGGGTTTGAGGGAGCCGGGAGCCGGTGGGGTCGGGTGCTGGCGGGGCTCACCACCCCTGCCCACACAACCCCACCACACACCCCTCGCACACCACCCCCCCTCCAGAGGCAGGCCATGGCAGCGGTAGGCCATGGCAGTTGTCCCCCCTTGTCCCCTGCCTGAAGCCGCCCCCCTCCGCGGCTAGAGAATGCTCCCACTGGCCCCCACCTGAAGCCTCCCCATCCCCAGCTGCAGGACTAGCCCAAGAATCCATTTGTCCCGTAATGTCCATACTAGCGCTCTGGAAACCAGTTCCTTCGGCTCACAGCATCCATACTAGCCCTCCAGAACAACCCCCCCCGGCCACCACCTGAAGCCATCCCCCTCCCCCGGCTGCAGGACACTCCCCCCTCCCCCACAGCATCCGACAGCCCTGCCTGAAGCCGTGCCCCTCCCCAGGCTGCCGGACGCTCCCCCCACCGGCCCCCGACAGCCCCCGCCTCAAGGTGACCCCTCCCCCGGCTGCAGAATGCAACAAGATGGACTGAATAAACAAAAGAATGGACTGAATAAATCTCCTCTTTAACGTTTAAATTGTTGTTATATGTTAAGAGTTATTCACATTTTAAGCTTTAATAAATCCCTTTTCCACTTGCCGTGCCCGTCAGCTGCGCCTGCGCAGTAATACCTGCATGTTCTACGTCACATTGGGTACCCAATGGGCTGAAAATGGCTGCACAGCCGGAGAGCCGCTAAGAGTGGATGGGGGGGTGGGGTTGAGGGGGGGATGGGGTGAGTGCATGTGGGAAGGGAAAGGGGCAGAGTGGGGAGAGGGGTGGTGAGGGTAGGAGGGGGGATCAGGGGTGTCTAAACGGGAACCCATCAGCCATGCCTGCGCAGTTGGGGGCTATGCGTGAGTGGTGGAATATTGGAATTGGTGGAGAGGTGGAATATTGCGATGGGGGACCAGGGTTATCGTGTGAGAAGCCTGGTCCCCACTTAGTCCCAGTTGGTCTAGTAAATAACTAAAACTCTGATCTTGGGCTCTTCCAGTTTGCATAGTTTTTCGTCATTGTTCTCATGTGCTTCGAGTGCAACAAGATTTGTTCCGATCGGTGGTATATTGTAAAGGTTATCGGGGTTTAAAAATCTTAAAAACCGCGCGTGCGCACATACTTTCAGTCAGCGCCACGCAGATTGGTCTCTTCTGCTGTCAGTCAATGCCACGCCGGGATGACGATGCCTCTTCCTGTCCCTCTGGCGGAGGCCTGTCCCGCCTCACTCACAAACTCCTCTCTCCCCTCCTCACAGTAACTTGTCTATCGTCTCCCCACAACCGATGGCAGCTGCGGGGGGAGGGATGGGTGGGGTTCAGTGGAGGACCAGTGGAGGACCAGTGGAGGCCCAGTGGAGGCTCTGGTCTCGTCTCTCTCTCACCCATCACTCACCCCTCTCCCCCGCCCGCCCTCTGCGGCAATGGCGGTCCCGTCTACCTGCACCCCCGGGTCCGTCTCCTCTGCTACCACCGTTGCAGTAACTCACCCTCATGGCCTTCTTGGAGGAGATCTTCTCCACCAGCTCATTGAAAGTCGTGGTGCCCACCGTGACGAACACCGACTCCATCCTCCCCCCACCACGGCACGGCGGCGGCAGCAAGCAGGCAAGCAGGTAGGCGGGTGGTCAGGGCGGGGACGGGCCGAGCGGCAGCAGCAGCGGGTGGGGCAGCAGGACGGGGACGGGCCAAGCGACGGATGAGCCGGAGAGGGCAGAGGGAGGGAGGGAGAGAGAGTCGGGTTGCAGGGTGGCTGAGCAGTATGCGCGGAGTTTGAGTAACTCACACACATACACATACACACACACACATACACATACACATACACACACACACACACGCACATGCACACGCACACACACATACACATACACACATGCCCACATGCACACGCACACACACGCACGCACACACACACACACACACACACACACACACACACACACACACACACACACACACACACACACACACACACACACACACACACACACACATACACACACACACACACACACACACACACACACACACACACACACACACACACACACACACACACACACACAATGCAACCTGGTCCAATTGTCAAGTCAATGGGGTCTAAATCACAGCTAACAATGAAAGACCTGTGGAGGAAGGAACTGCAGATGCTGCTTTTTATTGATGGAGGGAGGGAGGGAGGGAGTGACTGAGGGTGGGGGAAAGGAGAGGGAGGGAGAGGTGTGGGAGGGATTGGGGGAGGGGAGGAGAGGGGAAAGATCCAAGGGGAGGTGAGGAGGGGGAGTGGACAGATTGAGGGAGAGGATGTGATAGGGAGGGAGAAGGAGAAAGTGGGGGAGGTGAGGAGAGTGGGGTAGGAGTGGGAATAGAGGGAGGAGGAGAGTTGGGGGGTAAGGAGTGTGGAATAGAGAGAGAGGAGGGATAGTGGGGGATGATAAGAGGGATAGTGGGAGGATAGGGGAGGTGAGGAGTGGGGGTAGAGGGATAGGAGGGGGGTAGGGAAGGGGAGAGGTGTTATGGAGGGAGGGAGGGAGGCAGTGAGGGTAGGGGGAGGAGGGAGAGATGAGGGAGGGATTGGGGAGGAGGAGAGGGGAAAGAAGAAGGAGGGTGAAGAGGAGGGGGAGGGAGTGCTGGGGGATGAGGGGAAATGAGCTGCACCTGCGCAGTTGAGGGCTATGCGTGAGTGGTGCAATATTGCGTTGGGGGGACGGGTTGCGTTGGGGAAACGGGTGACTGGTGAAATATTGCATTGGGAAACGGGTTGCGTTGGGGGACCAGGCCTCTCGTGTGACAGGGACCCAACGAGTCCCACTTAGTCGAGTAGACAATTTTCAGTGCAGGTGTTCAATTAAAACCATCTCATGTTCTCATCATTCTTGTAACACAAGTCTTGCCAGAAATCACACTGTTGAGTATTCTAAATGAATCACTAAGTAAACCTAAGCACATTTTGTGGAAATTTACATCTCTTCATGTGGCTACATGAGAGGCCTTGCTGAGGCAACGCGTGGCTGAGGCCTTTCCGAGGTGCTGTGGCTATGGTGGGCGCCCGGAAGACCTGAAGGCTCGGCGGATCGCGGATCCGGGAACCCACCCGAAGGTTGGGTTGGCCGCAGTACCGTGAGGGAGCCGCTGGAGACGTTGGACGTGAGGAACAAGTGCCGGTAGGAGTGTGAACCAGGGGCTTCAAGCTTGGCTGCAGGGAGGCGCCCCTGGGACACAAATATCACCGGTCGAGGAGAAGGACGTTGGTTCGTGGGCTGATCCAGTCGAAGGTGACAGAGGAAGGCCCTGCAGGAGCCTAGGGCTTACCTGAATTGCGGACTGCTCCTGTAGACCGAGCGTGCAGGAAGACAGGTCTTTGGACTTTAAAAATGGCGGCAAAACATGGTGGCACTTGCATCTATAAATACGCAAAAAGAATTCCACTGTGCAGTTGCAAATAATCATAAACATAATCGTAATTTATTAGCCAAGTATGGTTTGCAACATACGAGGAATTTGCTTTTGCCATACAGTCATAACAAAAAAGCAACAAGACACACAACTACATAAAAAACTGACATAAACATATACTCCAGTGGCTCCTCCACATTCCCCACTGTGATGAAAGCCAATAAGACTTATCTTCTTTCCTCCTTTCCTCCCGCGGTCGGGGGAGTCGAACCATCCACAGCCGGCGATCGAGCTTCCACGTCAGGGGCGATCTAAGCTCCAACGTCGGGGTGGTGCAAGCTCCCACGTCGGGGCGGTCTAAGCTCCAACGTTGGGGCGGTCTAAGCTCCCGCATTGGGGCGGTCAAAATAAAGCTCCATTGAACCATTCATGGATATTTCAGTTTTCTTTCAAAGGCATAGGCCTGGATATTCAATCATGTGGTATTTTTTTCTCGAGTGCTTTGTATCTGCAAATCATGAGTGCGACCATTTCCATGATAAATGACACCATTCCATAAACATGGCACGACATGTTGATGCAATTGCCCCTGGCCCAGATTATCACTGCGGCACTTGCACACGGCATGGTCTCATTCTTCATGCTACTGTCCTTTGAAGAATTGTCAAGGAAATCACATCACATTGTTTCAAGGAGCATTGTTATTAATTATTCTCAATAACTACTTTCAGAGTGTTGAGAATCAAACCTAGGTTGCTCTCAGTTAATTATTTTTAACTCTTTTGTTCTCTCATCGCACCCTCCATGCCATGACCTCTGGCTAGCAGTGATCCTTGTGTACTGCCTTCGCCTCATCAGAACCCAACCACTGGCTAACACCCCTCTCCCCCATGGCCACAATAGTCAGCTACACACATCCTCAACTCAGGCCCAGATCTCTGACTACCCAATCCTCAATCTAAGTATGCAGGGCACGGAAGTGTCGACCCGCAATGTCATCCATTCCTTCTCTCCAGAGCTGCTGCCTGTGCCGCTGAGTTAAGGGCCTGTCCCACGAGCATGCGACTGCATGCGGCAAGCGCGACCAAACCGGAAGCGGGGGTCGCGCGGAGGTCGAGTGATCCCCGTACAGGGCCGGTCCCACCAGCATGCGGCTGCATGCGGCGAGCGCGACCAAACCGGAAGCGGGGGCCCGCGCGGAGGTCGAGTGAGTGACGTGAAGTTCGAGCAAAGTCCGCGGGAAGTTTGCGCGTGACGTACAGCTTCAAGACGCTGCGTACGGCGTCAAGACGCTGCGTACGGCGTCGAGACACTGCGCACGCCCATCGAGGCGGTGCGTATGGCCCCAATGCGGCTGCGGGCCTACAGGCCGTTGCCGCGCGGAAATTTTGAACAGTGTCAGTTTTTCGGAGCCCCGCGCGATGTCGGGACCAACTCCGCACAACTCCATATGGCTCCTGCGATCGAAGTGGGACCGGCCCCGCGAGGCCGTAAGGCTCAAGCGACCATGTTAGATCACGCTTGCCACATGCAATCGCATGCCCGGGGGACAGGCCCTTTACTCCAGCATTTTTGTGCCTATCCTCAGTCTAATTATTCCTGAATTTGAAAGCATCAGCCCCGTGACTGAAACAATCTTTAACACACTGTGCAATGACTGTTCTGCACCCTTTCAAAGTTACTGAAGAGTTTTTTATCTGGTGCATTGTAGTAAATTTGCTTAATTTATAATGTCACACCTATAGTGAAGGGCCTGTAATCCCTACACTAAGCTGAGGACACACCCAGCTGCTGTCCCATTGGGCTGCCTGTGTAAGATTGATCATCAAATAGGGAACTGGGGAGTGATGGAGTAAGAAGAGTGATTGCCGATGTGTGTATATTTCTACACAGTAACAGTCACTCAATTTCTTCCCTTAAATATATTAATCTTTGTCTTCCCCATGATCTATTCTGCTTTAGTTGTTCTTTATTGGCGTTTTCATTCAGCTGGTGCAATATGGGACATTTGTCGATATCAAGACTGCTACACAAACTGTGATGCTGAACAATCTTTTTTATGTAAGTTCATATTAACATTTCTACTGAACAATCTGATCTGTTGAGACCACCTGCATCAATAAAAGTTTGCATTTTAGCCCTTCTGTTGTTGTTCCTATTACAACACAGGGTTGTTGAGGAGAATTATAGCAATTGGCACATATTTATGATTGACTCTAATCATATGGTTCAACAAGTAATCCAAATGCACATTAATTTAGACGGCACAGTGGCGCAGCAGCAGATTCTTACACATACAAACGCCATATAGACAGCACCTGTAGTCCGGATCGGACCTGCCTTACAGCGCAGGTTCGATCCTGACTACGGGTGCTGTCTATATGGTGTTTGTACGTCCTCCTCATAACCACATTCGTTTCCTCCGAGATCTTCGGTTTCCTCCCACACTCCAAAGACGTGCAGGTTTGTAGGTTAATTGGCTTGTATAAGTGTAAATTGTTCCTAGTGTGTGTAGGATAGTGTTAATGTGCTGGGATAGCTGGTCGGTGCGGACCCGGTGGGGCCTGTTTCCGCACTGTATCTCGAAACTAAACTAAACTAAACTAAACTAAATAGATGATTTATTCGTAGAAGATTGAATTGCTTCTCAATCCATGTGGTTCAATGTAATGTATATATTATTATACCCTGATGACATCTGGAGATGCAGTATGTGGATGTTGCAGAAGGGTGGGTGCTAGTGGGATGTGAGGGGGAGAGCAAATTCATTACACTCAGGATATATTGTGAACACCCACTGTCGTTCGGAATCCGTTCAACTCTTCCAAAGGCCAGGCTCTGTGAATTTCGGAGCAAATTCCAATTCCCCTTTGCCGTGTTGTGCTGCTACATGCAGAATGTGACTCCTTCAGATGATGGGTCATTTTTCAGTTTAATGAAAATTCTGTAAATAAGAAGAAAAAAAAAACAGATGGAAAACAACATAAATTGTAGCAGCTCGAAATCTGAAACAAACCCTGACATTGCTGGGAACAATCTCTGGGCTGGTCAGCACTTATGAAGTGGATGGGCAAGTTAATACTTTGGTAAATCTGGAAAGTAATATCAATAAAGAACAATTATGAAGGAATAAATCAAATAGAAGGCAAAAGAACACTTAAAGAAAGGAAAGGGGTAACATTTATTTTGTGGAAAGGAGGATAGTTTATAGTTTAGTTTATTGTCACGTGTACTGAGGTACAGTGGAAAATTGTTTGTTGCATGCTATCCAGTCAGCAGAAAGATAATACAATACAATACAATACAATACAATACCATTTATTGTCATTTGAACCTCAAATGAAGTTCAAACGAAATTCTGTTTCTGCAGTCATACAAACAAGTAAAAAGAACCAAGACACAACACAATTTACACAAACATCCATCACAGCGAATCTCCTCCTCGCTGTGATGGAAGGCAAAGTCTTATCTCTCCCCTGCACTCCCCATTCTCCTCCCGATGTCAGAGTCAGAGCCCCCGGCGGGCGATGGAAAATAAGTCCCGCGGCCATTAAAGCTGCGCCGGGCGATGCAAGGCCAACCTCCGGGTCTGGATGTTGGAGCCCCCAGTAGCGCTAGCAAGTCCCGCGGCCATTAAAGCCGCGCCGGGCGATGATAGACCCAGCTCCAGGTCATCTTCAACCCCGCAACTCGGGCGGGAGAAGTTGCCGTTGCGGAAGCCCCGAAAAGCTGTCTCCCCCCAGGGACCCGCGAGCTCCCGATGTCACCGTCCACCAGACCTGCGGCTGGAGCCTCCGAATCTCCGCGGTCGGGTCACAGCCGCGCGTCACCGCAGCTCTCCACGCTCCGAACTCGGCCAGCTCCACGATGGTGAGTAGTCCGCAGGCTCCGCGACTGGAGCCCCAGGTCCTTCCGGTTGGAGGCCGCTCCATGGTGCTAGGCCCCAACGACAACGGAGACCCGACAGAGAAAGGTCGGGTCCTCCATACAGGGAAGAGATTTTTTAAAGTTTCCCCCTCCTCCCCCCCCGGCCCCCCACATATACACAGTTCAAAATAATATTAAAAAACACAAACAACTACATTTAACTGGACAAAAATTAAAAAAAGACAGACGGACTGCAGTCGAGCCGCTGCCGTTAGGCGCCGCCCCTTCACTTGGTTGTACAAACAGCTGTTTGTAACATGATTACAATCGATCAATTTACAGTGTATAGATACATGATAAGGGAATAACGTTTAGTGCAAGGTAAAGCCAGCAAAGTCCCATCAAGGATAGTCCTAGGGTCACTAACGAAGGTAGATAGTAGTTCAGCATTGCTCTCTGGTTGTGGTAGGATGATTCAGTTGCCTGATAACAGCTGGGAAGAAACTGTCCCTGAATCTCGTGATGTGCGTTTTTACACTTCTGATGAGAGAGGGGAGAAGAGGGAATGGCCAGGGAGCGACTCGTCCTTGATTATGCTGGCCTTGCTGAGGCAGCGTGAGGTACAAATGAAGTCAATAGAAGGGAGGTTGGTTTGTGTGATGGTCTGAGCTGCCACAATTCTCTGCGGTCTTGGATGGAGCTGTTCCCAAACCAAGCTGTGATGCATCCTGACAACATTTTTATGGCATTAAATGGCAGGGTTGATCTCAGGATCACACTGTGGGTGACATTATTAGTTTACATAAAATATAAAACATGTGAGTGTTTTATGTGATAAATATGTGCCAATTGCTATAATTCTCCTCAACAACCCTGTATTGTAATAGGAACAACAACAGAAGGGCTAAAATGCAAACTTCCCAGTCAATCTCCATGCCTTACTGCTCCAGAAGATACCCATTGACTCTGTATCCACAGTATTCCTTCGTAAAGAATTTCATTTTAACCTGCAGTATAAATTTTGGTCTAAAATCTGGAGTTCACCTTCCTTTGTCACATTAAACATGTGCGGTGAAAGAAATTGCAAAACCGGAGAAGAATACATTAATAATATCACTATGACACTCAGAAGACAAACTCCCAGGCTAAAGCAGACCTCTTCAGTCATCTGAAGGGCAGATGCCACATCTATGCTGTAACTTTGATATAGGAATCTGTGCTTTGCATCTGACACCTTGATACCCTGCAGCAAACTGAGAGAACTGTCCTTGCTCATACAAGGTCCTCGGCTTCCTGAATTCCCTTTTATTCTGCATCAATTTCATCACCGAATAATATTTTTTCAGGTAGATTAAAAATAAGCAGAAAGCAAAAATACTTCAGATGCCAGAAAGCTGAAACAAAAGCAGAAAATGTGAGAACCTTTCTACAGAAGCAAACCCACAGAGGAGAACACAAAGGGCTGGAGGAGCTCAGCATGTCAGGCAGCATCTGTGGAGGGAATGGACAGGCGATGTTTCAGGTGGGGGCTCTTCTTCAGTCCCAAGAATGATCCTGACCCCAAAAAAACCTCTGTCCATTCCGTACTGTTCAGTTTGGTTTATTGTCACGTGTACCGAGGTAGAGTGACAAGCTTTTTGCTGCGTGCTATCCAGTCAGCAGAAAGACAGCACTTGATTACAATCAAGCCATGTCCAGCCATTTACATTCCCTCCACTGTTGCTGCCTGACCCGCTGACTTCCTCCACCACGTCATGTTTTGGTCAAAGTTGCAGTTTGTCGTGTCCTCAAATAGCTCTGAAGGCTAGGCAGGGAGGGGAGAAAGGAGAAAATAATGTGATGGGAATCTAATCTACATGCTCTCCGGTTAATTCTCCTTCCCATTCCTACACATTCCTTTCTGTCCTCGGGCTCCATTGCCAGAGGCTAAAACACAAATTGGAGGAACAGCATCTCATGTTTTGCTTGGGCAGCTTACAGCCCAGTAGTATGAATATTGATTTCTCTAACTTCAAGTAACCCTGGCATTCCCTCTCACACCATCCCTCCCCCACCCAAGTCGCACTAACTTCTCGTTTTCACCCCACAAACAGCTAACAATGGCCTGTTTCCTTTATCATTGTTACTTTTTTGCATATCTTTTCTTCATTGTTCATTATCTCTCTACATCATCGCCTATATCTCTCGTTTCCCTTATCAGTCTGAAGAAGGGTCTCGACCTGAAACGTCACCCATTCCTTCTCTCCAGAGATGCTGCCTGTCACACTGAGTTACTCCAGCTCTATGTGTCTATGTGATGGGAAGGCTGAATTGCCCAGGCAGTGGAGAGTTTGCTGTTGCTTCCAGTCTACACCAGCTCCACTCAGGTCATTCAGTATTTACCTGGTCCCCACCCTATCAACAACGTTCCCTTCTGTTCTTCCCTCCCCACTCTGACCCTTCTGGTAAGGTAAGGGTTATGTTGCTCTAGTCACAGATGTTGCTTGACCTGCTGAGCATTTCTGATATTTCCACTTTTTATGAGAAACGATCTCACATGAAGAAAATATTATTTAAAAGTCTAAGAACCTATGACCGTAAGAAAACAAGATGGGATAAGGTGAACTGGTTCCTTGAGCATAACCTTAGAGAGCTTCCCCTTCACCTTAAACCCATGTCCTCTGGTCCTCGATTCACCTATTCTGGGGAAGAGACTGTGCATCTACCCGATCAATTCCTCTTTCATTCACTCTTTCATCTAATCCTCATATTCCTCAATTCCATTGATATTCCAGGATATCCTCAATGACTGAGCCTCCATTCTGAGGTCGAAGATTCTACTTTCAGATCTTAATGTGAAAAACCAAGGTTCACATTTTTTTTTTAACTCTGTCTTGGTGTTTCAAACGCATGCTGTGAATGGAGTTACCATCTCTGTGGATCTCTTGAGAAATTCACAAAATTGGGTAAGACTTATGTGGAAAGTCTCAGTGCCAGGATGACCAAAGTGGGATTTCTGCAGTTCCCATCTGGATTTGTATACAGAGTTCACAGCTCTCACTTCATTGATGCTTTGTCCATTGGGAAGTGAGTCATTGCTTAAAGTACCCTCAATGCTTGTTCTTCATATTTATTTCTGACATAAAAGGATGCCATTTGGCCCATCAAATCCATGCCAGTATGCAAAGCATTTCCATCTGTCCCATATACCCGCTCATTTCCTTGTAAACTATTCTCAACTCTCCATTGTTCCTCTGCCACTCACCTACAATGGGCAGAACCTACTTTAGACAACTCACCCACCAACAGATCTTTAGACAACTCACCCACCAACAGATCTTTAGAGAACTCACCCACCAACAGATCTTTGGACTACTCACCCACCAACAGATCTTTAGACAACTCACCCATCAACCGATCTTTAGACAACCAACCCACCAACAGATCTTTGGTATATGGGAGGAAATTGGAGCATGCAGGTGAAAACCCACATTGTCACTGAAAAAAAGTGCAAACTCATCATTGACTGCTCACGATGTTAGGATGGAACCATTGCTGGAACTGTGCCCTAACAGCACTAACTGTTGCACTGATTGTAGATGAGATATGCATGTGCCTTTAACATAGTGACCTCACACCCACTAACCACTCCCCATATCACAAGTATAACTACAACCTCCACACCCACAGATCGCTCTCTAGTTCCTGTGACAGACCACGTACAGCTAGTGCAATGTATAATGATCCAGTATGAATAAAGATAGTAAAGTAACGATGCCTCGTTATCAATCCTTTACATGGTGTCAAATAACTTACCTTGCGCCTCCCGTTTATCGGTTTATCATTTAATTTTGACCCAGTTTTTTGTTTCCCCCCCTAACTGTTTTTGTTATGGCCTCTTCTGCCCGTAAGCCCGATGCGCTCGTTTTCGATTTCGACATCGCCCTTCGATGGGACATATTCAAACGCGACTTTGAACACTATTTCACAATTGCCCATCCTGGCGCCACCCCCGCTCTCAAAGCCTCACTGCTTCTCAACTTGGCTGGTCCCAACGCCTTGACTCGCTCTGACTTCTTCGTCTACGCTCCTGGAGAATCAGCTCGGGACCCGGCATGTCTGTTGGCTAAGTTTGACGCTATTTGTGACATTCCGACTAATTGCATTTTAGAACGTTTTAAACTGTTCGCGCGGCGTCAGCTCCCTGGGGAATCTGCTGAGAACTATGTCATTGCGCTGCGGGACCTGGGCAGGCGCTGCCGCCTAGAGACGTGGACCCCCGATAATGTCATCAGGGACCTACTGGTTTACGGTCTCCGTGATGAGAAGCTCAGGTCCGAACTACTTCGCAAGCCGGATCTGACCTTGGCCGATGCGATGCACGCTACTCGCTTAGCCGACGCTGTTTCCGCGGCGGCGCCGCCGGCTGAACAGGCGATCAACTTTGCCAGCACTCCTAGCTATCTCATGAACGCACCCCAGTCGCGACCCCCGGTGTCGCTCGCTGCTCGAGGGGGACGCGCCCTGGGGTTCGGTGGTGCCACAAGGGGAGGCACCCAGCAAAGGTGCCCTAATTGCAACTTCACAACTCATCAGTTCAATGCGTGCCCTGCGCTGGGAAAGAACTGCAATTCCTGTAATAAGTTGAACCATTTTGCTGCAGCTTGTCGTTCCCGTGGGAAGCCTGTCGCTGCTCGAAGGCAAAATTTAAACAACCTTCTGCAGCTGCCTGTCTCATTCGCGTCCCGCACCATGACCGCCACCGAACAGCACTACGCGCAGATTGAGAAGGAGCTACTGGCCGTGGTGTTTGCCTGCTCCAAATTCCGGGACTACATCGTGGGCAACACTTTCACCGTTGAAACTGACCATCAACCACTTGTTACCATCCTCAACAAACCGATCCATGTGGCCTCATCACGTCTGCAGCGCATGCTGCTGCAGCTCCAGCGTTTCACGTTCACGGTGGTTTATCGTAAGGGGAAGGACATGTTCGTAGCCGACACGTTGTCTCGCGCCCCGCTGACGTCCACTGCTCGCCACCAATACGAAATGTCCGAGTTACTAGTACTACGATTGAACTTCGTCCCCTCGCCACAGATGAAGTCCCTGGTTGAACACACTACCAACGACCCTGCCCTGCAACAGCTGTCTGCCGTCATCCGGCAGGGCTGGCCTGACCGTCGCTCGGCACTGCCGGCTGGAGCCGTGCCCTACTTCCTGATTCGGGACGAGCTCGTATTGCACGACGGCGTGGTGGTGAAGGGTCACAAAGTGGTCGTGCCCGCGGCGCTGCACGACCACTATTTTCAGGTCGCACACCGCGGTCACACTGGGGCCGAAGCCACTTTGTCTCTCGCCAAGGCACAGTTCTATTGGCCGGATATGGCAAAGTACATCCGGGAGAGGGTCTCATCGTGTTCCACCTGCAACAGCCGCGCCCCCCATCAGCAGCGTCAGCCGCTTCTACAGCAGCCCGCGCCCGGACTGCCTTGGATGGCGCTCGCCACAGACATTTTCGAGTGGCGGGGCAAACATTTCCTGGTACTCGTTGACTTCTACTCCAGCTGGTTTGCGGTTGACCGGCTGCCTTCCGTGACCTCTTCGGCCGTCATCGACAGGTTGGACCCTCACTTTAGCACTTTTGGCCCCCCGGCAAGCTTGCAGTCGGACAATGGCAGCCAGTTCACGAGCTCCGAGTTTAAAGCGTTCGCTTCCAGATGGAACTTTCGCCATTTCACAAGCAGCCCGGAGTACCCGCAAAGCAACGGTTTGGCCGAGCGCGCGGTCCGCAGTGCTAAGCACCTGTTGGAACAGTGTGGTGGCATTAACTCCGACTTCCACCTGGCCCTCCTCAGCCTTCGGAACATTTCTCGCGACCCTGCCATGGGTTCACCTGCTCAGCGGCTCCTGTCTCGCGCTACCAGGCTCCCACTCCCGGTGGCCCAGCGATCCCTCATACCCTCGGTCCTTCCACCTGCGGCGGTTCAGAAACGAATTGCCTTCAGGCAAGACGTCCAAAAGCGGTCCCATGACAGGTCCTGCCACCCGCTGCCGCCCCTCTTCCCCGGTCAAGTAGTCCGTATGCAGACCACTCCCGGTCACTCCAAGCTCGCTACTGTCGTCGGCTCTGCGGGGTCGCCCAGGTCCTATTTCGTCGACTACGCTGGGACCATTTACCGACGGTCCCACCAGCACCTTCGGCTCGTCCACGAGCCACGTCCTCCTGCCGCCGATCCCTTTGCTCCCCTGCTGCCTGTTTCGCGTCCGGCCATTGCCCTGCCCGTGATTCCCTACATGCCTCGCTCTGCTCCTCCTTCGCCCCCTCCGCTCCAACACACTCCGACTAGTCCTCGCACGCCCCCCCGCGCTCTCCCCGGTCCCGGCCCCGCATCCCCTCCGGTTTCGGTGCCGCGATCTCTTCTGTTTCCTCCCGTTTCTCCCTTTCAGGTTCGTCTGTCCCCGCTGGTGCCTCTTCCTCCTCCAGGAAGGGTGGATGGCGAGACGCGAACCCGGGCGGGACGTCTGGTCAAACCGCCTGACCGCTATGGCGATGTTGCCTAGCTATCCTAGCGCATGAGCCGTGGTCGCCATGTCACCTTTGTATTTGCCTGTCGTTTCGGGGAGGAAGGATGTAGATGAGATATGCATGTGCCTTTAACATAGTGACCTCACACCCACTAACCACTCCCCATATCACAAGTATAACTACAACCTCCACACCCACAGATCGCTCTCTAGTTCCTGTGACAGACCACGTACAGCTAGTGCAATGTATAATGATCCAGTATGAATAAAGATAGTAAAGTAACGATGCCTCGTTATCAATCCTTTACACTGATGTGCCCCCATTCGGTGAGCTCCTTGTGTGAACTGCAGTACCAGGGCAGAAAAGGCCACGCGTAGGACATCAATGTGACTTTGCGGACATTTAATTGTATTCTGATTTACGAATCCTGCT
The DNA here is from genome assembly GCA_038087875.1 of Malacoraja senta. Classification (NCBI taxonomy): domain Eukaryota; kingdom Metazoa; phylum Chordata; class Chondrichthyes; order Rajiformes; family Rajidae; genus Malacoraja; species Malacoraja senta. The sequence goes on from CM075977.1 coordinate 102,210,986, forward strand.
CAAAGTGCTCCCTTTTATAATGACCTCTAATAGCGAAGGTTCCCAGGCCTTCCCCAGAAACTTCAGTTTCTGTCAGCAGTGGAGGAAATGTGCACTGCACAGCCTCTGATGTCCTTAGTTCCACGACTGATACCAAGCAAGTCACCGATGCGCTAAAGGAACTCCCACATGAACTCTCGCCCTAGTTACATTCGAAATGCTTGCAAACTGACTCCGAAATCTAGCCTAATGTAACATACAAAAGCAACTTTATTGTCCAACTTGCACGTGAAAAACACATTTGCGTGGGTCAAATTTTTAGGCATTCTTCTGATCCCAATCCTGATTGTCTAAACCCTCATCCTGAAACCATGCATTCAGATTTTCCATTTACTAGGAATAACCTCTCATTCCTATCACATCAATTCCCATCAGAATCTATTAAGTTACGAGATCTATATTTTTCAATGTGCAAATTAATATTATGATTAAAAACTAATGCAAACTGTCTGGCATAATATTTGCCCATATAGACCTGAATCAATGGGATTTATTTAGTCCTGCATGGAAAAAGACAAATTATTTTCCTATTTTTTAAACAATTTTACCATTATTAAGCTTCGCAGTTTACGAGAATAATGTCCCTTTAATCTTAAGCAGGGAATAAAATATATCTCATTGTTTTCTCCTTAAATTACTGAATTCATTAATACTGAAAAGCACAAGTGCTTTGTCTTGTGCTATTTGAAGCCTCTAATTTGCTTTTGCCACAACAATATAGCAATTGCAAACTTCTCCTAAGGGCCTGTTTGGAAGAATTGAGCAATATAATGCATAGCAAATAGGTTTGTTGCACATATTAGACGACACAGCAGTACCATAAAAATCATTAATGTTTCTTCAGAACACATCAGTAATGTTTGAATACTTGTTTTATATTGCAAACTCTTATCAAATATATATTGCCTTAGCTTAAAAGGGTAATAATGCCTTTTCAACTGTTACATAATACTGATGAAATAATGAGTTTAATTTATTGAAATATGTTAACACATAATAAAGTTGATTAGGTTGATGCTCACATTTTATAATTGGATGAATTGGGTTTTTATTTTGTTAGTGATAAATATAATTTGCGATGTTCAATCCATGTCAAGTTATGCAAAGCGGCATTAATACCACTGAAAATATGCGTATGGAATTTGCTGCTTGCAGATAAAGGAACTGAAAGTTGAATGTTTGTCCTCTAATTCTGATGGGGGTAGAATCATTAACACTCAAAACATACCAAAACACGAACACTGCAAGTACATAAAGCAGGTATCTCTATTTTGCTTTATCTCAAACAATCATGAGATAAACATTTTAAAATAGAGAAATAAAAAAGAAAAAACCTGTTATATTTTGAGACTTTGCAGAATGCTGTTACGACCCAAGACCAATGCAAAAAAAAAGTAATATCTTCAGCATATGTAAAGACCTGAGTATTTATTAAGTGATTCTTGGCCTTTATTAACCCGACCATTGTCAATTTAGATTACAGAGAGTTCTAATTCACTGCACAATCTTATGTGCTAACTGGACATATAAACCAAACAATGAACAAATTAGATTTGCATCACTTCCAAAGTACATACATTTATTTTTTTTATTATTTGGTATTGTGAAGAATTAGTCAGGAATCATAAACACCAGCTTTTTATTTCTAACCAAATCCACAAGCAACGTTCAGCAAAATCTTGAAATCATTGCACCTGCTTTATGGGGTAGGTGCAAAGAAATCCTGGCTGCTCATACTGGATTGGATGAGAGCTTGACGCAGGAGATGCCTCAGATGTACAAGCAATGGAGGAGCCCCAGTAATCACACTCGTAGATGTAAGGGTGATAGAGCCTCAAGCCCTTTGCATTAAGGAATGGAAATCTGATGAGAATGTGACAGAGAGACTGGGAGGGGAAAGAGCATAATCTCAGAAAAAAGCCTTAAAGGCCAATAATTCACAATAAATACTCAGGTCTTTACATTTGCTGAAGATATTATGGTTTTTTTTACATTGGGCTTGGAATAGCTTGAAATAGCATTCTGCAAAGCACTCAAAATACAACAGATTTTTTTCATTTTTATTTCTCTATTTTTAAATGTTTATCCCCTGACAATTTAGCTTTGCCCTCGTCTAAAGTATTCGATCCAATCTTTATTTAAAAGATAGTCAGTAAAATAATTAAAAAAGGACCTAAATAAGAGTGCTTTTTCCTTTGCTGGTGCCTTGTTTGTAAGAATGTTTTAATGCACTTGGGCTTACAGCTACCCTGATAACATGATTTGGAGTGGTGCTGCAGCATAGCACAGCAGTACAACACATAATGTACACCTGTTGCCTAAAGGGCCTGTCCCACTTGGGCGTCATTTGCACGTCATTTACGCGACATCATTTACGCGTCACGACGCGTGACCCGTGCGTCATGACGCACAAGTGATGCGCGCAAGGCGTTCATTTCGCGCGCATGGCATGCATTACACGCACAGGATTTTGGGATTCACAAAATCTTGGCGCGCCACCTACATGACGTGCAAATGACGTCCAAGTGGGACAGGCCCTTTACAGCCCCAGAGTTTGGATAGTCTGGAGTTTGCATATCCTTTCACTGTGATTTTGTGGATTTCCTTTCATATACTCTGGTTTTCTCCTGCACCTCAAAGATATGCTGTGATGTCAATTGGCTCCTGTAAATTGCCCTTTAGTTTTCATTCATGAAAATTAAAGGGGGATTGATATGCATGTGGGTGACACAGAGTAAGATGCAGAAGGGTGATGGTACAAAGGGGTCTACTCCTCTTGGAATTGGCATGGATCTGATTGTTTGAAACCCCTCCTTTCTGTTAGAATGCAATATTTTGCCTGAATGCCAGGGATTTCCATAGAATCAACTCTTGACAGTAACATCAGTGAAGGGGTGATCCGTACCAATGTGGTCATGAAGACTTTCTTTGAAAGTAGTGTGAGAGTAGTGTGAAAAGTAATGCTTCACTGTTTCGTGTTCTTATTCTAGGTCTGCACAAATTTTGAGAGTCTTTAGTTTAAAACAGAAGTCTTTAATGTTTCACTCAATGCTGGCAGCAAGACAACTCAAAATGGCTGCACAGACAGACAGACAGACAGACAGACAGACAGACAGACAGACAGACAGACAGACAGACAGACAGACAGACAGGAGCGAAGCTCCTCTATTATCTTTGGACAGAAGAGAACTATATACAAAACATCTCCCTATGTCCTGTGCAGCACCACCTGCTGCACGGGAGGAGCAACGGGTCCTCCCACCCCACACAGTCCACCAAACTTGACCTAAGTGTGTGGGGTAGAACGAGTGTAATAGTGGAATAAATGTGTGGGATAGAACTATCGTTAAAACCTTGCTACACCAAAACCAAAATCAATGTATCCAGTAACCTCTCTGGCTATCTCCTTGCTTTACCATTTTATTGTTATTCTTGACGGTTTTACTGGGCCTCCGAGTCTCTCTCCACAGTTACAGAAAACCAGTACTGACCCTTCGTGTAAACAACTCACCCTGAGCCACCCAATGCCTTCTAATCAAGGTTGCAATCAGTGATCACCTCCGAACGAAGAAGGCATGCATCAGCCCAGATCAGTTTCAGGAGCAGTAACAGAAATTACTACGCAGTTATCTACGTGCTCAAGTGAAAATTTGTGAATGGACGAAATCTTGCCAGAGGTGCGGACATGCAAATCTTGAGCGAATGGTTTTGAACAAACTTTTGCAGATTGACTTGCCGCTTCAGTAATTGTTTTCATAAGTGATGACCTTTCTATCCTTTTTGCATTGTTGGCTATTGAAAATAGCTCCATAAATTTGATAGAGTGCAACCTCAATATAATATTAGTGTTGCGGGACAATATTAACATCCACGGTATATAAATGAAAATAATAATTGGGGGAATCCAGAACCAGGGGCCACAGTTTAAGAATAAGGGGTAAGCCATTTAGAATGGAGATGAGGAAACACTTTTTCACACAGAGAGTTGTGAGTCTGTGGAATTCTCTGCCTCAGAGGGCGGTGGAGGCTGGTTCTCTGGATACTTTCAAGATAGAGCTAGATAGGGCTCTTAAACATAGCGGATATGGGGAGAAGGCAGGGGATATGGGGAGAAGGCAGGAACGGGGTACTGATTGGGGATGATCAGCCATGATCACATTGAATGGCGGTGCTGGCTCGAAGGGCCAAATGGCCTACTCCTGCACCTATTGTCTATTGTCTAAAATTCCATCAGCGCTTGCATGTTTAATGCCACTTAATATAATTCTTGTAATAGTTACATTAACTTCCTCAGTATTGTACAGCACACCATGCTATGGTACAACCAATTTCATTAAAAGACCTAACTACCTATTAAGTATAAATAATACTTTTCCTTTTCATTGATGCCACTGGATTTGAACAGTTGGCTTGTGTAATGTTGTGGTGATCTGATACATTCTTTTCATTTCCCACAATGCCAAAAGCTAACATCACCTTGTGTGCCAATACAAAATGATGTTGATGATATTGTTTTAGTTGTTGATTTTGCTTTGGCATTAACACCAGCAGAAAGTACCTTAGAACATCGCAGCCACGATTCACCTTCTCTTGGGACCATTTGGCAGAGTTAATTTAGGTGATTGAGGCCAAGGTCGTGTTACAAAATCGTTTCAATATTTCAGCGTTTAGGGCCACCGTTATAATAACAATAATAATGAATTTTATTTACGGGCGCCTTATACCGAGGTCTCAAGGACACCTTACAGAGATTTATAGCAAACATATAATCAGAATTAAAAAAAATAAGTTATAAAGACCAATACACAAATCAGGGACAGAATTCCTTCCAAAAACACAAAAAAAGAAAATCAGAAGCACAATTTGAGGAGAGAGCAGCGGCAACGAAACCGCGCCAGCGTCCACTCTCCCCTCCGACCGCCATCTTGAACACAGACTAACAAATACAATTACAAACAATTACAAACAAAAATCATCCCCCCACAATGATTTCCACTGTGGGGGAAGGCACAATGTCCTTGCACTTCCAAGCTGTAGTTCCAATATGGAGCATTCTTCTCACAGTGCCCGCATATTATGAGACACAGGGGTAAGTAAGTCCACTTATCACATCATATGTAATTGTATGTGTAGGCAGGAACTGCAGATGCTGGGTTAAATGGAAGATAGACACACAAAACAGGAGTAACTCAGCGGGAAAGGCAGCATCTCGGGAGAGAAGGAATGGGTGACATTTCAGACTTCTGAAGAAAGGTCTCGACCCAAAACGTCACCCATTCGTTCTCTCCAGAGATGCTGCCTGTCCCGCTATAAGTACTTATATTATATCCTCATTTCACCATATCAACCTAACAGGGATTACAAGACATTCAACAAAACATTCATACTATTATCTTATCATTTGATATTCAATTATTATTTTTGAACCCATTATGCCTGGGCGGTTGAGGCATTGAAGTTCTGACCATTGTCCAGAGTCCAGAATCTGAAGAAGGGTTCTGACCCGAAACATCACCTATTCCTTTTCTCCACAGGTGCTGCCTGACCTGCTGAGTTACTCCGGCTACGAGAGCCAAGATTGTTCCATCAACGGAAGGTTAGAGGCCCCTGACGGCTGGAGGACTAAGAAGAGAAGAGATTGAACTCTTTTCGCCTTCCATCACAGTGAGGAATGTGGAGGAGTCACTGTGGTGGATGTTTATGTTAAAATGTATTTTGTGTGTTCTGTTGCTTTTTATTAGTATGACTGTATGGCAAATCAATTCCTCGTATATTGCAAAACATACTTGGCTAATAAAGTATGATTATGATTATGATTATGATTAGATACATCTTATTCAACCTCTCCAAATAGTGTTGGCCATTCATTCTAGCAATGTTTCCAGAGAACCTTGGCTGTTATCCTCCCAAAGCAAATATATTCTTCTTTAAAGCCCTGTCTCATTGTATGAGTTCATTCAAGAGCTCTCCCGAGCTAAAAAAAAAAATCAAACTCGTGGTAAGCACGTAGAATGTATGTAGCGGGTACGTCGGAGCTCGGGGACGTCTCTTAGCGGCTTGTAACGCTAATGGCAGGTACTCGGGAAACGCGGTAAGCTCTGGAAGACGCGTGCAGATTTTTGAACATGTTGATAAATGTCCATGAGAGCCCCGAGTACCTACGAGCGGCCATTACCGTAAATCTCCGAGTTCGAATCAGGGCAAACTCGGGAGAACTCTTGAATTAACTCGTACAGTGGGACAGGGCTTAACGATAAAGGGATCAAAACTGAACAAGCTGCTCCAAGCATGATCTCATCCATTACTTGGGGTGTTGGCTTCATTGCGTTAGATGCCTCGGCAAAGAATTCCAGTCTTAATTCTCATCTCCTTCTAGCTCACTCTCTTCCTCAAAATCAATCTCTGACCGAGCTCCTAGTTTTCACTTTCAATTTTATATTTCTTTGTCTCAGCATTCATTTCCCTTTGATTACATTTCTCGGAAAAGGCTCATGATATTCTTTGTGTTTACAGTGATCAAACTTGTTTGTGTTATGGTCAGCACAGTTGTAATAGACACTGTATAAACAAAAGCAATTTGGAATTTGGAATAAAATCTTTTAGAATGTTGGCTTTTGGTGATTTATTCACTGAGGCTTCAACTTCACAAAGAAAGACCGCAGAAGATAGACACAAAATGCTGGAGGAACTTCAGCGGGACAGGCCGCATCTCTGGAGAGAAGGAATGGGTGATGTTGCGTGTTGAGACCCTTCTTCAGAATTTGAAGAAGGGTCTCGACCCGAAACGTCATCCATTCCTTCTCTCTAAAGACGCTGCCTGTACCATGGAGTTACTCCAGCATTTTGTGTCTATCTTTGGTGTAAATCAGCATCTACAGTTCCTTCCTACATGAAAGATCTCCCAATTTCAGTCTCCAAAGGGGAAGACAAAGGGTCAGATGTTTCTGAGCTGGCCCTCCCCATTCTGAATTGTGAATGCATGCCAGTGTTCACCTGGTCTCGATGTGAAGGGATAATCTCACTGCTCAGATGTGAGCCAGACTTTGACATCAAGGGAAGGATTGCGGTTGGACCTCCAAAGGTGCAGTGAGGAGGTCACATTCCCAAACCATCCTGATCTCTTTGACAGCTGGCAAAGCACCATCTCCTCAGCTTAGCCAGCTGCAACAGCTGTTTGAATTATGATATTCGAAGCAACATTCAGAGGTATTTCAAGAATAGTAACGTTGAATTAAATGTAAAAAAAAAAAAAAAAAAATTTAAATAGAAACACAAAAATATATGGATGCTATAGGATGCGTGATAGCTCTCGTTGCCTGCGAAAGCCATCACACATCCTGAAGGACTCATCTCATCACGTACATCACTTGTTTGCCCTTCTGCCTTCAGGAAAGTATTACAGGTCCATCAAATCACACACCACAAGATTAAGAAACAGTTTCTACCCCAAGGCCATCACCACTCTGAACTCTGCACTGAACACACACCCCCCACAGCCAATATTTTGTACTGCTATAACACTATACTGTGAAATATTGCACATTCTGACTTGACGATGTTTTTCTTGCCGTTTTTGCTGTTTTCATTGTCGTTATTTATTTATCTGATACGTTGGAGCTCCGCTCGGGCAGTGCACCTGCATTTTTGATGTATGTATTTACAATGACAATAAAGTGTATTATTATTGTTATTATTATTATTATCATTATCATTATCATTATCATTATCATTATCATTATTATTATTATTATTATTATTATTATGATGATTATTATTATTATTATTATTATTATATATTTTTAAATCAGACAAAAACAAGGTAATTAAATAAAGGGATCTTTTCCTTTAGATCTGGCAGGAGGATTGACCCAGGCAGGATCTGGGAGGCAATTTCCTCAACTAATTCCTGGCAATCTCTGCTCTAGCACGGGACCCCGACTTAAAAGTTGTTCAGAACTGCTGGCATTAGTCAGAGGGATCTGACAGAATCAGAACATGAGGAGTTGGCTCGATTGTAGATACCTTTGAGAGATGTACCACTGAAGGCATTTATTTCCGATGTGCCAATACTCACACAATGAGACTGCCAGTAATATAGTAATCCTGTACAAACCACAAAGTGCTGGAGGAGCTCAACGGGTCAGGCGACATCTGTGGAAAAGAATAGTCAGATGGCGTTTCAGATCAGGGCCGTTCTTCAAACTGATTGTAGTAGGGGAGGGGAGTTGGCAAAGAGAGGTAGGGGCAGGATAAAGCCAGGCAGGATGTGTTTGGGGCGGGGGGGGGGGGTTGTTTGGAAGATGGATGGAAAAACGTGATGAAGACAAGAGGTAAAAAGGAGATGTAAGGGTGTCAGATTAGGAGAGAAGAGGATGAATTGTAAAGTCAGAAGGAGATATAGAGGCGGAAGCGGTCAGGGGAGAGGGACGAGAGGGGGATGAAAGGCAAATAAGAGACTCCACACATCTGACAGCCAAATCCCCTCATCTGTATCCATCTATCACTTAGATAGACACAAAATGCTGGAGTAACTCACCGGGTCAAGCAGCATTTCTGGAGAGAAGGAATGGGCGACGTTTCGGGTCGAGACCTTTCTTTGGATCCATCTATCACTTGCCAGGCTTTAATTTGCCCCCCCCCCCCACCCCCACCTCTCTTTTCCAGCTTCCTCCCCCCTTTCACAAACAGTCTGAAGAAGGATCCCGACCTGAAATGTCCATTCCCTCCATAGATGCTGGCTGACCCGCTGAGTACCTTGAGCTCAAGATTCCAGCATCTGCAGTTGCTAGGGTCTCAATACAGTAATCTGTGTCTTTCTGCACTGATAATGGTTATTACCAAAAAATGGTTGAATAGAAGCACGAATAATTAAAAACATCAGACAAAAACAAACACGTTAAACAAAGGGATCTTTCCCCTTGATCTTCACAGTACCACCGGGTGGCGCCAGCAATGGCTGCCTCACCAACAGTTCGTTAGCTTGTTTTATGTGGGGGGTGGGGGGTGGGGGTGAGGGTCGGGGGAAACTTTTTCTAACCTCTTACCTGGACGGAGTAGGGGTCTATCGTATCTCCGTCCGCGCTGCGGCCTAACTTCGAGGAGTTGGCGGCCTCTGCTGGAGACCGACTTTGGGAGCTCCAACTTCATGAGCCTGTGGACTTTAACATCTTGGAGCTCGCGTTCCCTGGTCAGAGGCCGACTTCGGGAGCTCCAAGACGTGGGAGCTTCGATCGCCGGTTGTGGGAGCTTTGACTGCCCCGACGCGGGAGCTTCCATCGCCGGCTGTGGGAGCTTCTGCAGATAGTTCGACTGCCCTGACCGCGGGAGAATAAAGAGGATTAGACTTTATTGCCTTCCGTCACAGTGAGGAACGGGGAGAACGTATAAACTCCATACAGACAGCACCCGTAGTCGGAATCGAACCCTGGTCTCTGGCGCTGCAAACACTGTTAGGCAGCGATTCTACCGCTGCACCACACTTGTTATCCATTTGCAGTGACTGTAATTGTATTGACATTGAGTCCTTTCTGAAAAGCTCAAATGACTTGTGTGGCATTATTTAGATGGTAGTGTAAACTTGCATGAAAACAGGTTTTTAATCTTCAGCTGTAGCATAGAGAGTAGGCAGTCGAAGGCTGCGATCTACTGTATAAGTCCCCACAGATCCTGGAAACAACTTGCAGAACACATGAAACTGAAAGCACCCTTGTGAAAATTTCACAAATATGTAATGCTTTTATTAAATAAATACTTTATCAGTATATGACAGCATTAATGTCAGTTCATCTAACATCAGTTGTCGGGCAGATGCTTGAGTCTATTATAAAAGATGTGATAACAGGATACTTAGAAAATATCAATGAGATTGGAGGTCAACTTGGATTTATTGAAGGCAGATTGTGTTTGACAAATTACTGAAATTTGTTTGTGTCAGGGTGTAACTGGTGGAATAGATAAGGGAGTAAGAGTGGATATTCGGCTTTTCAGAAGGCTTTTGATAATGTTTTACAAAGAAGGCTAGTGTGGAAACTAAAAGCACATGGGACTTGGGGTAATATACTGACGCAACTGAAAATGAGTCCGCAGACATGAAACAGGGAGCAGGAATAAATAAACGTGCCTCCTCAGGAGGTCAGTGCGTGATCAGCTGGATACTACAGGGCATCTGCGCTTTGGTCCCACATCTTCACAGTATATCTCAATGTTTCGGATGAAGGAAAATTCATCTAAATTTGCTGACAATGCAAAACTGTGAGTAAGCCTGAGAAAGGATGCGAAGAGGCTTCAAAGGCAATTTAGATAAATTGAATGTGTGCAAATATATGGCCGAACCCAACCTAATGTGGATTAATGTGAAGTAATTTAGTTTTCGTGGGAAAAATAGAGAGGGAGACAACTGTTTAAATAGTGATAGATTGGGAAATATTGATGTAATAAAACAAAAGGTTTTAAGCACTCTACTTACTGAAAGCAAACATGCAGATGCAACTTGCCTTTAAGAAGACAAATGATATGTTTTGCGTACAGGAAGAAGGGTGTCCTGCTACTGAACCTGTGAAACCACAGTATTGGCTACGATTTTGCCTCATAATAAGATCATAAGGTCGGTCATGTGATAGTCGCAGAATTTGGCCATTCGGCCCATGCCCACTACACTGCTCGAGTCTTATCCCTTTGAGTTTGACGATGACAAATTAGATTTCTCAAGCTTTTAAAGATAGCGACGCACTCTACTTTAATGGAATGCAATTGGATTTTACCCTTTGGAAATTCAGCAATATATTCTACCGCCTATAAGATATTAATCTGGCTATACTTGTGCAAAGTTCTGCATTCAACATTAATTACAGTTTATTACAGAGGTAATTTTGCTGAAAGAAGTATGGAACAGGACAGAACTTTTTTAGTTGCAGGCTGCCAAAAAGCAATACTTTGCCAACTGAAGATGGACACAAAATGCTGGAGTAACTCCGCAGGACAGGCAGGATCTCTGGAGAGAAGGAATGGGTGACATTTCAAGTCGAGACAATAGACAATAGACAATAGACAATAGACAATAGGTGCAGGAGTAGGCCATTCGGCCCTTCGAGCCAGCACCGCCATTCAATATGATCATGGCTGATCATCCCCAATCAGTACCCTGTTCCTGCCTTCTCCCCATATCCCCTGACGCTGCTATTTTTAAGAGCCCTATCCAGCTCTCTCTTGAAAGCAACCAGAGAACCTGGCTCCACCACCCTCTGAGGCAGAGAATTCCACAGACTCACCACTCTCTGTGAGAAAAAGTGTTTCCTCGTCTCTGTGCTAAATGGCTTACTCCTTATTCTTAAACTGTGGCCCCTGGTTCTGGACTCCCCCAACATCGGGAACATGTTTCCTGCCTCTAGCGTGTCCAAGCCCTTAACAATCTTATATGTTTCAATGAGATTCCCTCTCATCCTTCTAAACTCCAGAGTGTACAAGCCCAGCTGCTCCATTCTCTCAGCATATGACAGTCCCGCCATCCCGGGAATTAACCTTGTAAACCTACGCTGCACTCCCTCAATAGCAAGAATGTCCTTCCTCAAATTAGGGGACCAAAACTGCACACAATGCTCCAGGTGTGGTCTCACTAGGGCTCTGTACAACTGCAGAAGGACCTCTTTGCTCCTATATTCGATTCCTCTTGTTTTAAAGGCCAACATGCCATTCGCTTTCTTCACTGCCTGCTGTACCTGCATGCTTACTTTCATAGACTGATGTACAAGGACACCCAGATCCCATTGTACTTCCCCTTTTCCCAACTTGGCGCCATTTAAATAGTAATCTGCCTTCCTGTTTTTGCTACCAAAGTGGATAACCTCACATTTATCCGCATTAAACTTCATCTGCCATGCATCTGCCTACTCCCCCAACCTGTCCAAGTCACCCTGCATTCTCATAGCATCCTCCTCACAGGTCACACTGCCACCCAGCTTTGTGTCATCTGCAAATTTGCTAATGTTACTTTGAATCCCTTCATCCAAATCATTGATGTATATTGTAAATAGCTGCGGTCCCAGCACCGAGCCTTGCAGTACCCCACTAATCACTGCCTGCCATTCTGAAAGGGACCCGTTAATCCCTACTCTTTTTTTCCTGTCTGCCAACCACTTCTCTATCCATGTCAGCACTCTACCCCCAATACCATGTGCCTTAATTTTGCCCATTAATCTCCTATGTGGGACCTTATCAAATGCTTTCCAGGAAGTCCAGGTACACTACATCCACTGGCTCTCCCTTGTCCATTTTCCTAGTTACATCTTCAAAAAAATCCAGAAGATTAGTCAAGCATGATTTCCCCTTCGTAAATCCATGCTGACTCGGACCGATCCTGTTACTGCTATCCAAATGTTCGGCTATCTCATCTTTTATAATTGACTCCAGCATCTTCCCCTTGAGACGCTTCTTTGTTCTCAAACAGCAATAGTCTGGAGAAGGGTCTCAACCTGGAACATCACCCATTCCTTCTCTCCTGAGATGCTGCCTGTCCCGCAGAGTTACTCCAGCTTTTTGTGTCTGTCTTCGATTTAAACCGGCATCGGCAGTTCCTTCCGAACATAGCAACTGTGTGGATATGATGGTTGCTAACTTGCCACAGACGTTTACGCTGACCTCATCATCTCCCACAGAGGGTGCAGGGTGTGTGGGGCAAAAACATTGCTGCTCATGAAATACCTGAACCGCATGCTACTACTTCTTCCTGCCACTGTAGATGAGCTTGTTCCTGCAACAGGACAGAATGAATCATGTGAGGCTCTGGGAGGGGATTACCCAGCTGGTGATCTCATGCAGTTGAGGTCAGAGATGCAGCTATGGTGGTGGCCCATCATAGATGACGACAGCATGGTCGTGCAGTCTCGTGTCTGGTGGGATCGAGCGTGGCTCACGCGGGAGCAGTGGGGGCACAGGAAGGCCGCTGTGGGGGGGAGCTAGGGCTGCAGCCTTCCTCCTGTCTCTGGCACTAACCAGCCGGCTTCAGTGATTATCTTCAAAACCGCTGATATCCTTCCTAGTGGTTGTGCGCCAGCCAGTCCTGTCACTGGCACGGGTTTCCAGTTCTTTTTGGGGCTAGGCCCGCGTCCTTGAGGCAGTCTTTGAACCGTTTGTTTGGGTGGCCCTAGGTTCCCCAGGTAAGAGATCCAGCTGTTTCATCCAGTGAAACAGGATGAGGGTTTTTGAATTCATTGATTGATTGCAAGATACAGCACGGAAACATGCCCCGTCGGTCCATCAAGTCCACACCAACCATCGATCACCCGTTCCCACTTGTTCCTTGTTACCCTGCTGCCACATCTACTCTCTACACACTAGAGGCAATTCACACAGGTCAATTAACATACAAATTTGAGAGGTGGGAGGAGGGGGGGGGGGGTGGAGAGAGGGTCAACCGGCAGAATCCCAAGCCCAGAAACACAGGGAGTACGTGCAAACTCCACACAGTCCAGCAACCGAAGTCAGGATTTAGTTTAGTTTAATTTAGTTTAGAGATACAGCATGGAAACAGGCCCTTCGGCCCATCGGGTCCACGCCGACCATTTATCCCTGCACATTAACACTATCTTGCACACACACACTAGGGGGTGCCGTCCTGTACGGGTATGGCTGCCCAGCCTGCAGCTGTCCGTTTTTCACTCTTTTTTTAATTTTTAGGTAGTTGAGTTTTTGTTTTTCGGAGTTCTAGTCTTTTTTATGTGGGGGGTGGGGGGGGGGGGCAGGGGGAAACTACTTTTCAGGGTCCCTACCTGGTCGGAGAGGCGGCTTTTCTCCGGGCTGCACTTTCGACCCGTCCTCGCGGCCTACCAGCGGGTCTGGAGCGGCGTTTCCTGAGGGGACCGGCCAGAACCTCAGCTTCGGCGGCAGCACAGCGCTGGAGCGCTATCGTGGCGCAGAGTGGGCGATACCTTGCCCGGGTCGCCGCTCTGGAACTCCGGTGAGCTGAAGACCGCCGATGAACATCACGCAGCTGCGGGTCTGTGGAGCGGCCACCTGCGGGCGGTGGCGCTGAACTTTCCATCGGGAGCCTGGGAACTCTCGACGAGATCGCCAGTGGTGGAGCTCCATCCAGCGCGGCCTGTTGGCTTCGGAAGCCGCGGTCTCGAGTAAGGAGGCGGCTGTTCCAGGTGTCCCAAGCCGCTGTGAGGATTCTCCCGACGCCGGAGCACCATCATCCGGCGAGAAGGGCCTGGAACATCGGGCCTCCGTAAAGGCGACTGCGGAGGCCTCAATAGGCCCGACTATGGGTGGACATGGGGATGGGGACTGGACTTTGTGCCTATCCCCACAGTGGGAACCATTGTGGGGGGATGTTTTTATGTTTAATGTTAAATTCTTTAATGTTGTGGGTTATCTTTATCTGTGTGCTGCATGGCAAGTCAAATTTCACTACACCAATTGGTGTATGTGACAAATAAATGTCCTTTGTCCTTTGTAGTGACAATTTGCAATTAGCCTACAAACCTGTTGTTTATTGGAGTGTGGGAGGCCACCGTGCGGGCTGGTTGGTGCTGGGAAGTTTTTTGCCTCAGCAGATCACTTAACAAGCTAAAGCGCCTGTCCCACTCGGCCGTCATTTGACCCTCATTTGCACGTCATATGTAAAATAGGTCGACGCGTCGTTATGCGCAAATCACGCGTCATCATGCCATCTGGTGCGCGTGACGTCATTAGAATACCCTGCGGTGCGTGGCGACACATGGTTACGCACGGTGACATAACCATGCGTCACCACGCGATACAGGTGAGACGTCGGGACGCCAGCATGCGATGCCAATGTGTCAGCGTGCATACCCAATGCGTCAGCATGCGTACGCGATACATTACGCAGATGGCGCGCGAGGATTTCGTGCAGCACGAAATCCTGATACTGCGCGCAACTCCAATACTTTCTCCACGCCTCTCCATGCGCCTGTCCCGCGCTACCCACACGCTACCTGTGTGTCACAACGCGACGACCACATTTTTGGAGGTCGTGTAAATGGCGCGCAAATGAATGCCAAGTGGGCAGCCGTTAACATAGCTGTGGTACAGCTGACCTTCCAAATGCATTGGAGATACACCGTCATTCTGACCGGGTAAAAAAATGACCAGGTCTCTAGTCGGCTGAGCAAATATCCCCCTCGCCTGTATTCACCTAATACTGGCCATGCTCTGCCCAGCTCCTTCTCCATCCCAGCTTCTGGGTGAAGAAGGGTTCTGACCCCAAACGTCACCTATTCCCTTTCCCCAGAGATGCTGCCTGACCCGCCAAGCCCGCTCTAGCACTTTGTGTCTATTTTTGGTATAAATCACCATCTGCAGTTCCTTTCTGCAGGGCTTTCGGCGCTGTAAGGCAGCAGCTCTCCCAGCTGTGCCACTATTTTAACAGCATTTATTTTCAAACAATCACTGTTTGGGAGACATAGTGTATGTCCAAAGATCTCAAAAGAGTGTCGTTTCCGCTGCTGTTAATTTTAGAGGGTGAAGTCTTTTTGATTTGATCAGGGGCTCAGTAATAAGAAATTGAAGTAGGGTGCAATAATCATTTATCCTACTTGTAGAACTCGACTTTAGTGCTGCTGAGAGAGGTGGGAATCAATTACTCTGGAATCTCTCCTAGTTTGCAAGGCTACTCACCCCCATCACTCTGTTTTATTTTTCGACAGTATTTTATTCAGGAGTATTTGATTTTCACTCATCTAAGCACTGATGTCTCTGTACATCCAGATGCTCATAAATACCCTTTGGCACTAAGGCGGCACAGTGGCCCAGTGGTAGAGCTGCTGCCTTACAGCGCCAGAGACCCGAGTTCGATGCCGACTACGGGTGCTGTCTGTACGGAATTTGTACGTTCTCCCCGTGACCTGCGTGTGTTTTCTCCGAGATCTTCAGTTTCCTCCCACAGTCCAAAGACGTACAGGTTTGTAGGTTAATTGGCTTGGATGTAAATGTCAATTGCCCCTGGTGTGTGTAGGATAGTGTCAATGTGTGGGGATCACTGGTCGGTGTGGACAGTGGGCCAAAGGGCCTGTTTCTACGCTGTATCTCTAAACTAAGCTAACCTAAACTAAACGTGTAGCATGCTGACAGCCCATGCTCCAATTTTTTACCTGAATTGGTTGTTTTAGACACCAACACGTTATATTTATTTTATTTGGTAAAGTAAGAATAGCCTGATCTACATATTTCTGAAATATTGATTTGGTCTGATTTTTATTGGCAACTGCAAAGAACCATGTGAGCTATTGTACCATTTAAGGTTACATCCTTCAACTAATATGGCAGTAATTGCAATCTAAATGCAAATGCTATAAATGGCCGTAGCGTACATGCATGCCTCGAAATTAAACCCTGCTTGTGTATGGAAAAGCTCCTGTCTTGCATTTGCTTTCATTCTGTTCCATTAAACGGAAGAACATTCCAGAAGCAAAATAGATCTTGCACCAGAAGATGGATCATGGGGAGATGATAAGAGGCACAACTTGCAGTAATAATTCACAATCTTATTAAAATAATTCAAAGTACAACTAATAAACTATATATCATGCAGTTGAGAATGAGTCACTGATTTCACAGTGTTCCTGTACTTCTATTTATCATGCTTGTGATGACTATTGTTACTCAATGTACCCAATTGTTAAATATGACTAACTTGCTGTTTGCTAAAAACACCAGAGGTAGGAAATTTTGACTTTGGCAGGACATGTAACAACCAAGAGCTGATCAGTTGCCCATGGTGCTTCCTGTCTAATATTCTGTAAAAGTAGTGAATCCAACTTCTTGACTGTTATATACATACTGCCACAAAGATGATGCATTATTGTAAATGTTCCGTTCTCCATCCAGACATAAACAGGTTTGATTGTGAAGCACATTTTCATAAGGTCAGGTCATAAGTAATAGGAGCAGAATTAGGCCATTCGGCCCATCAAGTCTACTCTGCCATTCAATCATGGCTGATCTATCTCTCCCTACTAAACCCTTGTCCTGTCATCTCCCCATAACCCCTGTCACCCGTACTAATCAAGAATCTATCTCTCTGTGCCTTAAAAATATCCACTGACTTGGCCTCCACAGCCTTCTGTGGCAAATAATTCCACTGATTCACCACCCTCTGACTAAAGAAATTCCTTCTCATCTCCTTCCTAAAGGAGCGTCCTTTAATTCTGAGGCTATGACCTCTAGTCTTGGACACTCCCACTTGTGAAAACATGCTCTCCACGTCCACTCTATAAAAGCCTTTCACTCTTCGGTATGTTTCAAGCAGGTCCCACCTCATCCTGTAAACTCCAGCGAGTACAGGCCCAGTACAAAGGCCACACAAGGATATCGGTCTTCAGTAATCAGCAGCTGCGCTAGCCAGAGGAATCATTAGTCATTTGCGAGTCTGTTAGGCTGCACTTGGAGTTGAAATCTTGAGAGGATTTTCTCATTCAGTTCAGTTTAGTTCAGTGTACCGAGGTACAGTGAAAAGCTTTTGTTGCATGCAATCCAGTCAGCGGAAAGACAATACATGATTACAATAGAGCCATTTACAGTGTCACTGTCAAGCCTTCTAATTTTCCCCAAATATTTCCCAAGCTCAGATCAGATCAGATGGAGTGTGGCCAAATGATCAATTAGACTTTTAAATTTTTATTAGAGATATCATAGTCCAAACCAATACCAACTTTGTTTAACGATTACATATTAAATATCCAGGGTTCCGGGGATCCAGTTACCAAAGTAGCTGGGGTCCTCCTTTATCGGTTACATATTAACAGTGCCTCTAATTATTAATTTATGTTTATAGATAAGAAAAATAAAGAAATAAAGAGAAGAAATTAGAAAAATAAGATAAACTATCAATAATACAACTTAGGAGGTAGGTCTGTAGGTCAGAAAACGTAACTATTCATCTAGTCCTGGGTTCAGGTTTCAGTCAGGCCTCCGCGCCGGCCCAATCTACCCCTTCAAATAATCTATAAATGGAGACCATATTTTAGTAAATAATTCTGGTTTGTCAATTAAGACATATCTATTTTTTTCCAAATGTAAGGTCTCCGACATCTCCATAATCCACATCTTAATTGTGGGGGTTGCAGGATTTTTCCAACATTTTTATATTAATTTTTTCCCAATTATTATACTGTAATCAAGGAAATTTCTTTGGTTTGTTGTAAGGTTTAGGTATTGTTCTGATATGCCCAATATTATTAATTTAGGATCGGGATCCAGTTGAGTATTAACTATAGAGATTATTTTAAAAATATCCATCCAGTAATTTTTAATTTTTATACAATTTACAAAAGTATGTGTTAAATTAGCCGCTGAGTATTGGCATTTATCACAGATAGGAGAGATATTAGGAAAGATTCTATTTAATTTTGTTTTAGAATAATGCAGTCTATGTAGTACTTTAAATTTTATTAAAGAATGTCTGGTATTTAATGAGCATTGATGTATATGTTGTAGACTTTCATCCCAAATATCTTTTGTTATGGGTTGGGCTAATTCCTTTTCCCATGCTAGTCTATATAATTCTGTCGACGGAATCTCACTGTCTAAAAGAGTATTATAAATGTAGGATATTAATTTAACTGTGTTAGGGTGTTTATTCAAACATTAATAATTTCACGACTTTATAATTTAACATTACAGCATGGAAACAGGCCCTTCGGCACACCGAACCGGCGCCGACCAGCAATCACCCCATATGCTAGCACTGTCGCACACACTAGGGACATTTTTATAATTTTACTGAAACCAATTAACCTACAAACCTGTATGTCTTTGGAGTGTGGGAGGAAATCGAAGATCTTCGAGAAAACCCACACAGGTCACGGGGAGAACATACAAACTCCGTACAGACAGCGCCCGTAGTCAGGATTGAACCCTGGTCTACGATGCTGCAACCGCTGTGAGGCAGCAAATCTAAAGCTGCGCCACTGTTTCCACCCACATTTCTCTCCTCAAGGAGAGGCAAATTCATTTCGCTGAGCTTGCAGACGCCAAAAAGTGATGAACCGCATTTGTTTGCTACGGTGAGCTCTGCCTGTGAAACTAGTTTTTAATCAACTTAAACTGCTATTATTACTCCTTGAACATACAATCAGTGCATCATCACCAGCAAAAAAGCAGCACGAGAAGCTTATTTATTCTGAGTCAGTGCACTCTTTATGATCATAAATAAATCCATTCAATGCCTCTACTTCCTTAGAAGATTGAGGAGATTCGATATGTTGATGAATCTTTAGTCACAGGGTGGTGAATCTGTGGAATTCTTTGCCACAGAAGGCTGTGGAGGCCAAGTCAGTGAATATTTTTACGGCAGAGATAGATAGATTCTTGATTAGTACAGATGTCAAAGGTTATGGGGAGAAGGCAGGAGAATGGGGTTAGGAAGGAGAGATAGATCAGCCATGATTGAATGGTGTAGTAACCCTGATGGGCCAAATGACTAATTCTACTCCCATCACTTATGACCTCATGACCTTAATACTGTCTTGATCTTCCACAGGTGTACGGTAGAGAGCCTATTGGCTGGTTGCATCGTACCCTGGTTTGGCATTTTGAACGGCCAGGAATCAATAAGATTGCAAAGAGTGGTGAACATTGTCCAGTCCATCACGGGTACTGACGGGGGAGGGGGGGGGGTGGGAAGGGGGGGGAGAAGGAGGGGGAGAAGGGGGGGGGGGTGAAGGGGGGGAAGGGGGGGGAAGGGAGAAGTCATAGGAAGAGCCGCAAGCAATATAAATGTTAGAAAGCAGAAAGAAATATAACACAAAGGGGTTGCAATGTGAGAGGAAGGATTGTGCATGAAAGTACAATCACCTCCATGGTTTTCCCATCCTCCACAACCAATGGGCTGTGTCGTTGTCAACCCACGATGGGCAAAAAGTGATGGAATTGGAGAGCTTGGTATCAATTGGTATCAATCATCGGAGTTTGATGTCTGAAGTTCCTGGAATACATGGAAGTCTGTGTTTAGGAGCAAATTGTGTGAATATTCCAGCAAAGCCAGTGTGAATTTGTGTGCTAATAGTTTCAGATTCGTCCTGGGTATATGATGGGGTTCAGATGGGAGCAGTGTTCGAATGGGATCCTAGAAATTGAATTTGTTTCTACTTATACTGACCTGGACTTGACCTAAGTGTGTGGGATAGAACGAGTGTAATAGTGGAATAAATGTGTGGGATAGAACTATCGTTAAAACCTTGCTACACCAAAACCAAAATCAATGTATCCAGTAACCTCTCTGGCTATCTCCTTGCTTTACCATTTTATTGTTATTCTTGACGGTTTTACCGGGCCTCCGAGTCTCTCTCCACAGTTACAGAAAACCATGCTGACCCTTCCTGTAAGCAACTCACCCTGAGCCACCCAATGCCTTCTAATCAAGGTTGCAATCAGTGATCACCTCCGAACGAAGAAGGCATGCATCAGCCCAGATCAGTTTCAGGAGCAGTAACAGAAATTACTGCGCAGTTATCTACGTGCTCAAGTGAAAATTTGTGAAAGGATAAAATCTTGCCAGAGGTGCGGACATGCAAATCTTGAGCGAATGGTTTTGAACAAACTTTTGCAGATTGACTTGCCGTTTCAGTAATTATTTTCATAAGTGATGACCTTTCTATCCTTTTTGCATTGTTGGCTATTGAAAATAGCTCCATAAATTTGATAGAGTGCAACCTCAATATAATATTAGTGTTGCGGGACAATATTAACATCCACGGTATATAAATGAAAATAATAATTGGGGGAATCCAGAACCAGGGGCCACAGTTTAAGAGTAAGCGGTAAGCCATTTAGAACGGAGATGAGGAAACACTTTTTCACACAGAGAGTTGTGAGTCTGTGGAATTCTCTGCCTCAGAGGGCGGTGGAGGCTGGTTCTCTGGATACTTTCAAGATAGAGCTAGATAGGGCTCTTAAGCATAGCGGATATGGGGAGAAGGCAGGGGATATGGGGAGAAGGCAGGAACGGGGTACTGATTGGGGATGATCAGCCATGATCACATTGAATGGCGGTGCTGCCTCGAAGGGCCAAATGGCCTACTCCTGCACCTATTGTCTATTGTCTATTGTCTAATATTTGTCTAATTTCAAAGATTAAAAGGTTCAGTTTATTGTCACGTGTACCAATTAAGGTACAGTGAAACTCGAATTTTCATCTTGGATTACACAATAACACCTGCAGTGTATCCAAAACTATGGTATAGCAAAATGATTTACATTAGAATTGCACTATATTAAAGAAAATGAAAACTGAAAATGTTCAACCCTTTATTCTTACGTAAGATTTCTGTAGTTATATTTATGGAGCTATTGAGTATAAATTAATAAAATCAATGTCTGCCACTTTCTGTCCTATTCAAGGGGAATATGGCCAGTGATATGTGGGCAGTATTATTATTCAATACCTTACTCATTCTTCCTTTACACATGACTCAATGCTGGTGATGTAAGGGAATTAAAGTTATCCCAATACTTTATCTTTGCACTTCACAGATTATTTTCAAATGAACCTATTTTATTACTGTAGTGTGCATCTGGCTTGTTTAGTGAGTCATTAATTATGGCATGTGTCTTTAAATTTTAGACTGCCTGTTATACTGTGGGTGGGATTTAGGACGAATTTTAAGGCATGTTTTGAGCTAAGTTTCTTGCGCTGATGCTTAGTTTTTAGTTTAGTTTGGGACCAGCATGGAGAAGGTTTACCCTTGGACCATGCGAAGTGTAACGGAGACACAAGGAGTTTTCTAACGTTTAAAGCAATAAGCTGGAGTTCGATGAAAATTATAGTGTACGAGTCAGAAGAAGTTTGGATGTACCTTATAGTTTTTCATCAACAATAAAAAATTTATTAATCAAAGTTTTGAAGATTTATCTGTGAAGAAGCTCTGAAGGTCTCTGACAGTGAGCTCGCATGTGTATAAAGACATTCCCCTTAACCATGTAGTTCATTTAGCGGCTAGAGGGAGTAATCTCTTGAACGATATAAAAATCTGCCGCTACATTAAGTCAAAGGATGCCTCCGACCAGGGGGATGAATACCAGGCCCAGAGAGTGGAACAGAATATTTGGCTAAGATCTCGGAAGAGGTTTTGGCCAGAATACCGTTTCCAGCCAAGGAACTGAAGACAATAGATCTCGGCCAGAGAAGGCCTTGAGGTCTATCGACAGCGACAAGACTGATCTGAAGACAATATCACAGAAATTGTGAGTAAAATCGACTATTATTTCTTTGAATTTTGAAGCTGCAAAGCTTTAATTTTAAACGGTTTCTGTGAGAAGAGCCAGAAAGAGTTTTTTTAACTGTCTGGAGAGTCCAGCCAGTATGACATTGGATTGTTTTGAACTTTTGAACATGCATTCCTTTCGAAGTAGCATCATCTTTAAGCCCACGGATGTTTTTAGAGAAGCTTTCTACAATTCCAGTTTGTTATGGTTCTGATGAACATGTTGACAAAGCAAAATTAGAAGTACCAGCAGAGGACTTTGTTCATTCAATTTAAAGACTTGGCGATCTGCCAAGACCTCTTTAAAATTATGGAACTAGAAAATGAAGAAAGTTTCACGCCTGAGGGTGCACGAGGTGGTGATGTAAGACCAATTAGACAACTTAAACTCACTGAGAAAGGTCAAGTTCTACCTCTGAAGGGAGCCGAGATGGAGAGAAACAAGTTGTGGAAGAGGTGGCTGTTTGATAGTGTGAAGGAATTAATGAATCAGATGGCAACCTTGATAAGGTGGAAGGTAAATTAGGCTTGATATGCAGCCTTAATAAAGAGCTCAGAGATAAGCAGGATAAACTGTTGGAATCAGAGCCCTCTCAGGAGGAACGTGAAAGACACAATAGGTGGTATTCGGAGTTTTATGATGATTCCATGGAAGGTGCCAGAATATGGTTAGCTGAAGTTGACCAGAGAGTGTGTGTCAGAGAAGGAGATGCGAGACAACTAGGTGCAGGAAAAGATGAAGATGAGATAGCACCTGGGGATAGATCAGGAGACAGATCTGGTTTTACAGCCAGTTCGGTATCAAGGGCTTCTGCTTGATTGGGAGTTGAAGCTGACCGAGCCGCTCTCTCAATAAAAGCGGATGCCTTGAGGATGAAACATGAGATTGAGCGAGAAGAAGAAGAGATGGGACAACGGAACGATCAGAGGAAAGAAGAGATGAGGCGAGAAGAAGAAGAGATGAGGCGACGAAAGGAACAACTGAAACTAGACACAAAGATGGCGGTGGCCAAAATAAAGAAGGAGCTACTGGAAAGTGAGGGTTCAAGATGCAGTTCTAGAACATCGAATGTGATGAACTCTGATTTGAGAAGAAATATTGCTCGAAGTGAATTAGCAGTTGCATCAATTCCACAATCGATGTCCGCTGGATTTCTTGGCTTTGAAAACCTATTGGAACGGAATAAGATGGGTAAAATTTCATATCAGCAAATGGGTGCCAGACTGAAGCAAAGTACTAATGGGGGCATTGAAGAGGCCCGGGACAAACAACGATCGGAATACGCTTTTCCGAGGCCTGATGCACAGGGTCGAGCAGGCCAGTTTGAGTCACAAAGGCCTGTTTATCAGGATGGATTATTGGCATTGGTGAAAAAGCAAACTGAATTCAACCAGATCATAGCTCGACAAAATACCTCTCTCATTCTACCACCAGCAGAAATTCCTACTTATGGTGGAGATCCTTTGCGGTATGAAGCTTTTGAAAACGCATTAGAAGAAGTATTCGAAACGAAAGTTACGGATGAAAAGGAGCGCTTACGATTTCTGGTGAAGTACACAAGTGTAAGTGTTCAGGTACTTGTAGAAAGTTGTCAAAATGAGCCAGGCATCCATGGTTTTAAAAAGGTGAGAAGGTTACTTAAAGAACATTTTGGTGATGAACAGAGGATTGCTAACGCATACATGGACAAGGCCCATGCTTGGAAAGGAATCAAGCCGGAAGATGGGGAGGCATTGAGTGATTATGCCATATTTCTGAGAGGTTGTTGCAGCTCGATTAGAAATCTCAACCACATGGAGGAAATGAATCTTGCTAGTAATACTAGAATCATCATTAGCAAGTTGCCCAGAAGAATGAGGGAAAGGTGGAGATATGAAGCAGGCGGAATAATGGATAAGAGGAAGCAAGTAGCCAGGCTACCAGACCTGGTGGAATTCATAGAAAGGGAAGTACGGTACATGTTAGAGCCACACTATGGGACTATTGAAGATCATAAACCACTTGCAACTAACAAAGGTTCTACCTTTACCAAAGCTAAAGGAAAATCAGGACCTAAGAGAAGCAATTTTGCTACCACTATAATACCTATGGAGACGACAGGTGGAGCCAAAGAAGATGTAACAACTATTAAGAAGAAGGGATTTTGTCCGTTATGTGATGAAGTGGGTCACATCATAAGATGGTGTCGAAGATTCAAGGAGAAGAAATATGAAGAAAAAATTGACTTCTTAAAAATAAATGGAATCTGCTACGGATGTCTGAAAAAGGGGCACATGATGAAAAACTGTAAGAGTCCAATAATTTGTGACAAGTGTAAGCAGCATCATCCTGATGTGCTTCATCCTGTAAAGATGAAGCCGGACCATACAGAACAGAAAGAGGATCCAGCTGCTAGTGATGCTGTCACCTCGCCTCAAGTAACAGCTCATATTGGGGCCAGGGTTGAAGCATGCATTTTCTCTATCTTACCAGTACAGGTGACGAATAGAGCCACGACTGACGTGTTGCAAACATATGCATTTCTGGACCACGGAAGTTCAGCTACTTTTTGTACAGAGAACCTGAAGAGAAGGCTGGACAATACAGGAGAGGTTAAAATTCAAATGCGTACCATGAATAATGAGAAAGAGTACCATAGTCATTACATTACAAATATGGAGATATCCAGTTTGGATGAAGATAATTTTATACCAATATCTGAAGTGTTTACACATGGAACCATGCCTGTTGGTTGTCAAAATATACCCAGATGTGAAGACTTAAATCAATGGCCTTACCTGAAGGATGTCAAAATATCTAAAATAAATTCTGACATTGACCTGCTTATTGGAACAAATGCTCTGAAAGCATTGGAACCTATACAGATTGTTAGGAGCCAAGGTGATGGACCGTATGCTGCAAAAACCCTACTTGGATGGGTTATCTATGGCTCCTTGAGAAAGAATAAAGGAAATGGGAGCCAGGCAAACTACCCTGCCGTTGCTGTTAATCATATATCTACTGGTAAATTAGGAAAGCTGTTGATGAAGCAATACAATCATGACTTCAATGAAAGTACCAGCTAAGAATCTGAAGAAATATCCAGAGAAGAATTAAAATTCTTGGATATTATGAACTATTTCATTAAGATGATCGATGGACATTATTATTTCAAGGAAAAAAGTGTCAGTTTACCGAATAATAGTCATATTGCAGAACAGCGTATCCAGAATTTGAAACGTAAGTTTGTTAAGAATACGAAATTTCATGAGGAATATAATTCTTCTTACAGGATATGATTGATAATGACTATGCAGAAATGGTACCAACGAATCAATTATATCGAGGTGATGGAGAGCTCTGGTATATTCCGCACCATGGGGTAAATCACTCAAAGAAAGGGACATTGAGGGTGGTCTTTGACTGTGCTGCAGTCTTTAAAGGAACATCACTTAACGGTGAACTACTGCAAGGTCTAGACCTTCCCAACTCACTCATTGGAGTTCTCATTAAATTTAGACATGAACCAATTGCTTTAATGGCTGATATCAGATCGATATTTCATCAAGTGAAAGTAGCTGGTAAACATATTGATTACCTGCGATTCTTATGGTGGCCTGAACGGGATGTGCAGCAAGATCTTGTTGCATACTGGATGAAGGTACATTTCTTTGGATCAGTGTCATCTCCAAGTTGTGCGAACTTTGCTTTAAGGAAGACCGCAGAGGACAATAAAGATCATTTTCCAGAGGATGTAATATCCACTTTGAAAAATAATTTCTACGTGGATGCTTAAAATCCATATCTACTGAACAGTAGGCAATCCAAATGGTAAAACATCTGACCTCTCTCTGCGATAAGGGAGGCTTTATGCTTTCCAAGTGGATCAGCAGCAATCTTGTTGTACTGGAAAGCATTCCACCAGATAATAGAGCCAAAGACACCAGAGAGTTGGATTTGGACAAAGATAACTTGCCAATGGAAAAAGCATTGGGACTGCACTAGTGCGTTGAAACGGATATGTTCGAGTTCAGAATGTCGATTCAAGAGCGACCATGTACTAGAAGGGGTATCTTATCTGTGATTGGCTCAGTATAGGACCCTTTGGGGATTTCTGGCACCTTTTACACTGACAGCCAAGTTAATATTACAGAATCTTCTGTAAGGAAAAACTTGGATGGGATGAGAGTATAACGCAAACTTCCTCACACCTTTGGACAGAATGGTTAGCAGACCTCAATAAGATTTCAAAATTCAAAGTGGTTCGGTGCATAAAGCCTAAAAACTTTGGTAAAATCAGAAGTGCATAACTGCATCATTTCTCAGATGCCAGTGAAAGTGGTTACGTACTGTTTTATATTTAAGACTGCAAAATGATAACAAAAGAGTGCATGTTGCATTCTTAATGGGAAAAGCCAGAGTGGCACCACTGAAACAAATGATAATTCCCAGAATGGAACTTACTGCGGCAGTCTTAGCTGTTAAAGTTGACATAATGCTGCAAAAGGAACTACAATTTCAACTGGAAGAATCTATCTTCTGGACCGATAGTGCTACGGTTCTTAAATACTTCAACAATGAAAACAAACGCTTTATGACATTTGAAGCAAATAGGGTATTGTATTGTATTGGGAGTTACTAATGTTTCACAATGGAAATATGTTAACACAAAAGAAAATCCTGCAGATGAAGCCTCTAGAGGATTGACAGCGAACTGCTTTTTTAAACAACAAGAGATGGATCAATGGACCAGAGTTTCTCCGTAAGCCAGACGGAGAATGGCCAAAGCTTGAACTCGGATTTGAAATCTCTGCTAATGATCCAGAAATTAAACAAAACATTACGGTGAATGTGATTGCTAAAGATTCATCAGATTGTAAATAATTTAATTACCCACGTTTCATCATGGAATAAATTGATAACTGCGGTAGCCTGGTTTCTTAAATTTAAAAAAAGGTTTTTGCTGTTGGCTCGGAAAAGTAGAGAGATTACTGAAAGTATCCTGGAAGAGAATCCTGATATACGCAAAGAAAAGGCTGAAAGCCAGATGCAAGTTTTTGAAGCTTCATATGGCGTATAGGATTTACGTCTTGATGATGTCCTCAAGGCGGAAAATGCGATCACCTCTTTCTGTCAGACAGAAATACAAAGAAGAAATATTAACACTGGAAGCTGGAGTACAGGGGGTAAAAAGAAACAGTCAATTGTATAAGCTTGACGCAGTCTGGGAGGAAGGTCTTCTGAGGATGAGCATTCGCCGAAATAAATTGGCAATGCCCGAAGAAGCTAAACATCCTATTATTCTCTCATAGGACTTTTACATAACGACACTATTATTAAGACATATTCATGAACAGATTGGACATGGAGGAAGAAATGATATGTTATCCCAGCTTCGTAACAAATATTGGGTTATCAAAGCTAATTCCACCGCAAGAAAGATAATAAAAACATTTTATTATGAGTAGGCGACAGCGTGGGAAATTTGGTGTACAGAAGATGGCAGACTTGCCTCTGGAGAGGATCACTCCGGATAAACCTCCGTTTACAGATGTGGGATTATTTCGGTCCTATTGAGATTAAAAGAGGACGAGGCTTTGTGAAAAGATATGGTGTGATCTTCACTTGTATGGCAAGTACAGCAGTGCATCTTGAAGTTACATCTACGCTTGACACAGACTCCTGTATTCATGCATAAAGGAGATTTATCTGTCGACGAGGTCAAGTTTTATCGTTAAGATCAGATTATGGTTCAAATTTTGTTGGAGCGAAAAGGGAACTAAAAGAGGCACTCCAAAGCTTAAATCAGGATAAGATCCAGAATACTATGCTTTAACAAGGTATAAAATGGGGCTTTAATCCTCCGATGGGTTCTCATCATGGCGGTATGTGGGAACGGTTAATTTGCATGGTATGAAATGTGCTGCGCTCTGTTCTTAAACAACAAATTTTGGATGACGAAGGATTGCAAACTTTGTTCTGTGAAATTGAAGCGATTTTAAATGATCGACCTATTACTAAGAGTTCCCGAATGACCTAGAAGTACTCACACCAAATCATATTCTTCTGCTGAAAACCAATCCAACACTACCACCTGGGCTTTTTGTAAAAGAGGATTTGTATATGAGACGTAGATGGAAACAAGTACAATATATGGCAAATCTTTTTTTGGAGGAGATGGATGCAAGATTATTTGCCTTTGATCCAAGAGGGCTCTGGTAAGACCACATCTGGAGTATTGCGTACAGTTTTGGTCTCCTAATTTGAGGAAGGACATCCTTGTGATTGAGGCAGTGCAGCGTAGGTTCACGAGATTGATCCCTGGGATGGCGGGACTGTCATATGAGGAAAGATTGAAAAGACTAGGCTTGTATTCACTGGCGTTTAGAAGGATGAGGGGGCATCTTATAGAAACAAATACAATTATAAAAGGAATGGACAACCTAGATGCAGGAAAAATGTTCCCAATGTTGGGCGAGTCCAGAACCAGGGGCCACAGTCTTAGAATAAAGGGGAGGCCATTTAAGACTGAGGTGAGAAAAAACTTTTTCACCCAGAGTTGTGAATTTGTGGAATTTTCTGCCACAGAGGGCAGTGGAGGCCAAATCATTGGATGGATTTAAGAGAGAGTTAGATAGAGCTCTAGGGGCTGGTGGAATCAATGGATATGGGGAGAAGGCAGGCACGAGTTATTGATTGGGGACGATCAGCCATGATCACAATGAATGGCGGTGCTGGCTCGAAGGGCCAAATGGCCTCCTCCTGCACCTATTTTCTATGTTTCTATGTTTCTAAGAACGACAACGATGGTTAACAATTAGAAGGAATTTTGTTCCAGGTGACGTTGTGTTGGTGGTTGACTCCACAGCCACATGAGGTTCTTGGCTGATGGGGAGAATACTAGAAATCATGCCTGATGTTAAGGGTTTGGTGCGTACGGTACGGCTTCAAACATAAAACAGTGTTTTAAGAAGACCAATAACCAAGTTATGCTTGCTTCTAGAAGGCGAAAGTGAAGATGGAAGAGTCGATGAAGAATTCTGATTGCGAACATATAGTGCATGCTATTTTTTCCTCGTTGGTATAGTGGATAGTATCCCTGCCTGTCACGTGGGAGACCGAGGTTTCAATTCCCTGATTTTTTGTTTTTGATATGTTAAACCTTCATGGCTACTTTTAATGTTTATTAGTAATTGCCTCGTTATATACTCGGAACAATTAGGGGCCGGTATGTAGTGGCCATTTGGCTTGTTTTGTGTGTCATTAATTATGGCATGTGTCTTTAAATTTTAGACTGCCTGTTATATTGTGGGTGGGATTTTGGACGTATTTTAAGGTGTGTTTTGAGCTAAGTTTCTTGCGCAGAAGTTTAGATTTTTGTTTAGTTTGGGACCAGCATGGAGAAGGTTTACCATTTGATCATGCAAAGTGTAATGAAGACACGAGGAGTTTTCTAACGTTTAATGCAATAAGCTGGAGGTCGATGAAGATTATAGTGTACGAGTCGGAAGAAGTTTGGATGTATACCTTATTGTTTTTCATCAACAATAAAGAATTTATTAATCAAAGGACTGTGTTTTGAAGATTTATCTGTGAAGAATCTCTGAAGGTCTCTGACGGTGAGCTTGCATGCATATAAAGACATTTCCCTTAATCATGTGGTCCATTTAGCAGCTAGAGGGAGTAATCGCTTGAACGATATAAAAATCTGCGCTACAAATACTGGTAAAATAACTCAGAAGGTGATAACTTAAAATAAAAATCCTTTAGCACACTGGTAAACTGGAAGTGAAATGGGATAGGACTGTAAATGATGAGAACATGAAGATTTCCTCAATGCCCTTTGAAAAAGAGGAAAAAGGACATTGAAGCCCAAAGTTCCAGGTTCAAGGTTCACATTTATTTGTCACATGCACCAATTAAGGTACAGTGAAATGAGTTACCATGCAGCCATACAATCAAAAAGAACACAATACAATTTAACATAAACATCCACCACAGCATTCTTCAATACATTTCAGTCAGTATTCCTCCTTTGTTCACCCATGGTCGGGGACCTTGACCCTCCGTAGTCTCCACTATGGACAGCCCGATGTGCAAGTCCTCTCGTCGGGATGATCGAAGATCCGACGTAGGGACAGATCGAACACACTCCGCGGCTTGGAGTTCACGAATCGGCCTCTTCCTTACCGGAGACCGCGACTTCGGAATGTTATAGGCCTCGGGCCGGTGGCCGGAGCTCTTCTCTGGCCAGGCACGTGCCGTGGGTAATTAGTCAGGGTAGGCAATCAGTATCTTTGGTCAGTCGGCTTTTAAAAATCTTGAAAACCACGCATGCGCAGATTGTTCTCTCCCCGGTGAGCTGTCAGTCGGCTTTTAAAAGACACTTGCGGTGCGCTGCGCAGCACATGCACGCAGTCCACGGTGTAAAGGCAAAATTTCAGCTGCCTTTATAGACCGTTGCCACTGATGGCTTGAAGCAGCGTTGATGGCACGTGAGTAGCACATATAATAATAATAATAATAATAAATGTATTTGTATAGCACATTTAAAAGCTACTCACGTTGACCAAAGTGCTGCACATCAGTGCCGGTACTACTCTGATATACATACAGCGGTACACAGACCTAACAATACATACATAAACTCTTTACAGCGCCCCCTCAGAGGGGCTCAAAAACGTTAGGGAGTAGAAATAGGTTTTGAGTCGTGACTTAAAGGAGTCGATGGAGGGGGCAGTTCTGATGAGGAGAGGGATGCTATTCCACAGTCTAGGTGCTGCAACCGTAAAAACGCGGTCACCCCTGAGCTTAAACCTAGACCGCGGGATATTCAGTAGCCCCAAGTTGTCCGACCTGAGTGACCTGTAGGTAGAATGGTGGGTTAGAAGATTTTTGATATGGGGGGTGGGGGGGAAGCCCGTTAAGCGCTTTGTAAATGTATAAAAGGATCTTGAAGTTGATTCTATACCGTACTGGGAGCCAGTGAAGAGAGGCCAGGATCAGGGTGATGTGGTCCCTGTTAGAAGTCTTGCTGCGGTGTTTTGGACCAATTGCAGGTGGGACAGGGATGATTGGCTGATGCCAGTGCATAGGGAGTTGCAGTAGTCAAGGCGGGAGAAGATGAATGCGTGGTCGAATTTAAGGAATGATTTGATTTTAGCTATTGTACGAAGCTGGAAGAAACTAGCTTTTACCACAGAGTTGACTTGCTTGTCAAACTTTAATGCAGAGTCAAATATCACGCCAAGGTTTTTGACGTGCGGTTTGACTAAAGAGGTTAGGCTTCCAAGGATGCCTGTTATCGTTTTGATGGAGTCGGATGGGCCGAGTAGGATGACCTTGGACTTGTTCTCGTTAAGTTGGAGGAACGTCTGTGCCATCCAACATTTTAAATCATCGAGGCAGTGCTTGAGGCTGATTAAATTAGACCGGTTGTTGGGTTTCAGGGGGAGATAGAGCTGTGTATCATCTGCATAGCAGTGGAAAGAAATGCCATGCCTTTGAATGACTTGGCCGAGGGGGAGTATGTAGAGAGAGAAGAGAATGGGGCCTAGGATGGAGCCTTGTGGAACCCTGCAGAAAAGGCTAGCTGGGGAAGAGCAAGGCCTATGTTGGTAGAGAAACTCCTGTTTTTTAGGTAGGAAACGAACCAGCTCAGGGATGAAATTTTGGTGTAGATAAGGCATTAGTTGGTCTAGAATTACCTTATCAAGGACTTTTGAGAGGAAAGGCAGTTTGGAAATAGGTCTGTAGGTGGGGTGTAGGTTAGGTTTTTTCAGGAAGGGCTGGACCACCGCGTGCTTGAAACAGGTTGGAACAGTGCCAGTGGCCAGAGAACTGTTGATGGTAGAGAGGATATTGGGACTGGCTATTGCAATAACATCCTTCAGAAGGGCAGTGGGAACAACTTCAAGGGGGCAGGTTGAATAGTGGAGACAAGCTTTACAAGAGAGGATAGAGTAACGGGTTGGAAACTGTCTCATTTAGAAGAACAGACCAATGAGACAGCTGGGTCACGGGTGGGAGGGGAAATATTTGTTTTAATGTTCTCAACTTTACTGGTGAAAAAAGTAGAGAATTCTTCGCACTTGGCAGGGGACCCAGCTAAGCTGGTACTGGGGGCGGGACATATGACAGAGATAATAGTACTAAATAGGACCTTGGAATTTTGAGCGTTTTTGGAAATAAGGTCGGAAAAGTATTGTGTTCTCGCAGACTTTACTGCTTCCTGGTATTTGAGAAGATTGTTTCTCAGAAATTCGAAGGAAATTTGAAGCTGATCACATTTATACTTCCGTTCTGATTTTCTGCACTCTCTTCTTAGGGCTCTGGTGGTGTCATTGAGCCAGGGCCAGCCTTTAGGCTTAGGCTTTTTCATTTTAAGAGGAGCAACAGAATCCAGGATGGAGGAGCAAGTGGTATTGAATAAAGAAATGAGGTCATCAGTGCTGAGATGGAGGGGAGAAGCCTCGATGTTGCAGATGTCGGGAGCAGCTATGAGAGCCTCAGAGAACTTACTGGCAATCAATGAGTTTATGTGGCGGGACTAGCTAACAGGGAGATGGGATTTTGAGGGAGAGAAAGGCAGAGATGCATCAAATATAATTGCACTATGATCTGACAGCATCATTTCTATATTACAAATTGGGAGACCGGACGATAGCACTAGGTCCAGTGTATGGCCAAGCTTGTGAGTGGGTCCAGTGGTAAGTAGAGTCAGATTGAAGGACTCAACCTGGTGCATAAATTCACTCATCAGAGGCTTAGTAGGACAGCTGACATGAATGTTAAAATCACCAAGAATCAAGACTCAGACAAATTTGGTCAAAAGGCTAGAGATAAGATCAGCAAATTGGGTGATAAAGTCGTTATGCATTTTTCGTGGGTGATACACAAGAACAATTAAGAGGGGATGGACTAGAACAACTATAATTAGTTGCACTTCGAAACTGGAGAAATTATCAGCTTTCTAGAGGCGGCAGTTGAAACGTTTCTTAAACACAGCGGCTAGGCCCCTACCGCGACCGGAGAGCCTAGGCGAGCTGTAAAAGTTACAGTTACCAGGACAGAGTTCCACGAGTGGAGCAAGCTCATCAGGATTAAGCCAGGTTTCTGTGACCAGTAAAATGTCCAATCCACGGCGGTGAAGAAGTCATGGAGAAAAGTAAGATTAAACGAGAACTTACGAGTTTGAAGTTTGATCTTTATTTTATGAGGAGTTACGTTGGTGATTACATGAAGAAGCCCTGCCCGTGTGCATGCGTGTCAATCTTCAAAGCAGTGGTATGAAATCACAGGTAACAGTAATTGAAGTAACATAGTAAGATCAGAAACTTGAGAACTACCAGATGACCTTTGTGAGAGAGGGTTGAGAGTGGAGGGCACGTAATCACCAACGTAACTCCACATAAAATAAAGATCAAACTTCAAACTGGTAAGTTCTCGTTTAATCTTACTATTTTACTTCGGAGTCACATGAGTGATTCCGTAAAGAGTTCAAAGCTCTGTGATTTCATGCCGTAGATACAAATCCCGGCGTCTCACTGCATCGATTGACTCAGGATGAGTGAATAATCAACAATGCATTATACATGACATTGATTTAAACATATTAATGGTTTACGTTAATAAAGAAAATCAATAGCAACCCCTCTATTTCAGGGGAGGCTAAAGTGGACGCAGAACAGAATGGGCAAATAGCCCCGGGTCGGCAATCGGCCTATGGTAAAAATAATTTTGAAAATCAATTCATTTGACCATCCTGTAGCCGCGAGGATATGGTCGATGGGAACGTCCATTGCCCTGGCCGCTGACGTCGATGCCGCCCTAGTGGAATGAGATGTAAAATTGTCAGTGTTAATACCTGCATAAACCAGAACCTGCTTCAGCCACCTTGAAATAGTCTGAACTGACTTTTTCTTGTGTGGTTGTTTGTGGCTAATAAAGAATGCTGATTCCACACCTCTTAGGATTCTGGTGGCCTTGATATAATATAGCAAGCATGGCCTCACACATAGACGTGAGTCCGTGGGGTATGCCGAAATATGATCTTAAACCCTGTCACCCCTGGTCTGCTTTGCTTGTGTAGACCAGAAATGTAAAACGTAATGGCATCTGCAGCCACTTCCATCCTATCTAGCCACAGCTTTTGCAATGTCTGCACTCGTTGTGCTGATATTGGTGTCATGACTAAGGAAGTAGCTGGCCCCTGGTGAAGTATTGTTAACACAATGTCAATATCCCATACTGCCTATACTTGTACTGGGAGAACTTGTGTTAAAGATATTGTTTACAAACTCGATATCCAGGGTTGAAACCCGACAGAGTGGGTCCTGTTTGCTGCAGCTAGTATGATGGGAAGGCACGTTTGGCACAGTTAATGGCCCTAAACTCAATTATTGTCAGAAGACTATTTAAGAATGAACTGGAAGACGTCAATAATGTGTACCGTATTAAATGTAACATTAACATTAAACAAAACCGCTTCCCACCTCCTGAATAGGAAATGTACTGCTTTTTTGGTGCTATCGCTGCCCTCTGCAGTGAGCACATACATGGAATGATGTGACAACCTGAGCACGTCTATTCAGAATCTGCAAGTCAATAAATTGATTTTATCATCCAGAGGCTGGTTTCCTGAACCACAGTTTGAACCAGCAAAGTTTTCGTTTTTTAGAATAACCGTATATGTTTGTATTATTATGCCTGACGGAAGCGGGAATCATGGCTGCATAGCCAGTCAGACAGTACGAAAACTAAAGCGAGATCTTGCTGGCTTTATTTCAAGACCCGACTGATGAGGCAAAATGGAGGAAGACATAAAAGAACATTCCTCCTTCCTGTAGCGAGAATGCATCTCTCAACACTGTTATGCAACATATTTTTGCAATCAGTGAATAAGCATGAAACCAACATGTCGATATTCGGTGTTTCATTGAACCATACTTTCATAAATACTTTGTGATCCAACACCTATTCTGTGTTGTCATTGATCTGAACTTGATGATACACCAGTGGCAAAGGAGATTAGGTAAATTATTACAGGATACTTTTACTTGATTGCCATGTGACTAACATATGCCACCACCATAGTGTATCAACTTGAAGTTGAGCATGTAGATTATGTATATTCGCTCAATAGCCCTTTACCCATGGGATGCATCTAGTGTCTATAGCTAGTTGATACCAATAACTGAAGAATTGGCAACTCATGCAAATCTCCTCCACCTCCAAACTAGAGATGACATTTGCAATTTTCCACCTTAGAACCCTTAGCATCAGTTTATAAAATTATTGAAATTCGACTGACCAAACTACTGGAGCAATGCTGAATTCTGTTTGTTCATCATTATGACTTAGGTAGCTTCAGCTGGTCATAGCATAAGCCTGTTAACAATGACCTACATGTCCTATGAGAGGTTGCTACTGTGCAAGATGTCAGTTCTCGACTTGCACAGCTGAATCACAGCTACTATATTGCCAATTACTCTTGAAGAATAGAATTCAGCTTAATAACAGGTTTCCATTAACTCCAATCTCGTGCCACAAGGTGGAGTCATAGGCTAATTAATAGTTAAAGGTAAATCCCAATGACCAACAAGTCTATTTGGTAACAATTTAAAGTTAACTGGATGGATGAGCCCAATTTCTCAAATATAGTTTGAGGCTGAAACAGGTGATTTTAACAAAATACAGCATTAGAATATCATCTAGTCAAGACATTACAAGTGCTTTCAAACTCTGAGTCCAAACACCGATTTACTAATTAGCGAAATAACCTGGGGAAATAGCTTATCCCATTTTTACAATGTTTTACTGTTATTAGTACAGTTATCATTGCCTTTTGATAATTTCTAATGTCTCTTATGATCCCTGCATAGAATGGATCTTTGAGACCCTTATGAATCCGTTGTTAGTCAGTAAAGAAGTTTCCTATTTGGAAAATTCATATGTGAGTTAAACGACATTCTCCATTTTTCATAATGGACAGGCCACTCCTGCCATCATTCCATGGGTGCTTCGCACGATAACTCTGGCCCGATTTCTGAGCCTGTCTTGAAAACGACAATTCTGGCCCTAATTCCAAACTTGCTTGGAATCCTAGTATTGTGCAGTTTTACATGGTTAGATGCCTCTAAGCAGATGACAATGCCTTTATCCTTTGTGTGCTGTACAAACAAGTGTAAATATTACCAACTTGTGAGTGGTCCACTTAACCATTTTTCGGAAGTGCCACCCTTGTTAAGTAGCACTGGTAGGGTGCGTGGAACCTCTGCCCAGCTGTCATGCTGCCACCAGCTTCAGTGAACCGCTTACTGCCGATGAAGGCATGGGGTGCATTCTGAAATGATGAACCTTTGCCCGCCTTTGGTCTTGATTGGTCCGACAGCTTTTGCTTCGTCCGCAAGGTTTTTGCTGTTGAATAGACCTTACCTGAATAGAAGATTCGGCGGCTGGCTCTCATATCCCCCTGATAGCGCTGTTCACTGCCAGCACACATGTGGTCCAGTACGTTCCACGGACATCTTTAGAATCTGAAGTCAGTTACATCTGACCTTTCGCACTCCCCTCCTTAGAGAGGGCGATTCGTAGGCAGCCCTAAACAGGTGCTGCCACAGGATGGAACATTCTGTTGGGATGGCAAACTTTGTTGTCAGGAAATGATACCTCTGACACGTGCCCTTCATCCCTTGGGGTATGCTCCACGGCTATACCCTCAGACTCGGCATCAGAATTACACTGACCCGGCATGCTCTCCTCCTCAAAGAGGGAGACATTAAGCAGCCCTGTCCCAGGCGCTGCTGGCGCGGCCTCTTCTACAGGCCGGGACTGTCACACATTAAGCAGCCCTGTCCCAGGCACTGCTGGCGCGGCCTGTCCCATAGGCCCGCGCTATTACAGATCCGATGTCTGAGGTGACCTGACCCGGCATGGTGTCCTCAGCTCGGGGAATGCATGTCCACATTCAATTTTGGAGTGTGGAGATTCATTTCATAAAGGGTTAAAATGACAACAGAATCCATCCAAATACATACTTTTTTTCCCGGAAGGGAATCCTTGCAGCCCGACTCGTCCAAGTTCAATAGGGCTGATCGATGTATCGGTCCGCGACTCTGGCAGTGATACCGCCTTCCTGCTTGATTTGCCCTCCCCGGAAACCACAGCAGGCTGGAAAATCACGAACCCGACATCTGCCCACTATCCGCTATCGCGGTCGGAACCGGGGTCTCCCCACAGCCCATAGCCGGTTCACTCGCCGGAATTCGCCAATATCTAGCAGGATACCTCTGTGAAAAGAGGTTCCTACAAGAAATTCAAAAAACCTGGTAAGTAATACAAACTTACCTGAAGTTTTAAACTTACCGCCGGCAGGAGCGATGCCCTGCCAGTCCGGTGCTTCGCTATGCGAACGACGATATGATGCGCATGCGAACTGGTGGGGCTTCTTCACGGAATCACTCATGTGACTCCGAAGTAAAATGAAGGTTTTGTTTGATAATGATCTTGCGTTGATCAGGGCCACTTTAACAGGGACTGCAGATAATTTGTGGTCCGTTAGCGGCTCCCATGCCAGCGGGTGGAGGTTCAGGGAGACCACGCCACTGCGTTTCACAGATGGCCTGGCTGGGGGCCTGCAGGCCAACAGACCAGGGACCAGAATAATAGAACGGAGAGAGGCATACCTGAGCTCGAGGGACTGCCGATGGATGGAGCGGTAGGGCTTCCGTGTGTTAAATGTACTGCGGATGAAAGGCACGGGAGAATTATGCCTACCTAAGAGATCGATCTCTTAGATAAGCATAATTCTCCCGTGCCTTTACTATTTATATTTAATAATTACCATTTTATAATTTTATTCAGGATAGGCACTGCTTACCTTGCCGACCCTGACGGCACGTGCCTGTCTCTGGCGATCCCTGGCCAGGGTTTGACCCACTCCGCGATGGTAAAGTCCGCTCCACGCCTGCTGCTAGAAGCTCCGCAAACCGAGGCTTCGGGATGTTATAGGCAGCAGGCCAGCGGGGAGTGGGGAGCAAATGTTGAAGGTCCAACGTTTATTTCCGAGGTGGATCTTGGCCTCTGATCCTTGGCCACTTGGTACTGGTGTCCAAGCAAGTTTCCTGAAAATAGTTCCAATGGAGCGAGATGCCAGTTGACTCCGGAGATCTTATCTCAGAGATGAGCATGAAACATGTCTGGTTTCACCCCTTTGCCATTGGAGTGGTGACCTCAGCTCACCTCCCCTGAAGTTTTCAGTGTTCAAATCTTCAAATTGAGTGCTAATTTTACAAATTTTGCCGAGTTTGTAATATTGTATGGTACCACTTTAAGACCGCTTCCCGAGTTGCAATATTGTTTACTGTCTTCCTCTGTGGAAGAAAGACCAGTAAGAATGTTCTATGGTGCCATAAGCTTTTTGTTTATTTATTAAAGTGCCCAAATTGTTAGCTTGAATTAATAATTATTTCACATCATCTTGGCAAGATAAAGAGGTTGAGACAGTTTAGTCTGGGACTCTGCTTTATGTTCATCTTCAATGCATAAATAATCAACAAAATGCTGTGAATTTACTTCCTTGTGTTTGGTGCTGGGAAGAGTCAGCTTGAGTTGGTGCAACGCTGCCCCTTTGTGCTTGTCCCTAGTAGTAAACGTACAACACCTCCTCCAAAACAACATTTCAGCGGCAGGATTAATTGTGCTGGATAACTGAGGTGCATCACTGGTAGGGTCCTGGGAGGTCTGAAACCTTGTGTCAGTACCTTTTGGACAAGTCAGCCAAGCCTAGCTCTCTGGTGCTGTGCAGGATTTTGCCAAGTTTCTTTCCTTCCACCATTACCACTGGACGTGGCTCTTCTTTCTAAACTCTGCAGAGGATATCTGGGGGGGTAAAATTACCAGTGGACGGCAACCTCCGTCCATTGAGCGGCCATTTTGCTGACACCTTGGATTCAGCGGCGGTTTTTAATCTTTCCATTTCCGTCTAATCAGAGGCTAACAGATTCTTCTGCTTCAGTGGCAAGCTAAAGGTGCCGGGGACAGATCCCAATTGTGCACCTGAAACAAAGCTATATTTCCACCAACCTCCTCAAAAACCGGATGTGACCTTCAGTAATCATTCAAGCGTGCACCTATAACAAATCCCAGATTTGATTCGTCTTTCACCACAGGCCTCTCATTTGGTGCACAAACTCTGGCCAGTCAAAAGCCTTTCCCTGAAGAATTCCTCAGTTCATTGCAATGATTTTAAGGGGCTACAAACTTCAGCTTTTGTTTCGTTGGATAGAATAATGAGGGTTGAAGATGAAGGACCAAACGCAGCAGAGAGGGTTCAGAAATTCGAAAGCAGCTACGACCACATTTGGATTTTAAAACCCGAAACCTAAAGCACAAATTCAGTGAATGAGGAAGGTTTGAAATTCCTTCCTCGTGAGGTTGTTGAATCAAAATAGAAAGCATCAGTTTGCAGCAGTTAAAAATATTTTTGCACCTCGTAAAACAAAGATTGGCCTGCTACATCTTATACCGTCTGGCAGATTTTCATAAAATATCACTGCAGACATATAAAGGAAACTGCTGTCTCTGCTGTTCCATAAATAAACCTTCCATAAGTACGGTGCCCTGAAGCTGGGTGCTAAACTGTTAAAAAAAAATGTTGGCATCTTATGAAAGATATTGCCTATTCCCTGGATTTAAAGAGGCAGCATACACACATATTTTAATCAGTGCAATATAAAATGTGTTCAATTTGGTCTAGTGTTTCGTTGCTCAGAATGAGGTGTTCACTAAAATAGGTAGACCAAATGCAGACAGGATGATCACTCTGTTCAACCTCATAGGTGACATCGAGACACTTTGCACTTTAATTCACTGCCTGACTTGTCTTAGAACTTCCTGTTCTTAACCTCCATCACTGTTATAATGAAACTCTTCACAACCTCCTATCGGCACAGAACAGCCTTCAGGACTCAATAGTTTTGTATAATAATTTTTATTTTTGGTTTACTTCACATTCCTTTGATAAATTCAATTATTTTGTTTCTGCAGATCTGTATCTTTTAGACTTTTATAGCTCTTTTCTTTCGCTTTACAGTGTCTTTTCTTTTCTCACTTAATTGCTTCTCTTCTTCTTGCGTATGGCGTGCACAGCCTAAAGTTGTAGGACAACTTGTTCTATTTGATCTTGCTTGATTGTGCACGCCTGGTTGATCGCATTCGTGGAAACAGGGCGGACCACGTGAAGGTTGCAATCTCCCACCCTCTTAATTACTTCTGTTCTGGCCCCTTGGAAAAGCCATCCCTTTGATTCCCCCCAACCACCTCCTCCGAATCTAAAAATGTGCTGATCAAATTGTCAAATCTTGTCTTTTTCTGTAGCTACTGCTTGACTAGTTGTGTATTTTTGGCAATTTTTGTTTTTATTGAAGATTTTCACTGCAACGTTTTAAGGAAGAGTACGAATGCATCTTCCAAAATGCCAAGGTAGCTTTAAACAGAAAAACTGGCACTACTTCTGAATTTCTATCACTTTAAATGAATGAGGTAAGGCTAGTCGCAATCTAATAATTAAGAGGATTTCTTGCAAGATTTCACTATTCCATTTTTCATTATGCATGATGACTGCGGGTAAACTTTTTAAAATTACTAAAACACGCATTAATGATTCAGTCAAGCAGTCTTTCGAAAATTGATATAACACAACGACATTCCAAAGTATGTAACCCAGTCCCCTGACAACCGTTTAACTCTGTTCAGAAATTTTGTGTGTTTGCTCTGCCACACTGCAATTATAACATAGAACAAAGAAAACATCATATCCTTATTGCTTACGCTGTGGCATTGCTACCAGCAATCATGATCGCATTTGAGAAAAAAATATCACTGTGGCGCAGCGGTAGAGTTGCTGCCTTACAGCGAATGCAGCGCCGGAGACCCGGGTTCGATTCTGACTACGGGTGCTGTCTGTATGGAGTTTGTACGTTCTCGCCATGACCTGCGTGGGTTTTCTCTGAGATCTTAGGTTTCCTCCCACACTCCAAAGACGTACAGTTTGTAGATTAATTGGCTTGGTAAATGTAAAAATTGTCCCTAGAGGGTGTAGGATGGTGTTAATGTGCGGTGATCGCTGGTCGGTACGGACCCGGTGGGCCGACGGGCCTGTTTCAGTGCTGCATCTCTAAACTAAACTAAACTAAACGTGCTAACGATTCACAGGTTCATTACTATTTCCCCCCAAAAGTTGGAATTTGTAAAATAGGATGTATTCTGCATTGTTTACCCATTCTTGCACCCTTTTTTGATTAGTCTGGGTGTCAGGGGTTATGGGGATAAGGCAAGAAAATGGGGTTGAGAGGGCAAGATAGATGATTGAATGGCGGAGCAGACTTGATGGGCCGAATGGCCTAATTCTGCTCCTAGAATTTATGAGCATGAGATTATATTAATGATAAAAAAAAAACATTCTCCACAAAATAAGCTTATTGCAAGGCAGTAGTATGTTTTAAAAAAAAAATGTTTTGCATGCTTTATTTTGAAATAATGTGTTACATTTCTATTTTCCCAGAAGAGTGCAACTACATTTAGCAAGAATGTATTTGGTTGGAGATAGGAATATTCCAACTGTTATGTTGACATGTTTCAAGTCAAGTCAAGTGAGTTTATTGTCATGTGTCCCTGGTAGGACAATGAAATTCTTGCTTTGCTTGAGCACAACAGAACATAGTAGGCATTTACTACAAGGCATTCTATAAATATATACACAATGGTCAATATACTGATAAAGTGCAAATAACAGTATTGGTTAGTAAAGTTCAGTGTTATGTCCGAGCCAGGTTTAATAGCCTGATGGCTGTGGGGAAGTAGCTGTTCCTGAACCTGGTCGTTGCAGTCTTCAGGCTCCTGTACCTTCTACTTGAAGGTAGTAGGGAGATGAGTGTGTGGCCAGGATGGTGTGGGTCCTTGATGATGCTGCCAGCCTTTTTGAGGCAGCGACTGTGGTAGATCCCCTCGATGGAAGGGAGGTCAGAGCCGATGTTGGACTGGGCAGTGTTTACTACTTTTTGTAGTCTTTTCCTCTCCAGGGCGCTCAAGATGCCGAACCAAGCCACGATGCAACCGGTCAGCATGCTCTCTACTGTGCACCTGTAGAAGTTAGAGAGAGTCCTCCTTGACAAACCGACTCTCCGTAATCTTCTCAGGAAGTAGAGGCGCTGATGTGCTTTCTTAATAATGGCATCATTGTTCTCGGACCAGGAAAGATCTTCAGAGATGTGCACGCCCAGGAATTTGAAGCTCTTGACCTTTTCAACCATCGACCCGTTGATATAAACGGGACTGTGGGTCCCCATCCTACTCCTTCCAAAGTCCACAATCAGTTCCTTGGTTTTGCTGGTGTTGAGGGCCAGGTTGTTGTGCTGGCACCATATAGACAGTTGCTCGATCTCTCTTCTATACTCTGACTCATCCCCATCAGTGATACGTCCCACAACAGTGGTGTCGTCAGCGAACTTGATGATGGAGTTCGCACTATGTCCGGCTACGCAGTCATGAGTATAGAGTGAGTACAGCAGGGGACTGAGCACGCAGCCTTGAGGTGCTCCCGTGCTGATTGTTATCGAGTCTGACACATTTCCACCAATACGAACAGACTGTGGTCTGAGAGTGAGGAAGTCGAGGATCCAATTGCAGAGGGATGCGCAGAGACCCAGTTCTGCAAGTTTGGTAACCAGCTTGGAGGGGATGATTGTGTTAAATGCCGAGCTGTCATCGATGAATAACAGCCTGACATATGAGTTTTTGTTGTCCAAGTGGTCCAGAGCGGAGTGGAGGGCCAGCGAGATCGCATCCACCGTTGATCTGTTGTGGCGGTAAGCGAACTGCAGTGGGTCCAGGTTTT
The DNA here is from genome assembly GCA_038087875.1 of Malacoraja senta. NCBI lineage: Eukaryota > Metazoa > Chordata > Chondrichthyes > Rajiformes > Rajidae > Malacoraja > Malacoraja senta. The sequence continues at coordinate 102,254,118 of CM075977.1, forward strand.
TGTCGAGGTAGGAGTTGATCTGCCTCATGATCAACCTCTCAAAGCACTTCATCACCACAGGCGTTAGTGCCACAGGTCGATAGTCATTGAGGCACGTTACCTTACTCTTCTTAGGCACTGGTATAATTGATGCCCTTTTGAAGCAGGTGGGGACCTCAGACCTCAGAAGTGAGAGGTTGAAAATGTCTGTAAAAACTCCAGCCAGTTGGTCCGCACAGGTTTTTAGAACGCGACCAGGTTTTGTTCATATTCAAAATACCTGAGGATACAACATTTTTTAATACAACATGAGTGATATGTGACAGTTCACAGTACAGGTAGGAAAACATTTCAACCTATGACAATGATATTCAATTTTGTAAAATGAATTCTACTCTAAACTTCACCAGTCATTGTACTGTAGAACTATGGACAACGAAATGAATGGATATCAATTATATTCATGGCTGCAAGCACTAGCAAATGAATAAGAATGTATAGCTGATTTTTGGTGGATATAGAATGCAAAGTTACCTGATGTTCTATTTTTTAAGACGTGAAAACATTGTGCACTTTTAATAATATTACATGATTTATGATTTTTATGGATTAGTCTGAAAGTTCACTTCTCCATTGACAGATGCATTTTTCTCTATTTTATAATATTGCTAACAGAAATGAGTCGCATCATACTTTAGACAGTTACCAGCAACGGAAGAGGTTGTTCTCTCTGTGCTATTTCTCCAAAATCATAAAATAATTTTACAAAATATGAAAATCTTTGGTGATATTGGAATATTCTCTGGTCCATAGCTCTTTTCTCGCTAGTCTCTTTAGAGCATTCTATTGAGAATAATTCAGAGATGATGGCCAATAAATTCCTTTTTTATTTCCTCATATGCGTGGAGCAGCAAAAGTGTTTAACAAAATATTAAACAATGCAAGTGTGCAACAATGACATCTCTCTGGTTGAGCAGACACGAATTAAAGTTGCTCTGGCAGTGGGAACAAGTGCATCACACATCTACTTGATTAGAATGGGGGTGCACAGTGGCACAGCGGTAGAGTTGCTGCCCTACAGCGCCAGAACCCGGGTTCGATCCTGATTGCAGGTGCTGTCTGTCTGTGCTGTCTGATGCCCCTGACCCACGGTACGAGTTCATTCCAAGAGCTCTCCCGAGTTTGCCCTGATTCGAACTCGGAGATTTACGGTAATGGCCGCTCGTCAGTACTCGGGTCTCTCGTGGACATTTTTCAACACGTTGACAAATCTTCACGAGTCTTCCGGAGCCTGCCGTTAGCGAGTATTCCCGAGTACCAGCCGTTAGCGTTACGAGCAGCTAAGAGACGTCCCCGAGCTCCAACGTACCCGCTACGTTCATTCTCCGTGCTTACCACGAGTTTGATTTTTTTTTAAACTTTGGAGAGCTCTTGGAATGAACTCGTACCATGGGACAGGGCCATTAGTAGCATGCAGGTACAGCAGGTAGTGAAGAAAGCGAATGACATGTTGGCTTTCATAGCAAGAGGATCTGAGTATAGAAGCAAGGAGGTCCTACTGCAGTTGGACAGGGCCCTGGTGAGACTACACCTGAAGTATTGTGTGCAGTTTTGGTCTCTTAATTTAAGGAAGGATATTCTTGCTATTGAGGGAGTGCAGCGTAGGTTCACCAGGTTAATTCATGGGATGGCGACACCAAGTCTGTGCTGACCAGTGATCACCCCATACACTAGCACTATCCTACACACTAGGAACAATTAGCAATTTACAGAAGTCAATTAACCTACAAAACTGTACACCTTTGGAGTGTGGGAAGAAAGTGGAGCACACGCTCACATCAAGAACATACACACTCCATACATAGAAACATAGAAAATTCAACATGATCATGGCTGATCATCCAGAATCAGTACCCTGTTCCTACTTTCTCCCCATATCTCTTGATTCCGTTAGCTCTAAGAGCTAAATCTAACTCTCTCTTGAAAACATCCCGTGAATTGGCCACCACTGCCTTCTGTGGCAGAGACTTCCACAGATTCACAACTCTCTGGCTGAAAACGTTTTTCCTCATCTCAGTCCTAAATGGCCTACCCCTTATTCTTAGTCTGCCTGTCCCACTGAGTTACTCCAGCATTTTGTGTCGATCTTTGGTTTAAACCAGCATCTGCAGTTCCTTCCGACACATAGCCTGAACACCAGCTCTTTAAATAGCACGGTTTCAGGGATTATTTCTTCTGTGATTAAATAATGTTGATTGTCCGATTAACCCACGAGGCAGAAAATCACCCAGGGAGACCAAACATGGCCATTGCAATATCGTTGAAATCACTGGGATGAGACTCACACCAGCAATGTGCTCAGAGCGAATGAGAATTTCGATAGAGACTCAGGACTTGGATTTCTCATCAAGAAAACTGTCAATTGTCATAATTTTGCCTCACTCCTGATTAAACCTGTTTCCAATGGCTTAGTGCTCATGTTTTTTTCCCATTAACATGAACTTACAGGCTGGAAGCAACCACCCAGTTAACAGTTAACCGCCCTGGGTTTGTGCAAGGAATGCAAGTGCTTTTCATGACTATGTATTCCACCTTGTTCAAGCCACTGGAGACTCTTGCTGCAGACATGGTTTCCAGGGCATGTGTGAAGTCATGAAATTTGCACGTGGTGCAGAATTTGCAGTCTTAATCTTAAAATAAACTCTTTAAATATAATGTGATTAAAAAAAATGCTACTTGGACATTTGTTTCTACAGATGTAAGCTTAATAATTACTGTTTATTATTACAGACGTATATGTTTGACATCTGGATACTCTTACACATTCATATCTCTCCCTTGACTCTCAGTCTGAAGAAGGAATTTGACTCAAAACGTCACCCATTCCTTCTATCCAGAGATGCTGCCTGTCCTGCTGAGTTACTCCAGCATTTTGTGTCTACTCACCCTTAAGCTTCAGCCTTGCACCTGACTCTATTCCTTTTGAACTGAAGTTTAGAATCCATTGTCCACTTTCATCAAATTCAGGTTCTATTTAGCCATTCATTCCATATGTGTTTCATTTGGCTCTGTCTAAATTTTCTAGGACCGAGGTTAACGTGAAATAACTTTGAATGGCCTACAAAACATCCTAATGGGGGGAATAAATGAGTGGTAGCTTTGAAATATGTGACAAAATCTTTCTTGATTCGAGTTTTATAGGGGCAGGAGGTCAGAGGGACTCTTCCAGGCTTCACCAGAAATTCTTAGATTGCAATCTCTGACAGCTTCATACAAATCTACAAATGCACTGGAGCACAAATTGACCATTCAGGCCTTCAAGCCTGTTCTGATTTTAATAAGACCTTGACTGATCTGTTTGGGTGGACTTTGCATGTTCCTTCTGTGACCATGCATGCTTCCCTGGTTGCTCTGCCACCCTTGCTCTGCTCTGCTACCCTTTCACAACTCCAAGATATGCTGGATGGTTGGTGAATTGGCCTCTGGGGCGCCAGCAATGGCTGCCTCGCCAACAGTCTGTCTGTCCTTTTCCTTCTTTGTGTTTTAATTGTATGTGTTAAATGTATGTTTTTAGTGTTCTTTAGCTTGTTTTATGTGGGTGGTGGGGGGGGAGGAGTGGGGTTGGGGGAAACTTTTTCTAATCTCTTACCTCGACGGAGATGTAATTTTTTTGCCGTATCGTATCACCGTCTGCACTGCAGCCTAACATCGAGGAGTTGCCTGCCTTTGCTGGAGACCGACTGTTGAGAGCTCCAAGCGCGGGAGCCTGCGGACTTAATGGTCTCTTTTCAGAGACTGACTTCGGAGACTCCAAGCCGCGGGTGTTACGATCGCCCTGATGCGGGAGGTTCGACCGCCGGCTACATGCGGTAATATTGTATGCAATCAATCCTTGGCCTTGTGTGGTAATTCCATGATTTAATAGCATCTTTGTGTTGTGATCTACATCCACAATTCAGTTTCACTGAAATGATTGTAAACAAATTTCAGGTATGAAATTTAACCCACATATGCTGCAATACTGTACATTTAGCAGCTTCAATACAGGATGAATTTTCACTCCATAGCCTGGAAGATTCGATGTATGTGCCAGCTAGAAGCAGACTTTAAAAATCCCCTCTACCTTTTCATAATTATACCCAGTAAACCATATGGTATGTTTTGTGTTGCCTTCAAGCCTATCTTCAAGATCAAGAATGGAGACAGCACTTTGTGTCAAAGTTCTCTTTAATAGTTCCATCTAATAAAATGGCTTCTCCAGCTTCTACATCTGTGGAGAGAGAAAATGGATTAATCTGGTGACTATTTCAAGCGTTTTCCTTTCCCAGTTCTGAATTTCTGCATCTGCAGGTTTTTTTCTTCTCCATTTTCATATCAATGTATAGAGTGTCGTAAAGCCAAGAGAAAGAGCCCTTTGACTTGATCATCTGAGCTGAATTTGAACCAAGGGTCCAGAGGCGAAAGCACACTATGGGCAGAGATTAGAGCAAATGTCGAAACTACTGTGCATATAAGCTGCAGTTAAATTGGGGGCTCCTACGCTTGCCGACCTACCACATCAGTCAGGGCACGCCACGATTAATGCTATCAGCTCCAAGGAATGAGCACAAAAGTGCTATACATCTCTCTTGTAATGCTATTAGCAATGGCTTTTAAGCAGTAATAATTTAGAGGATACATCTGTTGTGATTAATGGAAGCTGGGACACACTTGGAAGCAAGGTAATTCTACGTATCTAGCCTAACCTTGAAGTCCATTAATCATAGATAATATTAACCAAATTCAGTATTGTTACTATGCAACACTTCAGACAATGTTATTTCAATGATGCAAAGCAACGGCATCATCTTCCTGATGAGATATGGCATGTTGTCCATTATCATTGCTTAATCGAATTTAAGGAAATTATCAGTGGCATCACATAATAGATTATAGTCTTGGTTAACCACATGCTTATTCCAGAACATTATGAAGTATACAAATCTTTCAGTTACCCTCTCTCAGTAAGTTTTCAAATAATCCTATGATGTATTACCTTAGGTAGCAAATGTAAATAAATCAAGAGGCATTTTTGTTTCACTGCTAAATCATGTATACATATTGTGGATAAGCAGATATTTTCTTAAGAGACTTTAATGGTTACAGGGTAATTAACATATTGCTCCTAATCCAAGTTCCCATGTAATGTGGATGAATTATTACGATTTTCACAATATCCTCCTTCAATTCACCTTGAACTATTTAAGGATGATTATCAGCTCAGCTTCTTCCGCCTACACATGCACATGCATTCCATCGGTTAGATGAGTTGAGGAATCATGTGTCATTAGCTTTCTTTATATTATTAATCAAAGCATGAGGTTAAAAAAAAAAGTTTCATGATCTAAAGTTAAAGTGCACTAATAGGACACATTACCACGGAAAAATTATTTATAGAGTCACAGCGTCATAGAGTGATAGAGTGTAGAAACAGGCCCTTTGGCCCAACGTCCACACCAGCCAACATGTCCCAGCTACACTAGTCCCACCTGCCTGCTCTTGGTCCATATCCCTCCAAATCTGTCCTATCCATGTACCTGTCTAACTGTTTCTTAAATGTTGGGATAGTCAGTGTTATGCATAACTTTGGCATTTTCTCCCCTTAATTCGTTTATTTGATTCACTGCCAGTGCCTCAAGAGATGGAAAATAACTATGGTGGCATCTTGGCTGGATCTGTCTTAGTCATCTGCATACTATCCTCATCCTGCAACATATCCAGATTACTTCACCACTTGAACTGCGCAGTGAGAAAGAATAAAGGAACTGATGAAGAATAGATAGGACTCAGAAATGTTAACCCTTGGAGAATTGTACCCCAGGTGTTCTTGAAGATAAAGACATGGATGACTTCGGGGGAAAAATGGGCAAGTACTATTCGGACTCTCCGCATTGTGCACTTCTACCTTATTCTTATTCAGGTTTAGCAACACCCACACAAACATCACATATAAAAAATGTTTTTGCAAATCAATTGAATGCGTAGACGTATCTTGGAATCTGAATAATAACTTTTATTCCTAATCAGTTCCAGCCAACCTGACCACTGATAGCAAAGACCAAGAAAGTAGCCCAGGTGATTCTATTTTTCCAAAGTCTTCAGATTCAGGAAGTGGCACTCTTTGCTGAGGTGAGGAGATGCAAGAAGGGTCAGGAGAACTTGCAGAAGTTTACTGGTTGGCATCAGCCACTCCTGTGCTTTGAGATATACACCAATGTAATTCTGCCCTGTTCCCGTTGTCGTCCAGTGAGAAGATTTATGAAGCGTGCTGACTGGTTCATTAGTCATCTGCTTAATACCTCGATGAGTAGCTGGTTGACTGGTTTTATCCCTATATTAATAATAATAATAATAGATTTTATTTATATAGCGCTTTTCAGGACTCAAAGTCGCTTTACAATTGAGTGTCAGGAATAAACAAAACAAAATAGAGCAGTAAGACAGAGGGGAGGGGAACATGGGACTAAGGGTATGCAGACGTGAAGAGATGGGTCTTGAGGCGGGACTGGAAGATGGTGAGGGACTCAGAATTTTGGACCGGTTGTGGGAGGGAATTCCAGAGCCTGGGAGCTGCCCTGGAGAAGGCTCTGCCTCCAAAAGTGCAGAGGTTTGATTTCGGAGTGGAGAGGAGACCAGCTGATGTGGATCTGAGGGACCGTGAGGGTTGGTAGGGGGAGAGGAGGTCAATGAGATAAGGGGGGGGGGGCAGGTTGTTGAGGGCTTTGTAGGTGAGGACCAGGATTTTGTAGGTGATCCGGTGGGAAATGGGAAGTCAGTGAAGTTCTTTGTGAACTGGGGTGATGTGGTGCCAGGATTTGGTGTGGGTAATGAGTCGAGCGGCTGCATTTTGGACCAGTTGGAGTCGTTTGATGCTGCTGGAATTGATTCCAAAAAGAAGAGAGTTACAGTAGTCCAGTCGGGAGGAGATGAAGGCATGGATGAGTCTTTCAGCAGCGGGGGGTGTGAGAGAGGATCTGATTTTTGCAATGTTGCGGAGGTGAAAAAATGATGTTTTGATAACATGGCTGATGTGAGGCTCAAGGGAGAGGGTTGAGTCAAGGATCACGCCAAGGTTGCCTGCCTGAGGAGATGGGGAGACAGTGGTGCCGTCGATAGTGAGAGTGGGGTTGTTAGTCAAAAGGCAGCAAAGATGTATTGGTGACGAGACTGCCACTTGGAGCATTGTATCTGTGCTGCAGAATGAACACCACAGCTCTGCATGCAACTGGTTTATGGCTGACCTCAAATCTGCAGAAGCACTTGTTTTCAGATATTGCCTGGGTAAGTAGATATACTTGAAGGTGGTACAATGATAAGAGCATTTAACCTTGCACCAGTGCCTACTTATCTCCCTGACATGCCCTTCGTCACCTTGTATTACTTCAATTCCTTGAATTATTGCATTTGGAGAGCTTTGAAATCAATCACTTATTGATTTTAATGAGTTAGCATTTGCTGTGGCTGACAATTTATAGACGGTCTCATTTCCCGAACCCTTGTGAAAGTGGGTTTGGAAGAGTCTTTTGCCGTGTTATCTCTTTCAGAACTTTTACTGCTTAAATTTTGTAAGTGCACAAAATGCAGTCTGCGTTAGGGGATACCTTTAAAGTGTAAACATAAATATTGGCTGTGATACAAACAAAAATTACAAATAGAAAATAGAAAAAGTAACAAGATGTCTTAATTGCCTTCCTCCTCAAACAAAAAATGATTCTGGAAACCTGAAAAATGCAGCACACCAACCAGCACCTCACCCCCTCCAAATCATTTACTCCATTGAAAGATCCAGGTAACTTTTCTGCATTTATGAGAAGATTAGATGAGTGCCAGGAATTGGACAGCAACAAGAAGGTTGTTTAGTTTAGAGATATAGCGCGGAAACAGGCCCTTCGGCCCACTGGGTCCGCGCCGACCAGCGATCCCTGCACATTAACACTATCCTACACCCACTAGGGATAATTTTTTGTAAAAATTTTACCAATCCAAGTAACCTGCACATGTTTGTAATGTGGGAGGAAACCGAAGATCTCAGAGAAAACCCATACAGGTCACGGGGAGAACACACAAACTCCGTACAGACAGCACCCGTAGTCGGGATCGAACTCATTTCTCCTGTGCTGCATTCGATGGAAGGCAGCAACTCTACCACTGTGCCACCATGACTTCCCAAGTTATGGGCACCCAAATTAATACTCACTCACAAAGCCCCAAAGTAAACTCTGTCCTTGACACCAGAGTAAGAATGGGTCTTGGATCTTACTATCAACAAACAAATGAACTGCTATGAGAAGATATTGGAAGCTTGCCAGAGAAGAGGATTTGAAGAGCCTATTGCTTATCAGAATCAGAATCAGAATCACACTTTATAGACATAGACATAGAAATTAGGTGCAGGAGTAGGCCATTTGGCCCTTCGAGCCTGCACCGCCATTCAATATGATCATGGCTGATCATCCAACTCAGTATCCCGTACCTGCCTTCTCTCCATACCCTCTGATCCCTTTAGCCACAAGGGCCACATCTAACTCCCTCTTAAATATAGCCAATGAACTGGCCTCGACTACCCTCTGTGGCAGAGAGTTCCAGAGATTCACCACTCTCTGTGTGAAAAAAGTTCTTCTCATCTCGGTTTTAAAGGATTTCCCCCTTATCCTTAAGCTGTGACCCCTTGTCCTGGACTTCCCCAACATCGGGAGCAATCTTCCTGCATCTAGCCTGTCCAACCCCTTAAGAATTTTGTAAGTTTCTATAAGATCCCCTCTCAATCTCCTAAATTCTAGAGAGTATAAACCAAGTCTATCCAGTTTTTCTTCATAAGACAGTCCTGACATCCCAGGAATCAGTCTGGTGAACCTTCTCTGCACTCCCTCTACGGCAATAATGTCCTTCCTCAGATTTGGAGACCAAAACTGTACGCAATACTCCAGGTGTGGTCTCACCAAGACCCTGTACAACTGCAGTAGAACCTCCCTGCTCCTATACTCAAATCCTTTTGCTATGAAAGCTAACATACCATTCGCTTTCTTCACTGCCTGCTGCACCTGCATGCCTACTTTCAATGACTGGTGTACCATGACACCCAGGTCTCGCTGCATCTCCCCTTTTCCTAGTCGGCCACCATTTAGATAATAGTCTGCTTTCCTGTTTTTGCCACCAAAATGGATAACCTCACATTTATCCACATTATACTGCATCTGCCAAACATTTGCCCACTCACCCAGCCTATCCAAGTCACCTTGCAGTCTCCTAGCATCCTCCTCACAGCCAACACTGCCTCCCAGCTTAGTGTCATCTGCAAACTTGGAGATATTGCCTTCAATTCCCTCATCCAGATTATTAATATATATTGTAAATAGCTGAGGTCCCAGCACTGAGCCTTGCGGTACCCCACTAGTCACTGCCTGCCATTGTGAAAAGGACCCGTTTACTCCTACTCTTTGCTTCCTGTTTGCCAGCCAGTTCCCTATCCACATCAACACTGAACCCCCAATGCCATGTGCTTTAAGTTTGTATACTAATCTCTTATGTGGGACCTTGTCGAAAGCCTTCTGGAAGTCCAGATACACCACATCCACTGGTTCTCCCCTATCCACGCTACTAGTTACATCCTCGAAAAATTCTATAAGATTCGTCAGACATGATTTACCTTTCGTAAATCCATGCTGACTTTGTCCAATGATTTCACCACTTTCCAAATGTGCTGCTATCCCATCTTTAATAAGTGACTCTAGCAGTTTCCCCACTACCGATGTTAGACTAACTGGTCTGTAATTCCCCATTTTCTCTCTCCCTCCCTTCTTGAAAAGTGGGGTTACGTTTGCTACCCGCCAATCCTCAGAAACTACTCCAGAATCTATAGAGTTTTGAAAGATTATTACTAATGCATCCACTATTTCTGGAGCTACTTCCTTAAGTACTCTGGGATGCAGCCTATCTGGCCCTGGGGATTTATCGGCCTTTAATCCATTCAATTTACCCAACACCACTTCCCGACTAACCTGGATTTCACTCAATTCCTCCAACTCCTTTGACCCGCGGTCCCCTGCTATTTCCGGCAGATTATTTATGTCTTCCTAAGTGAAGACGGAACCAAAGTAGTTATTCAATTGGTCCGCCATATCCTTGTTCCCCATGATCAACTCACCTGTTTCTGACTGCAAGGGACCTACATTTGTTTTAACTAATCTCTTTCTTTTCACATATCTATAAAAACTTTTGCAGTCAGTTTTTATGTTCCCTGCCAGTTTTCTTTCATAATCTATTTTTCCTCTCCTAATTAAGCCTTTGTCCTCCTCTGCTTGTCTCTGAATTTCTCCCAGTTCTCCGGTATGCTGCTTTTTCTGGCTAATTTGTACGCATCATCCTTCGCTTTGATACCATCCCTGATTTCCCTTGTTATCCATGGATGCACTACCTTCCCTGATTTATTCTTTTGCCAAACTGGGATGAACAATTTTTGTAGTTCATCCATGCAGTCTTTAAATGTCTTCCATTGCATATCCACCGTCAACCCTTTTAGAATTAATTGCCAGTCAATCTTGGCCAATTCACGTCTCATACCCTCAAAGTTACCTTTCTTTAAGTTCAGAACCATTGTTTCTGAATTACCAATGTCACTCTCCATCCTAATGAAGAACTCAACCATATTATGGTCACTCTTGCCCAAGGGGGCACGTACAACAAGACTGCTAACTAACCCTTCCTCATTACTCAATACCCAGTCTAAAATAGCCTGCTCTCTCGTTGGTTCCTCTACATGTTGATTTAGATAACTATCCCGCATACATTCCAAGAAATCCTCTTCCTCAGCACCCCTGCCAATTTGATTCACCCAATCTATATGTAGATTAAAGTCACCCATTATAACTGTTTTGCCTTTGTCGCACGCATTTCTAATTTCCTGTTTGATACCATCTCCAACTTCACTACTACTGTTAGGTGGCCTGTACACAACACCCACCAGCGTTTTCTGCCCCTTAGTGTTTCGCAGTTCTACCCATACCGATTCCACATCCTCGGAACTAATGTCTTTCCTTTCCATTGCGTTAATCTCCTCTCTAATCAGCAACGCTACCCCACCTCCTTTTCCTTTCTCTCTAGCCCTCCTGAATATTGAATATCCCTGGATGTTCAGCTCCCAGCCTTGGTCACCCTGGAGCCATGTCTCCGTGATCCCAACCATATCATAGTCATTAATAGCTATCTGCACATTCAACTCATCCACCTTATTACGAATTCTCCTTGCATTGAGACACAAAGCCTTCAGGCTTGTTTTTACAACACTCTTACCCCTTATACAATTATGTTGAAAAGTTGCCCTTTTTGATGTTTGCCCTGGTTTTGTCTGCCTGCCACTTTTACTTTTCACCTTGCTACCTATTGCTTCTACCCTCATTTTCCACCCCTCTGTCTCTACGCTCACACATTTAAGAAACCCTTTCCCTTTAACTCCATCCTCCACTATCCCATTCGACACCCCACCCCCCTTATTCAGTTGAAAACCACCCGTGTAGCAGTGGCAAACCTGCCTGCCAGAATGCTGGTCCCACACCTGTTAAGATGCAATCCGTCCCTTTTGTACAGTTCCCCCTTACCCCAAAACAGATCCCAGTGATCTAAGAATCTAAATCCCTGCCCCGTGCACCAGTTCCTCAGCCACATGTTCAGGTCCCGTATCTCCCTGTTCCTGCTCTCGCCAGCACGAGGAACTGGAAGCAAACCAGAGATAATAACCCTGGAGGTCCTGCTTTTCAGCATTTTTCCGAGCTCTCTAAAGTCACGCTGCAGAATATTCATCCCCTTCTTTCCGACATCGTTTGTGCCGACATGCACTACCACTTCCGGATGTTCACCTTCGCCCTTGAGGATTTTCTGCACTCTGTCCGTGACATCCTGGATCCTGGCACCAGGAAGGCAGCACACCATCCTCGCATCCAGTCTGTTGCCGCAGAAACCCCTGTCCGTACCTCTCACAATGGAGTCTCCCACTACAATGGTGTTGCCTGCCTTAGGCCTTTTTGGTTTTGGCTCAACAGCCCTATTCGGGTCGCAAGCCAGTCCGCCGCTCAGTGTAAACACGTCTTCTGTCCCAACAGCTTCTAAGCGGGTGAACCTGTTCACAAGAGGTACAACACCCGGGGACGTTGGCATTCCATGCTTCCCTCCCTTTCTCACCGTCTCCCACCTTCTCTCTTCCAGTACCTTAGGTGTAACAATCATACTGTAGGACTTGTCGAGGAACGACTCCGTTTCTCGGACGAACCGGAGGTCATCCACTTGCTTCTCCAGTTCCCCAACACGGCCCTTCAGGAGCTCTACCTGGATGCACTTCTCGCATTTGTAGCAGCCAGAGGCACCAGCGGTGTCCTTGACCTCCCACATACCGCAAGCATCGCACTGAATCAGCTTGCCTGACATCTCCTTCTTTCGTCTCTACCTCTCAAGCGTATTGCGTGGTCTCCTCTCCTCAGCCGAAGACTCTCGAGCCAAAGACTCACACTTTACTCACAGGGCACTTCCCTCACATGGCCGCTCACTCACTGCTGCTCGCTAAGAGCCGTCTTGCTTAAATTGACGGATAAATTGCCTGATTTACCAATTTACAAACCAAATTCCTCAGTTTTCAACTGTTTTCCCGGCACTGACTCACTTCTCTCCTCCTACTCGGGCTAGAGCCAATCAGTCGTATCTCTTGCTAATCTCCTGCTGCTGTTGCTCCCAAATCTACAGCAGTTCTGAGTAAAGTCTGCCTGTGCTTGGCTTCTACTTTTCAACTGTTTTCCCGGCACTGACTCACTTCTCTCCTCCCACTCCTATTCGCCAAGTATGTTTGTAACATACGAGGAATTTCATTGGCCAGGTCAGTCATACAATTAAAAGTAACAGATCACTTCAAAAACACATTTTAACATAAACATCCACCACAGTGACTCCTACACATTCCTCACTGTGATGGAAGGCGAAATAAAGTTTGTCCTTTCCCTTAGTTCTTCCTTGGTCGTGGGCTTCGAGCCCCCATTAACGGGATGATCTTGACTCCCGTAGCCGGCGGCCTTCGGGCCCTCCGCGTCGAGGTGATCAGCTCTCGCATCGGGGGGATGTCAGCTCCCCCGCGCTGGACGATCGAACCTCACGTCGGGGCTGGTTGAACCTTCCGCGACGTTGGAGCTCCCAACTCGGCCTCACCCTTGATGGTGATTCCGCGGTGGTCGTGGTGGGAGCGATCCCAGGCAAGGGATCAGCTCCGATGTTAAGTCCGCGCCCCGCGATAGGGCTCAAAGTCAGTCCGAGGAGGCTTCCAGCTCCATCGTTGGGAGGCCGCAGAGCTCGGAGAATGTGATCCGAAAAATGATCACATCTCCGGGAAGGTAAGAACCTGAAAAAAAGTTTCCCCCGATCCCCTCCCCCCTCCCCCCTCCCCCCACATAAAACAAACCGAAGAACATTAAAACAAAACTTTTAACAAACTAAAAAATAACAAAAATAGTGAAAAGATGAAAAGACTGCCAGCAGGGCAGCCACCGCCCCGGCGCCCCCTGGTGGTCTATATAGTCCCTTGTGTGAAATATTTGGAGGAATATGATTCAGGAGAAGCATTAGGAACTGGGAAAGGGAGTGGAATGGCAATCGGGAGTCATGACTATAAAAGGCTTTTGAATCCTTTGACAGCTAAGTGAAGGGGTGTGGTAAGCTCACATGAGGGATACTGGTGATGACGGGCTCAAGGCAGTTGGGGGTAATCATGAGAGGGATAGTGGTGTGAATCATAAAGGTCATAAAGTCATAAGGTCGTAAGTGATAGGAGCAGAATGAGGCCATTCGGCCCATCAAGTCTACTCCGCCATTCAATCATGGCTGATCTATCACTCCCCCCTAACCCCATTCCCCTGCCTTCTCCCCTTAACCCTTGACACCCGTACTAAGCAAGAATCTATCTATCTCTGCCTTAAAAATATCAATTGAATCCATTTCAATTGGCTTCCACAGCCCTTTGTGGCAAGGAATTCCACAGATTCACGACGAGAGAGAGGTATTGATGGAGTTTGGGAATTAGTATCAAAAAGGGTCTGGAGTGTCTCTTATATACAGTATCACCATCAAGAGAGGAGAACTAATGGCAGCAATGGAGCTTGGAGTTTGGTACTACTGGAGAGCAGTGATGTAGAGTATGGTACAACTGGAGATCAGACAGTATGATAGATACTGTGTCATACAATATGATACGACTGTATCAGACTATATGATAGTCATGCAGTCTGGCTCTATGACTCAGTCATAAGACTTACTGAATTTCTTCTGAAGGATGGTTTTGATATCACAGAGAAGGTGAGAAGTGAAGATGTACTTCGCTGCTGACTGATGTGATGTTTAGGAAACCACATGCAAAACATACACATGCAAAAAAAAATCATAAATTTTACACCAGAAGTCACAAACCAGGAATCAGCAGCAGGAATTATTTTCCTTTTCTCCCTTTGAATTCAAAAATAACATAACATCTCTGTGTTGTTCAGTTCCATTAATTGGAAAATACTTTTAGCAAGATACATATTTTACATATTTGAAGACATATTTGTTGAAGAATATTTGTATTTTAGTTAAAAGACAAGACACAGAATGCTGGAGTAACTCAGCGGGACCAGCAGCATCTCTGGAGAGAAGCAATGGGTGACGTTTCAGGTCGAGACCCTTCTTCAGACTGATGTCTGGGGAGGGGGCGGGACAAAGATAGCGGAGACAACAGTAAGACTAGTGGGAGAACTGGGAAGAGGAAGGGGATGGAGAGAGAAAGCAAGGGCTATCTGAAGTTAAAAAACTTTAGTGAAAAGACTTGAAAATGAAAACTGAAACTTTCTCTCATATCCTGCACAATTTCACAATTTCTCTAATGGGTTGCACAGAACAAACCTCTGTACCGCCGACTCCTTAAACTGTGTGTGTGCCTATCTTTAGTTTTTGTTGACTGAATCCAATGGTGATTTGCATTAAAATGTCAAATCTGAATGGTGATACTCAGCACAAATAAGATCCTACATTGCGATGATCTAGATTGGGTTTATGGTTTATTATTATAGGGTGACTATGAACTGTCAGCAGACATAAATCAAATGGCAAAGTAGTTTGACTTCATCTGACTCAGCACCAATTTCATAACACTTAAAACAAGGTTTCCTATTGACATTTACTGGTACAAAATTCGACCTAAAAACACAATCAAGAGTAAAAGTGGATTTTTTTTGTTCAGAAACTGAAAGCAGTTTAGTGGCACAAAGGCCAAACAAGGAAATAGTCAAAAAAGTCCAACCATATAAATATTTCAGTGCTGCAAACAGGAATCCAATCTATGAATTGGATACTTCTTGGGTAGGACTGATGTCACATGTTTAATCTGTAATGTTTTATTCTTAATGTTTTAATGTTTTATTTTTTATTCTTAATTGTTACTGTATGTCGTGTTGTTACTTGCGAGCAGAGCACCGAGGCAAATTCCTTGTATGTGTAAATACATGGTCAATAAACTTATTCATTCATGTCAAGAACATGCGTGTATTTTCAAAGACACGTTGTCCTTTCAGTGCTCTTCTGTGCACCTTATTTATCACTGGTCCATGTTGTAATATATTAATATAAATTACAATGATTATTAAGCAGAGGAACAGTCCCTTCAGTCGAATAGCCTGGTGTATATATATAGTGTCTACTACACTGTGGGACCCGTTGGGTCCCAGCATTACACAGGAGGGCTGGTCACCCAACGCAATATTCCACCTCTCCACCAATTCCAATATTGCTGGCCAGTGGGGGTGGGGGGGGAGCTTTCTGTTATGCTAGTATGGGTGTTGTGGGCCGAACGGTCTGGTTTCAAGAGGGCTAGTATGGACATTGTGGGCCAAATGGATTCTTGGGCTGGCAGCTCAGTCACTGAGGCCTGGCAGTACAGTCACTCGAACCTGCCAGGCTGGCAGCTGAGAAACTGCCAGAAATTGTGCCCAAAACAGGTGACAGGCTCTGTGAGAGAGAAGGTGGACTGAATGGATTATTAGGCTGGCAGTTCAGTGAGTCATGGCTGGTGGGCTGGCAGTTCACTTACTCAGGGCTGGTGGGCTGGCAGGCTGGCAGTACAGTCACTCATGGCTGATGGGCTGACAGTTCAGTCACTTACAGCTGGTGGGCTGGCAGTTCAGTCACTTACAGCTGGTGGGCTGGCAGTTCACTTACTCAGGGCTGGTGGGCTGGCAGTCCAGTCACTCACGGCTGCTGGGCTGGCAGTTCAGTCACTTACAGCTGGTGGGCTGGCAGTTGACTTCCTCACGGCTGGTGGGCTAGCACTGCAGTCACTCACGGCTGGTGGGCTGGCAGGTCAGTCACTCAAGCCTGGTACGCTGGCAGTTCATTCAGTCACCCCTCCTCCCTTCATCCCCCCACTCTGCTCCTCCCCTCCACCCCATGCATTCAGTCCATCTCCCCACAGCCTCCCCCCATGCACTCTTAGAGGTTCTCCCACAGAGCAGCCATTCCTGCCTATTAGGTTCCCATTGTGATGAAGAACACGCAGGCATGAAAAGTGGAAAAAGAATTTATTAAAGTTTAAATTGTGAATTACTCTTAAAATATAAGAACAAATTAAATGTTAAAGATGAGAATTATTAAGTTCTTTCTTGTTGTGTCTCTTGTTGTGTTCTGCTGCTCACTGCCTCTTGATGGCTATTTGCTGTTGATTAAAAAAAAGAGACAATTTTAATATAGAGAGATTGAGCGGTTGTAATTTGTTGTAATTCTCAATCCTCTGGACTCACTGAAGAATTTGTGCAAAACATTTTTTGAGGCGGGGGCTGTCGGGATGGGGTGGGGGGTGGCTTCTTCTTCTTTCGAGTGGCGTGCACAGCCTAAAGTTGTAGGACAACTTGTTCTATTTGATCTTCTGTTTGTGCACATCGAGTTGATTTCTTTAGTCAAAACAGGGCGGACCACATGAAGGTTGCAATCTTCCACCCCGGGGGTGGAAAATGTCCTGCAGCCGAGGGAGGGGGATGACTTCAGGTGGTGGCTCTCATGGGCTGATGAGGGATGGGGTGTCCTGCAGTGGGGGATGGGGCGGCTTCAGGAGAGAGATTCTTATAGCCAGGCGGAGGGGAGCGTCTTGAAGTGGGGATCCCAGTGGGGGGGGGGGGGGCGGCAGTGAGTGACCCACTCATGGCCTCCGGACTCACTGCCTTGGGACTAACTCATGGCCTCTGGCCTGACAGACTGAATCATGGCTTGTGGACTGACTGACTTATGCCCGACTTCTGGATTCACGTCTGACTTTTGTAAACTGAAAACTGTAACATCCACATTGAGGAACAGCCTCTTCCTGACAGCCATCAGGCTATTAAACATAACGAATAAGCTCTGAACTATGAAAGACTATATTATTTGTACTATTTGTTATTTGTTGATCACACACACACTCTCCACCTCACACAGGCACTCACACACACACAGACTCTCACACACACATACACAGACACAGACTCTCAGACACACACACAGACTCTCAGACACAGACTCTCAGACACAGACACAGACTCACACACACATATGCACACACATACACAGACACTCTCACACACATATAAACACACACACACACTCACACACACAGACAGACTCACTCACACAGACTCACACACACTCACAACCAATACTAAAATGCTAAGTAACTTCAGAACGTGGTAAACATACAGTGTGTAAACTGACCGATTCAAACTTTTAAAGCCTCCTGTAGTGGTGGCTGCTGCTGAAGCGAAAACATGCTTTAAATAACGTCCAACAAACACACTCACCATAGACAGAGCAGTAAGCTCTCTTGAATTATTCAACGACGTCTTCACTATGCCTTCTGCATTCAGCGCCATCTTGCCATGAACAGGAAATGACGCAGTCAGTGCCATCTTGATGCTAACCGGAAATGACGTCATTGGCGCCATTTTGCCACAAAGCAGAAGTCACGGAATGAGCGCCAATTTTGCAATTAAACACATTCCTGATATAATAAAATGTTTATTTACTCTTTATCCATTCGAAAACTGTTGCAACGATTTTAAAAACCAAGCCAAGGCAAACAATTTGGCAGCAGCCAATTGACAACCAAAATTAATTTTGTGAACACAAACTTTTTAAAAGGCGAGGCAAACAATTTGGCAGCAGCCACTTGACAACCAAAATCCATTTTGTGAACACAAACTTTTTAAAAGGAGAGGCAAACAATATGGCAGCAGCCACTTGACAACCAAAATCCATTTTGTGAACACAAACTTTTTAAAAGGCGAGGCAAACAATTTGGCAGCAGCCACTTGACAACCAAAATTCATTTTGTGAACACAAACTTTTTAAAAGGCGAGGCAAACAATTTGACAGCAGCCACTTGGCAACCAAAATTCAGTTTGTGAAAACAAACTATTTAAAAGGTGAGGCAAACAATTTGGCGGCAGCCACTTGACAACCAAAATTCATTTTGTGAACTCAAATTTTTTAAAAGGCTAGGCAAACAATTTGGCAGCAGCCACTTGACAACCAATCCATTTTGTGAACACAAACTTATTAAAAGGCGAGGCAAACAATTTGGCAGCAGTCACTTGACAACCAAAATCCATTTTGTGAACACAAACTTTTTAAAAGGAGAGGCAAACAATTTGGCAGCAGCCACTTGACAACCAAAATCCAATTTGTGAACACAAACTTTTTAAAAGGAGAGACAAACAATTTCGCAGCAGCCACTTGACAACCAAAATTCATTTTGTGAACACAAACTTTTTAAAAGGCGAGGCAAACAATTTGGCAGCAGCCACTTGACAACCAAAATTCATTGTGTGAACAGAAACTTTAAAAAAAGACGAGGCAAACAATTTGGCAGCAGCCACTTGACAACCAAAATTCATTTTGTGAACACAAACTTTTTAAAAGGCGACGCAAACAATTTGGCAGCAGCCACTTGACAACCAATATTCATTTTGTGAACACAAACGTTTTAAAAGGCGAGGCAAACAATTTGGCAGCAGCCACTTGACAAACAAAATTCATTTTGTGAACACAAATTATTTCAAATGCGAGGCAAAAAATTTGGCAGCAGCCACTTGACAACCAATCCATTTTGTGAACACAAACTTATTAAAAGGCGTGGCAAACAATTTAGCAGCAGCCACTTGACAACCAATCCATTTTCTGAAAACAAACTTTTTAAAAAAGGGAAACAATTTGGCAACAGCCACTTTACAGCCACATCGAGGGGACTCACCGTGGAGTAGACGTGCATTCAGTGTTATTCGCAGCTCAGAGAGCCGTGACCCTCTCGCTTCCTGGGTCTGTCAGAGACTGAGTGAGGCACAACACTTCTGGGTTTTATATTCCCTCCCCCCTGCCGCCAGCAGGGGCAGCAGAGAGAATGGCGATTTAAAAAAAAAACATGAATATATCTCTGATTTTTCATCGATGGAAAAAACCCTCCGGTCCGGGAAGGCGGAGGGGGGGCTCTGAGCGAGCTGACCAAAATTGACGGCCGTAGATGGCGGCGTTCTCTCGGAAATCACAGCACAGTGAGCCAAAAGCGGTCAAGATCAGACTTTTAGTAATATAGATATTCCACCTAATTCTCTATCCACCCATCTATGTGGAGTTCTCAGGTAACTCATGAGGCCAATTTAAAAACTGCTGACTTTTCCACAAATGGCAGGAGCTATCTGATGGGGGAGAGTATTTATAGAACATAGAACAGTAATGCACAGGAACTTTTGGCCCCTTTGGCTCAAAATTATCCAAGCCAAACATGATGTCAAGTTTTGCTGTCTGCACATGATCCATATCCACCCATTTCCTGCATATCCATGCTCCTAAATGCCTCTTAAATGCCGCTATCATGTCTGCCTCCGGCCGCTCTTTTCAGGCACCCACCACTCTCTGTGTCTGCACATCTCTATATAACTAAAAGTCTTCATCTTGTTTGTGCCCACGTTGTGTCTCTGTGTCAATCTGGTTTTCCTATCTTCTTCCAAACGCTGGGCCGCAGCCTTCCCATTTTCACACATCCTACTCACATGTTTCCCGTGGTGGCGATAAACATCTTCCCATTGCATTTCCACCTATATTTTCAAAGTTATTAATCGTTGAAATTTTAAAAACAGCCAAAACTGCCTTCTCACAGACAGCTTCCAGCCTTATCACAGTGATGATGTCACAATGCCTCTCACTGTGCACCAATCACAATGGGCTCTCAAGCTGGCTGCTGACTGCTACAATGACATCACAATGGGACGTTGCCAATGGTAACAATGGGCTCTCCATGGCTGCCAACTGCCACAATGACATCACAATGGGACGTTGCCAATGAGGTTGCTGCCCCTCTACCAATATCTGAAGGAGCTGCACATCAAGTTTTTGTCCCATTTTTGTCCCACGACCCTGGTGTTTGGGCACAAGGCAGGGAGTGGGGAGGGGCGATCATGGGAGGGGGGTGGTCCCTGTCAGTTTGCTTCACATTTCATGCTATAAATCACATGTTATTCATGATTAAAGTTTAAAAAATAGCCAAAATCGCCTTCTCACAGACAGCTTCCAGCCTTATCACAGAGAGCTTCCAGTGATGATGTCACAATGCCTCTCACAGTGCACCAATCACAATGGCCTCTCAATCTGGCTGCCGACTGCCACAATGACTTCACAATGGGACTTTGCCAATGGTAACATGGTTCCTACCCCTCTATCAATATGTGAAGGGGCTGTTCTTCGTTCTGGTTGCACTTTGGTCCCACACTGTACTCAGCTTCACAAGATATAATCCTATATTTCAAAAGTTATTCATGATGAAAGTGTAAAAAAAAGCCAAATTTGAAAAAAAGTTACTACTTTTCAGTGGCAGACTGTTGCAGCACCTTCCAGTCATGGATCTCAGTTTACAAATGACATCACAATGGGACGTTGCCAATGGTAATGAGGTTGCTGCCACTGTACTAATTTCTGAAGGGGCTGCTCCTCAACTTCTGATGCCTCTCCACACCATAATCAGGTTCACTTCAGATTTCATGCTATATAACAAAAGTTATTCATGATTAAAGTAAAAAAAAAAAAAACTGCCTTCACACAGACAGCCATTTTTTAGGAGCTTCCAGTGTAGATGTCGCAATCCCACTCACACTACACCACTCACAATGGGCTCTCAAGCTGCTGACTGCCACAATGACATCTCATTGGGACGTTGCCAATGGTAACGAGGTGCTGCCCCATGATCCTGGTGATTGGCCACAAGGCAGGTAGTGGGGAGGACCGATCGGAGAGGGGGGGGGACTCTCATCGCACCCCCCACCCCCGCAAATCCCCTAAACCCCCACTCAATTATGATTCTAGCAAAACACAAGGACCGCACGGTGGTGCAGTGGTAGAGTTGCTGCCTTACAGCGCTTGCAGCACCAGAGACCTGGGTTTGATCCCGACTATGGATGCTTGTCCGAGATCTTCGGTTTCCTCCCACACTTCAAAAACGCCCAGGGTTGTAGGTTAATTGGCTTGGTATAAGTGTAAACATTGTCCCTAATGTGTGTGTAGGATCATGTATGGATGGAACTTCGAAGGATGAGAAGCCAAAGCCAAGAAGTGGAAGCCAGGATACCGAACGGACACAACGCCAAAAGGATACGAAACCGATTGGACACGACGCCGAAAGGACACGAACCTGAATGGACACCACGCCGCTAAGACAAAGCGCAGAACGGACATGACGTCGAAAAGCCACCGAACGGACATGACGTCTCCGGGGAAGGGATTTGTCCTAGACCTTGTCAGCGATTGGTCCAGACCCACGCATCCATCACATCACTGGCCGGGGGGAGACGGGAGGGTGGTGGGGGAGCTTGAGCTTGCATTTGTAAAATGGTGGCAGTGACTCCAAGCTGCTGCGATTGCCACAGAGGCAGTGATGTGATGGACACCGCGGGGGTTAGGATCAATCGCTGACCTGTGTCGATGACTAACAAGGTGTTGGACCAATCCCGTCCCTGGAGACGTACAAGGTACAACAATTTAACTATTTCAAAATATAACAAGGTACAACAATTCTTGCAGCAAATATAGATGTTTTAAAATGTTTCATACCTATTAATCATTTCGGCGTCAGATTGTTTTTTGGCTTAAAATCTGACGAGGAACAAACATGATGTTGAAAGGCATCTGTGGCAATCGCAGCAGCTTGGAGTCACTGCCACCATTTTACAAATGCAAGCTCAAGCTCCCCCCACCCTCCCGTCTTCCCCTGGCCAATGATGTGATGGATGCAGTGGTCTGGACCAATCGCTGACCTTTGTCGGTGACTCACAAGGTGTCAGACCAATCCCGTCTCCGGAGACGTCATATCCGTTTGGTGGCTTTTCGACGTCATGTCTGTTCT
This sequence comes from Malacoraja senta, assembly GCA_038087875.1. Taxonomy (NCBI): domain Eukaryota; kingdom Metazoa; phylum Chordata; class Chondrichthyes; order Rajiformes; family Rajidae; genus Malacoraja; species Malacoraja senta. The sequence continues at coordinate 102,276,550 of CM075977.1, forward strand.
GTGTCTTGTCTTTGTGGCGTGGGATCCATTCGGGTTCGTGTCCTTTCAGTGTGATGCACTTTCGGCTTTGTGTCCTTATGGCGTGATGTACTGACTGTATCTTGGCTTTTCGGCGTGATGTACTTTATGTATCTTGGCTTCCAGTTCTTGGCTTTGGCTTCTCATCCTTCGACGTCCCATCTGGGTATCGTGTAGGATAGTGTTAATGTGTGGGGATCGCTGGTCGGTGCGGACTTAGTGGGCCAAACTAAACTGTATCTCTAAACTAAACTAAACTAAACTAAACAATGTGCTGGATTTACTCAAAGGGTCAGGCATCATCTCTGGGGGGAATGGATGGGTGACAGTTAGGATCTGGAGCCTTTTGCAGACCAAAGAAGATCCCAACCCAAAATGTTGTTGTCCATTCCCTCCAATTGCCTGACCCAGTGAGTTCCTCCAGCATTTTAAGTTTTACTCAATATTCCAACATCGGCATACTGTTGTGTCTTCATGATTCCAGCAAACCTTGTTGCACCTGTAAAACTATACCTTGATGGGCGTGGCTACGTGAACATAAAGGCCACAGGCGCAGGACTGTCTTCACATGTTACATCGTAAAACTAGATTACAAAATGGATTCATTTTAGCATCACCGCTTATCGAGCTAAAATCAACAATGTGCAATGAAGACAAAGGCGGAATCAGTTAATTTAATATCATACTTATATAATATCATCTTAAACATAGAAATACCCACAACAGATGGAATTAGAAGAGATTGGGAACAAGATTTAGGTATAAAAATTTCAAAAGAGAGTTGGGATAATCATTTATTACAGGTGCATAAATGTTCGATCAACGTACGACATACGCTTATCCAATTTAAAACATTACATAGATTATATTATTCAAAAACCAAACTAAATAAAATCTTTCCTAACGTCTCACCAATCTGTGATAAATGTATATGTCAAGAAGCTACCATAGCACATTCTTTTGTTTTTTGTACAAAAATCCAAAAATTCTGGTTTGAAATATTTGATATTTTTTCAAAATTAATCAAAATAAAACTGGTACCAAAACCAGAATGGATTATTTTTGGAATATCGGAAGGTATTCCTGAATTAAACGTGTATCAGAAGAATTTACTCAATTATGGGCTAATAATGGGAAAAAAGCTTATACTTAAATTCTGGAAAAATGCGCCCACACCAACAATAAAAATGTGGACATCAAATATGTTGGAAACATTACATCTGGAAGAGATGAGATTCCTCCTAGTAGGCAAAGTAGACCAATTTCAAAAGACGTGGTCTACGTTTTTGGACCTATTACAAGCATGAGGTGCAATAGTAATTTAGAAAAACAAATAAATAAATAAAAGGTATCTGGACCTGGTAATGGGAGGTAAAACAAAAACAGACTTGGTTGGTAGTTCCTTCTCTATGAAGTATGTTATAAGAGTTATAATAGAGCGATTGTTCCTTCTTTCTTTCTCTTTCTTTTCTAGGGTCTATTTTCTAACTTTACTTCCTTCTCTAACTTCTTTTCTAAGGGGCTTTCTTTTCCCAACACTCTTTTGCACTTCACAACCTTTGCGCACTTTCTTCACTTTTCTTACTTCTTTCTTTTTCTTTCTTAAAGTTTAAAAAAGTGAAGCGGTACAAAAAATGTATTAATATATACGTGTTGTACATTACTGTAATCTACCGTACTTCTATTAAAAAAATTATTTAAAAAAAAAAAAAAAAAAATCAACAATGTAACAGTGACTTCCAGACATAAAGTGCCTCTGATATCAATGTAAATTTAAAAAAACACGTTATAGGAGTCCAACCTAATAGATTCAAAGCCAAAAAAGGAGACAATGGACATATCTGTTGTATTTAACATACACTATTCACTCTGTTAGCTTCATGTGAGGTAGGAGTTTCATTGCACCCTGGTTTATATGAAAATAAATTAATTTGACATTGAATGTAAAGAAGTGTGTCAAAGGAGGAAATTTAGCAACTTAGAACTGAGACAGCTGAAACCAATCCAACCTTTCCCCACTCACTGTGATTGCTGGGCCAACTGGGGAACTGACCTTCAGACTTTCCTGATGGTTCAAGAGTAAAGCTGAAGCACGGAGGAAGCAGACAATCACAGACATATTGCTTTTACGCATCCTGGTAGTGCAGGCATTTAATAATAGTCTACTTCCCATTGTTCAGTTCCCAGTGGACACACAAACAAAATGCTAACAGTGCAAAGTCATATCTTTCATCTTTTTTAATCAATGACATTTAGGGGAGAAACAAAAGAACAATTAAGAAGGAAATAGGATGAACTGGATTCAAAGGAGTTGCAAAAGTAAAAAGAGGAAATCAAAAAAAGTCGATTAAAAAAGAGAAAAATTATAAGAATTGGGAAGTCAGAAAAGAATCATAATGATCTAGTTGAAAAGGTGAATATTGTAATTTGACTATGCTTAAGGACATTTCCATTGCCTTTAATTAATTAATGTTAGACTGTTTTACAAAGTGTATAAATATTCTCTACACAAGGGTTATAGAGTTCATGGCCACATCCTTCAAGGTCAGGAATAGTGTGGCTTTGCTCTCCTGGGAAGCTCGGAGTTGATGAATGAGAAAAACTATCTACCTGGTTTAGTTTGAAGATAGACACAAAAAGCTGGAGTAACTCAGCGAGCCAGGCAGCGTCTCTGGAGAAAAGGAAAAGGTGAACTTTTGGGTTGAGAACCCACTTCAGAAGGGGCTTCAGTCTGAAGAAGGGTCTCGACCCGAAACGTCACCTATTCCTTTTCTCCAGAGAGGCTGTCTAACCTGCTGAGTTACTCCAGCTTTTTGTATCTATTTTCGGTTTAAACCAACATCTTCAGTCCCTTCCTACACATACCTGGTTTGGTCGCCAGCATAGTTGAATGCTGCTATGTTGTTCAATAAATGTAGAAATTAATCTCTATTGATCACCTTGCAATGGAATAAGAAATCAGCAACATTCTAGAGGTGGTGATCATTGGGAATCATATGTTCCAATTTTTCCTCCTGAGCAACAAGCATTCTGAAACTATTTACTCAATGAGATTCCCATTGTTTATGTTGGCTGAGATTTTGTGAACACGATTTCCCTACTGTATGCGATGGAAGATAAGACCACAGTGGCAGAAGCTGGCCAAGTCCTTTGAGCCTGTTTCAGTAATCAGTGAAATCATGGCTGACCTGTAACCTCCATCCACTTCTAACTCCATCCACGAACTTATTTAATTATTTAATACTCTCTGGCAAGTAATAACCTGTGGACCTCCCATTTAAAATTGTTAACTGAGCCAGAATCTAACAATTTTTGTTGAAAAGACGTCCTCATTTTTATTCTGAATTCTCACAATTCCGTTAACCCTTGCTGTCTCCTCCCCTTCCTACCTCTCCCTCAGCCCCCGGGCTCCTCCTCCTCCTTTTTCCTTTCTTCTCCCCGCCTCCCCCCACCCCCTATCAGTCTGAAGAAGGGTTTTTGTGTACCTCCTCATTTTTATAATTCTTTCAATGATGAAATGTTTCCCCACTGAACAGCCTTACTCTGATTTGAAAGTTTACGAGAGACCCCAGTAGCAGATAAGGTTTCCCCCAATCCACTCTACCAACTAATTTCCAAATTATAAACCCTCAATTAAATCATCCTTTAGTATTTGAGGATCATGGAACAATATAGCATGGAAACAGGCCCTTTGGCCAACTTGTCCATGGAGAGTAAGTTGCCAATATCCCATCCAATATTGCTTATCCATGTACCTGTCATACTTGTACTTGCCTCGAGGATTCTCTTGAACTTCTACAGGTGCACAGTAGAGAGCATACTGACCGGTTGCATTGTGGCCTGGCTTGGCAACTTGAACGCCCAGGAGTGGAAAAGACAGCAAAAAGTTGTGACCACTGCCCAGTCCATCACCGGCTCTGACCTCCCCACCATCGAAGGGATTTATTGGAGTCGCTGCCTTAAAAAGGCAGCCAAAATCATCAGAGACCCACACCATCCTGGCCACACACTCATCTCATCACTGCCATCGGGAAGAAGGTACAGGAGCCTGAAAACTGTAACATCCAGGTTCAGGAACAGCTTCTTCCATACAGCCATCAGGTTACTAAACATTACAACCTCATATAAACTCTAGTACAATAGACTATTATTATTATTATTATTATTATTGTACTATTATTGTTTGTTTTTTGAGTATTTGTATATATATATATATACACTAGACTAAGTGGGACCCGTTGGGTCCCATGTTCACGTGGGAGGGCTGGTCCCCCGACGCAATATTCCACCTCTCCACCAATTCCAATATTGGTGGCCAGTGGGGGGGGGGGGGCTTTCTGGAACGCTGGTATGGGTGTTGTTGGCTGCAGGGACTACTGGTCTCCAGAGGGCTAGTATGGACATTGTGTGCCAAATGGATTCTTGGGGTGGCAGCTCAGTCCCTCACGCCTGATGTGCTGGCAGCTCACTCACGGCTGGTGGGCTGGCAGTTGACTTACGGCTATTCCTTGAAATTCCATTTCAAGCGGAGTGCAAGGCCACCAAATTCAAATCAATTTTCCTACCATTTCAAGCAGGGTGCAAGGTCACCAAATTCAAGTGCAGTTTATTACCTCTTCGTGCAGGGTGCAAGGCCACAAAATTCAAGTGCAGTTTCATACCACTTCAAGCAGTGTGCAAGGGCACCAAATTCAAGTGCAGTTTCATAACATTTCATGCAGGGTGCAACGACACCACATTCAAATGCAGTTTCATACCATTTCTTGCAGGGTGCAAGTCCACCACATTCAAATGCAGTTTCGTACTATTTCAAGCAGGGTGAAAACACCATAAAAACCACCATAAAACAACACAAAACACCACACGCACAGTTCAGTAGACATTCAGTGTGTTCAGTTGATTCAAAGCTCAGACAATCATGACCTCTCCCTCCCCCATCATGCAGAAACTGAGCCACACCCACACTTCCGGGTTTTATAATCCCTCCCCCTCCCACCGGAAAAGGTGTGGCCTTCATTGGGTGATTAACAAGAGAGAGATTCTCAACATTTTTTAAACACTAATAACACTTTTGTTTTTCATTAATGGGAAGAATCCTCTGCACCTGATGAGCGGAGGGGAACTGAGTAAGATGGCCAAAAATCACAGCCGTAAGTGGTAGTGTTTTATCTAAAATCAATATAGTGCAAACAGGAAGTTGTCAAGTTTAGACAAACAACCATTTGCAGGCAGTGCCTTTTCACTTCAACCCAACACCCCCAAACAACCATTTGCAGGCAGTGCCTTTTCACTTCAACCCAAACCCCCCAAACAACCATTTGCAGGCAGTGCCTTTTCACTTCAACCCAAAACCCCCAAACAACCATTTGCAGGCAGTGTCTTTTCACTTCAACCCAAATCCCCCAAGCAACCATTTGCAGGCAGTGCCTTTTCACTTCAACCCAAACCCCCCAAACAACCATTTGCAGGCAGTGCCTTTTCACTTCAACCCAAACCCCCCAAACAACCATTTGCAGGCAGTGCCTTTTCACTTCAACCCAAACCCCCCAAACAACCATTTGCAGGTAGTGCCTTTTTACTTCAACCCAAACCCCCCAAAGAACCATTTGCAGGCAGTGCCTTTTTACTTCAAACCAACCATATTTTCATTTTCAAACCACATTAAGGGCACTCACAGTTGAGTAGACATGTGTTCAGTGTTATTCAGAGCTCAGAGAGACGTTACCCTCTGGCTTCCTCCATCTAGCACAGACTGAGTAAGGCACACCACTTCCTGGTTTTATAGTCCCTCCCCCTCCCTCCAGCTGGGTCAGCAGAGAGAATGGCAATTTAAAAAAAAACATTAATATCTCTCTGATTTTTCATTGATGGGAAAAATCCTCTGGTCCAGGAAGGCGGAGGGGGGCTCTGAGCGAGGTGGACAAAAATGACAGTCGTAGGTGGCGGCGTTCTCTCGGCAATCACAGCACAGTGAGCCAAAAGCGGTCAAGACCAGACTTTTAGTAATATAGATATGTGAGTATGTGCATATACACACACACTGAACTTTGTTTTTCTCTCTCTCGTTTATCATATTATTTACAGTGTACCATGTTTACATATTCTGTTGTGTTGCAGCAAGTAAGAATGTCATTGTTCTATCTGGGACATACGACAATAAAACACTATTGACTCTTGATTCTTGACCACTTCCACTGGCAGCTCATTCCATAAACATTCTACCCTTTTTGGGTCCCCTTAAATCATTCTTCTCTCACCTTACATCAATGCCCTCCATTTCTGGACCTCCCTACCCTGGGAAACAGATTGTAGCTGTTCATTTACCTATGCCCCTCGTGAGTATATAAACCTCTAATAATGTCACCCGTCAGCCTCCTACATTCCAGGATAATAAAGGCCCAGCTTATCCAGCCTCTCCTTGTAAAATAAACCTCCCAGATACACCCCCGTAAATCCTTTTTGCACTGTTTCCACTTTGATAACATCCTTCCTACAGTAGGGATACCAAAAATATACATAATACTCCAAACCTGACCTACTGTAAGCAATGTTTTGTACACCTGTAAGATGATGTCCCAACTCCTGTACTCAATGCATTGACCAATGAAGGCAAACATGCCAAGCCTTCTTTTCCTCCCTATCTACCTGTGATGCCATGATCGTGGAAGTATGCACCTGCACCTTCACACCACTCTGTTCTACAATAACTAGTATGCCCATAACCTTTCTACATAAGTCGACCTTCTAAGCATTATCAACGTTCTGCAGAAGCTGGACTGAACCCTCTCCTAGGCAGGTGATATGCGGTGATCATTTTATACACGACATTTTGCAAAGGACCACATGATCTTTGACTACCATATTTTAACCTACATTTAAGTAGTGTCATTGTTGTATTGAAACATCTGAGGAGAGCTATCAGATAAGAAGTTAAAGATAGACACAAAATGCTGGAGTAACTCAGCGGATGAGGCAGCATCTCTGGAGAGAAGGAATGGGTGACGTTTCGGGTTGAGACCCTTCTTCAGACTGTAGTATTGACCCGAAACATCGCCCATTCCCTCTCTCCAGAGATGCTGCCTCACCCGCTGAGTTACTCCAGCATTTTGTGTCTACCTTTGATTTAAACCAGCATCTGCAGTTCTTTCTTAAACAGCTAAGAAGTTAACTAGGACAAAGAAAGTGATACTAGGAAAGATGACCAAAAGGTTGGTTAAATAATTGGTTTTAAGAGTATCCTAAAGCAGGAAAGGGAAGAATAGAGGAACGGGAAGGTAGAATGGGGAAATCCTACAGTGAGGTGATAACACAGTCGAGAGTAGACGCAAAGACGCAGATGTTGGTTTACCAAAAAGACACAAATTGCTACAGTAACTCAGCAGGTCAAGCAGAATTTCTGGAGGACATGGATAGATGACGCTTTGGGTCGGGAAGAAGGACACCAACCCAAAACATCATCTTTCCACGTCCTCCAGAGGTGCTTCCTGACTCGAAACCGGAGGGACCAAGGCCCGTCAATGGTGGAAATATTGCAAACTGATATGCACAAATGGCCAGTGTTGGAGAGATCTCTAAGGTTATTTGGGCTGGCAGAGGTGGTGTTGGGGCAGGTGGAATGACTTGCAAATAAGGGTGAAGATTCCAAACTTGAAACTTGGACGGAGTGGCTGACAATGTGAGGCAGAAAACATTGGTTTGATGAATGTAGGAGTTCTGCACTGAGTTTATGTCCAGCAGATGATGGGAAGCTGGCCAGCAGAGCTGTGAAACAGTCAAGTCTAGACTGTGCAAAGATATGGGCGAGTTTAGTTTAGTTTACTTTAGTTTACAGATACAGCGCGGAAACAGGCCCTTGGGCCCACCGGGTCCGCGCCAACCAGCGATCCCCGCACATTAACACTATTCCACACACGCGAGGGACAATTTACATTTATACCAAGCCAATTTGCCTATGTACCTGTACGTCTTTGGAGTGTGGGAGGAAACCGAAGGTCTCAGTGAAAACCCACGCAGTTCACGGGGAGAACGTACAAACTCCATACAGACAGCACCCATCGTCAGGATTGAACCCGGGTCTCTGGCACTGCAAGCACTGTAAGGCAGCAACTCTACTGCTGCGCCACCATGCCTGCCCTTTCCCCAGCAAATGAGATGAGGCTGGGGCGGAACTGGTGGATGCTACAGAATTAGATGTTGGCAAGTTATTGGTGGAGCTAATATGTGCAGGAAAAATCAGCACTGTTTCCACTCCAAATTTATATCTGGATCCGGTCTCTTCATTTCCACAGGATGGTTTAATTAGCAGTCCACATTCTGAAAGAGATATACCTTTTCTGAACACCTCCACTCAGTCCACCTTAACCTAGCTGATCTCCCAGTTGCTAAACACTTTAACTCCCCTCCCATTCCCACACTGACCTTTCTGTCCTGGGCCTCCTCCACTGCCAGAGTGAGGCCCAGCACCTCATATTTCACTTGCGTACCTTACACCCCAGCTGTATGAACATTGACTTCTCTAACTTCAAGTTAACCCTTGCTTTCCCTCTCTCTCCATCTCTCCCCCTTCCTAGTTCTCCGATCAGTCTGACAGTCCCCCTGATTAAATTTTATCTCAGTATGCATCGTTGTCACCTTCTCCTAGCCAACAATGATCTATTCTACATTTTCCTTGATAATCATCTCCTTTTTCATGTCTCGCTTTCACATCTTACCCTTCCTTATCTCTGTGTCTCCCTTGACCCAAAACGCCACCCATTCCTTCTCTTCAGAGATGCTCCCTGTCCCGCTGAGTCACTCCAGCATTTTGCGTCTATCTTTTCAGAGAGTGAGACGCATTAACCTCATCCTTTGGATGCTTTGCCAGGGAGGGAATCGGTCTTCCTCAAGCTGCTTTCAGCTGATTTATTTCCTCCTTGGGTGTGTGACAGAGCACACAGAGCTAGAAACTTGGGCCACGCTCAGTAAACCAAGTTTTAGTGATTAGACTTTTCAATTAAATTCAGGGCGTTCTCGGTGGCACAGTGGTAGAGTTGCTGCCTTACAGCGAAATCAGCGTTGGAGACCCGAGTTCGAACCCGACTACGGGTGCCGTCTGTACAGAGTTCGTACATTCTCCCCGTGACCTGCGTGGGTTTTGTCAGAGATCTCCGGTTTCCTCCCACATTCCAAAGACGTACAGGTTTGTAGGTTAATTGGCTTGGTAAATGTAAAAATTGTCCCTTGTGGGGGTTGGATTGTGTTAATGTGCGGGGATCGCTGGTCGGCGCGGACCCGGTGTGCCGAAGGGCCTGTTTCCACGCTGTATCTCAAAACTAAACTAAACGAGATGTGAAACATGTGTTAATCTGGTTCTCTTAAAATAAATTTGCATGAACAACAAATATTTCTGTGTGAAGTAAACCAAGTATTTAGGATGCTAAAACTAGCATCACTGGCTGACAGGAGACCTGCATGGGTTGAAGGGAGATCTTACGGAAGGCATATAACATTATGAGAGTCTATAGATCGGGTGGACAGTCTGAACCTTTTATCCCAGACCGGAAATGTCAAAGATCTGAGACCAAGGCTATCGGGTGAGAGAGCACAATTTTGAAGGAGATTTGTGGATGTTTGCGCTGAGGGTGGTGGGAGCCTGGAACGTGCTGCCAAGAAGTGATGGTGGGGCAGCTCTGACTGTGGCATTTAAGATTCTTTGGATAGGGCACGTGAATTATGCAAGGAAAGGAGGGATATGAATCATGTACAGAGTTTAACTTGGCATCATATTCGGCATGCACATGGTGGGCTAAAGTTCCTTGATCCTGTATTGTACTGTTCTATGTTCCATGTTTTAGCAACTTTAAAAGTGATGTTATTGCAAGAAGCTAATCATTGTCATTCTTTGACTGATGTTGTATCAATATCTATTTCCATCCATGGCATAAACTGGAGGAGTCTTTACACTCCAGCAATGCAGTTTCTGAAAGAACTCCCTCTTATTAGATTGCTGAGTTCCCCCAAAAAAATCTTTGCTTCCTTAGAATTGCTTTTGAGACTCACGGGAGTGCGGCTTGTATCAATACAGATTAAAAGTCAAATAAACATTGCAGGTGTATAGAGTCCATAGAAACCGATCCTTCAGCCCATAATGTCCACCTGAAATGAGACCCCACGGTTTCTTCAGTTGCCTCTCTGATTCTACCAGTTTAAACATTTAATCAGAATCATAACTTATTTCATTAACAGGGTCGTTATAACATGAATAACAGCCCTGAACGCTTGTGCTAAGATTAATTTGCAATCATGCTGCAAATCCAGGAATTTCATGGCAAACAATTAATTTTATTCTGCTGATGCCAACAGCAATGGTAGTAAATTTTGTTTGTTTTGTCAAAGCTAGAGGCAGAATGGGAAGAGCAAGAACTCATCCTCAGTCTCTACTTCACTTGGTAAACCATTGCATTTTTGCAAAATGTAAAGATGACATTGCTGATTTTCCACTATGCATCCAGCAATGTTTAGGCCTTTTGCATCCAGCAGGAGACACAGTGGATTTAGGAGATTTTCCTTTGCTGATTTTGTGACATCACTTATTCTAGCAATAACTCCCTTCACGGGTTCAGAAATGAAAAATGTGAGTGGGTTGCAACTTGCTTCAAGAAAGGCATCAGCATTTGAGTTAAGCTTAGATGATTTGGAAATTGCATGTGGCTGGGCATCAGGCTGCTCGGTTAGCTTTGCAATTAATAAGACAGCCCAATAGTTAAATGGCAAGGGGTCTGGGTATTAACTGGCTTCACACCAATAACATATCATAGGTGATGGGAGCAGAATTAGGTCATTCGGCCCATCAAGTCTACTCTGCCATTCAATCATGGCTGATCTGTCTCCCCACCTAACCCCATTCTCCTGCCTTCTCTCCATAACCCCTGACACCCGGCTTCCCTCCTGCACAAGCCTCTATCTGTTGTATTCACCATTCAGCTTCCTGGAATAATTCTACCTTCTGGAACATTTGGTTTCCAAATGTTTTGTGTACGTTGTTAATTAATATTATAAATGTTTCCCGATGTGCCGTGCGGCAGAAGGTCGCTTCCCGACGGGTCGCGGCTGCGGCCTTTCCTGACAACAGGCCTGGCTCGCTGCCATGGCAATGAGAACCAGCCCAGAGAGATTGTTGCCGAGCACAGCCTCTGCTCACCCCGTGGACCGAGAGGAGGGGGTCGGACAGAGGAAGTAGAACAGCGGTGGGAGATAGTGCCGGGCCCCGATGGTGGAGAGGGCCACTGGAGGCCCTTCAGTAACCTGGGGCTTGGCCCGGCGTGCCACGGCTGCATCCCAACCGCAGGCCCGCTCAACCGGAGAGGGAAGGTCATCAAACCCAGCCCCTGCTCACCACGTGGATCAGGAATCGGAGAGAAGGTGGAGGGAGATGGCGGCAGATGCTGGACAAAGGGCCCAGTGAGAAGAACAGGTCTTACCTTCCATGCCCAACGAGGGCTGAAGAGGGCCAGGCGTGGAGAGGGACCGGATCTTAGGATGACCAGAATGGAGGCGACAACTACAACGGGCAAGCTGCAGCTGAGACTGTAAAATGGCCCCAAAATGGCACCTTTTGGACTCCGTGAGCTGGTTGTGCATGTTGTACTAACCGGGGCAGTTGTGCTTATGTACTGGGATAGTTTGCTGAGCTGTATGCAATTAATGCATTTCACTGTACATTGGTACACGTGACAATAAAGAAATAACAACAACTCACCTTCATTATTTTTGCAACTTCCTATTTTCCTTTGTTTTTTAAACACTCCTCATTTCATCAAGTTTTTGTTAAATGTCTGCTTATTAAAAAGAAAAATACATTTGCCTCATTCACTTATTTATATTGCTTCACACTAATTTGCAGTTAAATGAGATATTTGATAAGTTTGTAAGACCACAACAAGATGGCTCACAAGAGACAAAAGTCATCATGTCTGATGGTTGAGGCTCAAAATGACAAATGAATGGAAATGAGAGTTCCTGCAGATGAGTGGCAGCAATTTGAAAGCCTGTACTGAATGCGAGAGTTATCTTTAGATAGTTACAAATATTCTCTGTTATAAGAGGATTCACCCCCTGTAGAAGTTGCAAATTCACTATGAATCCAATTTTATACTTTTACCTGCTCTTAAAAACACTTTGCTGTCTTCGATGGATTCTTATGTTTCCAGAGAAATACAGAAAGGTTCAGCCAGAAATTTACCCAAACTGTCATTCAGCTCCTGAGCTATTGCTCTATTTATTTCATGAGTCATTTCTTGGATACATCTCTTCGTTTTTATTCTCGCTGGTAAGATGAGTGAGCGTCTTTCGGTTTGACCTTGCCATCTGTTTCAATGTTCTCACTTGTAAGACATTAGAAGTTAATTGGTACCCTGCAGTGGCGGGGAGCAAAATGGAAAGTTTAAAAAGAGAATCAAAGACAGATAGTAAATATTCTTTATTTTAAATTAATATTAATCACGGTTTTAAACTTGTGTTGCTGGGATAATTCTAATTTAGAGTGATGAATTGAAGAAGATTCTGTGTGGGCAATGGTTCATCTACCCCTCTTTGAACCTCCTCCTCAATTGAATAGAACATTGGATGAGGTATTCAGTTGAAGACAATTGCGTAAGAATAATCTGAGATCAGTATGAATGGGTTGGTGCAGATGAGGCGGACTGGAGATATGCTTCCCTGCTGTATCTCTATGTAAATAAAGCATGTAAATAATGATTAGGGTTATTGCAGCAGTCTTCATAGAGTCATGGAGTACAACATGGAAACAGGCCCTTCGGCCCAACTTGCCTACACCGGCCAAAAATGTCCCAGCTACACTAGTCCCACCTGCCAGCATTTTGGTCCATATCCCTCCAAACCTGTCCTATCTATGTACCTGTCTAACTGTTTCTTAAATGTTGGGATAGTTCCTGCCTCAACTACGTCCTCTGGAAGCTTGTTCCATACACCCACCACCCTTTGTGGGAAAAAGTTACCCCTCAGATTCCTATTAAATCTTTTCCCCTTCACCTTAAACTTATGTCCTCTCGTCCTCGATTCACCTACTCTGGGCACAAGACTCTGTGCATCTACCCAATCTATTCCTCTCATGATTTTATACACCTCAATAAGATCGCCCCTCATCTTCTTGCACTTCAAGGAATAGAGTCCCAGCCTACTTAACCTCTCCCTATATTTCTGACCCTCTAGCCCTGGCAACATCCTTTTAAATCTTCTCTGTACCCTTTCCAGCATGACAACATCTTTCCTATAACATGGTACCCAGAACTGAAAACGATGCTCTAAATGTTCAATGTTTTTTATTGTTTCCTGAGCAATCTAGTCCTATAAAGAGTAAAACAATAATGAAATTCAGGGATAACTATGAGTTACAGTTGGTACTGCTCCCCTAAATTTTCAGCATTCTCAGATTGATCCTGACCATGGATGCTTTCCGTGTGGGGTTTGCATGCTCTCTCTGTGACAGCATGGGTCCCTGTTAGATTGATTGCCTACTGATGGGTATGTAAGAGTGCATATGTTGCAGAACTATGGGATAATAAAGTGGGTGGCCAGGAAATAGGACTGATCGCATTGCTCTGATGGAAGCAATCATTGATGAATGAGCCGCTTTGCTGTCTGTGTTACTTATATAAGTTAACGTTTCATGTTAAGATTTTTTGTGCCTCTGACATTATGTGGGGAACCGAGTTGTGCAATGGACTAAAGGTGCCCATCAGTATGCACACCATTTCTGACATTTTTCAGTCATTCAATGCCTTCCCCTCACCACCCATATCGCACAGACCAACCTGCCATCCCCACACTCGGTCAACAGATCACATGACACATTGCCCATGAAACTTCACCAACCACCCCTATGTCCCTATGAAGGACAACACTTCCCCGACCGCCAATCCTTACCAGTCATCTCCATCTCCCACCCACTGATGCCTGACCAAGGATCACGGACCCCCACCTCTCCAACCCCCAAGCAAAAATTACACACTCCCTCATGGACAACTCAAAGTCCCAGTCCTCCATCCTCACCACCGTTCCCCAGCAGCCCATCAAATAGTTCTGATCTCTCCATTTGCCAGGCAAACCCACAATCCCAGGCTTCCTTTCTCTGCCACTGTCAAAGCTGCCCTGAACCATTTGCAGTCATTTTGCCTGAGGAGCATGTGGGGAATTACCTTTGTCCCGATATCCCCAGCAATGGGCCCACAAGCAAAACATCTGGTGTGCCACTGTGATTCCACTGTCAAATAGGATTTTGAAGCCACTAACAGAATCCAGGCACAGGAGTTTTGGTGATATTCATGCCAATTAAATTGATGGATGCTAGCTCTAGGAATGTGCATTATATTTCATGTCAGACATCCATTGCTGTTACCAGAAGTCCAAGACAGATACGGCTCAGCTGCATTAATCACTCAAGTCTTCAAAGGGTATTCCTACTGAAGTTAAACAAAAGTTTCCACTTAGTCAGTTCTTTGGCTTCTGTCAATGAGATTGACCATCTAACACCAAAACAATGAAAGTTTACCACACAGAACATGAAGCCCTCTATCAAGTTTTTGCTGGCTTTCAAGTACTGTCATCTAAAATTCATCCTGTTGCCTTGTGCTCAACCATAAATCTTAGCCTCTTCTTTTAACTGTATGCCCATTTATTGCTTGAATCAACCCAGAGCCCTCAACAATACCCTCTGGTAAAGCATGTCACTGTGCAAAACCTAACATAAACTTAAAATTGCCGCAATCTTCCTCTTCACCGTCTCCGTGTCAACTTTCAAAGAACTTCATCACCAATTCTCCAAGTCGAGGAACAGAAGATTTGAAACTCATGTCAAGCAACCATTCGGCAGCACAGTGCCACTAGAGTTGCTGCCTTACATCATCAGAGACCCAGGTTCGATCCTGACTATCAGTGCTGTCTGTACAGTTTATATATTCTCGCTGAGACTTTCTCCCAGGTTTTCTCCAGATTGCTCCCACATTCCATAGATATACAGGTTTCTATGTTAATTGGCTTTAGTAAAATTGTAAATTGTCCCAAGTGTGTAGGATATTATTAGTGTACGGGGTGATCGCTGGTCGGCATGGACACAGTAGGCCAAAGAGTCTGTTTCTGCGCTGTATTTCTAAAGTCTAAAGTCAACCGTGAAACATCAATGGCAGTAAATAGTAAGATTAAACGAGAACTTACCAGTTTGAAGTTTGATCTGTATTTTATGAGGTGTTACGATGAGGGATTACTTGAAGAACCCGCTCAGTGCGCAGGCGCGGCATACTTCCAAGCAGCGGTGTGGAATCACAGATAGACACAGGTATTTGAAGTAAACATAGTAAAGAAAAGGAGACATCAATTTATTCGTTTGATCCATATAATGAGGGTGGGAGCGGAGGGCACGTAATCCCTCATCGTAACTCCTCATAAAATACAGATCAAACTTCAAACTGGTAAGTTCTCGTTTAATCTTACTATTTTACTTCGGAGTCACGTGAGTGACTACGTGAAGATTTCAAAGCTCTGTGATTTAAAACCGTGTAACAGTTTTATTTCACTCACTGCCGAAGTTCTTGAGGGAGGAAGTGTTATCGTAATCAACCAATGAA
Source organism: Malacoraja senta (assembly GCA_038087875.1). Lineage (NCBI taxonomy): Eukaryota > Metazoa > Chordata > Chondrichthyes > Rajiformes > Rajidae > Malacoraja > Malacoraja senta. The sequence continues at coordinate 102,292,188 of CM075977.1, forward strand.
TCCGTTTCTCAAGAAACAAAAAAGGTATTTATTAACAATAACAAAAATTAAATAGCTCCCCCGGGCTTAAATTAAATATTTGCAGCTTGTAATATTTTCTCTGCAAATAAATCAGGTTTCATCAACGGCTTATTATTAAAAGTTCTGAATGTCGTTTCCCTCGACCATCCTGCTGTATTCAGAATATGGTCAACCGGTACGTCCATTCTGTCGGCCGTTGATGTAGATGTTGCCCTAGTGGAATGAGATTTAAATGTATTAGTATCTATTCCGGCAGCCTTCAGTACCTGTTGGAGCCATCTTGAAATGGTTTGGCTCATTACCCAGCCATGAGGTTTCTTGTGGCTGACCCATAAGGCTTTTTCACTCCCTCTGATATTGTGGGTTGTGTCTATATAATGTTGTAGATGGGTCACGACACACAACCGTGGCTCTTGTGGGTAGGCCCGGAATACCATCAGTGGATTAGCTGTTCCTGGCCTGCTTTGCTTCACCAGACCCTGTATGATGAATGTGATCTGATCTGGGGTGGTCACCATGTTGTCCAGCCTTAACTTGTGTAGTGACGGAACCCTCTGAGTGGATACGAGTGCCATCAACATGAGCGTCTTTAGTGTAGATTGCTCGAGGCTGAGGGATCTGGCAGGTGGCCATTCCCTGAGGTATGTCAGGACCACACTGATATCCCAAATATGGGTATACCTGGGTTTAGGGGGCTTGATATTATAAATGCCCTTCATCAGTTTTACTACCAGTGGATGGGATCCCATTGCCTGTTGTCCTGCTGGTTTGAGATAAGCAGAAAGAGCACTCCGCGCTGTGTTGATGGCACTGTAACTAATCCCTTCATCATGGTGTAGATGGGGCAGGAACTCCAGTACGTTGGTGGCTGTGGCTGTTGCATACGTTGTCCCTGTTTCCTGGCAGTACTTCTCCCATTTTCTTATGCTGATTAAGTACTGCCTCTTGGTGGATGTTCGAAGGGATGCCGACATGGTGGTGATGGTATGTTCGGACAATCCCAGTTCCAGATAAGGTCTATTCAAAACCTGCAACCCAGGAGTTTAATTTTCTCATGACATGGGTGGCTTATGCCTGATACTGGGTGAGTTAATAATCCTGGATCATTGGGAAAGACCATTGGTGACTCAACCACCATGTCATGTAGAACCGGGAACCATGGCTGTGTAGGCCAGTCGGGCACCATCAAAATTCCAGAAGCAGAGTCCATCTGTATTTTGCGAAGTACCCGACTGAAGAGGCAGAAGGGAGGGAAAGCAAAGAAGAAGAACTTTCCCCAATCCAGCGTGAAGGCATCTAGCGCTGCTGCCTCTGGGTCTGGTTCCCAAGCGACATACATAGGTAACTGGTGATTTAGTCGTGATGCAAATAAATCGATATCTGGCGTTCCATACTGCTTAATAACTTTAGCAAATACTTTAGGGTTTAACATCCATTCGATGTTATCATTGAATTTGCGTGACCTGGTGTCTGCCACTGTGTTTAGCTTACCTGGTAGATAAGTAGCTGATAGCCAAATATGTCTTTCGACACACCATTGCCAAATCACATTGACCAATTTGTCGCATGATAATGATTTTATGCCGCCCATATGGTTAATATAAGCCACCACCGTAGTATTATCAATCTGTAACCGAACATGCAAGTGCTGCATAGTAGATACATATGCTTTTAAACCATAAAAGGCTCCCAACATCTCTAGATAGTTAATGCCCAGTGTCAGTAGTAATGATGACTCTAGGTTAGTCCATCTACCACCTGTGCTGGATATGGAGTTAGTTGCTCCCCAGCCTTGAGCACTGGCATCTGTTTGAAGAAATAAAGTAGGGTTAGTGATGATGATAGAGCTGAAACTATGCCAAACATTTTCTGCCCACCACTGTAGGTCTGATATTGCTTCAGTGGGTAATTTCATGACACGATCATAGTGACCTGTATGTCGTTTTAGTGCCTGTACCTTTGCACTTTGTAAATTTTGATAGTGCAAAGGTCCGAATTGTGTAGCCGGAAATGCTGCTACCATTTTCCCAATCACTCTTGCTACTTCTCGAATAGTTGGTAGTTTGTTGACCATTAAATTGTTGCATGATTGTGGTAATGCAACCATTTTTTCCTTTGGCAAGGTAACAGTCATATGGACTGAGTTAATTGTGAAGCCCAGGTAGTCCATGATAGTGGATGGCTTCAACTTAGATTTATCTGGATGTATGACGAACCCCAGAGTTTCGAGGAGCTGTTTTGTAGCTGATACTGCTGCCACAGCCAATTCCTTCGTTTTCCCTACTATCAGAATATCATCCAGTTATGCCATGACAATATGTTTTTGTTTTCTTAGTATTGCCATGGCTTTTTCAATATTTTGGTGAATAATCTTGGGGCCGAAGTTAGCTCATTGGGCAATGCTTTGTACTGCCACAGCTGCCCCAACCAGATAAATTTTAGGTATCTGCAATGATCTTTGTGTATGGGGACTGAATAGTAAGCATCTTTAAGATCAATGCTTGCCATGAAGTATCCTTTGGAAATCAGTTGTTTGGCAGTAACAAATGTTTCCATTTTGAAATGTATATACTGAACAAACTTATTTAGTGATCTTAAGTCGATGAGGATGCGACATCCCCCATCTTTTTTGGTTTTAGTGAATATATTTGATACAAATTCCAAAGGTTCATGTTTGGTCTTTTCGATGACCCCCTTTGTGATAAGTCTCACCAGTTCAGCTTGTCCCTCACGTTTCTCTTTGACGGAGGGAGAAAATACCCTTTGGGGCCAATGTTCAACTGGCGGCGATTGTTCTGACATGAACTGAATTTTATATCCACTAATGCTGTTGAGTATATACTTGTCACTCGTGACAGTAACCCATGCTTCTTTAAACAAGTGTAATCTCCCCCCTGTTAGTAAAGCAGCCTTATTCTCTATATGCTGGCAGGAACCAGACCCACCTACCTCCATGGTTATTGGTGTTTCTTTTGTTTCCTGATGTTTTTGTAGACTTTGCTTGTCTGACGTGCTGGCGATGTTGGGGGGTGGCGCATTTTCCATGGGGTCCGCTGTGGGCCCTGATCTAAAAAAGATCTTTGGGGATAAAATGCGGTCCCCGAGCTTTCACAGTCCCATATTGAGGACGTCGACTGGTGGATGCCATGGGGTGCTGCAGCTTGGGTATTGTGGCTCTTGGTTTGCTCGTCCCGGGGCCTGCCCTCATGAGGCCGAAAGTTTTCGCTGCTTCCTCCATGTCCCTCAGTTTTTTGTTGAGGTCTTTCCAAAATAACAGAGCATCCGTCTCTGCAGCTGGGGCTCTGCACAACCCAGCAAATTTGGGATTGAGGGCAGGTCTTATGTTTTCCCGCCGGAGATTATTGATCTCAAATTGTGTGTTGCACATCAGTGCCAGCACATCCTGCTGGCACGTATCCATCTCCGTGCTTTCCACAGAACGAGCAAAGGCTGTAATGGCCGACGTCAGGAGCCTTAGGATCCGCTGTAGCTTGATTTCATGGTTACGAATGTTTGACCCCACGTGCCCCCAGATCTGGCTGTTCACAGTCTTCACTCTGAGGGCCTCACAGTTCTCTGGTGCTGTGTAAAGTTCGAGCGCCTCAAGAAGCACCTTCTCCTGCAAGGGCTTATTTGAAAGATGATTGATGCTGGCCGCCATTTTTGGTTCCAGCGTTCTTCCAGCACATGGGGTTGCTACATAGCGGTCCACGACACCCAGCAGCTCTTCCTGCTCCTGCACCCCTTGCATACTGCCGAACTCGTCCGCCAGCCCCTGTTCCAGACCAGCCCAACCCTGGTCACCCATGCTAGCCTCCAGTAATGAGGGAGCAGAGGGCAGTGCACAAGACACTGTGGAGGAGGTGCCTGACCTACCTCCGCGAGAATGCTCTTACTGCGTATCCCGCTGGAGCATCTGCTCCAAGAGCTGTTGTAAGCTCTGGCGGCTGTCTCTCCTCCGTTTAGGTGGAGACATGTCCCCATCCGACGAATCGGAAATTACCGGCCGGTTGCTTTTCCTCATGGATTTCCTCCCTGTCCGCTGTTCAGGCATTAGCGGGACTGGGCTCGGCTCGGTCTCGGGGATAGCGGAGCGCCCTATGTGCGTTCCTGCCGCCTGTTGCTGCCCCCCCTGAGATTGAACGCTCCTCTGGTGGAGTTGAGCTGGGGGCAGTTCTTTTGGAGAGTCTTTTCTTCTGTGTACTCATTTTGTAAGAACACGTCTACAACTCTCCTTCTCCGTTAGACTAGTTCTGTATACTTACCCAGTCTTTTAAACTGCAGCCGGAGAGCCTTCCTCCAGCTGCCGCCGCTGTTGCACTGCTGGCGTAATGCCGCGCCTGCGCACTGAGCGGGTTCTTCACGTAGTCACTCACGTGACTCCGAAGTAAAATCAATAGGTTTGTTTACAACCAGCCTGAATTTCTTCATCGGAATTCGAATGATATCCAGGCCTTCAGTTGAGCCAGTGGCCATTGTGCATTATTGGGTCAGACGATGCTCACTTCTGGTCTTGCCTTATCCGCCTCATATAAACCTTGCACATGTCCAGGCCAGCTTGCAGCAGCCAATAGACAATAGACAAGAGACAATAGGTGCAGGAGTAGGCCATTCGGCCCTTAGAGCCAGCACCACCATTCAATGTGATCATGGCTGATCATCCCCAATCCGTTCCTGCCTTCTCCCCATATCGCCTGACTCCGCTATTTTTAAGAGCCCTATCTAGCTCTCTCTTGAAAGCATCCAGAGAACCTGCCTCCACCGCCCTCTGAGGCAGAGCCCTTGTGAACAAACCTCTCTGCTCCTCAAGTTCTCCATTTTTGTCTCCAAAACTCCAGCGACATATCTGCATTGTTCATTGGCAAATGATAGCAAATTAAATTACTTTGTTGTAAGAAATGCACCTTCACTTCATGTGCAAGAAAGATATAGACTTCAAATACTGATGAGAACCATGAGTTAAAATGGCTTGGCCCTTCTGCTGCCATTATTGTGCGGGCCTTCTGGCTTCTTTAGTTGTACTTCCTTTGGTTGTATTTTGGTGGCAGCTTTCATGTCCACTTAATGTCTCGATCCAATTGTTATCGAATGCAAAACAAACGTTAAAGAATAGTAAGATTAAACGAGAACTTACCAGTTTGAAGTTTGATCTTTATTTTATGAGGAGTTACGATGAGGGACTATGTGAAGAAGACCCAGTCCAGCCGCACACTCGTCAATCTTCAAAGCAGCGGTGTGAAATCACAGATAATAATTACTGAAGTATGATAGTAAGATACGTGAAGACTAGAATTACCAGTTGACCTTTATGAGGGTGGGAGTGGAGGGCACGTAGTCCCTCATCGTAACTCCTCATAAAATAAAGATCAAACTTCAAACTGGTAGGTTCTCATTTAATCATACTATTTTACTTCGGAGTCACATGAGTGACTACGTGAAGATTTTAAAGCTCTGTGATTTCATGTCGTAGATTCACATCCAGGCATCTCACTGCATTGATTGACTCTAAATGAGTAAAGTAATCAATAATGCATAACCATAACATACATGCAATCAGTTAATGGTTTATTTATCACTACAATAGTAACCCCTTTATCCCAAGGGGAACTTAATACTGAATCCACACAGCACCACCAAATACCCCAGGTTCTGTAATCTCCTTATTGTAATACTTGTGAAACATCCGTTCACTTGCCCATCCTGCGGCCGTGAGGATATGGTCTATTAGGACATCCAAATCCTTGGTCGCCGATGTTGGTGCCTCCCTGGTGGAATGAGATTTAAATTTGTCAGTATCAATACCTGCGTCAACCAACACCTGCATCAGCCACCTTGAAATAGTCTGAACCGACACATTCCTCTGCGTTTTTTTATGGCTGATAAAGAATGCTGATTCTGCACCTCTTAAGGTTCTAGTGGCTTTAATGTAACATCGTAAATGTGATACTACACCTAGACATGGATCTGTAGGATATGTTGAAAAAAACAACTTAAATCCTGTGACTCCAGGTCTACTCTATTTGAGAAAATCATAGACATAGAACGTAATGGCATCTGCTGCTATTTTCATCCTGTCTATTCATAGTTTCTGCAATGTTTGCACTCTCTGTGCTGAAACCAGTGCCATGAGCATGACTACCTTCTTGGTAATTTTGGCCAAGGACAGAGCTGCAATAGGAGTCCATTGACAAAGGAGCATTAGCACATCTCTTACATTCCAGATTTCTGTATACCTGGGTTTAGGAGGCTTGGAATTGAAAATTCCCTTTATAAATCTACAGACCAAAGGGTGTGACCATACAGGATTTTGTTCTGATTCCCTCCATAGATATGCAGAGAGGGCACTCCTTGCAGTATTGATCACACTATAGCTTAACTGCAAATCAAAATAAAGAGTTGACAGAAACTCTAACATGTCTGAGATGTCTGCAGTGTGATATGTAATATTCTGCCTTAAGCAAAACATATCTCATTTCCATATGTAAGAAATGTACTGCTTCTGGGTACTATCCCTCCAGGTTGCCGCAATAACATCCACAGTTATAGTCCTCTTCCGAGATATGGCCTCCTTAGAATCTGCAAATCAACAAACCAATACGATCATGTAAAGGATGTGAATCACCAGTTACAGGGTGCACAAGCAGGTTTTCCTGTTTAGGAATAATCATAAGGGGCTTTGTGATCATTTTTAACACCAGAGGGTGCCATGGTTGTGTAGGCCAGTCTGGTACCACCAATACTTCTGAGGCGGAGTCCTGTTTGATCTTCTGTATACACCGACTAATGAGGCAAAATGGAAAAAATGCATACAGAAACATTCTACCCCAATGCAGCGAGAAAGCATCCACTGCTACTACCCCAGGATCAGGTTCCCATGACACATATTTAGGTAATTGGTGGTTAAGTCTGGATGCAAACAAGTCAATCTCTGGCATCCCGAACCGTGCAACAATTTTATTAAATTTGTCACGATCCAACATCCATTCTGTATTGTCATTGAATTTACGTGACCTTGTGTCTGCAACTATGTTGAATCTACCTGGTAGGTAGATTGCCCAAAGCCAAATGTTTCTGGTAATACACCAGGTCCAGATCACATTTGCCAATCTATCACAAGATTCTGACTTGATACCACCCACATGATTAACATACGCTATTGTCAATCTGTACCTGAACATGCAAATTTTGCATATTAGAGGAATAAGCTTTAAGCCGATAAAATGTTCCTAAAAGCTCTAGGTAATTGATCCCTCATTCTTGGACAAAGGTACTTCCTCCACATTCCATATACCTCCATAGCTGGAAATAGTATTAGTAGTGCCCCAACCTAGAGCACTTACATCAGTCTGTAGAATAATGGAAGGTGTTTCAACCAGAATTTCTCTGGAAGCATTTGAGACACTCCTGATCCACCATTGTATTTCAGTAATAGCTGCAACTGGCAATTGCATGGACCTGTCAAAATGCCCTGAATGTACCTCAATGCCTGTACCTTTGCTCGCTGTAATTGCTGATAATGCAGTGGTCCAAACTGTACAGCCGGAAAATGAAGCAATTAGTTTGCCAAGCAAGCTTGCTACCTGCCTAATTGAGGGTTGGTGCTGTGTAATGAGCTTAATACAACCTTCAATTAACTGCAGCCTTTATCCTTGGGCAGAGTCACTACCATGTGTTTTGAATTAATAGTGAAACCCAAGTAATCAATTACTGTGCTTGGTAATAGATTGGACTTAACTGGATGGATAATAAATCCCAGCCTCTTGAAAGTGAGCTTGATTCTTGACACTGATGCTTCTGTTGTAGCCCAAGTGTCTCCCACAATCAGAATATATCCAAATAGGCCATTACCAAATGGCCCTGAGCTCGTAGTAGTGCTAAGATTGGTTTTTAACAATTTGGTAAATAGTCTCGGAGCTGAGGTTAAACCATTAGGCAATGCTTTAAATTGCCATAATTGACTCATAATTTTAAGTACCTCTGATCATTACCATGCACAGTCACAGAGTAATATGCATCTTGAAGATCTATGCTAGTCATATAGCATTTTCTTGAAATTAGCTGTATAGCATTGGCTAATGTCTCCATTTTAAAATGTTTATACTGTACAAAAGGGTTAAGACTTGTCAGATCAAGAATAATTCTACACCCACCATCCCTTTTTGCTCTAGGAAAAATACTTGACACAAATTGGTGGTGTTGGTGAACTGCCTTCTCAATTACCCCTTTTTTACACAATATTTCAAATTCTGCCTGAATCTCCAAATTCTCTTCTTTTGAGAAAATACGTGTCCGGCTTGAAATATGCTGGGTAGGAGGATCCAAATATGGGTTGAATTCAATTCTAAACCCCACAAACACTGCACAGTATAAATGCATCAGATGTTATTTTTTGCCATTCTTTTAGGAAGAATTGTAATCTTCCTCCAACTTGTAAGTGTGAAACATTTAATATGTCTCTTATAGGACCAGACCCACCTACCTCGGGGTTTGCCGATGGCAATTGTTGTCCCCAGCTCTTAGTGGGAATACTGTAACCTCCACATGCCCCAGGAGCAGTGCGCCAATAACGCATATATGGGAAGGACCGACTTGTACCTTCACTGGCCCCAGTCATCACTCGTCAGTAGGGAAACTGACTTCGAATTGATCTGCGGTGGTTTCATCATCCCCATGGTTTTTGCTTCTTCATTCAGGTCTTTTACCCTTTTGGCTAGATTCTCTCCAAAAGTAGATTAGGCAATTGAATATTAGATGGTTTACAGAGCCCCGCAAACTTAGGGTGTATGTTAGGTCTTAATGCACTTTTACGAATACAGTTTATTTCAAAGTGTGCACTACACATGAGTGCTAAGGCATCCTGTTGTGATGCAGACACGTGCACCTCATCCAAGCCTCTGGTGAAGGCCGTAATGCCTGACCCCAGCAATTTCAACACCCGCTGTAATTTCATTTCTTGTGCACGTACTGCAATGCCCAAATAGTCCCATATTACATTATTCACCGCTGGGACTGCTCGCAGTGCGCAATTCTGCGGGGTTTCACATTTTTTGACAGCATCCATGGTCAGTTCCTGGAGCTGATGGGAGAGCAAGTAATTTATTGTCATTGCTAATTCATCTCCCAATGGTTCCCCTGTTAGTCTGGGAACGGACATTTTTGTTGTTGTGCCAAACCTGGTATTTTAGGCTCTGTTATTGGGCTCTGGTCCTCATATGATTCGTCATCTGAATCTTGCTGCCCTCCTCCTCATGGAGGGGGCGATCTGGCATCCTGCTTTAGGTGTTTCTAGCGCTGGCTCTCTCATAGGCCCACACATAGTAAACTCTTTTTCAGGTGCTCCCCACGCGGGCTCTCCTGTAGGCCCACGCATAGGCAGCCCTCTTTCAGGTGCTGCTGGCGCTGGTTCTCCTGTAGGCCAACGCCTGTACTGTCTTCCTTCAGACATTGTTGGCGCTGGATCTCCTGTAGGCCAACGCATAAAATGCCCTTGTTCAGGCATTGCTGGCGCTGGCTCTCCTTGTAGGCCAATGCTGTGCCGGACCTTACCCAGGCACTCCCTGCGCTGGCTCTCCTGTAGGCCATCACTGAGCCGGACCTTTCCCAGGCACTCCCTGCGCTGGCTCTCCCGTAGGCCAACGCAGACCCGAGTAGACAAAATGTCTGCCTGAGGCAGGGGAACCTCTGGGTCTGACTCCTCAGAGTCTACTGGCTGCACAGACGTTTGCCTGCCTTGCGCCCTAATGGCGCTTGAACGGTACTTATTTTAACCGCTTCTGTAGTCGATGGCCTCGCTGCCACCGACTACTCAAGTGGGCGCCCGCTACTTGCAGACCCGCGGTCTTCTCGAGTATTACCCGCGGTATGCCTCCCTTACGCCCTTTCTCCATTCTAACTTGTGTTGTCTCACAACTACAAGTCTTCCGAAGAAGGCTACCTGAAAGCGAAAATGAACCATTTACCTTCAGGCTTTTTAAACTTACCGCTTGGAGGAGCGCTGCTCCTCCACACACGGTCGCTGCGCTATGCGTCTGACGATATGACGCGTGTGCGGCTGGACGGGGTCTTCTTCACGTAGTCATTCACGTGACTCCGAAGTAAAATTATACATCCTCTTCTCATCAAGTTTCCCAAATCAATAATTCTGTCATGTTTAAGAAAGAACTGCAGTTGCTGGAAAAATCGAAGGTAGACAAAAATGCCGGAGGAACTCAACGGGTGAGGCAACATCTATGGAGAGAAGGAGTGGGCGACGTTTAGGGTCGAGACCCTTCTTCAGCCTGATGTCAGGGGGGGGGGGGGCGGGAAAAAGAAAGGAAGAGAAGGGAGATTCTGTCATATTCATTTCATCTCCAGACATTCCAATGAACAATTCCACCATAATTCCAGTGGCATATCTCTTATTTAGAATCTAATTGTATCACTTAATTCACTTTTTAACCTAACCGATTTCTTGTCAGATGTAATTAATTCCAACAGGCAATGTGATTTTCTTTACTTTTTTACATCAGTTATGCGGCTTCACATAATCACTCAGAATTTGCGACCTTATTTCATTGTTAGTTATATTCTCATAAATTACCGTTGTGATACTCTCACTTGCAGAGTATTTGTCTACATATACTTTGCTTTATACTTTGTTTTCAGAGATATCTTTACATATTGCCTTTTAACACTGATACTTGGGACAGCGTTCTGGCATTCCAGAAAGAATATGTCATTTGGTCAAAATTATCCATTTAACTTTCTCACTTGCCATAAATTTCATGTTCCTTAATGAACTTCCATTTCCTGGCTCGATCCTCTGTCGTCACCTTTCCATTAAAAAAAGTGTAGAACTTACAAACATATTATATTCGGCCCAATCCATGCACGTCCATGCACAGTTTCTCACTTTCTCTATGTTGCTCATTGAGAACAGGCAAGACTCATAGACGCATAGAGTCATACAGCACAGAAACAAGCCCTGTAGTCCAGCTTGACTTATGCTCGCAATTGACCTGCCCGTATTTGACCCATATCCTTCGAAACACTTCCTGGTCATATACCTGTCCACATGTCTTTTAAATGTTATAAATGATTAAATGTTAAAAGTACCTGCCTCAACTGCCTCTGACAGCTCGTTCCATATACAACCCACTGTGTGAAAACGTTGCCTCGCAGATTCCTATTAAAGCAGGTTCCTATTAAACCAAAGGTACACAAAAATGCTGGAGAAACTCAGCGGGTGCAGCAGCATCTATGGAGTGAAGGAGATAGGCAACGTTTCGGGCCGAAACCCTTCTTCAGACTGATGGGGGTTGGGGGGAGGCGGGGAGAAGAAAGGAAAAAGGAGGAGGAGCCCGGGGGCTGAGGGAGAGGTAGGAAGGGGAGGAGAGCAAGGGTTAACTGAATTGTGAGAATTCAATGTTCATGCCCAGAAGATGCAGACTACTCAAGGTAGTGCTGTATGAGGTGCTGTTCCTCCAATTTCCGGTGTTGCTCACTCTGGCCATGGAGGAGGCCCAGGACAGAAAGGCCGTATTCGGAATGGGAGGGGGAGTTGAAGTGCTGAGCCACAGGGAGGTCAGGTTGGTTAATGCGGACCGAGCGGAGGTGTTCGGCGAAACGATCGGCAAGCCTACGCTTGGTCTCACCGATATAGATCAGCTGACATCTAGAGCAGCGGATGCAAAAGATGCAGGTGGTGCAGGTGAACCTCTGTCACACCTGGAACGACTGCTTGGGTCCTTGAATGGAGTGGAGGGGGGAGGTAAAGCGACAAGTGTAGCATCTCTTGCGGTTGCAAGGGAAAGTGCTCGGGGAAGGGGTGGCGCGGGAGGGAAGGGAAGAATTGACAAGGGAGCTACGGAGGGAGCGGTCTTTGTGGAAGGCAGACAGGAGGGGAGATGGGAAGATGTGGCGAGTGGTGGGGTCACGTTGGAGGTGGCGAAACTGGTGGAGGACTATTTGTTGTATGTGCCGGCTGGTGGGGTGAAAGGTGAGGACCAAGGGGACTCTGCCCTTGTTGCGAGTGGGGGGATGGGGAGAGAGAGCAGTGTTACGGGGTATGGAGGAGACCCTGGTGCGAGCCTCATCTATAGTGGGGGAGGGGAACCCCCGTTCCCTGAAGAATGAGGACATTTGCGATGTCCTGGTGTGGAACACCTCATCCTGGGTGCAGATGCGGCGTAGACGGAGGAATCGGGTATAGGGGATGGAGTCCTTACAGGAAGCAGGATGGGAGGAAGAGTAGTCAAGATAGCCATGGGAGTCAGTGGGTTTATAGTGGAGAGTATAGTTTATAGTACAGTATTCCTCCCTTCCCTCCCATACAGCCTCCCCGGGCACTTTCCCTTGCAACGGCAAGAGATGCTACACTTGTCACTTTACCTCCCCCTCCACTCCATTCAAGGACCGTAGCAGTCGTTCCAGGTGCGACAGAGGTTCACCTGCACCTCCTCCAACCTCATCTATTGCATCCGCTGCTCTAGATGTCAGCTGATCTATATCGGTGCGATCAAGCGTAGGCTTGGCGATCGTTTCGCCGAACACCTCCGCTTGGTCCGCATTAACCAACCTGACCTCCCGGTGGCTCAGCACTTCAACTCCCCCTCCAATTCCGAATCCGACCTTTCTGTCCTGGGCCTCCTCCATGGCCAGAGTGAGCAACACCGGAAATTGGAGGAACAGCACCTCATATTCCGCTTGAGTAGTCTGCATCCTCTGGGCATGAACATTGAATTCTCACAATTCAGTTAACCCTTGCTGTCTCCTCCCCTTCCTACCTCTCCCTCAGCCCCCAGGTTCCTCCTCCTCCTTTTTCCTTTCTTCTCCCCGCCTCCCCCCACCCCCCATCAGTCTGAAGAAGGGATTCGGCCCTAAACGTCGCCTATCTCCTTCACACCATAGATGCTGCTGCACCCGCTGAGTTTCTCCAGCATTTTTGTGTACCTTCAATTTTCCAGCATCTGCAGTTCCTTCTTAAACACATCCTATTAAACCAAGATCAATTCCATGGAATTTTCTTCCTTAAACTTTCAGCATTTCCACATCCCTCAAAACCAATTTTGGTCTAATCTTAAATTTTCCTCTTTGGTTCTGTGTAACACTTTTTTTAATGTGAGATTAAAATGTCTTCAGATTTTTTTTGTTTTCAGACCGCCCTGGAACTGGGCAGCGTAGAAAGATATCCTTTGTCCCATGGAGTCAGCACCAAACATCAACCATTAACCCCATTTTGTTCCCCTCATATTTCCTCCAGCTACCTCGAGAAAACATCACTCTCCCACACACACACGAGGGACAAATTACAGTGGTCAGGTAAACTACTCAATGCCTTTGGGAAGTCAGAGGAAACCAGAATACCGGGGGGAATCTCGCGCAGTCACTGGGAGAATGTGCAAACTCTGTGTAGTTAGCACCAGAGGTCAGGTTTGAACCAGGTTTACTGGAGATAGTAGGAACTCTACCAGCTGCATCACTCCAATTATTCATTTTAAAGAAGCAACACTATCATCACTGCTTAGCTTCCAAACTAATTTTAACAATCACTTTAACCATGCATGTCACGCACAGGAAGAACTCACGATCACCAATGTGAATTTTTTAGTACACGAAGATTCATTGACAGAGAAAATAATTGACACAATGACACGTTTACCAATTTGAGGGCTTGAGTTTTGGCATCTCCAATGGTTTTTACTACAGAAGTCTGGATTTGCTGTTGATATACTTGCATGGTTCAGCGCACACATGCCACAAATAATTGCCAACAATTCGACGTTTATTAAATTAACAGCACAATAAAAATAAAACAGAATCCATGCTTGCTGCAATAACTGCAGCTCCCCAACAAGGAAAAGCTTTCATGGATATAAATAAAGCCATGGAAATATCCTAAGGAAAAGAAAGCTTTATTGAAGAGAATTTTGGAAAAACTCATTAAATAGTTCTTTTTATGCCCAAAAGCAATTCAGAAAAGATCTGGGAAATTGCTGATCACCATAATAAAACATGAATTATCTGGAGCAATAACGTTGCAGATTCTAGCCAACAGGCTCCTTCTCCATCTGTGGTGAACAAGATCTTTTACAGCCTTTAGCCAGCAATAAATGAAGATATTGAATGAAAGGATTTTTAAAATGTCCAAATAACACTTCATATCAAAAAAATGAGCTTGGGTATTGAATAAAACCAAATTTTCTGGTCAGGAACTGTTCACGAGTCAATGATCACCACTATTTCGTCCCACTGATGACAAAACCAGTATTGAGTATTTGAATATTTGCTATTCAAATGCAAACCCAGCTGCCCTTACGATCGAGTGGCCGACAGTCCCTGGAGAAGTGGGAGATGGCACTCAATCATGTGATTGCAATCTTTAGTTCCTGAGGTGTATCGAATTTCCCGATCTTAATCAGGGCAGCAGAGGAGAAACTGTGTGTGCAATCATTGCTGCTTTTAAACACTTTTGCAGATAATTTGTCTATGCATCTGCAACATGGTTGAAAAAAAAGTCTTCAAACTATTAGTCTTACTTGAGGCTGGCTAATTCTGCACTTACACCCTACAGTTCCAAATTCAGAGTCACATAATTGGGTTTTAATGCTTATTCATGGCCCATAATTTCAACAACCTGAAGTATGTCTTTGTTCCCTTCCTTATTGAAACACAAATTCAGGTTATGGCTTCCTCTTCATTACTCAATGATCTAAGGTCAGAAAGACCTTAAAATGATCCCACTAAATCTCTGTTAATGTGGTAATATCCTATTACAGTTACTGTCTGTTCATGCATTTTCAGATTCTGGTCATTCATTGTAGCATGTGAAATTGCAGATGAAGCTTAAAAACACTGATATATCTCTTCTTCTTAGGCCCCCTTCGGTCATGGCTGACCATGGGTGTCTCCAGGGTGCTATTCCCAAAATGGAGGACGCCAGTGCGTGACTTTGTTTAACGTGGGGAGACTGGTGCACAGACAGCCACCCCACGGTCCTTGACAGATCTGGGTCATGATCCAGTGGCATGGAGTCCATGACGACCAGAGACCCTTTTCTGCTGCAGCCTTCATCCGCCTTCCCAGCCGTTGTGACGCTCCACTAAGGTCAGCCATCGTCCTCTGCCTATTCCACTGTTGAGGTCTTGGTTGGATTACTCTTTGTTAGAGACCTTCCCCTCGAGCTTACCGCCATGGGTGGCCCCACCAGGAGCATAGCTCCAGGCGGCATCGCTCACAGGATCTCAGGACAACACAAGCTTCTCCACCACGACAAGGGGACAATCCATGGAGAAGTAAAAACACTGATATACTTCCAAAGTTAAGACAGTGAATATTTTATTATTCATTCACAGGAAATCTGTTGCTCATCACCAGGGAACGTTACTGTGAGTCACTATAGAGTAAGAGTCAGAGTCATGCTGCATGAAAACAGGTCCTTTGAACCATGCCAGCCGAGATATCCCATCTTAGCTAGTATATGCCTGCATTTACCCCATATCCTTCAAATACTTTCCGTCCCATGTACCTCTCAAAATGTCTTTTAAATGTTGCTATTGTACCTGCCTCAACTACTTCCTCTGTCAGCTCTTTCCAAATACCCATCACTGCATGGGTGGAAATATTGTCACTCAGGTTCATATTAAATCTTTCCCCTTTCACTTAAACCCGTGCCCTCTATTTATTGATTCCGCTATTCTGGGAAAAAGAGTCTGTGCATTCACCCCATCTATTCACCTCTATAAGATCACCCCTCAGCCTCCCGCATTCTAAAGGAATCCATATCTAGCCTACACATCCTCTCCCAAAACTAAGGCGGTTGAATCCTTCAATATCATTGTAAATCTTCTCTGTGTCCTTTCCAATGTAATTCAATTCAATTCAATTCAATTCAATTCAACTTTAATTGTCATTGCACAGATACAAGTATGGGTACAACGAAATGCAGTCTAGCGTCTGCTCGTAGCAATGTTGCAATATAGAAATAAAAACACAGAACAAGAACAATATACAGAATAAAATACAGAATAAAATACAGAATAACTATACAGAATGCAGAATGAGCAAACAATGTGGACGGAAAGACTGGAGAAATCAATCGGCGGGACTCCGAGTTCAGCAATGCGATAGTGTTGTTGAAGAAGCTGTTCCTCATCCTGCTTGTACGAGACCTGAGGCTTCTGTACCGCCTCCCTGATGGGAGGAGGGCAAACAGTCCATGGTTAGGGTGGGAGGGGTCCTTGATGATCTTCCTGTCGCTGCAAGTAATGGCGACTTTCTTACAGCAGGGTGACCACGCTGAACCCAATACTCCAGGTGCAGCCTCCAATATCTTGCGCTACTTCTATACTCAATTCTTTGACTGATAGCCAGTGTGCCAAAGGCCTTCTTCACTACACTACATGTCTTTGATGCAAACTATGTACTTTTCCTCATGTATCTAAAACACTGCCAAGAGATCTAACATTGACGGTGAAGGTCCTTTCCTGGTTTGACTTAAGGGCCTGTCCCACTTGGGCGTCATTTGCGCGTCACGCTGGTGGCGCGCAAAGATTTTGTGAATCCCAAAATCCTGGGGCACCGCGCGCAACCGCGTGTCACTGCATACGCCACCACGTCTCACCACGCGCCATGCGCGTGTCATGACGCGCGAGTGATGCGTAAATGATGTTGCGTCGTGTGTCGTCACGCATAAATTATGTCGCATAAATGACACGGAAATAACGCCCAAGTGGGACAGGCCCTTTACATGAATGCAACATCTTACAATTATCTGAATTAATCTCCATTAGCCATTCTTCAGCCCATTCATCCAACTGATTAAGGTCCCTTTGTAATTCTTGATAACCGTCTTTGCTGTCCGAGAAACAACCTTCCACCACCACCCTCTGCTTCCTCTATAAAACAAATTCTGTATCCAGTTAGCTAGCTCTCCCCCTGGCTCCCATGTGATCTAACCTTCCAGAGTAACCCACCATCACACCTTATCAAAGTCCATATAGATTATATGTATGGTCATGCCCTCATTAACTTTCTTGCTTACTTCTTCAACAAATACAATCAAATCCTGAGACACTATCTCCAAATACATTTTATCCTTCAAAATGCTCTCCAGTAACTTTCCTACCACAGATGTTAGGCTTACTGGTCTATACTTCCCAGATTTGTCTTTAAAGCCCTTCTTAACTAGAGGCACAACATTATCCACCCTCATTCTTCCAGCACCTCATCCGTGTCTAATTATGATTCAAAAATCACAATCAGGACTCCTGCAATTTATTCATGAGCTTCCCATAGTGCACATATCCATTTAAGCCTGACAATTTATCTACCTTCATACTTCTTACAATAGCTAACTGTAATATGTACATGACAATATATAAAAAATTGACATTAATATGTACAAGACAATATATAGAAAATTGGCAGACAGGAAACAAAGAGTAGGGATTAACAGGTCCCTTTCAGAATGGCAGGCAGTGACTAGTGGGGTACTGCAAGGCTCGGTGCTGGGACCGCAGCTATTTACAATATACATTAATGGTTTAGATGAAGGGATTAAAGTAACATTAACAAATTTGCAGATGACACAAATCTGGGTGGCAGTGTGACCTGTGAATAGGATGCTATGAGGATGCAAGGAGACTTGGACAGGTTGGGTGAATGGGCAGATGCATGGCAGATGCAGATTAATGTGGATAAATGGTCCTTGTTCATCAGTCACTGAATGTAAGCATGCAGGTAGCGCAGGCAGTGAAGAAAGCGAATGGCATGTTGACGTTCATAACAAGAGGAGTTGAGAATAGGAGCAAAGAGGTCCTTCTGCAGTTGTACAGGGCTCTAGTGAGACCACACCTGGAGTATTGTGTGCAGTTTTTGTCTCAAAATTGCTAGGTATGTATACTCTGGAATTTGGAATGATGAGAGGTTATCTTATTGAAACATATAAGATTACTAGACTAAGTGGGACCCGTTGCATCCCATGAGGGCTGGTCCCCCGACGCAATATTCCATCTCTCCACCAATTCCAATATTGGTGGCCAGTGGGGGGGGGGGCTTTCTGGAGCGCTGGTATGGGTGTTGTTGGCTGCAGGGACTACTGGTCTCCAGAGGGCTAGTATGGACATTGTGGGCCAAATGGATTCTTGGGGTGGCAGCTCAGTCCCTCAAGCCTGATGTGCTGGAAGCTCACTCACGGCTGGTGGGCTGGCAGTTGACTCACGGCTATCCCTTGAAATTCCATTTCAAGCAGAGTGCAAGGCCACCAAATTCAAATCCATTTTCCTACCATTTCAAACAGGGTGCGAGGCCACCAAATTCAAGTGCAGTTTCTTACCTCTTCGAGCAGGGTGCAAGGCCACAAAATTCAAGTGCAGTTTCATACCACTGCAAGCAGGGTGCAAGGCCACCAAATTCAGGTTCAGTTTCCTAGCACTTCAAGCAGGGTGCAAGGCCACAAAATTCAAGTGCAGTTTCATACCTCTTCGAGCAGGGTGCAAGGCCACAAAATTCAAGTGCTGTTTCATACCATTTCAAGGAGGGTGCAAGGCCACCAAATTCAAATGCACTTTCATACCATTTCATGCAGGGTGCAAGGCCACAAAATTCAAGTGCAGTTTCATACCACTTCAAGCAGGGTGCAAGGCCACCAAATTCAAGTGCTGTTTCATACCATTTCAAGGAGGGTGCAAGGCCACCAAATTCAAATGCACTTTCATACCATTTCATGCAGGGTGCAACGACACCACATTCAAATGCAGTTTCATACCATTTCAAGCAGGGTGAAACCACCATAAAACCACCATAAAACCACACAAAACACCACACTCACAGTTCAGTAGACATTCAGTAGACATGCAGAGACTGAGCCACACCCACACTTCCGGGTTTTATAATCCCTCCCCCTCCTACAGGAAAAGGTGTTGCCTTCATGGCGTGATTGACAGGAGAGAGATTCTCAACATTTTTTAAACATTAATAACACTTTTATTTTTCATTGATGGGAAGAATCCTCTGCACCTGATGAGCAGAGGGGGACTGAGTAAGATGGCCAAAAATGACAGCTGTAAGTGGTAGCGTTTTATCTAAAATCAATATAGTGCAAACAGGAAGTTGTCAAGTTTAGACAAACAACCATTTGCAGTGCCTTTTACTTCAACCCAAAACCCCCAAGCAAACATCTGCAGTGCCTTTTCACTTCAACACAAAACCCCCCCAAACAACAATTTGCAGTGCCTTTTCACTTCAACCCAAAAACACCCAAACAACCATTTGCAGTGCCCTTTCACTTCAACCCAAAACACCCCAATCATCCATTTGCAGTGCTTCACTTTAACCCAAAACACCACATACAACAATTTGCAGTGCCTTTTTACTTCAACGCAAACCCCCCCAAACAACCATTTGCAGTGCCTTTTTACTTCAACCCAAAACACCCCCAAACAACCATTTGCAGTGCCTTTTTACTTCAACTCAAAACACCCCAAACAACCATTTGCAGCGCTTTTTTTCTTCAACCCAAAACACCCCAAAACACCATTTGCAGTGCCTTTTTACTTCAACCCAAAACACCGAAAACAACCATTTGCCGTGCCTTTTTACTTCAACCCAAATCACCCCAACCAACCCTTTGCAGTGCCTTTTTACTTCAACCCAAAACACCCCCAAACAACCATTTGCAGTGCCTTTTTACTTCAACCCAAAACACCCCAAACAACTATTTGCAGTGCCTTTTTACTTCAACCCAAAACACCCCAAGCAACCATTTGCAGTGCCTTTTTACTTCAACCAAACTATATTTTCAATTTCAAACCACATTAACGGCACTCACAGTTGAGTAGACATATGTTCAGTGTTATTCAGATCTCAGAGAGACCCTCTCGCTTCCTCCATCTTGCAGAGACTGAGTGAGGCACACCACTTCCAGGTTTTATAGTCCCTACACCTCCCACCAGCAGGGGCAGCAGAGAGAATGGCAAAATATTTTTAAACATTAATATCTCTCTGATTTTTCATCGATGGGAAAAATCCTCTGGTCCAGTCCTGCGGAGTTGGGCTCTGAGCGGGTTGGCCAAAAATGACGGCCATAAGTGGCGGCGTTCTCTCGGAAATCACATCGCAGTGAGTCAAAAGCGGTCAAGATCTTACCTTTTGTAATATAGATTAAGAGAAGGGTTTCGGCCCGAAACGTTGCCTATTTCCTTCGCTCCATAGGTGCTGCTGCACCCGCTGAGTTTCTCCAGCATTTTTGTGTACCTATGATTATTAAGGGATTGGACACGCTAGAGGCAGGAAACATGTTCCCGATGTTGGGGGAGTCCAGAATCTGGGGCCACAGTTTAAGAATAAGGGGTAAGCCATTTAGAACGGAGATGAGGAAAAACTTTTGCACACAGAGGGTTATGAATCTGTGGAATTCTCTGCCTCAGAAGGCAGTTGAAGCCAATTCTCTGGATGCTTTCATGAGAGAGTTAGATAGAGCTCTTAAAGACAGCGGAGTCAGGGGATATGGGGAGAAGGCAGGAACGGGGTACTGAATGTGGATGATCAGCCATGATCACTGTGAATGGTGGTGCTGGCTCGAAGGGCCGAATTGGCCTAGTCCTGCACCTATTGTCTATTGTCTATTGTCTATATGCTTCTTGGGACAAGAAGGTAGACACAAAATGCTGGAGTAACTCAGCGGGACAGGCAGCATCTCTGGAGAGAAGGAAAGGGTGATGTTTCGGGTCGAGACCCTTCCTGGCCTGGTTATCCAGACTCCGTAACGACAATTGGTTTCCTTCTCCAACGAACCAGATGGTGTTTTACAATGATCCAGCTATTTATTTGTCACCATTACTCAATTAAGTTCTGCATTCCATATTGACTTGATTTACTGAATTAAAATTTTCCAACCACCATGCTCGGACTTGAAATCTTGCAATTGGAAACATTAATCCATGTCTCTGAATCCCTAATCCAGTAGTTGACCATAATGTCATTATACTTTTAAAAAAGCCAATTGTAGGAAACCAAAATAAAGTACCTGGCAAAAACCTAGCCAAAAGTAGAACATAAAACCTACCTCACACATCATATATGTTCATGGTTTTTGTAACCAGGTTCAACTTACATGAAGATGTTAAAGTCACAATATTCAATTATGCTGATTATAATAATATTCAAATTGTGGTCAATATTTCCTGTTTAGCATCTATATAGGTACCAATAGCATTTTCAGTTCGAACAAAGATTGCACATTGTTACTACCCATTATGACAACATCGTTCTGCAAATTATCAATGCTTAGAAATTAACACAATAACATTGGCGTAATTCAGAAGTATTCAGAGTTCTGGACTCTTGAATAAGCTTTTCTCAGTAAATGGTCCGTGGATGTCTCGAGTCATTTAATAGCCAAGTGTCTATACTTAACTGAATAACAATAGAACTCCACTACTAATGTTACACTGGAAACATCACAGTTATCTTCAGTAAAATCTATTGCAGATTTTTGCATGTGGCCATTGTTTTCGGAGGCAGCAGAGATTGTCCAACACTGACTGCCATTGAGCTTGTTTCTTGTTCAAAGGATGATGGCTATCCCACTATGCTACCTGACCCACTGAGTTCCTCCAGTACCTTGTGTCTTCTTCTGTAAACCAGCATCTGCAGTTATTAGTTTCTCCTCTATGCTACCCGGTTCACTGTTCCAGGATTTTGACTCCGTGACACTCTTTCTTTCTTCTGTCTGTGTTAGAACTGACCATTACTGCCTGTCATTGTATTGGCCCAGTTTTAACATCTTACGTAGGCAAAGCAGGTTAATGTGCTGGTAACTATCAAAATTAAACCTTTCAGATACACCCTTTCTAATCTCTATATCTCAATATTCTCTTTGTTCTGCACACGCCTCCCTCACCCTCTCTCCTATTCAGAACTAACTTAACTTAAGAACATTAATATTAAGAACAGACAATTAATTAATATTAAGCTGGCATCCCCCCAATGCGGGAGTGGACCGCCTCGACGCGGAGGGCCCAAACGCCGCCTGCTACGGGAGTCAAGATCGTCCCGTCAACGGGGGCTCGAGGCCCACGACGAGGAAGAGCTAGGGGAAGGACTTGAACTTTATTTTGGCTTCCACCGCAGTGAGGAGTGTGTAGGAGTCACTGTGGTGGATGTTCAATGTTAAATGATGTTTTGATTGTTCCGTTTCCAAGATGGCTGCCGGAAGTGAGAGTGAACGCTGGCGTGATTAGCTGCCGCTACTCTCTCTTTGAATTGTGTATTGAATTGAATTAGACTTTATTAATCCCCATATTCAGGGGAAATTCAGATGTCCTTGCAGC
Source organism: Malacoraja senta (assembly GCA_038087875.1). NCBI lineage: Eukaryota > Metazoa > Chordata > Chondrichthyes > Rajiformes > Rajidae > Malacoraja > Malacoraja senta. The sequence continues at coordinate 102,314,519 of CM075977.1, forward strand.
ACAATAATAAAATACAACATAGTATTAAAAAGAAGTTCAACACCAAAACATCCCCCCACAGTGGTTCCCACTGTGGGGGAAGGCACAAAGTCCAGTCCCCATCCTCTTGTCCACCCAGAGTCGGGCCCACTGAGGCCTCCACAGTCGCCGCCACGGCGCCCGATGTTCTCGCCGGGTGATGGTGCTCCGGCGTCGGGAGAACCCCCAGCAGCTTGGGGTACCAGGAACGACCACCTTCCCACCGAAGACCGCGGCTTCCAAGCCAACAGACCGCGCCGGACGGAGCTCCACACACTGGCAATCTCAGCGAGAGATCCCAGGCTCCGGGATGTAACATTCAGCGTCGCAGCTGGCCGCTCCACAGAACCGCTGCTCCACGATGTTCTCATCGGCGGTCCCAGCATACTGGAGTTCCGGCGCGGCGACCCAGGAAAGGCATCGCCCGCTCCACGACAGCGCTCCAGCGCTGCACTGCCGCCAAAGCCGATGTTCTGCGCCGCCGCCAAAGCCGATGTTCTGGCCAGGTCCCCTCAGGGAAACGTCGCTCCAGGACCCGCTGATAGGCCGCAAGGACAGGTCGAAGGCGCTGCTCGGAGGAAGGCAACCCCTCCGACCAGGTAGGGACTTGAAAAGCAGTTTCCCCCTTCCCCCCCACCACCCCCCACACATAAAAAGATTAGGCCCCCTGACTGCACACTCAACGTACTAAAAATAATTAAAAAGAAGGGAAAAAAATGGACAGCTGCAGGACAGGACAGTTCTGGACAGCGCCTCCTCCGGTTAGGTGGAGGCGCTAAACATCCGGTATTGTTGATGTCCTTACTATTTTTTTTTGGTTTTGTTTCATTCCTCTTATATGTTTTGTAATCTGCTTACTAAATTTTGTAAGGCGTCCTTGAGAGTCCTTGAAAGGCGCCCATAAGTATAATGTATAATAGTAATGATAACATTCATATTGATAGAATGTTAATATCTTAACATTAAGAACATCTCTCTCTCTATCTATCAGGTCTCACAAAGGGCTTTCGACCCAAACCATTAACCATTGCTCCTTCCAGATGTTGCCTGATGTGCCAAATGCTTCTTTGATATCAGTCTGTTAGGTAGAATCAAGAGCCAAGAGTGTCTAATTGTTATATGTATCAGCACCGCAACATTGAAATTCTTATTTGCTGCAGGCTTTGCAGGCACATGAAATACAAATAAATATACAAAAATCAATAATACAATAAATAAACAGTAATAATAAGTAACACAGACCATAATAATACAAACCGAATTACATAATGCCACCTAAAGAAGCCCAAAGTAGAATGTTGTTGAGGTAAATTTGTGGTTAGAGTTAAGCCCCTGTCCCACTTGGGCAACTAATTGGCGAGTTCTGGCGAGTTTGTCCTCGACTCATACTCGCAGCATGGTCGCCACGAGGTCGTAGGAGGTCTTCGTAACTCTCCTTCATGCTTGAGAGTGATCTCCGCGTACTCGAGGTCTCAGCTAGGTCGCGCCGTTTTTTCCAACCTGATAAAAATGTCCGCGAGTAAAAAAAGGTCGCCATGGAATAAATCGATACTTTTTTACTCGTAGGTAGGCCGTAGTAGGTTGTGATGCTAGTCGTAGGCAGTCGTAGGTAATCAAAGGTAGTCGAAGGTAACTGGCCCTTGAGAAAAAAAGGTGAGTAGAAAAAAAAGGTAATGTAAACATCAGCACGTGACCTCTGTCACTCCAGGGCGTGTTCATTCATAGCTGGAGAGTTTCTGGGAGCAGACACTTGTGTAGAGATGGCACATAAAAGACAGCATCGTAGGGGCAGGGCACAATCCTCCAAAAAAACTGCCATGCAGGTGTTGCCCACCCAGGAGGAGGAGTGGCAGGAGGAGATGCCACAGGAGGAGGAAGTCCTGCATGAGAGCTCCCTGGAGCAGGAGACTAGGGAGGTAGGCAATGTCCCCACCACCACCCCTTCTACTGTGTCTGACACAGCATCAGAGGCAGATGCCCCATTGGTGAGGGAGGGCTGGAGGATGGTTATGCCCTGTACCTTCAACAGGCAGCAGGAGGGAGACCTTGTTGAATGGTATCAGCAGAATACCATCCTGTACGATAAATGTACAGAGGAGTACAGGAACAGGGAAAGGTAGCGCCTGATTCCAGTGCCCTTCTCATATAGGTGTCCTTTTTTTTCAGCTGGGGGCCCACGTTTGTCTTCAGCTCATTAAACAGCTCAGGTGGTATTCTTGTGAAGTTTCTAAAAGTAGACAAATCCTCCTCATGCAGCATATTTATCATGTTCTCATACTGCCCAAGCCTGTATCTTCTTTGAAAGAGGGGCTTCACCCATTGAGACCTCTTCTTGTGCTTCCTCTTCACCCTTGTTCTTTCCCTTCTGCCTTTATGCTGCAGAAGCAAAAGGGCTGCTGCCTACAGCACTAGTACTATTTTGACTGCCCTCCTCCTCACTAGTTCCTTCCTTGCACGCATGGTTCAGAATGATTTTAAAAAAAACCTGGGAGGCTTTTTATCGTGAAAAACAAATGCAAACATGACATCATATTATCATGTGATAATTTTCCACTCGTAGCTAGTCGTAGTTGGTCTTCGGTGTGGTCGACCGAGGTCGAGGGGGTCGTCCTCACTCTCCACTATTCGTGGTCCAATTTGCCAGAGACCATCCTCGAGTAAAACGTACATAGTCGAAGCTAGTCTTCAACATAGTCGAAGCAGGTCGAAGGAGGTCATAGACATAGTTGTAGGAGATCATAGACATAGTCGTAAGAGGTCGTAGACATAGTCGTAGGAGGTCGTAGGAAGTCTTCTACTTCGGCGAGTCAACACGACCGTGACATTTTGTTCAACTCGCCTAAGGTCTTCTAAACTCGCGGATTAGGTCGCCCAAGTGGGACAGGCCCTTTATGCATTGTGGTGCAAGAACCTGATAGTCAATGGGAAGCAGCTGATCATCAAGGTCCTGTACTTTCTTCCCGATGGACAAAAGACAAAGGAAATGTATTTGTCACGTACACCAATTGGTGTACTGAAATTTGAGTTGCCATTTGCAGCACACCAATAAAAATTAAAAAAAAACATTAAAGAATTTAACATTGAACATAAAAACATTCCCCCACAATAGTTCCCACTGTGAGGGAAGCAACAAAGTCCAGTCCTCTTCCCCTTGTTCACCCATGGTCGGGCCTATTGAGGCCTCCGCAGTCGCTGCAACGGCGGCCCGATGTTTCAGGCCCTCTCGGCAGATGATGGAGCTCTGGCGTCGGGAGAACACTCTCAGCGGCTTGGAGTGTCTGGAACGGCTGCTTCCTCCCCAGAGACCGCGGCTCCCAAAGTCCACCGGCCGCGATGGTAGTCATAGATAGTCTTCAACATAGTCGAAGGGAGGTCAAAGGAGATCGAAGGAGGTCGTCTTCACTCTCCACTATTCGGTGTCCAATTTTCCCGAAGCTAGTCTTCAACATAGTCGAAGGAGGTCGAAGGAGGTCCTCTACATAGTCGAAGGAGGTCTTCAACATGACATTTTTTCAAACTCTCCTAAACTCTTCTACACTCGCGGATGAGATCGCCGCAGTGGGACAGCCCCTTAATCATGTATTGTCTTTCGGCTGACTGGTTAGCACACAACAAAAGCTTTTCACTGTACCTTGGTACACATGACAAACAAACTAAACTAATCTGAACTGTTTCGTGCAATTTATGCGCAAGTGTGTTTTTTTTTTTACCTTATATGTGAGAATATTTATAAGATGTCTGGATCTTCAGCGGCTAATAAGAATGTAGTCAATGAAAAGACCAAGAAGAAAGAATAATGAAATAAAAATAGCAAATTTAGACCACAATTTAAATTCTGGGGAAACCCTAAAGTCCATGGTGGCCAATACTGGGATTGATGGACCTGCAGGCTTTTTAGTGTTGTTGCCTGCAAAAGCAAATAACAGAGTCTGTGTGATCAACAGAACATCATTTATTGATGGCAGTAAACTATTTCACCGCAGTGCCTCAGACAAAGTAAGGAAAGTCGCATCGTAACATGCACTGAGTTGAGTTTAGTTTAGTTTAGTGCTGAAACAAGCCCTTTTGTTCACTGAGTCCACGCCGACCAGCGATCCCCATAACAGTGCAGAATTTGATTTTAGTTTAGTTTAATTTAGATACACAGCACAGAAACGGGCCCCTTGGCCCTCCAAGTCTTCGCTGACCAGCGATTCCCACACATTAACACTATGCCACACATACTAGGGACAATTTTACAATTGTACCAAGCCATTTAACCTACAAACATGGACATCTTTGGAGTGTGGCTAGCACCTGTAGTCAGGATCGAATCCGGGTCACTGGCGCTGTAAGGCAGCAACTCTACTGCTGCACCACTGTGCCACCCCTAAAAATATTCTTATACTTAATACAATTTCCCTTTAAACTCATGCAAACTATTTATTTATATTCATGAACATAGGAGAATCAATTAATGAGTCGCATTTTTGCATTTATGGTTACAATTTTAACTATCTATACATTCATCAGTCATGTAATCTATTGATCACTGAACACCAGGCTGCACATGTGTCTCTGAAGCATTGTTATTTTGCTTCATCTGGTCTCATTATCACATCAATATAATTGTCTTCATAACCTACTACTTATTCTTTAAATACTCAATTTCCATTGCCACCAAACCATTCACATAACCTTAAATCAAGGCTAATAACTAACAACCTCTACAGTGATTACAATTATACATTTAATTTTGTGCATTATTGGATATCCTGAATTGTGTCTAAACAATCTCTTCTTTGGTTACCTTCTCAGATTCTCCATTTGTGAGCCTCTACATTCATACCATGTACCATGTAGTCCAGTTCAACCTGTGAGACATGCTCATCCTCCATGGAAAGTCTGCTTTGGTGGACCATGTGGACGAGATCTTTATGAACCCACGGCTGGAAAGGCGACGCAGCAACGCGCTGTGGAATGCGAAGGGCTAGTCAGAGACGACATGGCCATCCACTGCAGCCAAGAAGTCTCCAGCCCTGATGATTTTTCATACCACTGGACTCTGACTTCTGCGGCCGAGAGGGTGAGGTTGTTACAGTGCAACAGCTTCTCCAGCTTAAACCCATTCACGCACATGTTTTTGTGCAGCCCTGGACTCGTGAATCACGTCAGAACTCACCAGAATTGAGACAGCACAAGCCGCCATCATCGTTACCGACGGGCCACCACCACATTCATTCCAATTTGCAAATTTTGCTCCCTCACTAACTCTGTTTCTTGGTTGAACTCCAAAACTCACGTTCTCTGACTTCCCTGTCCAGATTGTTCCCGCTCCTTTCAATTTTGTAATGCCCCTCTTTACTGTTGCACTCCGGCCACCATGTGTGAGGCATTAGCAAGTCCATTCCCACTGTAAAATCCCTCAGAGGACTTTCAGAGATTTGAACTGCCTTCACTTTGCAATCCAGTTCAGTCTTACAGCATCCAACACAAAATGGGATTCATTCAGATTTTCAGTAATGCTGCAAATAGGAATATAAGAACAGAGGAACAGGGGCAGGAGTTGGCCATCCGACCCTTTGAAACTGCTGAAGTATTCACCAAGATCGTAACTGAACTTCAATTTTCATGAATTATCCCCTTATCCCAGACTTATTTGCCTATTTTTTGGATGACTTTGGATCATCTCCAACCAAGTTGACAAGAGCAATTCAAAGATTCACAGGCTCTGAGCGAAGGATTTTTTCTTCACCCAAAGTTCTTCTTTCAAGACTGTTACCACTGATTTGAGAGTCCTGAGCCAGTGAAAAAAATCCATCTGTTTCCATCCTGTTGAACCCTGAAATAATTTTTAAAAAGTTTAAATGAGATCTCTCATTCATATATATGCTGAAGTACTCCAGCACTTTGTGTTTCTTTTTCTAAACCAGCATCTGCAGTTCCTTGTGTCTCAATGTTATATCAATACTGGCAGCTATACGCATGCTCCCTTTTGTGTTGTATCATCAAAGCAAGATCTAAAAAGGTTTCAAATTATCCATCTTTACCATTGCCTTTCACCTGTTCAAGTACCTCTTCTGGTCCCTGGTTTCTCATCTCCAGCTTATAGTCCTCAAAAAATCTCTGATGGCTCTGAATTATAGACATCTCTTCAGGATATTCACAACATGCAAAAAATCACCCACGGTTTGAAGTGCCAATAGACTCACCAACATCTCACATGACTCCTATCCATCCACCAGCAGAGATATCACCTTCCTCTTCTCGCAGTTGGCTGCTTCCCTCTTCTCTGTGGACTCCACTGAGATCTCGATAATATTATTCACATTCAGAAACCTTTATACCCTTTCCATTGAAAGGGGAATGTCTGAGTCTCCTGATTTCTCTTGTGCTGAACCACCTATCACCCTTACCCAATGATCTCCATGGGCAACCCAATTCTCTTTGTATGGACTAAATCCATTGGACTTGATGCCATAAAGTGCCTGCGTTGATTGTAATCGTGTATTGTCTTTCTGCCAACTGGTTAGCACGCAACAAAAAACTTTTCACTGTACCACGGTACACGTGACAATAAACTATACTGAACTGAAACTGAACTGAACTGAACTGCAGGTTCTTTAGTCTACTTCTTACGAAGCCAAACAATAGAGATGGAAAATCCTTTATTAAAGGCATAAACACCTAACTAAAGATACTGGTCAAACATTGTATCAAAGGCCCTGGTGTTTGGTTTACAAAACTTCTAATTCACTTCTTAAAGGTATAGTTGCACATAAATGGCAGCAGTTTTGGTTTGTACACAATTTTAGCAGTCAATTCACTCACAGTCCAAATTTGTGATTTTCCACGATGCGAAGCCCTGTCATCTCCACATGCATCAGAAAATGTACATTGAAAAATATAGTGTTTATTCATTTACTTGTTCGAAACATAAAGTTTCAGGTAGAGATTTGTGAATTTTGACAGGACGAGTTTCCGTTACCCAAATAACTATAACATAGAGGACCCGAGTCATTTCTCTCACTTTGCTAACTTTTTAAAAATACTGCTGTAATATGTTACACAGCTCACTGAAAGTTTCCTTATGAAGTTAAATGTCATCTCACACTGCTTCTTTCACAATATCAGGCCACAGTGCCGTTCTGTTGCACACCTACCTGTTGATCATGTGTATCGTCCTTTACTTGCCCTCATCTACAAGCATTGCCTAACTTGTACCCGCTTGCTTGATAGCTTTGTCACAATCGACAATGGCAGGCCTAGCCAGATGCTCTTCAAACTATAAGCACTGAATGTAAAGCACGGAATGACACCTGCAGCTCCAATCATTCCTGCAGCTTAAACATCAAAATTAATTGTCCACAAACAACTTAGCCACTTGAAGTGACCAAAACCTAATTGGAGATCCAATTAAATAATGCTTCCGCAACTGGCTTGTTGATTGTTCTGCACAATGATTTACTGTGTGGAGTTAGAGTTAATAGACCAAATTCAAGAGACATATTCAAGAGTACACTGACTTAACTTTTAATGGGCTAAGCATTTAAATTACACATAAATGCTTAATGGCCAGACTGGTGAACACAAAATTAATACATTATGTCTCCTTCATATACAGTGGCTTGCAAAAGTTTTCATACCCCTTGAACTTTTCCACATTTTGTCACGTTACAACCACAAACGTAAATGTATTTTATTGGGATTTTATGTGATAGACCAACACAAAGTGGTGCATAATTGTGAAGTGGAAGGAAAATGATACATGGTTTTCAAATTTTTTTTACAAATAAAAAACTGAAAAGTGTCACGTGCAAAAGTATTCAGCCCCCCCTGAGTCAATACTTTGTAGAACCACCTTTCGCTGCAATTACAGCTGCAAGTCTTTTGGGGTATGTCTCTACCAGCTTTGCACATCTAGAGACTGAAATTTTTGCCCATTCTTCTTTGCAAAATAGCTCAAGCTCAGTCAGATTGGATGGAGAGCGTCTGTGAACAGCAATTTTCAAGTCTTGCCAGAGATTCTCAATTGGATTTAGGTCTGGACTTTGACTGGGCCATTCTAACACATGAATATGCTTTGATCTAAATCATTCCATTGTAGCTCTGGCTGTATGTTTAGGGTCGTTGTCCTGCTGGAAGGTGAACCTCTGCCCCACTCTCAAGTCTTTTGCAGACTCCAACATGTTTTCTTCCAAGATTGCCCTGTATTTGGCTCCATCCATCAACTCTGACCAGCTTCCCTGTCCCTGCTGAAGAAAAGCATTCCCACAGCATGATGCTGCCACCACCATGTTTCACAGTGGGGATGGTGTGTTCAGGGTGATGTGCAGTGTTAGGTTTCCGCCACACATAGCGTTTTGCATTTAGGCCAAAAACTTCAATTTTGGTCTCATCTTACCAGAGCACCTTCCTCCACCTGTTTGCTGTGTCCCCCACATGGCTTGTGGCAAACTGCAAACGGGACTTCTTATGGCTTTTTTTCAACAATGGCTTTCTTCTTGCCACTCTTCCATAAAGGCCCGATTTGTGGAGTGCACGACTAATAGTTGTCCTGTAGACAGATTCTCCCACCTGAGCTGTGGATCTCTGCAGCTCCTCCAGAGTTACCATGGGCCTCTTGGCTGCTTCTCTGATCAATGCTCTCCTTGCCCGGCCTGTCAGTTTAGGTGGACGCCCATGTCTTGGTAGGTTTGCAGTTGTGCCATACTCTTTCCATTTTCGGATGATGGATTGAACAGTGCTCCGTGAGATGTTCAAAGCTTGGGATTTTTTTTATAACCTAACCCTGCTTTAAACTTCTCCACAACTTTATCCCTGACCTGTCTGGTGTGTTCCTTGGGCTTCATGATGCTGTTTGTTCACTAATGTTCTCTAACAAACCTCTGAGGCCTTCACAGAACAGCTGTATTTATACTGAGATTAGATTATACACAAGTGGACTCTATTTACAAATTAGGTAACTTCTGAAGGCAATTGGTTGCACTGGATTTTATTTAGGGGTATCAGAGTAAAGGGGGCTGAATACCTTTGCACGTGACACTTTTCATTTTTTTATTTGTAAAAAAATTTGAGAACCATGTAACATTTTCCTTCCACTTCACAATTATGCGCCACTTTGTGTTGGTCTATCACATAAAATCCCAATAAAATACATTTACGTTTGTGGTTGTAACGTGACAAAATGTGGAAAAGTTCAAGGGTTATGAATACTTTTGCAAGCCACTGTAAGAAATGGAAGTAAAAATCAGTCATACTCTGTTCCTTGCACAAGATTACATTTGCCAAGGCATTTAGCATGGAGCTGTGAGTGTTAGTCAATCCGTCATTCACCATTTCCCATCACTGAGAGGTGGCACTAAACAAAGCTGGTCGAGTGCTGGATTATACGCCAAAACAAGGCAAACTTTTACTGAAAATGTGATGATCTAGAAATTCAAGTCATGTATTCACTCAAAAAGATGTGATTCAAACTATACTTTGGATGAAATGGACATGTGGAGTCTCTTGTGAAACCTGACCAAGCATTCTCTGGCCAGGTTCTGATGTGAGTCCAGCAACAAAGCTGCATCATGTAATGTTCCTTCTCCAGCATTGTGAGAATTAACGCCACTTTATTGGGCATGACTACCCTACGACTAATACGTTATAGATTAGTTTAGAGATACAGCGCAGAAACAGGCCCTTCGGCCCACTAAGTCTGCACCGACCAGCGATCCCCACACGTATCCTACACACACGAGTGACAATTTACATTTGTACCAAGACAATTCACCTACAAACCTTTGGAGTGTGGGAGGGAACCGAAGATCTCTGAGAAAACCCACGCAGATCACGGGGAGAACGTACAAATTCCCTAAAAAGCACAACCCGTAGTCGGGATGGAACCCGGGTCTCTGGCGCTGCAAGCGCTGCTCTACCGCTGCGCCACCGTGTTGGAATGGGGGGACCATTAAGTTCCAGTTCAAGCCCTGCTTTCTGGCTGATGTAGAGGGGAGGAAAGGAGAACTGGAATGGGACCTCATTATGGTAATTTCCTTTCTTCCCTCTATATTTCAGCCATCCACACTCTTCACCAGCATGGGCTGAGATCTCCATCTCCACCAAGCTCGCTATTGCTCTCCTCCCCACGCATCATTTAAACATCTACTTGTGAAGACCAGCTTTGTGAAGCATAACTTTAAGGATGTCAGAAATATTTCTCCGTTGATAGGATGATCGATGGCCAGGAAGGATGGTTCGGGGCAGGACACTGGATCCATTCAAAATTGTATAGATTTCATGAAGGAAAGTTGATAGAGTTGACATCCTGATGCGATGAAACCAGATCGACTGTAGGACATTCTTCGTCTTGTCAAAGTTCATGTTTTGTAGAATTTTTTTGCCTTCGTCTCATTCTGTGACTTTGGTCATTTATAA